>CM067372.1:12938069-14170569 GCA_034401795.1 Chaetoderma sp. LZ-2023a
ACGACACGACGATGTTCTGTTAGCTGTGCAAATCCAGAAGCTTTCTGAAGCTAGTTTAAGTTAGCTGTGCAAATCCAGAAGCTTTCTTAAGCTAGTCTCTGTTAGCTGTGCAAATACAGAAGCTTTCTTAAGCTAGTCTTTTAGATGTGCAAATCCAGAAGCTTTCTGAATCTAGTTTCCATTAGCTGTGTAAATCAAGATGCTTTCTCAAGCTAGTCTCTGTTAGCTGTGCAAATCCAAAAGCTTTCTCAAGCCAGTCTCTGTTAGCTGTGCAAATCAAGAAGCTTTCTCAAGCTAGTGTCAGTTAGCTGCCCAAATCCAGAAGCTTTCTTAAGCTAGTCTCTGTTAGCTGTGCAAATCCAGAAGCTTTCTTAAGCTAGTCTCTGTTAGCTGTGCAAATCAAGAAGCTTTCTCAAGCTAGTTTCTGTTAGCTGTGCAAATCCAAAAGCTTTCTCAAGCCAGTCTCTGTTAGCTGTGCAAATAAGGAAGCTTTCTCAAGCTAGTCTCTGTTAGCTGTCCAAATCCAGAAGCTTTCTCATGATATTCCCTCTTAGCTGTGCAAATCCAGAATCTTTCTCAAGCTAGTCTCTGTTAGCTGTGCAAATCAAGAAGCTTTCTCAAGCCAGTCTCTGTTAGCTGTGTAAATCCAGAGGCTTTCTTAAGCTAGTCTCTGTTAGCTGTGCAAATCCAGAAGCTTTCTTAAGCTAGTCTCTGTTAGCTGTGCAAATCAAGAAGCTTTCTTAAGTTAGTCTCTGTTAGCTGTGCAAATCCAGAAGCTTTCTTAAGCTAGTCTCTGTTAGCTGTGCAAATCCAGAAGATTTCTTAAGCTAGTCTATGTTAGCTGTGCAAATGCAGAAGCTTTCTTAAGCTAGTCTCTGTTATCTGTGCAAATCAAGAAGCTTTCTGAAGCCAGTCTCTGTTAGCTGTGCAAATCAAGAAGCCTTAAACTTTTAATGGCTAAATTTGGTCAAGAAAATCTAAGTATTTGCTTACTGAATGTACTTTTGCAGGCCAAGAGTAGACTATTTTTGGAAATTTACGACTGGAATGACTGGCTCGTTTATCGAGCCAGTCATTTAAGTGGTAAATTTTCTAAAATCGCATTCTGTTGGCCTGCAAATAGTTATTCCAAAAGACCCTTGAAGAGGCTGATTTTGCCCAGCTTCAGCAAGAAATGGTTGCACCTTCATGACTGCCAACATGAACTGTGTTAATATCGACCAAACTAATCGGAATTCGAAAATGGACGTCATTCTGATGTAAATCAGCATCATTTTATGCCACTCTATAGGCTACGGTATATTGTTGAATGATAATTTCCCAATTCTCAGGGTTGATATAAAACCAAAATACTCACCTGAATAAATAAATATCAATGAACAGGATTTACACCTCTCTATTTCGGAAATTATCTAAGTTATATAAATACCAGATTAGGCCTAGTATGTACATCAGGCTGGTCGACACAGGGATTACATTTGGTGTTTCAGGTATTAAGCCCGCGAAATATGTTCTATTTGTTGTTGCAAGTTGACATTGATGTACCTACAAAATCCACAACGACATAGTTCTTATTATGAGGCATAAGTAATTACTATATTGATTTCATCTATATTTGTAGGCTATATTCTGTCATGTTGTTTAACTATAGATGACTTGATCTGATCCTAATTTAATTTTGTGGGCCTATGTATCTAGCTTGAACATTAATGGTCATTGATCTCTTTAGTTAACATTCAATGTACGAATATATTTATTGGGAAAATTTCGAATCAAACTCTATTGAGTTCCTATTTCTACATGGCATGGTAATATTAACGTGGGATTCAGGATATTACTTAAGAACAGCTCCGACCAAAGTCTCCAGAGCTTAATGGAATCGCGAGAAATAAAGAGAACACCGTCATGTGACTCGTGTCACTAATCTGTAACGAGCAATGTGAATGCAAACACACCGAGACACGTGACTATTGACATACTGTCAATGCAAACACACCGAGACACGTAACTATTGACATACTGTCAATGCAAACACACAGAGACACGTAACTATTGACATACTGTCAATGCAAACACACCGAGACACGTAACTATTGACATACTGTCAACGCAAACACACCGAGACACGTGACTATGACATACTGTCAATGCAAACACACCGAAACACGTGACTATTGAGATACTGTCAACGCAAACACACCGAAACACGTGACTATTGACATACTGTCAATGCAAACATACCGAGACACGTGACTATTGACATACTGTCAATGCAAGCACACCGAGACACGTGACTATTAACATACTGCCAATGCAAACACACCGAGACACGTGACTATTGACATACTGTCAATGCAAACACACCGAGACACGTGACTATTGACATACTGTCAATGCAAACACACCGAGACACGTGACTATTGACATACTGTCAATGCATACACACTGAGACGCGTAACTATTGACATACTGAATGGACATGGTGCCTCAATTAGCTAGAGATAGATAGATGATTATATAGCGTTTCTAAAGAAAATGGAAATGGTACCTCTCTTCGCCAGTGATGGATGGACGGCTATATAACGTTTCCATTGACAATGGACATGGCACCTCTCTTAAACAGAGATGGATGGACGAATATGTGACGTTTCTAGTGAGAATGGACCTTTCCATTTTTAGCTATGCCCCGCCCACCACTAGCTAAGCTCCACCCACACCTCGCCGTGTTGGGATTGATCGATCCCCAAAAGCCCTAGCTATCAATTTCCTGAAAACTATACAGGGAAGCTGTTGAAATATTTTGTAACTAATTTGAATGGGTGCTGTTGCTGCCTATGGCAGCAACAGCGCCCAGTCAAATTAGTTTCAAAATATTCAACAGAATATTTATTAAATAGTAAAAGCAAACAATTTGTACAACAACGCATAGACCGTCTTCAAATATGCGTTCGTGGCGTACTTATCTACGTCATTCATGACGTCATCCATTATGATGTCATTCTACACACCACGTAGATGATTATGACGTCATATGATGGGTGCATACTCTGGAAAGGTGAATTGGCATGGCACCTCTCTTAAACATAGATGGATAGACGGCTATGTAACGTTTCCATTGTGAATGGAGATGGTACCTCTCTAAGCCAGAGATGAATAGATGGCAGAAGCACGGCGATGATTGACAAGACACGGCATCAAACACCTAACTAACTGCAACCACTGCGTGATTGTAATATCTATTTAGCTTTTCTACATTGAGATTTTATTATCGATGCGTTTCAAGGCAATATCTTTCAGACAAGTTAAGTTTAGAATATTCAACAAAGAATTTGATGTATCTGTTATGCAGCGCTAAATCGTATATAGGTCAGTGTCACCACGGCTTTCGGGTTTACAACGTCGCTGATCACCACAGAGCTTAATGAACCTTTCCATTTTAGCTATGCTCCGCCCATCACTAGCTAAGCTCCACCCACACCTCGCCGTGTTGGGATTGATCGATCCTCAAATGCCCTAGCTATCAATTTCCTGAAAACTATACAGGGAAGCTGTTGAATATTTTGTAACTAATTTGACTGGGTGCTGTTGCTGCCTATGGCAGCAACAGCGCCCAGTCAAATTAGTTTCAAAATATTCAACAGAATATTTATTAAATAGTAAAAGCAAACAATTTGTACAACAATGCATAGACCGTCTTCAAATATGCGTTCGTGGCGTACTTATCGACGTCATTCATTATGATGTCATTGTACACATCACGCAGTTCATTATGACGTCATATGATGGGTGGGTACTCTGAAAGGTGAATTGACATTAATTACCGTAATTATCATGCAATCTGATTAACCAAGCAGTAAAGGATATAGATCTGTTGAAAACGTAGGCATAATTATTAGCTAATATCATTACGATTAATTATTCTGCGTTTCGCATATAAATGTATTTAAGACGCACGTTGACCATTATTATACTGCTGGATTAGTCCTAAGATTTAACTATTTCAGCTCTGGAAACCAAATAAAACAAAGTATTTACAAAGTACGATTGTACGAAACACTCTGCTGAATAATTTGAACTAATTTGACTGGAAACTGTTGTTGTCTAAACAGATGCCAATCAAATTTGTTTCGAAATATCCAGCAGCTTTTCTGTACGTACATTGCTCGGTTTCAAGAACTGGGCATTTGGAGTTGAAAAGGCTTGCATTAAGGTTCGTATTTTTTTTTCAAAATGAAAACCCGACTTCTCTGTAATAACCTGTGAACGAGACCTGATCTTTGGGGGGGGGGGGGGGTTCTTCCAAGACAAGCAATTAATCTTAATAAAGCCATTTCTTAACTACGGTTGATCGGACAGATTTTGCGAATTAAACAGACAGAAATCTATGAGTTGTCGATACGGATTAAATATTTTCTTATATAGATAGATATTTATTTGCCACAATAGGCCATAGGCGCTTGAGTATAACAACTCCAAATACATATATTCATGGAAAAAACCATACAATAATTAATACAGAAGCTTAGTAATAATTTATGATTTAAAGTACATTGATAATTTACCTTTAACAAGCCACCAGCCCACATATGAATAGTAATCACCCCTAAATACTCCCAACCCCTCCCCTGATCAACCGCCGACAATGCTCAAATCAATGTTGAATATTTTGAAACTAGTTTGACTGTTTACTTTCTCCTAGTACCATTTTCAGGTGTACGAATTGTATTGTAAATAAATTCTGCAGCTTAATGACTGTTGAATATTTGAGTCCGATTTGAAACTAATTTGACTGTGGATATTGATCGATTTACTTTCTCCTAGTGATATTTTCAAATGGACGAATTGTATGTCATTGATAAATTTGCAGTTTAATGACTGTTGAATATTTTGAAACTAATTTGACTTGTGATAATTTTCAACCTACTATTTAAATAACAATATCTCATCTGTCCGAAGCTATAAGCTATGTCAGTTTCTTATGAACGATAACCAAGTTACTGGCTATATGTGCGTGTAAGAGATATTTATATAAATATTAATTATAGAGCCTGGACACGATACGAGTCTACAATTGCTTGTGTAAGAAACGAGAAGAGAAGACCTGGTGAAAGCATGGTGGGAGTTGAGAGGAAGGGTTGGGGTGGGTAAATGGGGGTAAATGACATCGGTATGGAATAACCATGAATATGGTCTGTTAATTCAATTATTCGTATTGTTTTATATATTATATTAATGGCTAACTGCTTTCCTACAATGAAAGTGTTTGAAGGAGCTGTTCTTTTCTTTCCTATTCTTTTTTAATCTGTTTACATCGTTTTTCTCCCCTACATCTCTCTCTCTCTCTCTCTCTCTCTCTCTCTCTCTCTCTCTCTCTCTCTCTCTCTCTCTCTCTCTCTCTCTTTCTCACACCTCTTAATTTATTGTTTCTCTCTCACCTCGTTTTAGTGTTCTGAATCATTGGCTGCTTATAATAATTCTGTAGGGAGAGGGCAAATCTAAGTTGTAAGAACTTGTGCCCGATCCCAGTGTGCAATTGTTACAATAAAATATGTTTAAATAAAATCAAAATTGCTTGTGCTTGATTTCGTTGATGACTTTGATTACGGATTCAACGTGCAATCACAATGGACCTTTCCAGATTATCCATCCATCATATGACGTCATAACCAACTACGTGACGTGTAGGATGACGTCATAATCATAACGTCATGAATTACTCGATTTAGTCCGTAGTAAACGATTAATAGACGTTGTGCGAATTGTATGTCTTTGCTATTTAATAAACATGCTTTAATATTTTGAAACTAATTTGGCTGGTCGCTGTTGTATGGCAGCAACAGACACGGTCAAGTTAGTTTAATATTCAACAGCTTACCTGTATATTCTGGAAATTAATAGGCAGGGAATTCAGGGATCGATCGATCGGGCGAGGTGTGGGTGGAGCTTAGCTAGAGATGGGCGGGGCATAGCTAAAACTGGGAAGGTCTAAGACTAACGTTCGAATACTCTGATGAAGCGATTTTGCGTGAGAAATCGTGTCGAAAATTAACAATCCTCTCTCTCTCTCTCTCTCTCTCTCTCTCTCTCTCTCTCTCTCTCTCTCTCTCTCTCTCTCTCTCTCTCTCTCTCTCTCTCTCTACTAAACCCCGCCCTTTGTTCTCTCCTTCCATTTATCCCTTTCCCTATCCTCCATCTATCCATCTATCTCATGCACTCCAAGAGATACCGATGCATATATTCAAGAAACGATAATTAATTTTCTAATTTCAACCATAAACCAAATTTGGCTTTATGATACATACATATGATTAGGCTATTTGTCACTTGTTTCATGATGGTATTCTAGAGTATGCTAATTAATACTATTATACAGATACAGCCTAGCATCGTTAAGAGGGCAGCTGGTGAGAATATATCACAAGAAAAAACTCACCTTTTCAATTACAACCTGTCAAAATATCAATTAATGCGTGTTATTTGGAGCGAGTATATGCATAGCAAAAATACACCGCATTTACATTGACCTACTTGCCAGAAATCAGAAAATAAATTGAAATGATTTTGAACAATTGCTTCCACGCATCACTAAGTTTGTTAAGCTTATCAATCAGGCGCGGGTGTGAGGTTCTCGTGATTTGTTTAACTACACATCTGTTTGAAAAGATCTTTGAATGAGATTTTGACACTTGAATTACTTTATTAAATTCTATATTTTCTGTTTTTGATTCAGGTGGTGGTTGCGTTTGAAAATGTATGGAAATTCTATAGTCACAGAACTTAATTCATTCATACGTCATATATGGTTACTTTTACGTTTACAGGGCCGGGACCGATAACGCTTCCTATTCAACGAGGTGACTGCTCAATCAGCGCACACAGCTTGGCCATGGATGATGATATAGACGTCGAAGAAATCGACAGGTGTGTATAGGTACGGGGGTGTGAGATCGAGAGGGATGGGGAGAGAAATGGGGAGAGGGAGTGGAACGAGAGAGGGGACAATAGAGACTGAGAGAGAGGGAGGGATGGATTGAAGGAGGGAGAAAGTGGTGGTGGGAAGAAGAAGAAGAAGAAGAAGGAGAGAGATAGAGAGAGAGAGTTGTTGTTGGTGGTGGTGGTGGTGGTGGTGGATGTGGTGGTGTGGTTTTATTCTCCGCTTACATCTAGATGTATTTGAGCCATGTCTATTTTCGAGGTGCTTCCCCGAAGTGTTACGTAGCTTCCCCTAGGGCTGCGTAGCTACACCCCCACTCCCCCCACCCCACCCCCACTCCCACCCCACCCCACCTGTAGGGTTGCGTGGTGAGGTTGCGCCCGTGTTGCTTTTATAGACCGTTGTATTGCAGGAGCACATCAGCATTTCACAGACATTTCTAATCAGCATTGTCAATACAAGCTAGACCTATGTGTATGACACATAGTTTGCGTTCTCAGCCAATTATAGTTACCATGACACTGTTATCAGTGGCCCACAGCGTACGAGCTCACACTTGTGATGGGAAGAATGCGGTAGAGAAGGACTACAATAATCACCCTTAAACCATCTCCACGTGTCACTAACACCGCCACCCCGCCCACCCACACACCCATATACACGCATAATCTTTCAAACTGTATGATGCTAGGGAAAGGTTGGCGATCATGGCCCACCCACACTGCTGCCCACACACACTGCTGCCCATCCACGCTGCTGCCCATACACACTGCTGCCCACGCACACTGCTGCCCACACACAATGTACACAAACCCCTATCATATCAACCCACCCAATCCACTCAGCACACTAAAGCAAAATCATGTCACCCTATCCACCCGTCTACACCATCAAATCAGCAACAACCCCCTCATCAAATCGGTCCATCACATTCAATCAACACCACTCATTCAAATCATCCATCCAATTCTTCCATCTAATATATGCAACCCACGAACCCCATGCATGTCACCAGCACACGCGATGCGTGGTATGAACAGCCCTCCCACCATATGCATCGTATGGACAGCTAACGGGATACTAATCCTATGCTAACGGGATACTAATCCTATGCTGTCATTGCTGTCGTATGTAAATGTGGTGTATAGGCCTATACTGTTTTATGTAAAGGTTATGTTATGTAAATATTTATATATGTTACGTATCCATGGCGCCTAAGAGGCTCTGGCTTGGGTGAATCACCTGTTTGCATATGTAAATGTCATTTTAAGATGCCTTAATAAAATTCACCTGAACTAGAACTTGAACAATCCAATCAACGAACCACATCTATCTGGCACACCCACATATCTAGAAAGCGTACCCAAGTTATGCTCCGCCCATCTGTAGCTAAGCTCCACCCACTCTTTGTCCGTGTTGGGATCTAGCGATCCATGCACTCACTGACTGAATCTCAATTTCCAGAAACTATACAGGTAAGCTGTTGAATATTTTGAAACTAATGTGACTGGTTGCTGCAGCTGCTGCTGCCTATGGCAGTAACAGCGTCCAGTCAAGTTGGTTTCAAAATATTCAACAGAATGTTTATTAAATAGTAAAGACATACAATTCGTACAACTTGACGGACTATTAAGCGTTTATGACGTACTAAATCCAATCTAAACATAGAGCCGTAGCTTCGTGCTATGCCGAGAATACACCTCTAAGATAATGACCGGCCAGTTTGTTGCGTCATCACAATGACGGAACTATTTTTTTCAAAAATGGCCGCGCTCATATACGGCAAGAAATGTACGCCTGGACACTATAATATGTATTTTAGACGGTCCCTGGCCATATTTGTTGAACATAGCACATACACTCGAATGTAGAATCACTTGTTAAATAAGAAAACAAAGTGAATATTAATTTTTTATACCCGGGTGCTCTGAAATAGTGTTTTATGTCACACGAATACTGGTGCCAATTGGTACTCCTTACTTATTGGATGGGCGCATTGACAAACACATAGTATAAAATATGATTTGATATGATATGATATGATATGATATGTTGAAGCCTGTCAGCTGGTCCTAGCATTCATAACTTAATACTAACCTTCGCATGAGCATATAATATCCGAATATTAAGCGCGTATATATATTTGTTAATTAGCTCCCATAATAGGCCTGCCAATCTACATGTAGATTCGTGTTGAGAGTAACTAACCCTTTTGCTGCTGTTTCCATATTCCGTGCCTACTGGCTAAGTGGATGGGTTACATTGAGCTTGGGCGGCATGCTTAGGATCAAATGGCAGCTGTGAAGTATTAATTTTCATTGTTAAACGACCTTGGATAACAGAAAACTATTCTCAAATATCTATTACCCCTACCCACCACACGCCACCCTCACATACACACATAGGGCGGTGGCTGTAATGAACGCAAGGGGTGGAGTGGGGGGGGGGGCGTTACACAGTGGCTGTAATGCACACGACTCTATCAATATGATATTTAACGAGTCTTAAATGTAGCAGAATGAATTAATTACATTTGATGCAATGCATATAATCAATACATTCCGCAATATTAGTGCAGGAGTCCAACTTAACACTATTCACACCTGGAATCCACATAATTATTTCCATTTTTTGCCTAATCTTTTGGTTGAATGGCAAAGCTGCAACATCTGCAATAAAATTCATTTCAAAATTAAAACATTTCGAAACACTGTAGTATTTGATCTGCATTTTGCAAGGGTTAATTAAAACCATATTCTACATTTGGGTTAACCCTTCTATCCTTACACAACAAATTGTTTTTGCTTTAAGGAATATTTTGTTGAATATATTGAAACTAATTTGACTCGGAGTTACAACAGCTCCCAGTCAAATTATTTTCAAAATATTCAACAGCTTAGATCTATAGTTGTCTTGCAATTGAGACATTGGAAATTCAGGATCAAAATGGTTAGAACAATCTTTATAATCATTTTCAGATGTGAGTTTTCACCTGAGAACGGTACTCAACAAACAGCCTCTGAATTGTGTACCTGTATGATCAAGTCGTTTTGAATATTTTAGGGGACGAAGACGAAATTTAGTTAAATGGCATTTTACTTGTGTCTCGTAAGTCAGTTTGTTAGCCTGTCTGTCAAATTTTGGACATATCGGACAAAGCTGCCTATGTTGCAACTATAGCGTGACACCTGTTTATATTGTTAACTGGAATCCTGGTCTGTCATAAAGTTGCACAAGCTCCTCGCCAGCAGGGCTAGTAACAAGTACATTCTGCCACCCTGATAATTATGAACTAGCCTCCAGTTTGCAGATTGAATGAGTGCTTTTAACAATTACATCAGAGAGTTTACCATTCAATTTCCTTTTGAATGATAATTTGTGTAATTAATTGAAATTGCGCTACTGCATACTGTTAATACGTAAGACAACGTCAACTCTCAGAGACAGCAAGACTGTGTGAACAAGAGGCCCAAGAAGTGCATGTGACGCTTACCTGAGCCATTAGCTTTTTACTCCTGTTAAATTTGTATAAAGTCCATCAATCGGTTAAGGGAGCGATGCATTTTGACAATTTCCGGTAAATCTTTCATAAAGTCTAGGATTTTAACCCAAACAATTTACCAAGCAGAATTCTGAACAGAAGTCCAGGAGCCCAGCATGCTAGAGGCATATCAAAATTCGGTTAAAATCCATAAAGTTGTTAATGAGATGTGTTATGACAATTTCCTTTACATTTTTCATAAAATCTTAAATTTTCATCAAAAAACAATATAGTGACTAACCAAATTTGGTTGAAATCCGTCAATCGGTAAGGAGAAGTGTGTTGAAAATTTCTGATAAATTTCCCATAGAATCTAAGATTTTCACCCCCAAAAATTATAAATCAAAATCCTGAATAGAAATCCTGAAGCCTATCACAATATGCTGATTCTAACCAAAAATTGTCCAAATGCATCTCCTCCCTAGCCGCTTGGCTAGAAGGAGAGGCATTTTGACAATTTCCGGTAAATTTGTCATAAAATCAAAGTTTTTCACCCAAACAATTGACCAGTCAAAACTCTGAATAAAAGTTCTAGAACCTACAACCATAGGATTCTTTTGTTTGGGTAAAAAACGATTTTTTTTTGGGGGGGGGGGACAAATTTACCGGAAATTGTCAAAATACTGTTCCACCAAGCCAATAGGTCCATCCATCCAATAGGTCCACCCATCCACTAAGCCCACCCATCCAATAGGCTATTTTCTCTATAATAACCCGTCCAATAGGTCCACCCATCCACTAAGTCCACCCATCCACTAAGTCCACCCATCCAATAGGCCCACCCATCCAATAGGTCCACCCATCCACTAAACCCACCCATCCACTAAGTCAACACGAATCCAATCGTGCCATTCATGGCATCTAATTGATTATGACGTCCACCCATTTGTGAGGTAGTTGATTATCCAATATGATTGACTGAGAAAGTGGATTCATCAAATCTATAACCATATACCACATCCAAACAACTCACTCCATCCAATAGGTCCACCACATTCACTAAACCCACCTCATCCAATAGCCAACGTATCAAATAGCCATCCCAATATACACAACCCATCCAATAGGACCATCAATTCACTAAGCCCATCCATTTAATAGGTCCACCAAGCCAATAGGTCCACTAAAGTCCACCTATCCAATAGGTCCACCCATCCAATAAGTCCATCCATCCAATAGGTCCACCCATCCACTAAGCCCACCCATCCAATAGGTCCACCAAGCCAATAGGTCCACCAAGCCAATAGGTCCACCCATCCAATAGGTCCACCCATCCACTAAGCCCACCCATCCAATAGGCCCACCCATCCAATAGGCCCACCCATCCAATAGGTCCACCCATCCACTAAGTCCACCCATCCAATAGGCCCACCCATCCAATAGGTCCACCCATCCACTAAACCCACCCATCCACTAAGTCCACCCATCCAATAGGTCCTCTCATCCAATAGGTCCACCCATCCACTAACCTCCCCCCCCCTCCAATAGATCCTCTCATCCAATATGTCTACCCATCCAATAAGACCACCCATCCAATAACTCCACCCATCCAATAGGTCCACCCATCCACTAAGCCCACCCATCCACTAAGCCCACCCATCCAATAGGTCCTCTCATCCAATAGGTCCACCCATCCACTAAGTCCACCCATCCAATAGGTCCTCTCATCCAATAGGTCCACCCATCCAATAGGTCTACCCACCCACTAAGCCCACCCATCCACTAAGCCCACCCATCCAATAGGTCCACCCATCCACTAAGCCCACCTATCCAATAGATCCGCCCATCCAATAGGACCACGCATCCACTAAACCCACCCATCCAATAGGTCCACCCATTCAATAAACCCCCCATCCAATAGGTCCACCCATCCACTAAGCCCACCCATCCAATAAGTCCACCCATCCACTAAACCCACCCATCCAATAGGTCCACCAATCCAATAGGTCCGCCCATCCAGTAGGTCCACCTATCCAATAGGTTCACACATCCAATAGGTCCACCGATTCAATAGGCCCACCCATCCAATAGGTTAACCCATCCACTAACCCCACCAATCCAATAGGTCCAGCCATCCACTAAACCCACCCATCCAATAGGTCCACCCCTCGAATAGGTCCACCCATCCAATAAGTCCATCCATCCAATAGGTCCACCCATCCAATAAGTCCATCCATCCAATAGGTCCACCCATCCACTAAGCCCACCCATCCAATAGGTCCACCAAGCCAATAGGTCCACCAAGCCAATAGGTCCACCCATCCAATAGGTCCACCCATACAATAGGTCCATCCATCCACTAAGCCCACCCATCCAATAGGTCCACCTATCCAATAGGTCCATCAATCCAATAGGGCCACCCATCCACTAAGCCCACCCATCCAATAGGTCCACCATCAAATATGTCCACCCATCCACTAAGCCCACCCATCCAATAGGTCCACCCATCCACTAAGCCCACCCACCCGATAGCTCCGACCATCCAATAAGCCAAGCCATCCAATAGCTCCAATAGGTCCACCATATCCAATTGGACAAGCATTTCACTCCTCCCACGCTGTAATGTCTAGCCAAGTTCGCATAACCAGAGATCCTCTCCAAAAGACTTTTTGGACAAGGCCGTGTTCTCACTAGAGACGTAATCAGGAATAACGCCATGCTTCATTCAGAATGGCATTATTCCTGATTAAGTCTCTCGTGAGAACACGGCTTACATATTGTCATAAGAAACAGTGCAGCTCGTGTGGCCTACTATTCCTAGATATTAGAAAACCAGTCGCCAAGTCAGATCGATGTTGAAATATTTCATAATAAGTCACGACTGACAACAGGCATTATGAAAAACGTTTAACACGACACTTATACAACTCATTAATATGGATTCGCGCAAGCTATTGATAGAAGGGGTGCTTATGACTGTCTATTCCTAGCCGTCCTCTAGATTAACAGATTAATTATTCACATGTAATTAATCGCATTATGTTCTAATTGTAAATAAGAACGCATATTTATTGTCATTGAAACTAATAGTATAGTCTGTTTGGTTTAAGTGATACGGTAGAGGTTATGTTTTGTTATGATTCTTTGTTATTCTATCACCTCAACAGTAACATAATACTTTAGTACTTGAAAGTTCTAAGAATATTTAAATTATCACATAGAAAATGTCCATTTGCAGGATACTACAAAGATTCTAGATCGATAAGCAAATTAAAAGATAGAAAATTGGCCTTTCCAGTTTTAGCTATTCACCGCTCATCTCTAGCTAATCTCCACCCGCACCTCTCTCGTGTTGGGATAGACCCATGCCTGAACTCACTGGCTATCAATTTAAAGAAAACTATACAGGTAAGTTGTTGAATATTTTGAAACTAATTTGTTTGGGTGCTGTTGCTGCCTATGGCAGAAATAGCGTCCAGTCAAATTAGTTTCAAAATATTAAACAGAAAATTTATTCAATTGTAAAGACATACAATTCGTACAACGTGTCGGACAATTACGCGTTTAGACAGACTAAATCGAGTCATTCATGACGTCATGAGTATGACATCATCGCGTAGTTGATTGTGACGTCATATGATGGATGGATAACCTGGAAAAGACAAGATAGAGCAGATAGCCATATTGAAGGCCAAAACCTGGAATAGATTTAGGTCCCTACGCGGATATTGTACTGGTCATATGGTATAACTGATTGAGTATATAGCAGGCTTAATAACTTTTGGTGAAACAGGAGACATCAATTGATCTGTAATGTACAGACGAATTGGAACCGATAGAAAACACTTAGTGAACACCATCAGTCATAGGCCTATAGTTAGTGGTTGTCATCAGCACGCTCTACCCACACCCACACTCACACCCACATATATACCGACACCACACCATGTTAGTTCATATGGAAGAAATAAGCGGAATCATGGGGGAAAAGTTATGTATCCGTGTTAGTCTGTATAGACAATAAATCATTAGCTTATTTTGACGAGCTTTCGCACATAAATGTGCTTCACCAGTTCCTGATGAAGCACATTTATGTGCGAAAGCTCGTCAAAATAATCTATGTTGGTCTTAACAGATCCTATCTTTGAATCCTGTTTGTTATGGAATGGAATGTAAGAAATTAGAGGTCAGCCATGATGTCACGATATACCATGATGTCACGATATACCATGATGTCACGATATACCATGATGTCACAATATATCATGATGTCACAACATGCCATGATGTCACAACATGCCATGATGTCACAATGTACCATGATGTCATAATATGCCATGATGTCACAATATACCATGATGTCACAATATGCCACGATGTCACAATATACCATGATGTCACAATATACCATGATGTCACAATATACCGTGATGTCACAATATGCCATGATGTCACAATATACCATGATGTCACAATATGTCATGATGTCACAATGTACCATGATGTCACACTATGCCATGATGTCACAATATACCATGATGTCACAATATGTCATAATGTCACAATATACCATGATGTCACAATATACCATGATGTCACAATATACGGTATGGCGTCTTTACCACGGGTCGTCGCATAAAGAACCACCACATATGAAAACAAAAAAACATTTACTATAGAATATGACCACCTGTCTTTGTGACCACTTTTTAATGGCCCATAAGGTGTCCGCATACATAGGTTTTACCGTCACCCAGCAGATTCATAAAATAAAATTGCATGACTAATATTGAACGGTCACGTGATTATTTTGCTTTTAAAAATCTTGCTTCGGGTTTATTAGTTATTTATTTTTTCAAGCTGTCACATTGTTCGTTTATCAGTTAAGTCACCACTAACATATATAGTCTGACCGAGTTATAGTCTAAATTCTATCTGAATAATAGCAGCGTGGCATAAGAGAAATTGTAGGTACTCTGAAATGAAATTCTAATCAGTATTGGATTCTACCGTAGATTTAAATGGACAGATATACTGGCAGACACATCTTTGAATGAGGGATTTTCAGCATACCTGTCTGTTCCACAGTATTCTCATAAAAGTTACACGTTCAAGTTCACTTTATTTGAACCCAGGACCTTCAAGCGCATATGAGGAATAAGCACGAGCACTAGCTCTGGGTATGATTAGAATTGTGTAAGCGCGCGCTCACGATTGTGAGAATAGTATTTGAACGACAGATTGCATATTTGATATAGGTCTATGTGACGTCATAGATTGTCATCTCTCATGTCGGTTAACTCTCTTCACACCAGCGACCAGGAGAAATCGTAAATGGACTATTTAGAGGCTAATTTGACTAGAAACCGTTTGTAAATTTGTTTCAACATATTAAAGAACGATCCTGAATAGCTGCCTTGAACGTGCGATACCGTACCACCAGCCATGATATGTTGAATGGAAACAACTGAACTGTTTGATCACACTTATTTTAAGTTTGACTTTCTTCAAACCAAATATTAACCATTTTATTGCTGAAGTCAGCATCTATTAGCGGTTATGGTAGCAGACTGAGATCCTTCGTAGCGCTTTGAACCCTGCATTCACAGAATATCAATTTCAAGGTAACTGTACAGGTAAGCTGCTGAATATCTTGAAACTAATTTGACAGTCAAATTAGTTTCAAAATATTCAACAGTATAATAATTAAATTGTAAAGAATTTCTAGTGTTTGGGCCTTCGGCTTCAAACGATAACGAGCATATCCACGGGCATTTTAGAGAAAAACATTCCGAGAGACCTGATGACAATAACAAACATAGGATATACAAGTAGCTGGCACGTGCATCCTGAATAAATAGATTACTCATTCAAATCGATGTATTATTTTTATTATTATTATTATTATTATTATTATTATTATTATTATTATTATTATTTACAGATTCCATCAAAGCAGCGAAATGTTCCCGGTATCAGACTATGCTACATTGACCAAAACGAGCATGACTGGGTCCCTGGACGACATCTGTGAAGAAGATGAGGAATTCGACTCAGCATCTATGTTTAGCTATGACAATAAGTCCACAACTTTACCTAACACACTGGATGACGACATGGTGTCTGTTTACAATAATCAACGAAGTGTTTTTAATGTCCACGCTGTTATGAACAATAGTACCATTATTGAAATAAGCAA
Source organism: Chaetoderma sp. LZ-2023a (assembly GCA_034401795.1). Lineage (NCBI taxonomy): Eukaryota > Metazoa > Mollusca > Caudofoveata > Chaetodermatida > Chaetodermatidae > Chaetoderma > Chaetoderma sp. LZ-2023a. The sequence continues at coordinate 12,954,684 of CM067372.1, forward strand.
TATTAAGGATATAGGAAGCTCCGAGTCGTCGGGTGTATCCATAGATACGTTCGACAAGACGACGCCGACAGATGAGATGGAGATGCGAGCTGATACTTTGAAGGGTAAAATGGTTTCTGAGCAGGATTCAGGTTTGTACAGCCACTCACCATCATCTGACCGCGAAGACAATGAGCGTCAATCAAGCTTCACATTCTCCGTCACTTCGAGCAATGAGTTGGAAGGTAACAAGACGTGCACACATCATGATTCAGATGTTACACTCTCTTCCTTCAACCCGGACAGCGCAAGCTCCAGTATATCAGGAAAGAAGAATGACTATAATATCTCGCCCAGTGCCTTCGCGAACTCTGATAATGCTAGCTATAACAACGCGTTAGCTTCGGGAAGTTCGGAACAATCAGTAGCATATTCTTCCGCAGAGCAATCTAGTAATTCACTTAAAGGCACATCAGAAACAGGATTGAATTACTTTGACGGTCAGATGGTATCAGATGGACAGTCTTTATCAGAATCACCAGTGACAGTTGAATCAAGTCCTGATCAGACTCCGCGCTCTGAACTGACCTCTGTGTCCTCTGAAGAATGTGATATTATATCCACTCAATCTAGCCAATCGCCAAGCTCGTCCTCTGTCACACCCAAGACCAAGGATCTTATCAATTTAGCTGAAAACGATTCTTCCTTTGAAACCGTGGTGTCTGTTAGTAATATTCCCGATGTTCTCAGCATATTGAACATGAATTCTCCCGAACATAAAGACTCTAGACACGCATCAGTTGTAGTTAAGGAAAATACACAATGCTCATCTGTATCACTAAGTGTAGATCACGCCGAGTGCAGTCACGACTGTTCAGCCTCATCCACGTGTAAATCCCACATACAATCGACATCTGCAGCTAACTCTGAATTAGTTGATAATAATAGTTTACGGAATAAGGTACGTTCCCATGCTTACAAGGACAAAGGGCCGATTAAATCGCAAACAGTTCTGACACCTAGAATGGTTAAATCTAAACAAAGATCATCTAGAAATCAAGAGAAGAATGGCAAAACAATGTGGAGTGAGAAATCGGAATATGTAGATGATGGTACAGAGAGGAATCCACCACCGACCAAACCAAAACCATCGGGCCCTCTGATTGCCAGAGCCCATTCTCATGATTCTGTTCTAGGTGGTTCGCGAGAATCAAGGGGACAGACTCATAGAAGCAAGAAGATTGCTGAGCTACAATCTGTACTAATGGCCCAGGCAAATCCTTTTTCCCAAGTTCGACCTTCACGAGCCCCTCCTGCTAGAACAACTAGCCCAAACAGAGGGTCCCGGTCTTTGTCACCTTCAAAGCGGAGGATGTCCTTAGTAGCATCTGTGGGAAAGGATGATTCATTCCCACCACTTCCAGACTTTGTGTCAGCTCATCATCACCACTTCGATAGCCTGCCACCACATTCGCCGTATGCCTCTTCCAGAAGAACCAGCCTCGCATTTCCGCCATCGTCATATGACAAACATGTTGCAACTGGCTATGCAACTGTAGGTATGGATGAATGGCCACCCCCGCCTCTGGTGCCTGATAATGACGATCCTTCACCCTCTCCAGCACCGCCGCCACCACCACTTAAACCACCTCCAGCGCTGCCAGCATCTAAGACACGCTCACTGGACAGGAGAATAGAGTCCACACCAGAGTATGCATATTCCATGTCACCCACACAGACCCGTCACTTTACTTCATCGGTGTTGCCTGGTTACAATAGTAGGGATCAACCACCAACAATACTCTTTCATAATGACCCGATTCGACCAACTACAGGGAAGCCGACCGACAAGGCATCACCAAGACGAAAGACTATAGATGGCACAAGCAATGGGTTGTCCTCAAACATCTCTCCAATGTTTAATCATATATATGCTGACTTATTTAGCACACTAGATGACGATACATTAATACGTGTTGCTGACATTAGAAGTATGCTATGTCGATCCAGAGATCGTTCGCGAAACTACTCGGAAGACGCTATTTATAGCACACCTCAGAAGCAGGGTGATAGAAGTGGAGCTGTAAGGCACACATTCCTGACACGTGATACAACATCTACCAATCACAGACGAGACTGGCTTAGCATCGCTCCACTTGGACGGACACGTGATATCGACAGCGACATGAGCTCTGATGATGATGACGACGACTATGCAAAGGTAGGTGTTTTTTATGCATAGCAAGCATTATCAAATTAAGTCGAAGCTTCGAGGCTCGGTCTACCAGCATTCAGTTTATAGTTGATTCCCAGCCAATCGTTCCTGATTCGAATATGAAGTCGGCTACTTATTCCCGGTTCCCAGTCCCCATGATCAAGCGTAGGCCATCTGAATAATTAACTGTAAATCATGATTATGCCTATATAATAAGCAAATCAACACAATAGAAACTAAATTTAATGTTATGTTGTCATAATTCATCTGCCGGTTGACTTCTACATAGAAACATTGGTCGTTAATTCTGACCTTTCAAAGGGAAGTGCGAAAAAATACAATCTGTATCAATTTAGGACTCTGTAGTAGGCAAATACCAATGATGTAGTCACTCAGTAAGATAGTGGTGTCATGATTGGGCACGTGTCAAGTCATCCATCTCTAGATATACCACGCCCATTTCTAGCCACCACCATTATTATTTTTATTATTATTATTATTATTATTATTATTATTTTACTATTATTTCATTTGACACCATATCATTAAACTATTTGCGGATTATAATCACACTTGCCTTGAAACTCGTTAAGACACTCGGCTTCAGAATTCCCCATGATTCCTTTTTTCTATAGCCATTGTGTGCCCGTGTGTAGAGTACCCTGATAATCCCGATAGGAAGTTGGTTGGGAACCTCCGACATCGTCCAACGTCCTCTTACATGGCCTTAAATCAGAATAAACCTCATTTCCAAGATCCAGAATCCTTATACTCAAGTTCATCAACTTTTCATTTGTGACCAGAGCAGCCTATTTATTCTGTAGACAAAACTTTTCCGTCCATCTCTCTGGTATAGATCCGTCACGTTTTCTTTAAGCAAATGCTACTGCTGAACCTCTGATCTAATTTCAATCGAACTTGTGTAAAAAGAAATATTAGTGTGATAGTCCTCTGAAACAACACCGAAATCTGATTGGTTAATATATTATATGACCATCCTCAATCTAAAAATATCCAGGAGATTCATTAAGAGACAACTTCCAATTAACAGTTAGGTGCGATGATCGTGATCAAACTTTGTAGGAAAAGGTGGAAAGTGGAAAGATTTAAACAGCTATACAGATATCTGATTGGTTAATTTGTTTGGCTGCCAGCCCTGACATGTCAGAAAATTCTTGAAAAGGCCACTTCATTAATCGCTGGTCTGATATGAAGTAATCGTGTCTGGTAGGCTTCTGGTCATCTATGCAAAAATCTGTTTGCTAAACTTTTCGTCGGTCTTTTATTTAACTTCGTATGCTGACCAGAATGTTAACCACATAAATGTTCTGAAGTATCCATTTAAAACTAGTCTTCTTTGAAGCAACAGCGTTTGGAAGGAATCTATATACCATCCTATAGGAGCCTTCAACACAAGTTTGCCTCTGAGCCTCTATGGGCACTGGTTTATGGACACTCGTTTATGCGGCGATCTCTGATTTCTGAATAGTTCCGAATTTCATGAAATCATTTAATAGACCACTCCTTAACAGCTCAGCAGATTTCTACCAAACATGGCTGTTGTGACTATACGTATCACATATGGTAGTCGGATTCCGAACGTCTATAAATAAATCTCATTTAGGAACTCCATTAAAACAATACGCCTACTTCTGTCTCATTTCAATCGAATTTAGCTTGGCTGGAAAGATCATTTTGCATTAATCTCTCGAAATTATAAAACTAAATCTGATTGGCCATCTTGGATTTCGAAGAATTATTTGAAAAATTATTTTAAAAGACCAATACTTCAGAACCGGTGACAGATATCAATCAAATTTGCCTATTGAGTCATATTGCCAAAATATAAATATAAATCTGATTGGTTAATAATGTCAGCCAATCGGTACCTGGGATTTTGCGATATTGGGTAGATTTCCGGTACGTTATTTGGCGACTTATTATGTCTTGATTCAAATACTCGTGTTCCAGGTGAGCAACACCGTATTCCTAATGTGTGTGTGTTTATTGCTTTATTCATTAAAGGTACGAGACCAGTCATTAGATCCGGACGACTACCTCGTTAAGTACTGCAGTACTAACGTATGCCGCGAGAGGTCAGACACAGTACGTGACATGTCCAGACAGATGGAAGTTCTAGGAATTATTTAACTTGACCGGTCGGTGCCTATCAAACAATGGTTCTTAGTTCCGTACCACATCTGTGATTTTCAAAATGTACGGTTTGGTTTCTCCAATGAAATTATGTTGGAAGTGAGACGACACCTACCCGTGCATATTTACCAATAGGCCCTATAACCGTTTGGCCATGTATAGCTGGCTGCTTTAATGATTATTACCAGGATCAAATTTAAGGCTAGCCTACTGACTACATATTATCACACTTGAACGATATTTGATCAAGTAATGTCATTGACCATTGCTTTACGACTTAAAGATAACGGTGATATGCAACCTTTGTAATGGTCACGAGAACACATGTGCAGATCAACCTCTGAACGCCGCAAAATAGTCCACGCCTCATGATAAAGTCGTTAAGTATTCACTACTACGTATTTCATTGATTCTGTTTTCGTTGTCTGCCTTAGAGCCACACAATATTAAGTCCGTCAGATTGTAATTCACCTTTCCAGGTTATCAATCCATCATATGACGTCATAATTAACTACATGACGGTACGATGACGTCATAAGCAATTACAGCATGAATAGCTCGAGTTAGTCCGTCTTAAACGCTTAATAGTCCGAGACGTTGCACACATTGTATGTCTTTAACATTTAATAAACATTCTGTTGAATATTTTGAAACTGATTTTACTGGGCGCTGTCGCTGTTATAGGCAGCAACAGCACCCAGTCAAATTAGTTTCAGACTATTTAACAACTTATCTGTATAATTTTCTGGAAATTGATAGTCAGGGAGTTCATGGATCGATCGATCCCAACACGAGCGAGGTGTGGGTGGAGCTAGAGCTAGTAATGGGTGGGGCATAGCTAAAACTGGAATGGGCCATTCTATTGAAGCCAGAATAGTTTAACATCACCAGGCATCACAAATATTCTTATAGTTTATCGGATCGGCCTATATAATATTCATAGGTAGTGTACAGGTTGCAAACTAATGAATAAAGTACATGTCTGCAAAACCACACATACCTGTTTAACACGCTACAAACTAAATCTTTAATATAGCACCTCATACATCGTGCTAACATACGCCCACTCACAGAGCTATGATGTTTGCTGTCCTTTGATCTCTTGCTATGTGAAGTAACGTTACAACTGTGGGCTGCTGTCCGCCAATCAGTTTTCAGCTTACTTCGCTCGATAGGCGAGACTTCATCCGGTGACCTAATTTACAATCACAACAACAATAAACGAGGGCGATGCTATTAAAATGGAAAAACATATTTGCAAAGTTTTGCAATCGTTTTTCTCTAAACGAGTTATCTGAGGAACAGAAAATGTGTTAACTGGTTTTAGGTAACAAAAACCCCTAGTTTGGCTTAAACACTCGTGTAAATTTGTGTGCTTCTTTAGTTCTTATCCAGCAATCTCATTGGCGGAAGTTTACAGACCCCAGCTCATTAATAATTATGAAGTTTCGTGAACTTAGTGCAGACATCAAAAGTGTGCAAGCACAGTACTCGATACGGGAGCGTAGTTGGAGGGCAATGATCGTGCAATAGGACGATGCACATCAGATGGCCCCATGTCAATGTGCTTCTGAGACAACCCCACTCCAGTTGTTGTTGTTGTTGTTGTTGTTGTTGTTGTTGTTGTCGCGTGAACAATCATCTCAGAATATGTTAATTGCCTTCTCTGTTATGGTAGTACGACTAGAGCTCTACGAGTTATGCATAGACAGATGAAATAACACTTTCAATCAAAAACCCAGAGAACAAGGACCCATGAGACGTGACACACTTGGGAGAGATGGTTTTCCAAGAACACTTGTGTGCCCCATCTCTTTCCGAGATATTGATTAGACAGACTCTCACACCGGTCAGTGTCCTGCTTGCAAACATTGGGATGCTCAGTTCGTCAGTCACTGAAAGCTAACACTGGAATGGAGCTGCCCTGAAAGATGATTTCACATTTACGATGGTGGCACGATGTATCTCACTTAGGAAGTTCCCCTTTACTTGAGAATCTTTTACTTGAGAAACTTCAACTTTTGCCCGAGGAACCTAATTTTTTCGGTCCAAAACGACACTCAACTGAGCAGTGATGGACATTATTTTTTACTTGAGGTACTCCATCTTTTTCCATGATATGAACATCATCCTTTACTGCATATCGCATACTACGTCATTGAGGAACCTCATCTTTCGTCTGAGGAGCGTCACTTGAGGAAATTCGCCTATGAACTGAGCATCGTCATCAACGATCCCATCCTTTACCATAATATCTTCCACATCTTCCTCAAGCAAATGCTTTTCCCCGATAGATCCCAGACACATTCTCCTTTTGAAATCTCTATCTCTCGCCGAAAATGTGCATCAACCATGATTTATGAGCACACAGCTTACAAGTTTATCTTGTAAGTTCTGGAGGAATATCACAAACGGTGTCAGATTAATTATAATGTTCTGCTCAATCCCCAATAAATGAAAATGACTTCTCCTTTGTCAGTTCTATCCCCCTCTTGAATGCCAGTATCCTGACCCTCTATATTATTGAACTAAAGTATTGATCTACTTTCAGAGGAGATCCGTATTTTAGTTTTACTTCGCCAACTGTATGCTATTCACCATGCTGTACTCACCAATATTATGGATGTTGAATGCACAAGCAAGTCCCCTATCATGATGAGATCCCTGGAAGTAACGTTGCCATGATAAGCTCTTTCGTACATGGCTTGCGAAACTAATATCTCAACATCAGATTCTTTTCTTCTTTTCATTCGCTGATCATACCGCCAGTATCGTAAGTGACTATCGACATGATCATAATCGTTAAGTGCGTGGATCCATGGTTTATTAGAGTGCGCCGTATGGCCTGGAACCTCCGTCTTCAGCACTCGAGGTTTCTGTCAGGGTTACCTCACCCTCACCTCCTTTAGTCGCCTCTTATGACACACAGATGATACGGAAGGTGTATTCTAAGCCTCACCTACAGGGCTAACATCAGATGATTTAGGTAACCGATGGCACTGGATGGACCCAGGCTGGATATCACTAGACAGTATAGAATAGACAGTATACAATGCACATGATAGTACACAGAGAAAGCAAAATATTCATTTTTGTATGGTCCAACTGTTTGACCATGTATGTAGAAACAGCGGTTAGTATTTTCGTCGATGTCACCATGACAGGTATTTTAGAATCACAGATCCATATCACAGAATCACATACTGTTGTGTTGATTAAATCTTAGGCAGAGGAAAATTAAATACACTTCAACTATAACAATAGCTCTCAAAATTAACAGGTTAGCTGTATATTGTATGAAATGTTCAGAACTGTAATATTGTTAACATTCATTTGTCATAGCTTGTGTACGTACAAACGGTTGCCATAACTGTGGTACATATTTTAACTTGTCATATTCATATTGCCTACATTTGTTTGTCATATCTATGCTCTCGCTCTCTCTCTCTCTCTCTCTCTCTCTCTCTCTCTCTCTCTCTCTCTCTCTCTCTCTCTCTCTCTCTCTCCTTGCACATCTCATACTTACATGCCTCTGCATTTACCTGTCACACTGTAATGCCTTCGCTAACTTGCCAAAAGTCCCATCTCTCCAATCGCTTGCCATAGTTCGCTATTTACTATAGCTTATCTACATTAACCTTCAGTATCTCTGTTGCAATACTGACGAACACTGCATCACATGCAAATATGTTAAGATAATGTTTATTATACATGTATACAACAGGATTGTATATATTATATTTTTAATGTATCAGATCAGCTCTTACAAAGAGGAAGATATCGCATATGATATTGCACTTTAAATCTAATAAAAGCTTCGGTGTTAAAGCTTTCTTTGTGTCTCTGACATTCTTATGCCTCATACACGTATACAGGGATAACGGTCGCATTCATTATTAGTCATCTTACTAGAGTACAACGACGTTTAGAATAGTATTGTCTACATATTGGCCCTGTTAACCCTGCAATCCCAGAACCTCAACATCAAGACGACTTTAGCTAATTGAACAGGAACCTCTTGCTGCCACAGTTACCTATCAAATTAGCTTTAAAATCTTCAACAATCTTCCTGACAATTGTTGTTTGGCATATAATCTTGTAAGTAGATTCCCTCGGCATGATATTTTTGCCGGATGTCAAGAAAAATATGCTGATTATACATTTTTTATTGCCGGTGGTAGTGACATGAAAATTTGAAAATTTCATTTTTTAGTTATTGGTTTTTGTCGTATTTTGCATTATTTTAAATCCTAAATGTCTGATGGTTTTTTATATCACAATATGACTAAAAATTACATTTTAAAGCTCCGTCACCACTGAACATGATAATTGTGGGAGTTATGGAAATGAGGCCGTCCATCCATCCATGTGTCCATGCATCTGTCTGCCCAGCTTATTTGATTGTGAAATAGATAGTCCGACAGTCAAATGGGATTCTTTTTACTGAACCTGGAAATTTGGTATGTAGTTTTTGCTTTCATTGATTTGTATAACACATGGTTCTGCTATCAAAATCTTCTGGATGAACCTTGGCCACCGTTGATTGTTTTGAGAAATCCAAAATGGTCTCCAAGATGGCCGCCCTTTCATGTTTTCGGCTATAACTTCCTTCAGATTAAATCTAGGATAATAATTTTGGTGTCTAGATATATATGTTAAGGGCCAGGGAACCCATTCAAACAATTTATAAGGTCCTTCGAGAATTACGTTAGTTAAAATTCAATATTGCAGAAAATAATGAGCACCATTTCCTGTTTTGGGCTATAATTTGCTTCATATTAAGTCTAGGACTATAACTTGGGTGTCTAGATATAGGTTTTCGGGATAAGGTAATACATGAAACCATTCATAAGGCTATTTCAAATTTTCATCATGGTAAATGCAATAAGTCAGCCAATAATGTTTGCGGTTTCTCTATGGCTGTCATTTATGGTGTAGAGCACATTAAGGTGTGACAAAATGCTAAAAAAAACCAACTTTATTGTGGTCAATTTTCTTTGTGATCCAAACAAACTTGATACATTGAATTTTTTAAAACAAAGACAGAGAATGATAAGGAGACATATTTTAATAGGTTTTTTAGCCATTTATCTCCATCTAGGACTGTCATTTTTGGCATTTTACTATAAATATGAATCTGGAAAGAATAACAAAAACCAGAGCATTATGTGGGTGAAATCTTTGCAAATGTTCTACTACCTTTGAAAAGAACACATATACAAAGTTGTAGGTGCTTTTTACTCATGGTATATGATTTATGTGATGTTTTGCTAAATCTTAAGGGAAGAAATACAAAACTATTAAATATTAATATCACTTTTTAATGAAAGTTTGTTGATTGTATTTTGAAGATTAAGCAATGTAACAATGCCATGTATATATAAATGTTTAAATTGACACTGTTTTATAAAATGCAGTGATTATATACTCTACTAAAATGGGCCATAAAAGCGTTATGGTTGCGACACATAGATGGTGCAACACAATGTTATTCTTCTATTAGGCTAATATGATGTTCTCCAATAACAAAAACTCATACAGCTACCTCCATTTCACTATTTACAGGACTATTATAAGTGAGTTACAGATGACCTTTAATTTTATAAACTGCTCAATTACGAACAATTAAACATCTGCGCTGCAAATCTTTATTTTATTGTCATTATAATTGCTTGATGTTTGATGATTGAACAATCTGCCAATCAAGGTTTAATTTGCTTCTAAACATAAATCTACTCATCAAATGTCAACTTATTCAATTATGTGATCAACTAAAACAGGATCATCAGTGTTATGGTTGCGACACTTTGATGATATGCCACCGTTAAGTTTGATTGCCTTCATATTATTATATACTACTTATACAAAAAGAGAAATGTAGGTAATTAATTCGGGGTTTTTCTTGTGATACATGATACAATACACTTGACTCAATATTGACTTATTAATATGACAAAAACATGAGTTTTTCCATCAAACCCCCATTTTGACCCAAAATACTGGACCTACATTTGTCTGTGAATTCCACAAAATGCACATCTGTGTATCATAACTGAGGCATACACCAAGATTTATTAAAATATATGCAGCGGTTCTGTATAATATGCTGTTTATGAGATATTGTGGATGGACAGATGGACATATAGACAGATGTGGTGACAACCATATGGCTTCCGCACTTTCCGGAGCGGGGCCCTAATAGAGGTAACAGAGCAAATAACACATGCCTAGGGTTCAAAGCAATGCATATAGGTTGGAGCTGGTGTAACTAATGCCACACTCTCAGCTTTGAACATTTAAACCACTTCAGAGTTCCTATACTGCTTCCATTTGGAAGGATGTGCTGGATACGCTGTAGCAGATTATGTGTATACAGACCATACATGCCAGAATGTTAACACATTTGATTTTGTTTGCGACTCTACATATTGTCTTCCACCATAATGTCCGCGAGTTTTATCGCTATTAACCCTTTCACAGACAAATTCATTACAATGTACATGTATAGAATATTCTGTTGAATATATTGAAATTAATATGACTGGAGCTTGGAAGCCATTTCACTGTATCAACTCTGAGCGATCAGAATACTGACTGATTTTCAAGCGTTTGAAAGCACACCTGTCATATTTTCCCTTTCAAAGGGACACATTAATGCTTTATATGCACTGCAGATGTTTAATGGTGGCAAATGTAGTTTCATGACCGTTACACTTAAGGGATGTAGCTTTTCTTCCATATTAAAATATGCCACGCACACACACACGCACGCACGCACGCACGCACACTGAATGTAGTGTGATGCTAGGGGTTTACTGGATTTTCAGCAGTGAACTTTAGATAGGTGCTCTTCCTTGTTAGAAGCAGATGGTGTTTTGCCATGGATATACCAGCACACTTGATTACATCCCACATCCCGCTTATTAGTCATTTGCCTCAATACGTTGTCTCTCACACAATTCATGAACTTTGTCCTGCCATTGTTGTAGTTCGGTATTTTTTGTTGTACCAAATGCTGGTCTCTTGGATTTTGTTTTTTCCTTCAGTGCAGTCGTCTTTCTGGGGATAGCAGTGCGTATGATATGTTCAACTATGTCAACTGTATCAGCCTATTTTAGCGAGATGTTGGCAGAATAGAATGCACTCGTTGTGCACGCCTGCGACTCAATGGACCTTTCCATTTCTAGCTATGCCCCGCCCACCACTAGATAAGCTCCACCCGCACCTCGCCGTGTTGGGATTGATCGATCCCCAAATGCCCTAGCTATCAATTTTCTGAAAACTATACAGGGAAGCTGTTGAATATGTTGTAACTAACTATGGCAGCAACAGCGCCCAGTCAAGTTAGTTTCAAAATATTCAGCAGAATATTTATTAAATAGTAAAAGCAAACAATGTGTACAACAATGTTTAGACCGTCTTCAAATATGCGTTCGTGACGTACTTATCGACGTCATTCATGACGTCATTCATTATGATGTCATTGTACACATCACACAGTTCATTATGACGTCATATGATGGGTGGGTACTCTGGAAAGGTGAATTGCACTCTTACTTTCAAAGGATGTGCCGGTAGAAGGGGATTTTGATTACATACATCTACACTTCTTGTAGTCTTTTGACTGTTTTTGCATGCTTGATCTAGCTTCAGGTGTTCTGTGATCCGAGTTGTCCTTAGGCTCAACTTTGCTACTTTCATCAGTTGTATCAGAATCTGATATCTCTAGTTCCCTGAAACGCCTGTTTTCAATAACTGAGGATGCTACACGTGCCTCTTTCTTTGCTTGTCTGAACTTGATTGTTCGTTCTCTATTCTTCCGTTTTACTTCACTGTCATAGTGTAGATTAGACTTGCATTTTTCTTTCATTTTTTGACAAGGTTTTTGGCACTTTTCGTTGTTTTCTTGATAGAGTTTTAGACGTCAGGGTTGGCTTTAACAGCTACATAGTGATGTTTTTCTCTCTGGTGTCCAGTCTTATCTTTGGGTGGTGACTTACTAGTGAAAATGTCCGATCTGCAAGCTAGGTGTTCTGTTTGGAGCATTTTGAAAAGTCCAGTTTCACCGTCATATTGATTGTAGATTCACATTGCCAATGACGGTCTGATGATATTATACACTGAATGAAACAGCACAGTTATATACAAATTGTCGCAACCATTACGGCAGGACTAAAGACTTCTATATATAGAAAGAAACCAATGTAAGGTTACACAATTTTTAAGGTGAAATAAACTAGAATATCCGTAGTTTTTGATTGATTTCAATTTGTGAAATAAGAATTCTGGCCATGTAAAAAATTCCTGAAGAACTCTATGAATAATAATTTTACAACAATTGTTATTCAATGTATTCCTAACTATTGATTAGATATAGAAAATAAAAAGTAATTAGATATGTCTGCTTTATTAACGGCATGCCACAAGTTTGTTGCAACTTAGTCAAAATGGTCGCTGACGATGCTAAGCTCCTTTCACGAATCGCTACAACAGAAGAACACGACAAGTTCCAAACAGACCTTAACAACCTTAAAGAATGGGCAGACACCTCGCAAATGCGGTCGAATGCATCCAAATGCAAAGTAATGCACTTAGGCAGATCCAATGCGAAGATGAGGTATACGATGATAAAGAATAGCCAGGAAATGATATCACCTGTGAAAAGGACCTGGACTTGTATGTCGACGGCAACCTAAAATTCATACAGCATGTGGAGACGGCAGTCAACAAAGCCAACAAGATCCTTGGTATGATACGAAGATCATTTGTCTGCCTGGAAGCCAACACACTTATACTGTTTTACAAGAGCTTAGTGAGGCCACATCTAGAATACGGAAATGTGGTATGGTCCCCCACCCCACCCCCTGCACAAAAAAGACATGTGGCTCATCGAGAATGTCCAGCGTCGAGCTACAAAACTGATAGCAGGCCTGAAAAATAGCCCATATGAAGACCGCTTGAAGTCATTAAATCTGCCCAGTTTGATATACCGGCGCTTGCATGGCGACCTAATATAGACTTACAAGTATGTTCAGCTCCTACGTTCAACACCTTCAAGGGAAGACGCGACAAGGTTTACAAAGATCATCTGTTCAAAAATAACTTTCCGATCGAACTCGACTGCACCCACCCACATTTACAACAGGTACAAGAGGAATCGACCGAGGTTATCGAAGATGAATATGAAGATCTACTACAGGGTGTTTAGCCTAATCAGCAGAAAATGACTATGTAACTATACGGAAAATTGGTTTTCTATGATCAATATTGATAGGATACGGTGCCGTTATGGTTGCGACAAGATGTGGTTGTGACAGGTGGCTGTTTTCGCTTCAGTGACTCCTTATGTTCCACAAATGAAAATGTTTTCTAAATATAAAAGATGTACACAGGTTACTTTAAGATAGTAAACATTTAGACTTGCACTTTTATCTACAGCCAACTAGACACAGATGAGTGAAGTGAAGCATTATGGTTGCGACATAAATAAAGCCCCTGCTAAAGGAGACATCTTTAGTATAACATCCAAGTAAAAAGGACAAAAGTGCAAAAACTTTGATTTAGGACAGTGGTGACCTCACAAAACACAAAAAAAAAAAACCTATAAACTCATCTGTTGTAGAAATTAGCCAAATTTTGGCTTCATTGGTGTATTTTTGCACAATATTGCACTGTATGGTTAGTTTTTGGCATAACCTAACATGTAATATAACAAGATTTTCACCACATTTTGTAGAACAAAATGCCAAAAGATTTATTTATACTATGTTGACATCGTCATGTTATGAATCCATGCTATTTTTGCTATATCACACAGAAAACCCAATTAACAGGACTGTCATCCAACCTTAACATTCCGATTTCTAAAAGTTTTTAATCCAATCCTGACAAAACATGGAACATCTCTTCATATGAATGTTTTGCACTGGCTCAAAGACTTACCTTTATGATAGCTATAAATTATAGCAAATTTTATGCTGTTATCCACTGGCTTCACCCAAATGACGCCTAAATTTGCACTACCCCTTATACAAAAGCTATGCTGATTTTGATACCTATATCAATGAATTGCTATGGTTACGGAACCTCTCAGTCTTCAATAACCTTTGACTGGGGAAAGATTTCCTCTATTATAGCATTATGGTTGCTTGCTGAAGAAATACTCTGAGGTGTTCTTTATGACCACTTACAGGAGTCAAACGGAGATTTGATGACGGCTCTAGGAGAACTAGCCTAAAGGAGACAACATTCATGCAGTACGCTCATGCTCCAGGTGGAGTAATTGGTATAGCGGTGAAGCCTGAGACACTATAAGTATTGGACATAGAGTCTCCATGCTTGAAGTCGTTTGGAGGAGGTCCTGGACGACATGATTGAAAATACCAGTGCATTTGTTGAAAATTACAAGGAGGGAGGGACGACATGAATATCTAATGAGAGAGAAGCCATCAGGGCAAATCTCGTGTATTGCATCAATCATATCAGACCTATCAATTCACAAAATCACACAGATGTTATGCTTAGCATCGTTGCCGGAAAATATGGAACCCTTGCAGTCAATGTTCAGGATGCGGCGCGAATGGCGCTCGATCAGATGAAGGCGTTCGGTCAGAGATTCCCAGATGGCTTACATGAGACCTAGTGGTCACGAAGTTAATACCAAGGATGCTCTTTCACATGAATTATCACCAGTCTTAATGTCAATATTCGAGTCGACAAAAAAATGAGAGCAGACACATCGAAATCATCGTTAAAACCCGTTTTCGGTATCGGTGAGGACATCTAGTAACATTATCGTATCCATCATAGACTGTTCTGCACTACCCAGTGCAATGCGTTGGTCTGTGAATGGCACAGTTGAGGACTATGCAACAAACATGAAATACGGCACTGCAACGAGATTGGAAATGGTGGGGGGGGGGCAACTAAGTATGTGATCGATAGTATGATTATAGTACAAAGAGCGTCACGAAAAGTGCAAGATCTCCTGGAGCAAGTCCACCAGTTACGATTGAACAGCAAGTCACCACCACATAAAATAGTATTGAGTGTTTGAAAATAAGAAGTACTTAATATGCGTTGTTGTCAACCCTCTAACTGAGTGTAAGTCATTCCATGCACATGTCCATGGCCATAAATTGGTTCTGATTGGAGAGGAGTCTGCTCCAGTGAAGATCGGCAATAGGGTGTAGTAGCAGCAACAACAGATATGGCAACAACACAAGAAGAAGTCAACAATATCCTTGTTCTGCAGGTAGGGTCTAATGATATGTGCCTGAATCAATGATCGAAGTGAGATAACAGTTGTCTTGGAAGATTTTTTTTCTACTTCTTACGCACACAGGAAATACGAAAATTATGCTACTATGGAATCATCAATCAATGCCAGTAGAGAAACATGCGTGTATAGTTAGCAAAATCCTAAAAGCCCCTGCACTTACTGGCTGTAACACTGTAGCCCGTTTCTATGGGATACACTAGGGGACTGCTCTAAAGTTAAGGAACTGCAAGTTGGACCACACTTCCTGTCACTTCTTGGTATGATGGAAACTCCGATAGAATGTGTGATTGTGTGTAAGCCCCCCCCCCCCGCATTTATGCCAGTTTGTTATCGACAGTTCTAGTGAGTCAATGTAGGAAACACGCTAGAAATATAGGCATCCAAAACTAGACAAGCCTCATCATCACCACCCAAACTGTGCTATATTCCTCCGATCTCTCAGGCGTTTGCAGAGAATGTTAAAAGGGCCAATCGCCGAGCCATTGCGTAGCATTTATAAGAAGGCAGAAATCCACTAGAACTGGATTCCAATTTTATGGCCGGACAAAGGGCACAACGATTAAAACAAACCAGACTTCAGAATTGGCTCTTACACCTCTACACTGCACACACTTTCATTAGTTCCATGAAGTTCGGAAACGAAACTAGGTTGTTACTTTCTGCGAGCAATCTGTATTGTTATAGGCAAAAAATAGTGTACAGCTCAACTTATGCACAATGCAGCTAGAAGCACAAAACTCACACCCTCGTTTATCATGCATTCTATCAGGTATGTGTTCTAGTGTGGCACCTCAGGTAGGTCTCGTGCTTCTAGCTGCATTGTGCATAAGTTGAGCTGTACACTATTTTTTGCCTGTAACAATACAGATTGCTCGCAGAAAGTAACAACCTAGTTTCGTTTCCGAACTTCATGGAACTAATGAGTGTGTGCAGTGTAGAGGTGTAAGAGCCAATTCTGAAGTCTGGTTTGATTGGCTATGTGCTAGGTGATGCCAGAAAGAAACAAGCTATTTTCGTTTCCGAACTTCGTGGAATTAATGAGCTTATGTAGTGTATGAAGTGCGTTAGTGTAGAAATCTAGGTATGTAGGAAGACCGATTTGGTTGGTTAGTTTACCCACTCACGCAGATAGGTTTTACTGTATATCATGTATGTTACCATTCAAATAGCTGGCCTGTTTTCTAATTCTGATATAGCCGATATATCTATTACTATTCAATTATGTAATACTCTCCTAATGTAACAGATGACTTAAATGGACTTCGTGACTCCGAAAACCCATGGTTAGACACCAGAATTCGCATCCTAGATTTAATATGAAGCAAATTAGAGCCCAAATGCGGAAATGTTGGCCATTACTGCCGGCCATACCGAATTTCCTCAGAGGAAATCGCCAAACGAGCATATACATTGTTTCAATGTATTCTGTTATCCTTAAAACCTATATCTAGACAGCAATATTATCATCCTATGTTTAATGTGAAGGAAGTTATAGCGAAAATCCATCACAGCATTGTCATCGGCAAAATTCTTACCACATATGACAACCTTCATTTTGAGCAAGTAGATGAAAGTAAGAATTTGACAAATTGAAAGAATAATACTAGTATGGATACGAAAGCAGTCAGAAGCCACCATGGAGGATTCAAGTTTATCCATCAATCATATGACGTCATAATCAACTACGTGACGTGTAGGATGATGTCATAATGAATTACGTCATGAACGCTTAATTGATGACGGACTAAGCATTGTTGTATGAATTGCATGTCTTTACTATTGTATTGTACTAATTTTACTGGACCCTGTTGCTGCCATAGCACTCGGTCAAATTAGTTTCAAAATATTCAACAGCTTACCTGTATAGTTTTCTGGAAATTGAGAGTCAGAGAGTGCGTGGATCGATCGATCCCAACACGGACGAATCGTGGCTGGAGCTTAGCTAAAGATGGGCGGGCCATAGCTAAAACTTAATTCCGAAAGTTAAGCAGTGAGACGCGCACCTCACATTAATTTACATCACATCTTCTTCGTGATTCCATCAGATAACTGTTATAATTGTCGTAATGCAGTACGCTACGAAGGCACATAGCTAATGCCGACTATAACAGCTATATATTTGAGATCAATCTCGTAGATGGGTAAAATCAGCAATCTCACCACTCCGAGTGCGTGACATCAGAGGAACGCCAGGGATGAGGATCGTTATAAGTAGTCTCCCTTCACAGTGGAGAATTATCACCTATACCATACCTTCATGTATTTCTGTAGAAGGTTAGCATTTACTTGATAACTGCCCGAAGATCATAATTCTCCATTTTGAATGCCGAGAAGGTAGGTGTGTCCGATTTCTGTTTGTTGTTTCAGAAAATCTGGGCGAAAGTTTAATATCATAGAATATGTTGCAAGACGATATGACAGAAGGTTATAATTTGCCAAGTCAGAAGTGGGACAGCACATCAAGTGACCTTTTGAAACTTTGGGGCAGCATGACATCTAGAAGCAGTAATCGAGGCAGGTCCAAGAAGCTTTTCAAATTGCATCCGAGGGCATTTCAACATTCTTTTGTCCTATGACTGACCATGATCTGAAACTATCTACTGGAGAAGGTCATGTCATTCCCAGTGTTGAAGGCCTTCAAAACATACATGATATACTGATATATTCTAGGATAATCAAGATTTTGACTTAAAAATCAAGATAGCATAAACAGGAGCTCAAAAACACTAGAAATCATCGAAGCTCTGAGTCGAGTAAAAAGGGTCATGTGCTGGAAGTCATCAATATGCAAGTATCAATAAATATTACATTTTCCTTATATATTTTCAGATGTCGCTGCCACAATTTGGGACATACTAGATAGTTACAATCTTACTTTAATTTTTGTAAATTATATAATGCTAATGCTAGTAATCAATTCCGCATGTCTGGAGTGCATGTAAGATTCCAAACCTGAGAACCAAGAACGATCCCGGGTTGAGGCATGTGATCAATATGTAAAAGCCTGCGCTGTGCCATATGCCATTCACATGGCACGTCCTTCCAATGTGAATTAAAGCAGTCTGACTCATCTCGCATGCTTTCTGTGCCATGGAGTGGGTGAAGGTTACATAAAAAATCTCACACTGATGTAGCTGTGAGCAATATAACATATTTAATAAGGGTGTGATGTCTATAGTGAATATGCACTGATAGTATAAATAGTCAAGTAAATAATAACAGCTACCCTGTTATGGTTACTATGTTGTGTTTATGTCACGAGTTATTCCGAACAGTGTTCTTATTTGTGTTATTTATTTTATCGATTAACTGAAGTGATTAATTGTAGCATGCCAGCCTTAAGCTTTGTGTGTTTATTTGTTTTGTTATGCAATTCTTCATACCGGCGATCACATTGATTACTTGCCCGTCACATTTCAGGTAGCGTATTCCTTTAGTATGCTAATTATGTTGTGTTTTATCTATAGGACTTGCAGTCTTATGCACGTCTTTCACGTAAGTTTTGCCCGAAGACGTTCTAGCGGGTACCTGTCATTTTTTCGTGCATCGTGCGTCAGGTATTTTCCTTTCTGGTTTTCCTTATATATAGGTGGCAATTATAGCTTTTCAGATCATCGGAACTTGATAGCTTTCCTGATCCTGGGTGGTCGTAAACCCATTTGTCGTTAGCCGCCGTTGCTGTATGATAGCAAATTGTCGAAGACCACCAAGTTGGGTGGCATGATTATTCACGTTAAGTAGAAGTAATGAGTCACACCTCAGACAATTATACGCAACTATTGTATAATCACTTTATTTTGTGAATTGTATATATTATACCTTATTTACCAAATTTCGTGTACACACAAGTGTCCCAATTGACCACCTTGTTATATATACTATGTCTAATCATATTCTTGTTAAAATCTCTGTATACACAATTCCATTCCAAATATTCACACTTAATCTTTGTGTCCTCAGTCTTAGTACACGGATGAAGACGTAGGTGAATTGATGCCTTCGCTGTATCCGTACTTTCATCTCATCGCCTATAGAACCACCAGCCACTTTTGGAGTATTGAACTTGCCTAGGATGGCCAATTGAACAGCGATAATACAATTATCTGCTGTATTATCTTCGTATGCCATCCTGTTATCGTCTAGCTGTCATAACCGGCCACTGTGTTGTTATTTCACTGACATCGCCTTGCTGCCATTGAACTATCGCGCATCGACATCGCCTCATCGTCGTGTCGTCGCATTATCGTGATCGTCTAGCTCTTCCTCAGCTCAAGGAGACCACCACAGCATGAAGACATTTACCATTTCATACGAACTTGAGTATTTCTGTGTCGTTCTGTCCACATCCACATCCACACGCACGCACGTATCGTTATTGTAATATATTATGAATAATACACTTTGTTAAGCATTTTTCATCTAATTGTCATCAGTGTCGTAAATTGAAGGTATCCAGTGGCAACCCCGTTAAATTTTGGATTGAATTACTCCATCTCTGTAATATCGTCCCGGTAGTGGTTTGAGGGGGACTTCTTCACCTTTTTATCTATTAAACGTGCTTGTGAAAAACAGGGGCGTTTTAATATGACAGTTTATCCGGGCAAAGCTAAACTAGATAGCCATACCGTCACTGATTAGTACTCTTCCAGGTTGTGTACAGTTCATCACAATGTTAGTCAGGAGAATAAAAATGGATATTAGGTAAAAAGGTTAATGTACATTTGCTATGACGGCTGTATGTACAGTAGCTGTAGAGTACCTGTAGTCTCATAGCACAACTTTGTGGGCAGGTTCAGATCTGGTAACGTTTTCCTTTATGCCTGCTTGTTCTAATTGTAAAGATATCGACTCTATAACACAGTCAACATGATGCGGATTCAGTGGCTTCAAGTGGAGAAGGTTCGGATTGAATTTTTAACCTTAGATGTAGCTCTTCCTTGTTAGAATCTGCCGTCAGGTTGAGGAGCACGTCATCCTCTATTTTGTGCTGGAGAAGGCCTTCTAAATATTTTCTATAGACTGTAGCAGGTTGCAGTTGGATAAACATTTTACAGTGGAGCAGGAAGTGGTATAGATTTTCTGACTCTGAGTGGCATCGCGGGAATATATCTGATTCGAGACCATTGGACGTGTTGAATCATTTTCTCGCACGCTGAGGGTACAGGTTCCAGTGAGGAGTTTCACTTTGATGGTACCTAGTTGGGCATCTCGTATATTGGCTTCTATGGCATCGTACTGGCAGAATTGTTTGCTTCAGTCTACACAACAGAGAACAATGGTAAAATGTCTGAACTGAAAAAGCTAGTAGTACCCCAATTAAATAATGTTATAGTCAGCCAAGAGAAAATAAAAGCAAAGTTGGATACGCTTAAAAATATTAATACATCCCTGTATACTAAATGAAGTTAGCGATAGCATAGATAGCGTAGCGGAAGAAATAGAAATACATTTTAACAGATCAATCGAGACAGACCAGCTACACGATCTCTGGAAGTCGGCTAATGCTATAGCTATCTATAAGAAAGGAGACCGGAGACTGGGAATTACATGCCAGTGAGTTTAACAAGCATATTATGTAATAGTATTAGAATCATGCCTACGGGATATAATAATCAACCACATGGAAGCAAATGGCCTCTTTATCAACATACGTTTATCCGTGGTAGATTAATCGTAATACATTTGATACATTGCTAAATGGACCAACATACTAAATCAAGGCGGCCATGTGGATGTAGCATATTGCGACTTTAGGAAGGCATTTGACACGATACCGCATAAGCATCTAATTCATAAGCTACCAAAGCATGGTATCACTGGAAACATCAAGGACTGGGTTGATGCATCTCTAGCAGGAATGGTACAACTAGTAGGAGTTAATGGATACAAATCGGAGTTGGCTAATGTCGGCAGTGGTATGGCCCGAGGATCGGTATTAGGGCCCTTAATCTTTGTAATTTGCATAGACGATCTGCCTGAAGTAACAAATGAAGGATCTGACTCATACATTCTTGTTGATGATACTAAGGTATTCAAGCCTATATTTCAAGAAACTGATTGTGAAATCATTCAGAATGAGCTGCACAACATGTACCAGTGGTCTCAAGATTGGCAATTAAACCTTTACCAAGATACAGGCAAATCGTGAGAATTGGAACATCAGAAATCAACAACAGACATTACAGACTAGTGAAATATACATTGGGAGCAAGCTGAAATTTGTTGACCTGACCATTTTTCAGAGAAAGTTAATAAAGAAAATTCAGTGTTGGGGCTTATAAGGCAGACCATGGAATCCATGGACTGTAAAACGCTAAAATTACTAGACGCAGCTTTAGTGAGACACCATCTTGAATGTGCTAACTAGATCTGCTTCTGACACTATATAAAGGTCATAGAAGTAATTTAACATATTCAACGACTTGCAACCAAATTAATGCCAGCATTGACTACAATCATCTACGAAGACTAGCTACACAGACTATAATTACCATCACTAGCATACCGACGATTTAGAGGAGACATGATTGAGTTATACAAAATCATAACAGGAAAATACAGTAAGGATATCTCCAATTCCATGTCACTTAGAGTGGAATCAATAACACGTGGTCATACATACAAGCTGTACCAAGATCATGGCTTGATATCAGAAAGTATTCATTTACCATAGGAGCAGCTAGCGGACTCTGCTGTATGTGCTCCTACTATCAAGACCATTCACAGCAGAATAATTAGAAATAATATTGTCAAAATTGTATACTTTCAGGGGATTACATTGTGAGCCCAGATGTAATGAAACGAAATAAATCTCAACATATGATGTTTTTACTCACTCATTAACATACATTTTTTAAGTTGTGAAATTGAATTAGAGGCACAAGTCCATAATTCAACTTGACAATTAAAAATATTATAATAAATTGTACGGCATGAAATCATCATGATAAGATTTATTCCGCTTCATTACATTTGTACACTAATTAAGTCTCTAAATATATACAATTTAAACAATTTTATTTTCACACATGCACCTTTCATGAAACATCATCAGCACAGGTACTGTTGTTACATAAACTATTCCCGAACCGCATTCAAAAGCTCCTAGATGTCAATTTGTGTAGCAGAGGGTCGATGAGACGTTTATACAAATCTGTGTTCAGAATGCCTCCTTGTCTAACGCCTTGAAGTACACTAACGAGTGGGTTCCATTCCAGTTGACCTTCGACGTGGCGCCAAAATGCAATCTCAGAATTAGAATCCAATGTCTGTTATTGATCCCTGCATAATATATCCTCCGTAGCAGCTGTCGTTGGTCGACCAAATCAAAAGCAGATCTGGCATCTAGTAAGGTTAGATATCCAACTACGTTATTATCTTTGAGTTCCCTATAGAATTCTTCCACGAGAAAGTCTACATTCAATGGGCACACCCCATGGTGAATCCCCGCTGCCAATGGCTATTAAATTTCGAGATTATACTGGCAATTATTCTTTTAATGATTGCTTCGATAATCTTCATTATTGCTACTAAAGCAGTTATTCCATTTAAGGTTTATAACATCGAAAGTCTACCCTTCTTCTCGTCAACTGGAGATAGTATCTCAACCTTTAGAAGATCAGGAATTTCCGCAGTAGTGAAGATGTTGTTAATTACATCACATAAGAATCGTATGCGGGTCTCACCTACCTGGATGATATGTTCTATTGTTACTCCATAAACATCTGCAGCTTTGCCTTTATTAATTGTAGCGAGTGCACAAATAACCGCGTCATTTTGTACTGGAGGGTCCTTATGACCTTGTACTAACTCATCGATGACAGCTACCTTGCTCTGGACCATGACACTGTAGTTCAGTTCAAAATTACAGCTAGTGTTCTCTGGTGCTGCTAGATTCTCGAAATGCTGCTTGAAACCCTGTACCACTTGCTGGCCTGTGAAACGCTCTGCACCGACTCTTTCTTTGCCTGTTGACCAATATGTGAAATCGTTTGAATTCAAACTGACGGACGAGCTTCAAGTATTTCAGATTTGTCCATGCTTCTTTGCCTTGCTACTTCTGTTCTGCACAATTTTCGAAACTTGCACTTAAACACCAGCTTGTTCATAAGATCGTAATTTTCTGTATTTTTCGATGCATCATCATCGTCATCATCATCATTTTACGAGAAATAAGCCATTGGCTTGTTATTGCCTCAGGAGAGTGTTGCTATTGTATTATTAGTGTCTGTGCAATGCTTGCATTCCAACCTTTAGTTTTGCTTTGCAGTCGAACCGTTTCTTTTTGTGTTGAATCATTAGCTTAAGGCATCGAGGCTGGCGTTCCCGATAAGATGGTAACCATCTTGGATTTCTCAAATTAATCAAGAATGACAATTTCATGCCAACCTTAGCGTTATTATCGGCATCACAAAGATAGATAATCACTTGCTTCTTCTTTGAGTGGAATTTCCTCCCTTGATGAAAGCACCCTTGGTTTCATGATCTAATCATCACTTGTTTCCGAATCCGCCTATCCTTTGTTTGTATGTGTTTTCTAAGCTTTCTTTTATCTCAGGTAACCCCAGGTATATTCTGGACGCAGGTTTCCCGATATAGCCAGATCTTCATCATTATCCTCAGTGTTTTCTAAGACTGCTGCATCCACATGTCCCGGTGCAGGTATCTTAAGCGCTGCGTCGAACTGGTACTGCATCTCCTGCTGCGCCCAGTGCTAGTCTAGTCGTTCTTCAAATGCCCTTATTGTTTGAGCACTCACCGCTTCTGCCGGTAGGCTGTTCCATGCCTCAGCTAATCGGATGCAGAAGCTATTCGGCCCGAGACTTTTAGCCGATTGGCAAGATGTGTATGCCTTATACTATATGTGTGCTTTAATTGTGCTCTGGTTGTACAGTTATGTAAATATTTTATATTATTTAATGATGGATTTAATTTCCTTTTAACCATGCTATGCCAGCTTTAAGCTGTAGTTTTACAGCAACTTACATGATCGCATGTCGTTATTATTATTTTTATTATTATTAGTATTATTTTTGTTATTATTATTAATTATTATTATTATTATTATTATTATTATTATTATTATTATTATTATTATTATTATTATAGCATTGCGTATTATTTATTGTGACTATTCTAATGTTATCGTTTGTCGGCCATAAGCCGGTTTTGCACTCCACTTCCAGTATTGACACATTATGTCTTTCTTTATTATGATTGTTTAGCGTCAACTATCATGTGGACGTAGTAAGAAATGTATAGTATTTTCGTTTATAACTTTAGATCGTGGGAAAATCAGTGACTCGGCCATGGTCAGTGTACATTTTCTGTCTTACTAAATAATGTTGTAGCTACTGAAGTTTTCAAGTGTGCACTTGTTATGTACATTTTGAATGAAGTCCAGGCTTTAAATAAACATTGATTTCTGAGCTTGGCCATCATTCCTTCGTTTTCATACCGTTAATGCATACAACTAATTATAAAGAGACGCGTAATGCTGTACTATGGCGTAATACCAAATTTATGAACAGTGCCATCTGAAATTAGTCGCGGTAAACTCCTTATGGCGTAATGTGCTTAGTATGGAAGATGTTGCATGTTTACAGCGATAAAAGCGTCATATTGACGGAAATTCACTTTGATACTGTAATAAAAGGCTGCGATTATTGAAAAATATTTATAGACACTCAATAGAATACAATTCATGCTCCGCTTTTATTTTTATCATAGTATGTTGACTTTTTATCAGAGGGTGGCTGATAGCTAAATCAGTCAGCTATGCTTTATGCTGTTATGCGAAACATATTTATCTCCCAGGGGGGGAAATTGCGCAGAAAACGTCAACTTGGCACGTCTCTATATGTCACACAAGTCTCAAAGGTAGGACGCTGTTTGCACGCTTCGTAGATTTTAGCAAGGCATTCAACAAAGTCTGGTGGTCCGGTCTATTCTATAAGATCTTAAGCGCTGGAATTAGGTGTAATTGCTACTCAGTAATAAAGACATGTAAAGAAAACTATACAGCTGTCTTAAGCCAATGGATGGGCTAACACCCTCATTTCAGGTATAGCAAGGCGTTCATCAAGGAGAAGGAGTAACGCCCTATGCTATTCTCATTATGCATAAAGAACCTGCCTCTAGAGTTAGCTAATGTCCTGTTGATCTGTGTGAAAGTAAACTACAATGTTTCATGTATGTCGACGATATTATCATTTTGCCTGACTCTAAGTGTGGCTTACAGCAGTGTTTAAATAATTTAAATAATTATTGTCATAATTGGAAACTCGAGGTCAACCTTTTGAAGTCAAATGCGATAATTTTAAACAAAAATGGCAGGCTGATGAGTGATAATTTTACTTTCAATAATCACTATATCGAATGTGTTAAGTCCTACAACTATTTGGTAGCGCACTTAGTGTAGGCCCTTGTGTAGTTTTGCAATTTATTTGGATATATTCTTTTTAAGTTGGACTTTTTAAATTCTTTATGTATCAGAGAACAAATCTGGGGTTGGCTCGATTTTTAAATTTACTACTATGGCAGCCATCGTGAAATTCAAGATGGTCGCCATTTTATTATATTTCTGTTAATATCTTCTGTTCCAGAGCACAAAGAAACTTAATTTTAATGGTGATGGAACATGAAAATTGCATTATCAATATAGTGGCCATCTTTGATTTCAAGATGGCCACCATTTTACCACATTTCTGTCAATACCGTCTGTCTCAGACCACACATAAACTTAATTTTAGTGTCTACACCCACATTTTCAGGGTGATGGAGCTTGGATATTGCATTATCATTATAGTGGTCATCTTAGAGTTTCAAGATGGCCACTATTTACAACCATTTTATATTACTTTGACATTCGACGTTGATAACGCAAACCAGTAACATGCCCTCTAATGTCATCTTTTAGGCATATTTGTTTATCATAATTATCAAACATTACATGACCACCTGCTCAATTCTTACACTTCGCATCAACGATTGAGGAAAATGCTTCTCCTAGGATCATACATGTCTTGAACTGCTTGACTGATATGATCTCGTGAACTATACCGCCAATGATCAGGTATGTATCTGTGCTACTGATTTCATGTGACTGTGGCTGAGCAGCTAAACTTTGAAGCACATGGATAAGCTCACTTTTGTATGTACACAGGATTAAACAACTATTTGCATTCATTACTGTGGAATTGATTTTGTGAACTCATATGTGGATACTACATCCTCAATATCTATTTGGCGATCTGTGCAACTATCAGCATCCTGGCAAGTAGTGAGTTTGAAGCTTTAAGTTGTACATTTCCAAATCTTCCTTTCAGCTTCACTGTTTTACATGCGTCCTCCGATTTGGAAAAGCGAAGTTTAGTCATACGGTCCCATAAGTTCGATGTACCACAGATGCGCTGTTCAACAAATGATTCCAAGGCGTACTGCCCACGCTTCCCCCCATGTTTAGAATAACATGTTCAATGTTTTGGGCACCACATTAAATTGTAACGGTTTGGCGATTTGTCTAAAAATTATTTCAATGCTCAAATGGCCGTATTTTGTCTAGCGACTTTAGATGATGACAGTTGGTGGTGGTGACTGTAAGTTGCGCCTTGCACAACCATCACATGCTTGGTCGCTTTGGCAAGTTGAAATAACACCGGTGTACTGAGACAATGCTTAAGCAGAGTAGCTGGCTTGGTCGTTATACCTCGAATCCTGCCATCACCTTTCAGGATCTTGTTAAGAAAGTCTCGCCCTTGGTCCACACCAGTGTCTGTAACGGGAATATGATTCCTTTTCAAGGCAAATTCACCAGCTACAAATCTGTTCTGTATATGTGGATCTGTTTGCTTGCTATCATAGACACATCGAATCTACTTCTCTTCGAGGTCAGAGGGTGGTGCGGAGGTTCTAGATCAGCGAAGTTCTCAGAACGGAGTGGTAGCAGCAGCCGTTCCTGAAGGAGAGGAATTTAACTTGTTAATTTGGCTGCTTTAAAGAGCGGCCTTTTAAAAAAGAAAATTAGAATAGAAAGCAGCAGAAGCCAAACCAAATCTTACAGTAGTAAACGAAGGTCGACAGCGACACTTCCAAGCAAGGGCTTTCGTACATGATTAGTGGATAATTCTGTCGGTGTGCAGTCGCATGTGCATGGTGCACAGGTGAGCTGGTTAGCGTTGGTTCTCGGGGTGTTGGAGCATGTTTCATGACTTTCCAAAATGTACAATGACCGACTTCTAGAGCCGGTGGAATGATAATATTCCAATGGGGCCTTGCGACCATTGTCGCCGAGATTGACCCATACCATCTCATCCCGGCTGTTTGTGTCACCGATATGTCGGTCCATTACTCAATTTGGGAGTTTAGACCTAATTAATAAAAATGATATAACTAAAACAAACAATGCTACTCGTTTGCTAGTACAAGAGAGAAAATATAGTACCTGGAACTAAGTTGGTGTCTTGTTTAGCGTGGGCTCATCAGCGGTACGTCGACGAAAACAAATCCCTAAGGTATCCCTGCAAGCGAGAGTCCAAGCATGGTCACTTCGGTGGTTTAATATAAACCGTTATACCCTAACAAAACAATATTGTTGGAAGAGGAAAATTGCGAAGATGGGGTTGGTGACTTCCTAAGAATTCAGACACCGTCATCTTATGTAGATTAAAGATATGGTATTGGTAGTTGCCACTTTATTTATGCTGTCCTTCTGCTAATTCCCTAAATTAACCTTTAGTTGTTAGGTCCATGTTCCAGGCTTTTGGCCGCAAATGGCAAGTAATTCTACCTATCTTTTAATACATGCTTAACTGGTGGAAAGGCTCGGATCCTGTATGGTTACCTTCCGGAGCAACGCCGAATTGGTGTTGGTCTGTAAGCTGGTGGAGGCGTATTATGTATGTGACGCAGAAGTTCTGTTGGGCGCTGTGTTGGGCGTTGCTCATATGGAGGAGGTCCAGGAGACTGACTAGGGTGGTGCGTGCGTGTGTGTGTGTGTGTGCGTGCGTGCGTGCGTGCGTGCGTGCCTGCGTTCGTGCGTTCGTGCGTTCGTGCGTGCGTGCATGCATGCGCGCGTGTGTGTGTGTGTGTGCGTGTGTGCGTGTGTGCGTGTGTGCGTGTGTGTGTGTGTGTGTGTGTGTGTGTGCGTGTGTGTGTGTGTACCTTCTGTTGCAGGTGTGTGATTGCGGTCCCGTATCCCAATGCTGATATTGAGGTACCAAAGAGTGTGGGTGTGGGTTCGCTTCTTGTTCGAGCCCCACATCGGTCACCACTTGTAGCCTCCGGGGTGGGTACGCGATGGTCTGTCAGAATATTATGCTCCATGGCACCACACATGCACGGTGCGCGGATGAGCTGATTAGCGTTGGTTTTAGGGGTGATGGAGCATGTTTCGCAACCTTCCGGAATGTACAAAGACTGCCTTCTATAGCCGGTGGAATGATAACATTCCAGTGGGGCCGAGCGACCATTGCCACCGAGATTGAACCACACCGTCTCATCCCGGCTGTTCATGTCACCGGTATGATGGTCCATTGCTCAGTTTGGGAGTTTAGACATAATTAATAAAAATGATATAGCTAAAACAAACACTGCTACTCGTTTGCTAGTACAAGAGAGAAAATATAGTACCTGGAACTAAGTTGGTGTCTTGTTTAACATGGACTCGTCAGAGGTACCTCGCCGATGTCGAAATCTGTGAGGCAACCCTGCAAGAGAGAGTCCAAGTATGGTAACTTTGGTGGTTAATATAAACCGTTATACCCCTAACAAAACATTAGTGTTGCCAGAGGAAAGTGCCTCGCATGGGCCTCCATCACAGGAAAATGCCTTCAACACTAAAATGGAGGAAGAGAGCTGGTAAAAAGGGCCACTCTCTTATTCAAACATATGCTAAGTGTGTAGTGCGGTTAACCTACTGAAACCGTATGCAATTGTGATGCACGCTGGTTTACGTGAAGATGGGGTGGGTGACTTCGTAAGAATTCAGACACCATCATCTTATGTAGGTTAAAGATACTCTATTGGTAGTTGCTGCTTTATTTATGCGGTCCCTTTTGCTAATTCCCTAAACTAACTTTTAGTTGTTAGGTCCATGTTCCAGGCTTTGGCCGCAAATGGCAAATAATTCTACCTATCTTTTAATACATGCTTGACTGGCGGAAAGGCTCAGTTCCTGTATGGTTACCTTCAGGAGCAATTCCCTCAGACAGCAAGCGAGTGGATATGTCATGGTGTGGCAGCGTCTGACCCAAATGACAATCCCATTACTGACTGCACCGCAACCACATACAACATCACCAGGGTAAGACACATTTTACAAAAGCATTTGAAAAGTGCATATATGTTTACAGTGCTGACAAGGAGACATATATCCAACTATAGTGACCTTCACATGAGGGCGTGGTGGGTTCCAAGACCACACCCAGTCATTGTGAAGAGTTAGAGGGAGATCTGTATCCTGTCTGTCACCTGACGTGATGAGGACCGATCATGTAGGATCCATTCTCGGGGATTAACATTTTACCTGGTGTTAAGGTTATGTTATAAATATGCCCAGAGATGCACTGCTGGCCGGTTAAAATAATTTAATGTTTTCGCAGTGCTTCCTACTTTGGCATGGATATCTATACTAACTGGTATCCGAAGATACTGGAGGAATGTGTGCGGAATCGGCACTTTAGTCTTCACTTCTCGGAAACACCAATAGTTTCCAGAGTCGGATCACACCAACGTGTTGAAGGGAGGTCCAGACAATTATAAGCCTTACGGCTGGAGGAATGCAGGAAGAAACAATCGCTCATATATTAATAAGGAGGCCCTAAGATAACTGGCCAATTTATACTACCAAGCCGGTGTGCAGTGTTACATATCCTCTATATCCGGAAAAGAGGCGTATACAAATGTCTCCTAATGAGCGACCATTCCTAACTACTTCTAAACCCATCCTATCAAGCTAGAATAGCCATGTTTAGTCGATCTCATGTCAGGTTCACACAATGAGAACCTGAACAGTGACCGCAGTGAAAAAGTGATGCTGGGGGAAAAGGATGATGCGGTCTTATTGTTGCTGTATAGTGTAGCCTAGCATACTGCGGTTCTAGTATTTTATATAAAATAAATAAAACAAGTTACTAGGATGGCTGCTGGCATATACATAACTAACTATCACAGAATTGACAATAATTACGGTCACCTGACCTTGTGGTGCTTGTTAGTCATCAGCACAAAACAAGGATAATATATACAGTAAAAGAATAAACTATAAAATGCGGTCTCAGATGACTGGTCGGTACCTATTATTCATCAGTACCTATAAATACGAATAATACAATAATATGAAGATACAGTTGGATGAGTACCTATTAGTCATCTGTACAGAAAAGGTTCATAGATCATGGCAAATGATACGTTCCAGATGAGGAACATGAGATGGCTCGATTCTGTAGCAGCTGGGCTGATCTCCGAAGGTGAACTGTTGATGCGGCTCACTCTAAAAATGGTGAAGAAGAATGATTGTGGTTGAACATGTCTACTAGATAGTCATATTAATTTAAACAGTATAGTAAAAGGTTTCCGGGTTATAATGGAAGTTGAAAATGCCCCATAGTAATGAAGGGCTACTGTTAAATGTTAAAGAATAATGCCTGTGCATCTTCCGTGAACACAGTACATGATGCAGTGCATAGTTCGTGTGGTACACCAGGCAAAGTCCCACTAGACTGAGGTCTAAAAGCTAAATGTTACATACAGTACATTGCGTGGAGTTTGATGACCACTTTTCGACGTGGTTCAGCAGGTCTGATGAGTTGTCCACCAAGAATCATCACTCGTTCCACATACTATGAGTTCTTACATCGGGGCCGCAAGGCCCATCTGCAGGAAGGCTCCTCTCATGTTGTTGGAAGTGAGGGCTTCTTCTTGTCGTTTCACGTAGATGCCCCTGGGAATTGTCCTCCCGAGAGCATTCAAAAGATTAGATGCGGATGGGAAGGTTGCAGGCCACAAGATCTCTAAGCCGGCCAGCTCTGCTGCGATTATGATGAAACCCGATTCAGCAGGCAGGTATCAGCCAGCATCCTGCAACTCTCTGGCCACACAACCTTCCACCTTCTCTCTCGACGATGTATGGCTCTCGATTCTCAGTTCTTCGCTCCTTTTATACTCCTCGAGACGTCGTAGCCGGAATGCCCAGCCAATCAATGCACGATTTGCAGCCAATCAGCGTGTGAGCTGGAAGCGCAAGGGCATTATCACGTGATAAATGCTGTGACTCTGCCGACGATTACCTCTTCCGTTCAATCAGATAAGTAGTCCCTGATCCATTTGCTGGTGATTCGTCGGATGCCATAGAACAGTGTAACTATCTATAGAAAACAGAGGCCAAATGACACAGATGATGCCACTAACATTTCAACAGATAGTACCAACATACAGGACACCAAAGAAGCAGAAACAACCACACCAGTCATTGACACCAGCATTACCAGTAACACAGACAACCAGGAAAATACAACTTGCAAACCATGACATATTACTTCAACCATCACAACAATTGGCACAACTAAGTGTTTGTGTGGAAGTGGTAACAATGAATTTATGATAAAATACTATACATGTAAGCAATGGTTACACTATACATGAACAGAGCTACCACTCTTCACGCTTTTTGCACTGAAATCATCCAAATGAATGTTTACATGCAAGAATTGTACTCCCAATTCAGAGCATTCCTAGCTGGCATGTTTCTGTCTATGGCAAAGAATATTGGCAAACCACAATAAGTAATCATCCAATTGTATCCCTTGATATATGCACGAACAACCCAACAACCTTACCTCCAGCTTCACAGTCATCATCGAAAACAGACAGATGTTCAAATGTAAGCAACACTCCTACTGTGAACATAAAAATGGGTATCCGATTAACTGTTTGAATGTGTGTAATACCAGTCAGAGTGACACCATACAGTCCATAGATTTTACAAATGAACTATTATCCGCCATGTTACAACAGATTGAGGAGATCAAACAAGGCCATTACTCACTGCAAGATTGGATATGCGAAATCAAACGAGAGCTATTAGCATAAATGAGATCGCATCACATGATCATGCTAAGGCCATCAAACATAATATCAGACCAAAATCAATTCAGACACGTGAACATTACCCAACATTACAAGAAATATGCATAACACAGGGCCTCCAGGCCCAGCAGAGCATGATCTTTCAGATCACATTATCCCGCATAAACCAAATAGTATTGTTACCCATAACAGGAAAATAACCACCAGGATGACTCCATGTGGGGTGGCATATCAAAAACATCTTCACATTGCTCAGACACTTATACACTATGCTGTAAATACCGACACTGTAAAGCCTGGGAGCAGAAGCTACAGCAAAGTCGCTGCAAGCAACGGCCATAACATGAGCACTATCAGTCAGCCCCAAAACAAATCTGCTACCCAGCACACATACAACAATGCAAGCCGACAATTACAAAACAAACTGCCACCAAACCTCACAAGTATGAGTAAAACTAATACAGTTTTAATTATTGGGAGCTCTACACTGAGAAAGCTCAGTGGCAGGTATATTTCGACTGAAACCATGTTCATTACAGTTCGGTTTTATGGTGGTGCCAGAATTAGTGAGAATTAGTGAGGTCACTGATCGCTAGAGAAATTGCTATCAATGGATACATTCAATTCCATTGTCATACACGTAGGCTCCAACACAATTGGCAAGTGGAAAGTGCCTGGCACGACCAATGATTATGGTGCACTAATTGAACAAATTAAAGTACTAACCCTGGGTATTCAAATATGTGTCTCATCTCTACTGGCACGACCAACTAATAACTATGTCAATATCATTGTCAAGGAATTCAACGACATGCTCAGATCTCTTTCCATATGGCATAATATAGTCTTTGTAAATAATACAGAATTGTTTGTGAGCCACAATGGTGAAGCCAATGCGGAACTCAGAGACTAAGAATACAGCACAGGAATACCAGAACTGGAAACTGAAGTAGATGGCTCCATGCAGAAAATGCAAAATGATGCTGATAACGCAGAAGCACTAGCAAAATTTTACAGTATTGTTTTTAATAATGAAAATAAAGCACAGATCCCATCCGTTCATAAACGAAATTACATCAATAATTCAAATGATACTGTATTCGACGGTAATGAAACTATTAAAGTTATAGAATATATCAATATCTCCAAGTCACCGTGGCCTGACAAAATCCATCCTCGACTCATCTGTGAGATCATGGAAGTTGTCTAGACACCTCTTACTTTAATATCCAATAAATCTTTCACCACATGGAGGGTACCAAGTCAATGGAATCTAGCTAACGGGACACCAATCTTTAAAAAGGGAGCTAAAAATGAACTTGGTAATCATATTATAGACTTGGGAGGGTACCAAGTCAATGGAATCTAGCTAACGTGACACCAATCTTTAAAAAGGGAGCTAAAAATGAACTTGGCAATCATAGGCCAATAAGCCTAACAAGTATAATATGCAAGTTAATGGAAAAACTAATTCGAGACAAGATAATTAAGCACATGAAAGAAAATCACTTATTCAGCACCAACAATTTGGCTTCATTAAAGGACGGTATACCACACTACAACTACTAAAAGTATTAGATCACTGGACAAAATTTATCGATCCCTCTGGTGAAATAAATGTAGTATGATCATCATGATGAAGTCCCCTATGAAAGACTTATGGTGAAACTCAAAGCTTATAGATTTAATGACCGAATGTGAAATTGGATAAGGGACTTTCTAAAACAGCGCAAACAGACGTCTATCAATTTGCTGATGACACAAAAATATATAAAGAAATTTAAGATAGCAAAGACATCGATATAGTCCAGAAAGATCTTGACTCCATGAATGACTGTACAAATACTTGGCTCCTGAAATTCCATCCCAGCAAATGTCACATCCTAGAAATAAAAACAAACTATGCAATGACAACAAAACATCCTATCTATACAATGATGATCTCCCATAGCCCTAGAACGTACAGAATTCGAAAAAAGATAGTGGTCTACTCATAGACGGCAACTAAATTTTAGCGAACACATACAACAACAAGTAAACAAGGCTAACAGGACAAGACATCACTAGTATTGAAAATATACAAAGAAGAGCAACTAGGCAGATTCTTTCAATGAAGGGAATGAGCTATCCTGATAGGCTGGGGAAAAAATCTCTCGACATTAAAATATTATAGACTTCGTGGAGACATGATAGAAGTGTATAAAATTATGCATGGGCACTATGATAAACAAGTAACACAAAATGTGTTCACAATGAACCATTCAATAACCAGAGGGCACACATACAAACAGTTCAAAGATGTATATATGCACACTTGTAAATTGTACATGCCACTGCAACCCTATAATACAAACAGTAAAAAAAGAAGAAAGAAAAGACAAAAGAAAAAATATCAGAAACTCAACCATTATCCGCACTTTGCCAACAGATGATGATGATGATGATGCTGATGATGATGATGATGATGATGATGATGATGATGATGATGATGATGTTGATGATACAAACTGAAAAAGAACCACTTCTCACATGAATTCAGGAAACATTATTTCACAAATAGAGTAATTGATGTCTGGAACTCACTCACAGACAAAATCGTAACTTCCCCAACTATGAACACATTCAAGAATAGGCTACATAAGCACTGGTCTAATCAAGACATAAAATATGACTACAAAAGTCGAATTCCACTATAATAGTCTAGAAATACTGGATTCAAGATTATTTATTTTATGCTTAATATATAGTATACATACATCACAGTTGGGCAGTCCATCAAAGGCAGGGCCTAGGAATCGATGGACCCCCTACACATAAAATAAAGGAGTAAAAATATGGATGTCCAAGAATGAATCTCATGCGCCCACAGAACCTTCTATAGTCTCACTGGTACTGGACTCCATGGCCACAAAGTCAGTGAAATTGGAAGGATGGCGAGATTCTCTACCACTTCTGGTTACAACTGGAAGAGGTCCAGTGATAGGCTCTGGAGGTGTAGGTGTCAAAACAGTATTGGGAATAATTGTTCTGTTGTCAGCCGATTCTGCCAAGGGAATTCGCATGTCTGTCATGATACGATTTGGCGACTTTCCGCTTATGTATGACATCTGCATCAACTCTTAGTTGATTACATGGTTTGTCCAGTTCTGGTACACATGGTAAGAATGACCGGGTTCTGCGCGCCATAAGATGTTGAGCAGGAGATGAAGTCATGTATGTTGAGGTGTGTTTCTCCACTCGAGTAGAGCTTTCCAAATGTCTCTCCCGTCGTCAACAGCTTTTATGATAAGTCTTTTTGCAATCTTTACTGCCGACTCTGCATTGCCATTGGAGTGACTATGATATGGACTAGAGAGTGTATGTTCGAAATCCCAGTCTCGATCAAAGGATTGGAAGTCTTTCGATGCATAATTAGGTCCACCAACCGAGATCAGAGAACATGGTACACCATGTATTGCAAACACAGGTTTCAGTGTACCGATTAGGCATTCTGTAGTCATAGATTCAAGGTGCATTAGTTCAATATAATCAGAGTAAATGTCGACAAGTACGCAATAGTGCTGCTTGTCGACTTCGAAACAATTGGAAGCTAGAATTTGCCAGGGTACTTTGGGTATTGGGTATTGTAGCTCGCTGGGCGGTGTCGGGCCATTCCGATGTCTCATGTCGACTCGCCGCTCAGTAAGTGCATGACGAGTGATGACGCTGGTTAGCATCTGGTCTCGGGGTGACGGACCCTGAGCGAGACTGCTCTGCGGGAAACAAAAACCGGCTCCTAAGGCTGGTGGAACTCAATCGTTCTGGTGGGGCCATGCGACCATTGCCGCAAACATTAAACACAACGGTCTCATCCCAAGAGTTTGTGTCACCAGTATGCATGTCCATAGCAATTTCGTGGTCTATGGACTTACAAGACTTGATTTGGTGACCTAAAAATATAAGTCTATACAATGTGATAAGAGCATACGAAAATACAAGACATAGAGGCAGGTTGATGAACTTTTAAAAATGGTGCTCCCGGAGGTACCACACAGACTTGTAGGTCCACAGAGGTATCCCCGCAAGGGACGCTCCCATACACGAGACATAGCTATTTAACTTAATATAAGTTATTATACCTCTAAGCTGAAAGGAAGAAGATTATCTCGGACGAAAAGTGATGTGCCTCATGCGGGCACTACTCCTAGTGCAAGTTTGGGTGAGGAGTATTATCCTGGCATGGACCGTTGTCGCTGAATCCTTGCGACAGGCAAGTGCCTCACATGGGCCTCCATCTCGGGAAGGTGCTGCCAGGCTTAAAGTGGAAGAAAAATAGTAGGCAAAAATGGGCCCACTCTAATATTTCAAACAAAAATGCTGTACAAAGAAAACACCATACCTAGTGAGATTATGACTGTAGGGGTGCGTACTATTTTACGTGAAGACGGGACAGAAGATTCCCGATGGATTCCTTCATCCCCATCTTATGTAATTCCTAATATGCTGAGTTGGTAGTTGCCGCTTTATTTCTGTGGGCCTTCTGCTTTGCTTAATTCCTTTTAGTTGTTTTCAAAACAAGAATTAGTTTAGGCCGCAACTGGCCGATAACTACCTAGCTATTAGACAAGACTGTCACGGAGAACAGATGCCCGAGGACATCAATACTGCAGACAGCGCTCATACATGTTACTTGGCGGGATCTCCAAACTGGGTGAGAATCCGGACATTCTGCGCTGCAACCACATGAAACATCACAAGACATGGTTTAGATTTCACGGAGGCATTGTTAGGCCATATCTCCTATCGTTATGGTGGGGGGGGGGGTAAGAGAGATGGATGCACACCGTGAATGGCCTTCCCGTAAGGGCGTGGCAGATCTAAATATCATGCCCAGACATTTGAACAGAATTCGGTGAACATACGTATCTCGCCCATCACCGGGTCCTATGGAACTAACCGTTTAACCTGACGTTAGGTTTATACACAAGTTGCCAGTTTTGCACTGCGGTGTGGGAGGATTGTCAGTCTTCTTCTTCTTTTCGACCGCTGGTATCACACTTGGAGAGCCATTCTCAAGATGAAATCTGTGGTTTTCTGCAGTTCTTCCACTGGCCCATACAGCTTTTCAAGAAAAGAGGTTGACAAAGGCCAGATCTATTCTCTCAGTAGCTGATACGTAATGCAACATTGAAGTATGTGCTCTGTGTTCTGTTCTGCTACTCCACAAGGACAAACGGGCGATGTCGTAAGGTGGAACCGCCTGTACATGTGTTGGTTTAGTCTGTTGTGTCCAGTTCTGAGACGAAAGATGGTTACTTGCTCTGGCCTCGAGAGATGATGGTAGGCATCTTCTGATTGAGGTGTTCCATAGAGTGACTTGATGATAGTCTTCATCTCTGTATGGGTAACCATGTTTTCTGTCTGATTCTCTTCTGCACCCACCTTTGCTATCTTGTCTGCTACCTCATTTCCTTGGACTCCACAGTGTGAGGGCGTCCACTGCAGTGATATCCGAAAGCATTTGATGGTGTGTAGTGCTTCTTCAAGTTGTGGCAGCTTACCTTTGGTGATAGCCTCGAGGACGGAGCGGGCATCAGATAAAAAGACAATCTGTGCAATAGGGTCTGCTGTTCTGCTGATGGTATTGGCTGCACGAACCAGTGCTCCGGCTTCAGCTCTGTAGTTTGTGCAGTGTTTGCCTGTAGGTATTGCAGCTGACTCATGTTGTCCGTTTGGATACTGTATGTGCAGTCCGGCACCTCCGCTCCTAATTGCATCTTTGGCTGATCCATCTGTGTAGATCCTTATCCATGTCTCCCGAGGGTACATTTCTCCCAGCATGGCTAGGGTCAGGGCCTTCTTGCTCACATCACTGTGTTCATCTTTGGTTGTGAGATGAGGTACTGTGGTGCGAATAGCTATGCTCTCTAGTTTGTTTTCCTATGGTGGAGGATCAAAGGTGTGGTTTGGGTCTTCTATTTGTGCTGGAAACATTTGTTGGTGTTTCCTTTGAAGTGCTTTTGTCTCTTTCACAAAACTTGATCTTTTAAGTCTTCCTGATGACAGCTGTGCTTGCCTGATCTTCATTGGGTGGTTGTTGAACGATTTGAACTTTGCAGCTTGGATCAGTGTTTTGCATTCCCTTCCTTTGCTAAGTGGGTGAGGGGGGGGGGGAGATGCCTGCTGTCTGCTCCATTTTTTCTATTGGTGTTGATCTCATTCCACCAGTGATGATGCGCAGTGCCTGGTTGTGTACTCTGTCGAGGTTCTGTTGATGAGATTTAGCTGCTGTCATCCATGAGCTGGATCCATACTCAAGGTGTGGTCGAGTTCTGGATGTGCTCCTTCCATGTTAATCTTCTGTCATAGGTGACTCTCAGGTATGTCTGCTGGTCCTCGTACTCGAGTGGAGTACCGCCCAATGTCAGATTGCCAGCCTTTTTTGGTGGACAGTGAGAATAACATGGCTGATGATTTTTCTTTGTTGATAGTAATACACCAGCGATTGGCCCAAGCTGTAATTCTGTCCAAGGCGAGCTGCATTCTGTATGTGGTAGTCGTTGTGTACTCCTCTGTGCTCCAGAGTACGAGGTCATCTGCATAGAGGGCTGCTTGGATCCCATTGGGCAGCTCTGCTATAATGTCATTAATGAAGAGTATGAACAGAGTTGGTGATAATACTCCGCCTTGTGGCACCCCTTGTCTCTGCAATACATTCTGTCCAGATTGCCCATCCACCAGCACCCTAGCTCTGCGATTGTGTAGGTATGACTTGGTCCATCGGAACATGTTGCCACTGATGCCTGTGCGCCGGAGCTTCACAAGGAGGCCATCCTTCGACACCTTGTCAAATGCCTTCTGCAGATCGATAAAGGCAGCAAGCATCACCTTCTTGGCTTGAAAAGTGTCCTCTATGACCTGTGCAACATGTGTTGTTTGATCTTCTGTGCTCCTGTATCTTCTGAAGCCGGCCTGCTCTGAAACTATGTTCTCCGACTCCAGGTACCACTGCAACCGCTGGTTGATGATGCGCTCCATGGTCTTGCATATGCAGCTTGTAAGACTGATAGGACGGTAACTCAGCGCTTTCGTCTTGTTCTTCCATTTTTTTAGAATAGGAGTCATTCTGGCTTCCTTCCAGCACTGAGGAACCTCTCCATTGGTTCAACTGAGATTAAAGATGTCTAGCAACTTGCGAAGAGATGCATTACCAAGGTGTTGGATCATTTCATTCGTAATGCCATCTGGCCCGGGAGATTTCTTCTTCTTCAATTGGTGGATAGCCTTCTTCATCGATAGTCGGGTCTGGCCAGTGATTGCGAAGAATTGCTTTGTTCAGATTCTGCAGATCTAAACATACACGAACGCGACCATGTTGCTGATCCATGGGCTTGGTGTATTAACCTTAGCTATGCTATCCTTCTGTTCATAGTCATCTAATTTTGCTTTCAATTCACATTTTACCGGAATAGGAACACGACACGGATTGTTCTGAACTGGCTTTATGCTTGGATCGACCTCAATGTGGTAGTCACCTGAAAACATTCCTAAGCCTACTAAGCTTTTCTATCTGGATTGAGACTATTTCTGTTGTCTCAACAGTTTCTGTTGCCGAGTCAAGAGTCAATGTTGTCATAGTTAGCAATTTTTTCTGCACATTTTTGTCTGTGACACCGAGCACAAGATTGTCTCTGATCATTGTATCAGTTAAATTGCCGTAGTTGCACATACTAGCTAGCTTACAAAGCTTATTAACGTGTTGCACACACCAAAGACATAACGTTCGTAAATTGTGTTGCGTTTTGGCTTAAAATGTTGTTCCAGTACATCCAGAATTGTATCTGGCTTCTTCCTGTCTTCCTCTGTCAAGTCTATGTGCTTTAGGATAAGGTTGTACTTTCCCCCATAATTGACTGAATGGTTGCTACCTGGACAAGTTCTGATTTCTTGTCAACACCTGTTGCGACTAGATAGTTCTGCACACTACTCTTGAAATATTCCCAGTTGCTTGGAACATCTCGCTTCGTGTCCTTTGGACATGGGGCATGAATACCGCTAGCCATTCTGGTATCTAGAGTGAATGTTCAGCTTTAACTTCGGACACTTCTGTGAGAGCACATAATTTTTCCCTGTACCCGACCGGGAACCAATTTGAATTAGCACGAAATTGTAGTCTTTTACGAAGTTTACTCGCTAATTCTAATGAAGTTTCAGGATATATTACCGAATTCACAGTATTCATATGTGGGCATGAGCACGAAATGGCACCATGTTATAGTTTATGCCATGGTTTGACGAATAGACGCGATACAGGAATTAAGATTATAACTGCTTTATTCACATGCCTTTGAATTTTCGTCCATCCATCCCTCTACCACATATCCCCCCCTACTATATATAATATACACAAGGTATGAAACCTTCGTCTATGGGCACCATTGTCAGAAAGCTGATTGGTTGGTTCGTAGTCAGAACCGTGATGTCAGCGGATTTTGACAACAAACCAACCAATCAGCTTTCTGACAATGGTGCCCACAGATGAAGGTTTCACACCTTGTGTATATTATATATAGTAGGGGGAATATGTGGTAGAGGGATGGATGGACGAAAATTCAAAGGCCTGTGCTTTATTTTACTACTCAGCATTAACTACCTTGTTGCCAGATTGCCCAGCTTAAAGCTGACATAGCATCTTCTATAACAGCTACAGTCTTCACTGTGGCCGCACCTATTTACCCAATGTAGGATGTAAAATGAAAACAAGAAAACCTATCCACCATCAATAAATAATATCACTATTTGTATCTTATTGGCGTGTGTCTCTATTACACATCTTAACTATATGCAATATATGTCTACTCTCGATTATCATGTTGATATTTTTATGCTTTTACGTGTTGTTTTTATGGGTTGATTATTTTAATTCACCATGCATTACTACTCTACAGCTATGTAGCCATAACCGGGTGCTAGCAGAGCAAATGTAGCATGGCAACCACAGAAGAATGTGCAGAATAAACTAAAGTGTATATATACCAATGTAGATAATTTATTAAATAATCGTTCAGAATTGAGAAATATTGTTATACTAAATCAACCTGATGGTATCTGTCTGACAGAAACCCTCCCGAAAAACTGCCAGCACACTGTTCAGGCATCTGAACTCCAATTAGACGATTATGATGGCTTTGAGAATTTAAGTTTAGCCCGTCTGGGGGCGGGGTGGAGTGGTGATATATATTAATAAGGTTTTTAAAGCTGTGCCTAGCCTAGCAGTTGACCCCTCTCAATTTGAATAAAGTGTATGTTGTGAAATAAAATTGAATAAGCAAGAGTGTCTACTGATTGGATG
Source organism: Chaetoderma sp. LZ-2023a (assembly GCA_034401795.1). Lineage (NCBI taxonomy): Eukaryota > Metazoa > Mollusca > Caudofoveata > Chaetodermatida > Chaetodermatidae > Chaetoderma > Chaetoderma sp. LZ-2023a. Next base: position 12,996,729 of record CM067372.1, read on the forward strand.
TATTTACAGACCTCCAAACAGCAAACTGGGAAGCAACCAAAAGATGAACAACACAATCTGTGATTTGGCAAGCAGCAACAAATTCTTGCGTATTTTAATCATTTGAGACTTCAATTACCCAGAGCTGAACTGGACAACAGGTACTTTGAATGCTGACCTAAATCACAGAGCCCCACGATTCCTAGAAACTACGAGGGATGCTTACCTTCATCAACACATCACAGAGCCCACACACTTTAGGGAAAACCAGATGCCTAATATCCTGGATCTAATCTTAACAAACGAAGATGATATGATATCGGATCTGATGTATGAAGCTGCCTTTGGAAAAAGTCATCATGTGATAATAAGGTTTAGCCTAAACTCCTATGGTGACACAAGCTGGAGCCAAAAGGTAAAATACAACTACAATAAAGGTGACGATGACAAAATGCGTGAAATTCTTGGAAAAGACATATGGCTGAAGGATTCGGAAAACCTAACTGTTAAAGATAGCTGGACTTTGTTCATTGAACGAACACATGATGCCATTTTCAAAACAGTGCCAAAGATAAACTCATAAAATCGAACAAGATGGAAGGCACCATGTGCAAATGCACTATCACTTAACAAAACAAGAAAAAAGGGAAGCATTCAATAGGTACAGATTAACAAGAAGAGGAGAAGCCTACCAGCAGCATGCATAGGCGAGAAACCAGGCCAAGTGGGAATGTCGCAAAGTAATGAAAGGATTCGAAAAGAAAATAGCAAGAGAAGCGAAAACAAATGCAAAGCCTTCTATGCATATGCCCAATGCAAACTTAAAGTTAAAACGTGTACAGCCGATCTCATAGACGAGCAAGGGAACATTGTATCCTCTGATGGGGGCAAGGCTGAGGTCCTAAACAGATTTTTCAGTAGTGTATTTACCAAGATTCAAGATTATTTATTCAATAATTCCAAGATAAACGTATTCACGAATCATACCGGGTTGTCTGCCTAAGGCAGTGCCTACTGTTATGGCGGACACCTTACACACATATATACAGGTATATATAAATTAGACAAGACAGTACTTACACAAACAATTATAAATTGAGACATTACATTTACTACTTCCTTATTAACCCTTTGACCCTTGATCCACATAAACAGTTTAAATTTCAAAAAGGAAATATGTCAATTCGCAGGTCAAGAGGAGACCACCCCTCCCCACACACCCCAACACCATCCCACACCCACACACCCCTATCCAACCCCACCCACCCACCCACCCACCCACCCACCCTCACCCCCCCCACACACCCCCCGCCCCCGAGTTCACCACCAGTTCAATTATCTTGTCAGTCATTACAGTGGAAAGAAAAACTCCAGGAGTGGGCCTCTCTCAATCCGCGAACCAACATATAATACTGTAACAGCAGGGTGTGTGTAAGAGTTAGTCACTTGGGTTATTATTATTATTATTATTATTATTATTATTATTATTATTATTATTATTATTATTATTATTATGCGATACATATGGGTAGTAAATAAGGACAAGACAGTTACGTAACAGACAAGCACAGAACATAGTCAGGTTCAATAATATACATGGATGTTTATGATTATAGATACAACAATAAACAATTATATATTTTTGGGGGAGGGTACTTTTACTTATAATGATGATATACTGTTTACAGGATGCTGGCTAATGGGGAGCATCCTTGGACAAGGGAAGGGGGGGGGGGGTGGAGGGGAGGGGTGGGGTGCTCATTCTCCTGCTCGTCCTGTAGTTTGTTACTATGGTAATTGAAATTATTATTGGATATAATAGCAAGTGGAATCATCTAGTCATAATTCTAGTAGTAGTAGTAGTAGTAGTAGTAGTAGTAGTAGTAGTAGTAGTAGTAGTAGTAGTAGTAGTATTAGTAGTAGTAGTAGTAGTAGTAGTAGTAGTAGTAGTAGTAGTAGTAGTAGTAGTAGTAGTAGTAGTAGTAGTAGTAGTAGTAGTAGTAGTAGTAGTAGTTCATGTAGATGTAGTGCTAGTAGCAGTAGCAGCAGAAGTAGCAGAAGTAGCATCAGTATTAGTAGCAGGTCAATAGTTTTCTCCAAACAAGAAAAGAAGCATGTTATATAGATAGAAAAAGTTTTCTGTCAAATACTATAAAATTACTTGGACCAATAGACATCGCTGTCCTATTAGACAGCAATGTCTTAGGATCCAATTATGCACAAGTATAAAACAGCATTTTTTACCTTGTTTTGTAGACGAGTCAGGCCATTTTTGAGCTGTACTGCATGAGTTAGATAATTCTAGTATGTGTTAATCAAGTAGTTTTTTATTGTTTTCTTGCACAATTTTGTTGATAGAATTTTCTCACGTGTTTCCTGTTTTGTGTTGTTCCATAGTTTAGTGGCTACAAATGATATTCGGTGTTTTCCTATGTATGTTCGTGTGTATTGCTCATGTAGTTTATGTTTGCTTCTAGTGTTATGTTGGTGGATGTTAATATTGTTTATAAAGAAGGGGGCTATAGATCTGGGTAAAGTGTCGTGGTGGAAGTCTTTGACAATAGTTAGCATTTTAGATTTTCCTATGTCGGTGAGCTTAAGCAATTTTTCTGATTTGAACATGTTTTGGCCCTCTGCTGGCCTAGAAAATAGTGTGATGCTTTTTTTAGAGACATTGAATTTTGGATATTTTGTTTTTGTAGGTGTTAGTCCAAACAGCATTGCAGTAAGTGAGGTGCGGGAGGATCAAGGTGCTGTACAGTGTTTTAACCGTGGCCTGTGTCATATATGGTTTTAGTCTTTGGATGACACCTATTCCTCTTGCTACTTTTGCAGTAACTGTTTCGATTTGTTTGGCCCAGGTCAAGTTTTTATCTAAATATACTCCTAGGAACTTTGCATAAGGGGCCTCTTCAATTTCCTTATTGCTAATGTACAATTTTCGAACCTCTTTATTTATTAATTCTCTAGATTTTGAAAATAACATATAGTTTGTTTTATCCACATTTAGTGATAATCTATTTAGTAAAAACCAGTTAGTATAAATTTCTTCCATTTCCTTATTTACATTTTTATATATTGTAGCTATGTCTTCGTCAGAGCAAAAGGCATTGGTGTCATCAGCAAATAGTATTAGTGACATATGTTTGCATATGTTAGGCAGATCGTTCATATACAAGAGGAACAGCAGAGGGCCAAGGTTTGGACCGCTGAGGGACACCGCAAGTTAGTCTCCAATTATCAGAGCAAGTTGCATTGAATTGCACACATTGCATTCTGCCACTTAGATAGCTTTCAAACCAGATGAGTGCACTTCCTCGGATTACATAATAGGCAAGTTTTTCTAGTAGGATTTTATGATTGATAGTGTCGAAAGCTTTTGAAAGATCCAAAAAATGCCTATTATGTGCTTTTTCTTTTCAATTGATTCTATTATTTTTTCTGTCATTTCAATTAGTGCTATAGCATTGTTGAATGTTTTTCACGGAATCCGTATTGTGATGTATAGAGGATTGACTTTTTATCTAAGTAGCTGATAAGCCGATTGTACATAAGTCGTTCCATTAATTTGGAGAAAAGTGGAAGTATTGAGACAGGTCTATAGTTTGTGAAAGTAGATGAATCCTTTGCTTTGTATATAGGTGTTACTCGTGCTGCTTTGAATTTTGATGGAAATATGCCTTGAGTGAAAGATAAGTTACAGATGTGGTTAATGGGTATTAGTAGCGCTAACGTGCAGTGTTTAAAAATACTCCACTTGAAACCATCCAAGCCAGCACTTTTTGCAGGGTTTAGTTTGTTAAGAATGCTAAAATTTTCTTCATTTGTGACCGGGTTAGCGAAAAAAGAGGATTGATAGTCGCCTGTGAGATAATCACTATATTTATTAGAGGATGTTGATTTGATTTTATCTGAAAGTGTTGGACCTATATTAACAAAATAGTCATTGAATCCTGTTGCAATTTCTAAATCATCAGTTATTATCTTGTTATTATAAAGAAATTGCATGTGTTTGTTGCGCTTTGCGGTTATTTTTATTCAAAAGTGATTTAATTATTTTCCATGTTTCATTTATGTCATTCTTGCATACCAGTGAGGACATGACCACCATGCCAGAGTTCCAGGTACACAACCCCCAATACTCTGCTTGATATGATTACGCTTAGCCAAGAGGAGGTGATTAAGATACTATCCAGTTTAAATGCATCAAACTCTTTCCTTCAATGGTTGAAGCAGGTGCGCGAAAACTAACCAATCAAATTGCAGCATTTATTTAATGCATAATATCAATCAACTAGCAACGATGAAAACAATTTTGTAAAATGAAATCTAGTTAGAAAAAACATGATATTGGTATTCTAACTAAAATCGAACATAAGAATGGACATCTTTGGCAATAGAAGACGATTGGCAGTTAAATCGGAGCAGCGGTAAATAAATGGAATAATTATTGTGAAACAAAATAACGAAATCTGGTAACATAACTTACATACATACACTAGATTCAAGATTCAAGATTCAAGATTATTTATTCAATAATTCCAAGGTAAACGAATTCACAAATCATACCAGGTTACACTACATACACTACATACATACATACATACATAGGGTTTACTGTCGAATAGGCCAGTTAGCCTGTGATTCTTCGGTCCAAATAATTTTATAGTATTTGACAGAAAATTTGTTCTATTCTATCTATATAACATGCTTCTTTTCTTGTTTTGAAAAAACTATTGACCTGCTACTAATACTGATGCTACTGGCACTACTACTACATGTACTACTACTACTACTACTACTACTACTACTACTACTACTACTACTACTACTACTACTACTAGAATTATGACTAGATGATTCCACTTGCTATTATATCCAATGAGACAGAAATACAATGGTGATAGTATGAACTCACAAGCCTATCACTGTCCAGAAAATGTCCAAAATAAGCAGAAATATAATAACCAGAATAGGAACATCACAAAGGCAACAGGTGATATATCTTACCAGAATGGGACTGCTACAGCACAGTATCATTCCGATGTTACTCCAACAAGGGACCAGATGAAACGCGTCCTAATTATAGGGAGCTCAACATTGAGGAAGTTTAGTGGACGCTATATGTCCAATGACACCATGAACATCAACATTAAAACTCTAAGAGGTTCTCATATTATTGACATACACGACCACATAGACAATTATCTTTCTGCAAGCAGTCACGATGCAATTGTTATCCATGTCGGAAGTAATGACATCGTGAAGAGTAATCCACATGAAATGGTAAAAGACTACACAGTGCTGCTGCATAGGATCCGTGCTATCTCACCGCACATACAAATATTTGTATCCTCACTACTACCTAGACCTCTGAATGCACATGAAAATAGTCTAACATTGGAATTTAACAGCATGCTGCTTAAACTGTCAGAAACACAAAATGCAATATTCATAGACAATTCCCAGCTCTTCAATGACCCTAGTGGAACAGTTTACACAGAGCTATTCCATGACCGCATTCATCCAAATGTCAATGGAACGCGTGTTTTGTCAGAAAACATTACACACTATTTAAGCTCGATTCTTATAATGTCACAAACTTCGTACATGACACCTATGCTACAGAATGTAGACAATCATTTCATGAATCCTTATTTTCACAATGGGAGGATGCATGGGAGGAGTCACCAGAACTACAACGCAAAGAGCTCCTGGGCAAATCGGGCCCCCACCTACCACCAATCACAGTACAGACCAACCCAGTACTATCACAATTTTCAAACTGTACAGTAACTAATGACCCAGCAACTGTAAAGAGATTTAATGGCATACATAGTAATTTGCATGACACTGTACATACATCAGAACATCTCAATTGTTCTAACTTTTGCTTTGATAAGTCACATTGTGCGAATGTAGATTCTCTATTTAAATGGAATGTTTTAAATACTGGTAATGTACCCGATGATTGTGTCCTTAAGGAACGTTGTTTCCCTATATCCACTAGAAACTGTTTCACTTTACTTTCAGACGAATGTGTAAATAATAAACATGGCCAAAGTCTGACACAATCTCTGGTCGGCTCCAAAATTAGAGGAAATAAACCAAATAATATAAATACGAAATGTACAAAATCAATTAATGAGATTACGATCCTCTATACAAATGCTGACGTCTTTACACGTGAGAAGAAAACCGAACTTCTGCACATAATACAAGATGACCCACCAGATATCATAGCTATAGTTGAAGCCAAGCCAAAAAACTACAGAACTCAACTTAGTATAGCAGACTACAATCTAGATGGCTACAGCATTGAAGATAAAAATATTACTGCTACAATAGGAAGAGGTATCTTACTATACATAAAAAACACTTTATCTTATAAACTACTAAGCATTAACCAAAGTATGTTCGAAGAATACATCCTCTGCGACATACGATGTAAACATGAAACACTGCGTTTGGGAGTGTTTTATAGAAGCCCAAACTCTAATAACCAAAACAATAATGAACTCTGTCATATTTTAAAGGAAATACACACCACTAACCTGCACTCGCTTATTCTAGGAGACTTTAATATGCCACATATTAATTGGTTTACCAACACATACAACACCTCTAGCTCTAGCCTAGACTTTACGTTTAAGTTTATTGAATCTGTAAGAGACTGCTTCTTACAACAACTAATTTCAATGCCTACTAGAGGGCGTGGGTCCGACAAGCCAACAATATTGGATTTAGTATTTACTAATTACCCTGACCTGGTGGATAATATTCATACAAATGCGCCACTTGGAAAAAGTGACCATTCCACTATACAGATGGAGATTCGCTTAAATGGCGAATTTACTACTACAAGTAAAACAAGGGTCTGTTATGATAAAGCAGATTATAAAGCTATAATCAATTTCTTAAATATAGACTGGAACACACGCCTAAAAGAAATAAACGATATTAATGATATGTGGCAGACCATATTTGGAATGTGTCAAGAAGCTGAAAATAAATTTATTCCTAAAAGAACAATAAAAAACAAAAGGCACAAATATCCTCTTGACCAAACTACAAGAACCAAAATAAACAGGAAGAAGCGACTATGGAAAAAATGTATTGATACAGGCGGTAACCGTAATATATATGATGAATATTGTAAAACAAGAAACCAGGTTCGAAGAGAAACAAGAAAAGCACAGAAACAATATGAGAAAAATATTTCTATATCAGCCAAAAATAACCCCAAAAAGTTTTGGAATTATGTGCAATCCAAGACTAAAGTCAGATCAGGTATTCCAGATCTGCAAATACCTAGTGCCACTGAGCATGATATGGAAGTGTCATTTACAAAAAATGATAAAGAGAAGGCAGACACCCTAGCCAGCTACTTCAGATCAGTATTCACAACAGAACCTGACGATGATTCACCAACTATTCCTTGTAGAGCCCACGTGCCAATGGGTACATTAAAGATCACACCTGAAATTGTAAGAAAAAAACTTGTGAATCTCAACACTGCTAAGTCACCCGGGCCTGATAAACTCCATCCAAGATTCCTTTATGAACTAAGCTACGAACTAAGCCTGCCACTATCAATTCTTTTTAATAAATCACTAAGCCTGGGAACATTACCACAATGCTGGTTAAATGCAAACATCACACCAATTTTCAAAAAAGGAGATAAAACCAAGCCAGACAATTACCGTCCAATTAGCTTAACATCTGTTGTTTGTAAAATAATGGAATCTGTTATTAAAGACACGATTATGGAACATCTTAGGATTAATAATATGCTATCAGAAAAACAGTATGGTTTTATAAGCGGCCGATCAACAGTTCTCCAACTTTTGACTGTTCTTGAAAAATGGCTACTGACTCTGGACAAGGGGGGTATGATTGATGTGATTTACTGCGACTTCATGAAAGCATTTGATAAGGTTCCACATAAACGTCTGATTAAAAAACTAACTGCATATGGCATAGAAGGTAATTTGTTAAATTGGATCCAATCCTTCCTAACCGGAAGGCAGCAACAAGTAGTTATAAATGGAATCATATCTAAACCAACAGACGTAACAAGCGGTATGTATACCACAGGGCTCAGTTTTAGGGCCATTACTGTTTATAATTTACATTAATGATCTTCCCGATGTAATCAGTAGTGGGTCTGAGATCTTTTTATTTGCAGATGACACTAAACTCTTTCGATCAATCTTTAACCCAAAAGATTGTGACACCCTGCAAAATGATATTAACTCTATGTGTTCATGGACTGATAATTCATTATTGAGGTTCCACCCAGATAAATGCAAAAGTATGCGAATATCAACAAAAAAACCATCTCTACACACTTATACAATGGAATTTAATAACCATACTCTAGCCCATTCATCTAGTGAAAAAGATATAGGTGTCATAATAGACGATAAACTATGCTTCGATGAACATATAAATGGAAAAATAAGCAAATCTAACCAGATAATGGGACTGATTAGGAGAACATTTGACTATCTAGATAAAGAAAACTTTAAACATCTCTACAAATCTCTTGTTAGGCCACATATTGAATACGCTAATGTGGTTTGGGCTCCATATCTGAAAAAGCACATAAATGCAATCGAAAATGTCCAAAGACGGGCAACCAAACTTGTTCCTGGTATGCGTAATCTACCATATCACATACGCCTCCAAAAGTTAAAGTTACCAACATTAGTATTTAGAAGATTGCGTGGCGACATGATCGAGTTATATAAAATTCTCAGCAATAAATATGACCAAGTTACTGCAGACCTTATTGAGCGACAAGACACAAATAGCATAACTCGAGGCCACAGCCTAAAAATTAAGAAAATAAGACCAAGACTCAATATACGAAAGTTTTCTTTCCCGTTGCGCTGTACTGATCAATGGAATAAACTACCCGAATCCGTTATCAGCGCCCCCTCAGTGAATTCTTTCAAAGCTAGACTAGACAAGCTATGGGAAAGTCATCCATTGCGCTATAACTACGACTGTGAACCCATCTGTAATATTTATACTCCAGAATCATTATAACATAGCCAATGTATAATTGTTAATAACAACTTAATAACATTAAAATGAACCATAAATATATGCAGCCCATTCCTGACGTTAGAGGCTTGTTGACGCCTGCTGTCAGTAGAGGATTCGTATACGTAAAAAATAATTTCAATTACCATAGTAACAAACTACAGGACGGGCAGGAGAATGAGCACCCCTCCCCTCCATCCCCCTTCCCCTGTCCAAGGATGCTCCCCATTAGCCAGCATCCTGTAAACAGTATATCATCATTATAAGTAAAAGTACCCTCCCCCAAAAATACATAAATGTTTATTGTTGTATCTATAATCATAAACATCCATGTATATTATTGAACTTGACTATGTTCTGTGCTTGTCTGTTACGTAGCTGTCTTGTCCTTATTTACTACCCATATGTATCGCAAAATAATAATAATAACCCAAGTGACTAACTCTTTCACACACCCTGCTGTTACAGTATTATATGTTGGTTCGCGGACTGAGAGAGGCCCACTCATGGAGTTTTTCTTTCCACTGTAATGACTGACAAGATAATTGAACTGGTGGTGAACTCGGGGGGGGGGGGGGGGTGTGTGTGATGGAGTGGGGTTGTGGGAGGGTGCTGGGTGTGTGGGGAGTGGTGGTCTCCTCTTGACACGCGAATTGACATATTTGCTTTTTTAAATTTAAACTGTATGTGGATCAAGGGTCAAAGGGTTAATAAGGAAGTAGTAAATGTAATGTCTGAATTTATAATTGTTTGTGTAAGTACTAGCGAAGGCCTTGCCAAGCCTGGCTAAGACCTAGGTATGGTCTAATAAAGCAGGGTTAAGGCTTAGGTAATGCCTATTCAAGTCTGGATAAAGCCAAGTTAAACTCTAGCAAAGCCTGACTAAGGCCTAGGTAAGGCCTATGCAAGGTCTAGCTAAGGCTTAGATAGTCAGTAATTATCCAGTCATAGCTGTGGTACATAGCCATCCATTAGAGGGGCATGTTGTCACATAGAACTGTGGAATGGATTTAGCCATGTATGCAATAATTAGCTAGCCATAGATGTGGCAATTAGTCAGGCATATCTTTCGTAAGTGCCCATAAATAGACAGGGTAAGTATGCAGCTATAGCTGTGGTAAGTAGCCAGTTATACCTGTAGCAGTTAGCCAGCCATATCTGTGGAAATTAACCAGCCCTAGCTATGGCTGGATGCCTGACTTGTTACAACTGCTATGGTCTGCTAATTACCTCAGCGATGGCTGCCTACATTTCACAGCCGTAAATGCCTACTTACCTCAGCTATCGCTGACTACTTACCATAGCTGATTGGTAAATTACCTCAACTATAGCTGGTTAATGCCTGGAGCTATGAATGGTGTCTTGGCATGGCTATAGCTAGCTACTTGCCACAGCTATTTTGGCTACTTACCATAGCCATGGCTGGCTGCTTAACAGTGCTCTCTCTGATTAACTTCCACGGATGTTGTTGGCTACTTACTGACAACGTGTATAGCCGGATACTTGCCACAACTATGACTGACTACTTACAAAGCTATGGCTGGCGAATTGCCACTGCTATTCCTGGCCTCTTATCACAACTATAGTTGGCTACTTACCAATGATATTGGTGACGACTTGTGACATGTTGGCTACGTACTACTGCTATGGATGTCTGCTTAACACTGCCATGGCTGGTTAACTTACAGGGATGCGGCTGGCTGATTACTACAGATATAGCTAGCGACATAACCCCGCTATGCCTGGGTACTTAGCAAAGCTATGGCTGACTAAGTACCACATGTATGGCGGGTTAATAATTGCTTCTCCTTCGATCAATACTCACCATTCTGTTACTTCTGATATACAGCTGGCCCTGACAGCGGCTCTAGGATTATAGACTTAGAAAGCTTTACCGACTCCTGGGAACCGGGTACTCGGCTCCCAACTGCCGAGCACCCGTCTACCATAGAGCTCATTCTTGTTTGCATAGCAACAAGAGCAATACATGCTTTTTGCATTAAGGATTTTAGTGGTTTTTTTGTGAAACAAAAGATCTAAGTCTTTAATTTGTGATAGTTTGTGTGTTCGTGAAAGGATTAACTAAGGACTATGGAGCATACCGCTGAAGATAACCAGGTTGTATCGTTCTTTATTATCCATAGTTAAAAGACTTAGGTTTCTAAATTTCGTTGTGTCGCATGTTCCAATTTCTGACCCCATAGAATCTGGGACGTGTGCTAACAACGATATATGCCAGACGATCGCCTTCTTTAAACCCCAACAGGCGATCGGCAGATATGAAAATAGGTGTTTGCTACGGTATTTCTAACACGAATATCGGCTGACGTCGTTCTCCGTAGAATCCGAGCGGGTGACGTCACACCCGGTCGCTCGGATGTTTATGTGAAGAAAAATTTTTCATTAATTCGCGCATCTTGTTCTGGGTGCTGCGTACTAAAAATGGTACCGGAAACTTTAGAATGATCAAGTTTACGTGTGATCACGATCGGTTTGCAATGATCGGTGGTTTCAAAATTCTTGAGTAGATGCGTGGTCTGCGGTTTTACCGTGTGATACAGCAGTTTGTTATACATTTTGTTGTTTTCTTCACATATCGTGCTGCTTTCGTTAGGAGTATAATTTATATTGATTAGTAAATATACCCCGAATGCTATGCGATATGATTCCTGGAGCCGTTACACATCCTGGAGGATCTAATATGGGTGTGTTTGATGCCCGCCGCGTTCTTGTCGTCATAATCAATGCGATCGTTGTTGTAACGTGGCGGGGTGGGGTGCGGGGAGGTTACGGTTAATTTTATGAGTCAAAATTTATTTGAAAATTAATTGTCTGCCTTCCATCCGTGTCTCGTTCCGCTTGTTTATTGTAGGTTTGTGCTTATTTTATAGGCCAAGCCAGCCCCGCCATCATGTGACGACTGCCATAAGTTTGTCCGTGTAATGTTCAAGGACCATGTCTGTTTTAGGTGTGCCCTGTGTAATATAGATCATAGGTGTAATGTTTGTGCAGTGTGGTCCGTCGAAATGATGGTTAAGTTCCTTGCCCAGAAGGACTTGGCTGGGTCTGACGCGGGGTCAGGCGGTCCGAGAGGAAATCGTGGAGCGCCCGGTTCGGCCGGTGGGGGTGCTCCACGTCCCCAGCTGGAGGTGGCGGAGATGGCACCGCCGGCGTGGTTTGGTCCGGCTATGCAGGGTTTTCTGCATAGCGTTCTGCCCACGTTGGTGTCGTCCCTGCTACCAAAGGTTGGGGGGCAGTTTCTCCCCATGCCTGGTACGGATCCTGTCTTCGGACAGGATTCTGGACTGGTTACCGAGGGGGCCGTCTCGTACAGCCCCCCTGGCGGGTCCGTCTGGCTTCGGCCAGACGGGTTCTGTCTCTCTGCGGCCACCTCCGGGTGGTCCAGTAGCGGTGGCCGGTCCGTCAGGTGTGGGAGCCGTCCGCCAGGACGGCTCCACGGTTTATTCGTCTAGTGACGGCTCTTCGGAGTCTGAAGACGAGGAGGAGAGGTTGCTGCGGCCCGTGAAGCCGCAGGTGGAGAATATGGAGGTTGATTCCGTCCTGGACGGAACCGGCCTCCATTTGTCTGGTTTGGCGCAAGCCAGGTCAGCGGCTCCGCCTGCGGCTGAGGCCAATCCGTTACCGTGCACCGGTTCCGCGCGGCTTGGTTTGTCACCAGCCGTCAGGGGAACCGGTGTGCCGGGCCAGGCGTGGTACTCACCTATCTCGCCTGGTCTGGCAGCCGGACATGGGGTGCCGTTGGCGCCCGTGGCCGGCTATGGTTCCGCGACTGTTACGGGTCCGTACGGTTTTCCGTGCGGACCTACCCCATGGACCGGAGTGTTCCATGGGGTGGCGGCGGAACCGTGTGGTAGCGGAGTGCCTGGCGGTTCAGCCGTGGCTCCTTGCCAGGAGGCCGTGGCTGGCAGACCCGTGAGCACGTCAACGGGTGACGTGTTTGCGGGGGTGTCTTCGTCGGAGGTAGATTGGTCGGATGCTCTGGCATGGCTAGCCAGGGTTGACCCGTCTGTGGTTTCGGCCATGGCCGATGAAGAGGCGCCCCATCCGTCGGTTGCGTCGATTAGGACGGGGATTTTGCCCGCGGCCCGGATCCAGTCAGTGGGACTGGATCCACAGTTCATAGATTTGTTGGATGCTATTTATAGCAAACAACTAATGACCAAGGGTCAGCTCCCTGCGGCCTCCAGGGAGGTGCGGGCAAGATGTCGTATTCCGCGGGGGGAATACGACAGGTATGATGTAGTCCCGTCGGTCACGGAGGATGACCGATGGGTATTGGGAGTCCAGAGTGCCTGGTCGGGTGGCCCCGGTCCGGCACTAGTGGATAAATCCCAAGTACACCAGGAAGAAGTCCTGTCCCTATGTGATGAGGGTGTGAGGGCAGCTATGAGTGCTGTCAACCACTCTTATCGTCTCCTTCAGTCGGTGTGGGCTGAAGCGGGGGCAGGCCACCCTGTGCCACCTGTGGCGCTTTCATGTGTCCAGGAGGCAAATGGTCATTGACCATATGCGTCCGGCTACGGCAGTCAGGGAGCGTCTTCTTGGGACGCCCCTGACAGGGCCTAGCATCTTCGGTGGCCAAGCGTGGGCCATCTTAGAGGACACCGCCAGTATCGCGCAGAATCGGTTAGCGGTAAACCTACAGCTAGAGCTAGTGTGGCAAGCGCACGCACTAGGGGCTGTGGGGAAACCGCTAACGGGACAGCCTTCAAAGAAGCAGAAGAAGCATAAGGGCAAGGCGAAAGCCAGGCCTGTTGCGACTTCTGCTTCAGCTGGGTTTTCAGAGCCGCCGCCGGCGAAGAAGCCCAGGAAGGTTGTAGAGGCGCCTACCCTCCCCAATGTTGCTCCTGACCGCCCTAGGGGCGGGAAGGGGAAGGGTAAGGCCTCAAAGGGCGGACAGAAGGGGCCGAAGCGTACCTGAGGGTACGAAAGCTCCCTTCATATCCGCCTGGACCGCGCCTGTGCGACAGGAACAGCGGTGCCAGTTATACCCGTCGGGCCTAGAACGAAATGGTTCTCACTCTCTCTCGTTAAGAAAGTGGGGGGGGGGGGGTGGGCGGACTGCGAGCCGGACAACCCCGTTAGACGTCGAGGCGTCTATGGTGGGTGGAAGGCTCATGCGTTTCATCGAGGCCTGGCGAGGTGTGACGTCAGACAGTCTGGTCCTGGGATGGTTATCCCAGGGTTACATGCCGGAGTGGTGGGACTTTCCACCACAAAATCTGTCTTTGGCACCTGTCTGGACACCCGTACCAAGGGAGCCAGACAAGTTAGAGGCCGTTCAAAAGGAAGTGTCGGGTTTGCTTCTGAAGGGAGCAATAAAACCAGCAAACCGAAACACTCCAGGCTTCTATTCAAACATGTTCCTTGTCCCCAAGGGCACAGGGGGATGGAGACCCATACTCAATCTCAGGCCATTAAATTGGTTTATCCATACGCCTCGGTTCCAGATGGAAACGCCGAGGTCGGTAATGGCGGGATTGAGGAAAGGAATGTGGTGTGTATCGATCGATCTGAAAGATGCATATTTCCACATTCCTATGAATCGGAGTTGGCACAGGTTTCTGAGATTTGCGTTTCAGAATCAAGTATGGGAGTTTACAGTTCTCCCGTTCGGCCTGTCGACAGCTCCGAGGGTTTTCACAAGAGTGGTCCTTGCGGTGACAGCGTTTCTCAGAAAAGAGAACGTGGCGCTACGCACCTACATAGACGACTGGCTGCTCAAGGCAGACTCGGCAGCCAGGTTGAACGTGGATACTGCTCTGACTCTGAAGTTACTCTCAGATCTAGGCTGGATAGTCAACGAGGAGAAATCCGAGTTGACGCCCACTCAACATTTCGTTTCTTTGGGGATGCGATTCGACATCGAGGAGGGCAGGGTTTACCCGTCAGAGCCCAGAGTGGTGTCTCTGTTAGCCATCCTCAGGAGTTCCTTCAGATGCTGGGCATGATGGTCTCCATGGAGCAGGTTATCCCGTACGCTGCTCTAATGCGAAGGCCTATCCAGTTGTATCTGATGTCTCTGTGGAAACAGAGAACAGAACCCCTGTCAAAACTGGTGCCAGTTTTGGAGCCGATAATATCGCATCTTCTCTGGTGGAAACAGCGTCAGAATCTCCTATTAGGGGTTTCGCTGCACCTACCCCACCCCCAGCTGTCCGTCTACACGGATGCATCGCTGGAAGGGTGGGGTGCCTGCCTGGGAGAACACCAGGTCTCGGGCACATGGACTCTCCCGGAGAATCAGCTGCATATCAATCTGTTGGAAATGATGGCAGTGGAACTGGCGTTGGAAGAGTTCCTTCCGATGATCAGGGGCAAGGTGATATTGATACAGTCGGACAATTCGACAGTAGTATCATATATAAATCGCCAAGGCGGGACCAGGTCGCCCACCCTGTGCATCAGGGTGTGGCACTTGATTCAATGGTGCAGGAATTACTCGGTTGTTTTGAAAGCAGCTCATATTCCTGGCCGATTGAACATTCTGGCTGATGCTTTGTCTCGCAGACAGAGAATCTTGCCAACAGAATGGTCCCTCAACCCTCCGGTTCTGCGACAGATCTTCGAGCATTGGGGCAAACCCAACGTGGACTTGTTCGCCACAAAGGAAAATGCTCGAATCATGACATATGTCTCGCCGATTCCAGATCCAAATGCCGTCGATACAGACGCTCTGGCGATAAGCTGGAGAGGGATGCACGCTTACGCGTACCCACCCACCATTCTTCTACCGAAGGTATTGGTGAAGGTCAGGGAGGAACCGTGTCTCGTCCTGCTAATAGCGCCGTATTGGCCGAGCAGGGCGTGGTTCACGGATCTTCTAGATCTGCTGGTGGAAAATCCTGTGCAATTGCCCGAGATTCCGAACATAATCTCCCAGGCCAAGGGACGCTTCCTACACGAGCGTCCCGAAATGTTCAAATTAACTGCGTGGATGTTGTCAAACAACGTTCCACGTCGGAAGGCTTTTCTCGACAGGCTGCTGATTTCATCGCGGCTGCGAGAAGGAGGTCAACCTTCAAGTCATATAACAACAAGGTTAACAGATTTGCAGACTGGTGTGAAGAAAAGGGTATTGATACCTTTCAATCCACTATTCAGCAAATAGCAGACTTTCTCTGTGAGCTGTTCTTTTCAGGACTAGCTCCCGTCACAGTTGCTGGATACAAGTCAGCTTTGGCATCAGTTATCCCTTGTCTAGCCAACAGGGATAGTCCTGAGGTGGCCCAGTTAAATGTGATGTTGAAGGGAATGAGCAATCTCCGCCCGAGACAACCGGTAGTCATTCCAGCCTGGAGTCTATCTTTAGTGCTTAATGTACTGGCCAAGCACCCTTTCGAACTGTTGCGTTCGGCTAGTCTAAAGCATTTGACTCTAAAGGTGGTCTTTCTATTGGCAGCTTCCTCAGCTAGAAGGCGCAGTGAGATCCATGCGCTTTCGGCAGAGAGGAACCGATTTATTGTTTCTGGAGAAGGTCTGCGTCTTCTGCCAAGAGCAGAGTTTATGTCAAAAAACCAATCTTTGAGATATCCCGGCAAACCGATCATTATACCGAAGTTAACTAGTTTTGATCGTGATGCCAGTGTCTGGTGCCCGGTCCGTGCTTTGACTAAGTACAAGAAACGGACTGACTCGTTACGGTCGAACGATAGACATCTGTGGATCTGCCATAAAAAGCCTTATGGCGCCGCATCCATGGATACTATCTCTCGTTGGGTGGTCGAATGCATTCAGACTACTCACGAGATGGCGACTGGGCACCAGGTGCAGGGTGTAAGGGCACACGATGTCAGAGGAATAGCCTCCTCGACCGCCCTTTACAATGGTGTTCCGTTAGAGGACATCATGGCCGTTGCACAATGGCACTGTGAGTCCTCATTTATGGATTACTATATGAGGGATGTGTCAGACTCAGCCAATCCACTCGCTTTAGCTGTTTTGAAACGATAGTTAGTGACCACACTGCTTTTCCCCTTTTTTCACTTCGGTAAGAAAGGAACCTAAAGCAGGCATGGTCACGCGAGAGGATGTCAACCAGATTGTGTCACTGATGGCCGAACCGGTGAATGGTTGGAGGCGGTACGTCTGAAGTCCTGTTATCATAAGGTAATTCAATAAGTGAGAGTTTTTTGTATTATGTATATGTATCATGTTCATTCATTTTATATATTCATGCTCATTCCCAGGCTAATACATGGAATATGCAGGGAGTAGTTAACCCTCTTGGCATATTGGCGTTTTCAGGCGAAATACATGTTCGTTAGTTCTCTCCCTTTTCTTAGGAGGAAAAAGGGGGGGGGGGGGGGGGCTGTGACGCGAATGTGATTCGGTTCCGTGAACTTGACGGTCCTTTTAGGTCTCCGTTAGTCAAGTTTGAAGTCTAAAATCTTTCTCCAAGGGGCAAAATTAGCATTTATGGCTTGCCCCTTCCCACCAGGTTACTGATCAAATCTGGTGTATATCAGAAGTAACAGAATGGTGAGTATTGATCGAAGGAGAATGCAGGAAATGTCAATTTCCCTTTCTCCGAGATCTAACGGACCCAGCCTCCCAGCCCCACGGAGGCAAGCCATAGTTTTCTCTTGTTTGGTGGCTATGCAAACAATATGAGCTCTATGGTAAACGGGTACTCGGCAGTTGGGAGCCGAGTACCCGGTTCCCAGGAGTCGGTAAAGCTTTCTAAGTCTATAATCCTAGAGCCGCTGTCAGGGCCAGCTGTATATCAGAAGTAACAGAATGGTGAGTATTGTTAGATCTCGGAGAAAGGGAAATTGACATTTCCTGCAATCAATGGCTAACTCCTGACACAGCTATATTTAACTACATATTCCTGCTATTGATGGATACATACCGCAGCTATGAGTCTTACTACTAGAATTATGACTAGATGATTCCACTTGCTATTATATCCAATAATAATTTCAATTACCATTACTGATCAATGGAATAAACTACCCGAATCCGTTATCAGCACCCCCTCAGTGAATTCTTTCAAAGCTAGACTAGACAAGCTATGGGAAAGTCATCCATTGCGCTATAACTATGACTGTGAACCCATCTGTAATATTTATACTCCAGAATCATTATAACATAGCCAATGTATAATTGTTAATAACAACTTAATAACATTAAAATGAACCATAAATATATGCAGCCCATTCCTGACGTTAGAGGCTTGTTGACGCCTGCTGTCAGTAGAGGATTCGTATACGTAAAAAATAATTTCAATTACCATAGTAACAAACTACAGGACGAGCAGGAGAATGAGCACCCCTCCCCTCCATCCCCCTTCCCCTGTCCAAGGATGCTCCCCATTAGCCAGCATCCTGTAAACAGTATATCATCATTATAAGTAAAAGTATCCTCCCCCAAAAATATATAAATGTTTATTGTTGTATCTATAATCATAAACATCCATGTATATTATTGAACTTGACTATGTTCTGTGCTTGTCTGTTACGTAACTGTTTTTACCTTATTTACTACCCATATGTATCGCAAAATAATAATAATAACCCAAGTGACTAACTCTTTCACACACCCTGCTGTTACAGTATTATATGTTGGTTCGCGGACTGAGAGAGGCCCACTCATGGAGTTTTTCTTTCCACTGTAATGACTGACTAGATAATTGAACCGGTGGTGAACTCTAGGGGGGGAGGTGTGGGGGTGGGTGGGGTTGGATTGGGGTGTGTGGGTGTGGGAGGGTGTTGGGGTGTGTGGGGAGGGGTGGTCTCCTCTTGACCTGCGAATTGACATATTTCCTTTTTGAAATTTAAACTGTTTATGTGGATCAAGGGTCAAAGGGTTAATAAGGAAGTAGTAAATGTAATGTCTGAATTTATAATTGTGTGTGTAAGTACTGTCTTGTCTAATTTATATATACCTGTATATATGTGTGTAAGGTGTCCGCCATAACAATAGGCACTGCCTTAGGCGGACAACCTGGTATGATTCGTGAATACCTTTATCTTGGAATTATTGAATCTTGAATCTTCTTCACAGTCTTCATGGTGTTCATCCTCTAGTATATCTATATGTTTCACTGACATGTGGGTGTCGGACGGTTTCTGCAGCCATGTAATTTCGGCAGCCACAAATATTAATTCGTTTTCGGCAGCCTGCCCAAACGGAAATATAGTGCATAAAAACATAATTTTCAGCAGCCTCTCGCATTATTACATTTTCGGCAGCATGTTCAACATCGTTATATTGATGTAAATTGTTGTAAAGTTATGAGAATGACTGATATTGTTTTACTGGCGATCTGTATAAGTCTGTCTGTATCTAATAATCACACTAACCAGTCTTATACTTGCGTCAATGTCTGGCATATGCACAGCTGTGACATCGGCTATCGGCTCTGCAACATTTGCATATACCTGGTCGCTACATCTGTTAATTGAAAAGATAAGATGAATAAAGTGCGTGTGCCTAACATACATCTAACAAAAATTATTACCAAAAAGTTCCTAAAATACAAATATATATATTCCGACCCGCACATACATTTTATATTGTTCAAGGGAAGTAACTGCATGCAGATATTGCTAATTAATTGCCGATACAATTTACCTCGCTTGTTAATTAGAATTCTGAACGTGACGTTCACAACAGTGATCTATTTTGTGTTTTGATTTGTGTGATTTATGGTTTAAATGATGAGCTTAGGTATGTCTCTCAGTAGGTTCCTGTATGTTTTTGCTATCATTTATAATAAATCTCTCAAAACATTATTGGCGGTTATAGCCTGTGTTCGCCTAAGCTATGGCTTCAAATTATACAGTACAGTACAGCTCATAAGTAATATTTCACAAACCAACGTAATTTTGACACATAAGTTAAGAATTATTATAGTAGTAGTAGTAGTAGTAGTAGTAGTAGTAGTAGTAGTAGTAGTAGTAGTAGTAGTAGTAGTAGTAATTTAGATTAGGCCATTTGAATTAAACTTTAATCCCATTATCTCAATTTTGTACGTAAGTTTGTGAATATTTTGAAACCAATTTGACTGGAAGCTGGCGCTGCCTTAGGCAGCAACAGCTTCTAGTCAAATTAGTATCAAATTACTCAACAGATATTGACACATACGTTACAACAAATTTATTATTTTGTAGTAGCGGTAGTAGTAATAGTTTAGTTTAGGCCATTTTAACTTTTAATTCCATTATCTCAAGAAATGCCGTTATTTGAAAAGATAAAAGATCATGGTCTTTTGTAAGAAACATATTATGAGGCCTAATCACACTTTTAAAACCTGATCGAAAGGGCCCCTATGTCAGGATATGTTAAATATCTGTGTAAATTTCTTTTTTGCGTAAACATTGTTGCTGCCAACACTCAAATTATCTTGTTAAAAGTCTTGCCTGATGGAATCCGGTGAATATTTGTGTAGTTATTTTTACCAGAAGCTGTTGCTACTAAAGTCCACAACAGGTCAAAAATCTTTTTTAAATATCGCTGGATATTACACGTGTTGCCATAATATGGTGAAATTTGTTACAGTTGATTACAATGTTAAATATTTTGAAAATGATTTGACTGTTAATAAGTAGTGGCTCTAGGATTGCATGCTTGCGTTAATTCCTGTTACTAATCAATACCACTTTCCAATCACATGGTTCCATAAAGTGGACCAGATTGGCATACCGGCCCGCTACACTGACACCAGCTCACTACACTATATGCATACTACTGCTACTACTATATATAATATAGAAAGGGAGGACACTTCGGTGATCGGTAACCACCACCAGAGTTTTTGAAACGCTATTTCGTCATGAAAAACTCTAACTAGCAAAAATTCGATAGCATCTCTTGAAAGCTGTTAAATTAATTGTTGTAGAAATACGACAACCCTATTCATTCTCGCCGATTCTAGCCGTAAATCGCCAGTTAATCGAGCGTATGACAAACCCGTAAACCTGCTGGGACAGCAGCCATTTTAGATATTACGTGAACCGAGTTGGCGAATTTAACGCGGCGTACGATTGGTCAGTGAGTTGAAAGTTTGCGTGCCATATAAGGATACTTTGGGGTAATGTCAGTAGTCCGACAGCCCAGTAGTCCGACAACCCAGTAGTCAGACAGCCCAGTAGTCAGACAGCCGAGTAGTCCGACAACCCAGTAGTCTGACAAAAGAAATGTAATAGTCGATAAAGTGGTTCAACTGAGCCGGACTATTGGTGTGAAAGGGTATTTACATATATACACCTGTGCAAAAGTTAAGCACCACCCTATTTTTACGCACATGCGAGGGTATATTCATGTGCTATGAAGAAAGCAATAGCATAAACATTTATGTACCCATCCATCTTAGTGCAAGAGGTAATAATGCAACTAGAGGAATGCTGATTATGATGGTGGGGAAACACTGTATGTTTTTGTTTGAACTTGAAAACGAGGCCTGAATATGGTTACGTTGACACAACTGACAACTATTGCCCTACAGTTGACACACGTGGCTAGATTGTCATTAATGGTGTCTGAAAACGAAGTTTAACATCTGTGCACGAGTTTGAGACTGTCATTATAAATACCGGGTATATCCACCTTGTGCCTGGATGACGGCCTGGACACGACGTCTCATGCTGGTCACCAACCGACTGATACGCCATTGTGGTATTCGTTGCCATTCAAGATGGAGTGCGTCTGTTAATTCCTGTAGGTTCTGCACAGGAGGATCCCTCCTTCTCACCATGTTTCCCAGAATGTCTCAGATATGCTCAATAGGGTTCATGTCAGGGCTCCTTGTTGGCCATGGTAGGGTTTCGATGGCATTCTGGCGGAGGTATTCATGCACAGCTCTAGCACGATGTGCTCGGGCGTTGTCATCCATGAATATAGGGTGGGTTCCAGGTGCATGATTTACAAAATGAGGGACCACAACTCTATCCAGTATGGAATCTTGATATCTTTGTCCATTTAGTGTTCCAGGTACAGTCAACAGATCCAGCTTACAATCAAATGAGATGCACCCCCATATCATAACGGAACCTCCACCAAATGGAACTTCTTCCATGATGTTACGTTGGTCGTACGCCGTGCGTCTGGACCTCCATACACGAGTTCGACCATCTGTGGCATGAAGCAGGAACCGACTTTCATCGGACCAGTGTACCCGTCTCCAGGATCTCATGTTCCAGTGTCTTCTTTCGTTGCACCACCTCAGACACTCCTCTTTGTGGTGTGCAGTGAGGAGAGGACGTCTGACAGGTCTCCTAGCTCCCATGCCAGCAGCATACAGTCTCCTTTTGACGGTAGACATTGACACTCTATTGCGCGTTTCCCATTGCTAGCTGAGCACTCTGCTGTTGGTGAATGGAGATCTCCTAACAAGGCGTACTAGGGCTTGATCATCACGGGCAGTAGTCTTCTTCGGTCTTTCAGATCTAGGCCTGTCCTTCACCTCGTTAGTTTGCCCATGTTTTGCAATCAAACGACTGATTACAGTATGGTTAATGTTCAGCTGTCTGCCAATCTCTCTGCATGACATACCAGTGGTATGCATGCCTATGATTTGCCATTTCACACGATCACTTAACCTTCGTCTTGCCATAGCGGTTCACAATCAAGAGCTAATTCTCTCTGTACAAATAAACCACGGTCATGAACACAAAATTCCTAATCTTGTCGCCTAAATCTGTATGTAATGTTCTACACCTCAAACTGGACTTTTACATAACTGAACACGTGTGCTGTTTCCCGCCACGCACGGACATCAAGCGGCGTGAAGTCATGCATGCATGTGCCTTTCGTACTTGGAATTATGTCAGCTAACGCGGGGACAAAAAGTATGGCAGCCTAGTTGTACCATCATGTTTCTACGTTCTATTGTTTTTGCTGGTGCTTAACTTTTGCACAGGTGTATATATAAATATATATATATGAATGGTGCGTGTATGTGTGCGAATATACACATTTATGCACACATGCACACAAATGTATACGCACGCATGTCTACGCGCACACACACACACACACACGCACTCACGCACGCACACGAAACGTGGAGTGATAATGTTATACTACATTATGTAATAGTAGACTATGGTAGGGTAAGTATGTTATGTTATATTAAAGGATGGGCGGATTGACTAAAGAAATAATAGATTTCTTCCAAATCCTGTAATTATCGAATTCCATAACTGCCATCTTCTCCTTCGATCAATACTCACCATTCTGTTACTTCCGATATACAGCTGGCCCTGACAGCTGGCTCTAGGACTATAGACTTAGAAAGCTTTACCAACTCCTTGGAACCGGGTACTCGGCTCCCAACTGCCGAGTACCCGTCTACCATAGAGCTCATTCTTGTTTGCATAGCAACAAGAGCAATACATGCTTTTTAGCAGTTGGAAAGATTAAGAATTAAAGTCTAAGTCTTTTTGTAAACTCTGATTTTGTGATAGCTACTGCGTTTCTGCAAGGATATTTGGATTAATATGGATACCGCCGATGATAACCAGGTCGTATATTTCCTTATTATTCCATAGTTAAAAGACTTAGGTCTCTAAATTTTGTCTGTGTCGCATGTTCCAATTTCTAACCCCAAAGAATCTGGCACATGTGTTAACAACGAAATATGTAGGCTGATCGCCATCTTTAAACCCCAACAGGCGATCGGCAGATATGAAAATAGGTGTTTGCTACGGTATTTGTACATGAATATCGGCTGACGTCGTTCTCCGTAACATCCGAGCGGGTTGACGTCACACCCGTGGTGCTCGGATGTTTATGTGAAGAAAATTTTCATTAATTCGTGCATCTTATTCTGGGTGCTGCGTACTAAAGTGGTACCAGAAAACTTTGGAATGTTCAAGTTTTGCATGTTATCACGATCTGTTTGCAATGATTCTTGATTTAGATGTGTGGTCTGCGGTTTTACCGTGTGCTACAGCAGTTTGTTTACATTTTGTTGTTTCTTCACATATCGTTTTGGCTTCGTTAGGAGTATAATTTATATTGATTGGTAAATATACCCTGAATGCTATGCGATATGATTCCTGGTTCCGTTATGCATCCTGGAGGATCAATTTATGGGTGTATTTATGCCCGCTTCGTTCTTGTCGTCATAATCAATGCGATCTTTGCTGTAACGTTGCGGGGTGGGGTGCGGGAGGGTTACAGTTAATTTATGGTCAATTTATTTGAGCTATTGTTGTGGTAGAGAGCCAGCCAGTGTGTTGAGGGGGGGGGGGGGGCATCAATAGCTGGGGTAAGGAGCCAGCCATAGCTGCGGAAGTTAATCAACCACACTACTATTAAGCAACCAGTCATAGCAGTGATAAGCATCCGATTATAGCTGCTGTAAGTAGTCAGCCATAGCTCGGATCAGTAGCCAGTCATAGACTCATAGCTGTTGTCACTAGCCAGGTGTAGCTGTAGCAAGTAGCCACCATAGCTGTTGAAGGTAACCATCCATAGTACAGTAAAGCAGCCGCCATAGCTGTGGATAGCTGTGGTAAGTCAGTAACATAGTTTCAGCTGTGCAAAGTAGGCAGCTATAGCTCAGGTATTTAGCCAGCCATAGCCGTTTTAAAGAGTCAGCCATATATGTGGTGATTAACCCACCATAGCTTTGTAATTAGCCAATCCTAGCAGTGATAAGTATCCAGCTGTAGTTGTTGCAAGGCGCCAGCAGCGATAGCAATTGTACACACCCAGTGTTAAAGACGCAACCATTGATGTGGTCATTAACCAGCCATAGCTTTGTATGTAGCTAGTCATAGTAGTGTTAAGTAGCCATCTATAGTTGTGGTACAAACCAGCTATAGCTGGTGCAAGTATCACACTCTAGCAATGATAGGTAGCTGTTATAGCTGTGATAAGTAGCCAGCGATAGCTGTTGAATACAGCCGGTCATATCAGTGCTAGATAGCCAACATAGCAGTGGCAAGTAGCCAGCATTGATGGTGGTAAATATCCAGTCATAAGTGTATTAATTATCCAGCAATAGCTCTAGTAATTAGTCATCCATAGCAGATATATTTAGCAAGCCATAGTTGTGGTAAATAGTCCCCTGTAGCCGTGGTAGGGAGTCAGCCATAGTTGCGGTAAGTAGCTAGCTAAACCTGTAGTAAATAGCCAGCCATAGCTGAGGAAGATAACCAGCCATGGTAGGATTACAAAGCCAGCTGTAATTGTGGTAATTGGCCAGCCGTATCAGCAGTAACTAACCAGCAATAGTGGTAGAACGTAGCCAGTCAAAGCTGCGGAATGTATCCATCCATATCAGGGGTATCTAGTCACATATAGATTTGGTAAGGAGTGAGCAATAGCTGCAATAATTAGCCAGCCATAGAGATGGGTTGTATACAGCCAGTGTTAAAGAGGTGGCCATAGATGTGGCAAGTAACCAGCCATTGCTTGGTAAATAGCCAGTGATAGCAGTGGTATGTAGCCAGCTATAGTTGTGGTACAAACCACCTCTAGCTGTTCCAAGTTTCCCATTCTAGCCAGGGATGCCTGTTGCATGTAACCAGCCACGTCAGTGCTAAATAGTCAGCATAGCTGTAGCAAGTGCCTTTCACTGGCAGAGTTAAGTAGCCAGCTACAACTGTAGTAATTACCCGTCCATAGCTGTGGTAATTAGCCATCTATAGCAGATGCGTTTAGCAAGCCATGATTGCGCTACATAGTCAACTATAGCTGTGGTGGAGAGCCAGCCATAGTTGTGGTAAGTAACTAGCTATGGCTTTAGTAAGTAGCCAGCCATTGCCGAGGAAGGTAATTAGCCAAGTAGTGTTAAGACACCAGCCATAACTGGTAATTCACCAGCCATATTATTGTTAACGAACCAGCCAGTTGTAGTAATTAGCGACTCATGGCTGCAGTATGTATCCATCAATAGCAGGAATATGTAGTTAAATATAGTTGTGTCATGAGTTAGCCATAGATGCAATTATTAACCCGCCATACATGTGCTACTTAGTCAGCCATAGCTTTGGTAAGTACCCAGACATAGTGGGGTTAAGTCGCTAGCTATATCTGTAGTAATCAGCCAGCCCCATCTCTGTAAGTTAACCAGCCATGGCAGTGTTAAGCAGACAGCCATAGCAGTAGTACGTAGCCAACATGTCACAAGTCGTCACCAATATCATTGGTAAGTAGCCAACTATAGCTGTGGTAAGAGGCCAGGAATAGCAGTGGTAATTCGCCAGCCATAGCTTTGTAAGTAGTCAGTCATAGTTGTGGCAAGTATCCGGCTATACACGTTGTCAGAAAGTAGCCACCAACATCCGTGGAAGTTAATCAGAGAGAGCACTGTTAAGCAGCCAGCCATGGCTATGGTAAGTAGCCAAAATAGCTGTGGCAAGTAGCTAGCTATAGCCATGCCAAGACACCATTCATAGCTCCAGACATTAACCAGCTATAGTTGAGGTAATTTACCAATCAGCTATGGTAAGTAGTCAGCGATAGCTGAGGTAAGTAGGCATTTACGGCTGTGAAATGTAGGCAGCCATCGCTGAGGTAATTAGCAGGCCATAGCAGTTGTAACGAGTCAGGCATCCAGCCATAGCTAGGGCTGGTTAATTTCCACAGATATGGCTGTCTAACTGCTACAGGTATAACTGGCTACTTACCACAGCTATAGCTGCATACTTACCCTGTCTATTTATGGGCACTTACGAAGGATATGCCTGACTAATTGCCACATCTATGGCTAGCTAATTATTGCATACATGGCTAAATCCATTCCACAGTTCTATGTGACTACATGCCCCTCTAATGGATGGCTATATACCACAGCTATGACTGGATAATTACTGATTATCTAAGCCTTAGCTAGACCTTGCATAGGCCTTACCTAGGCCTTAGTCAGGCTTTGCTAGAGTTTAACTTGGCTTTATCCAGACTTGAATAGGCATTACCTAAGCCTTAACCCTGCTTTATTAGACCATACCTAGGTCTTAGCCAGGCTTGGCAAGGCCTTCGCTAGGCCTAGGCTAACCTTACCTAGGACTTACATGGGCCTTAGATGAGCTTAACTATGCCGTAGGTAGGCTTACCTAGGCCGTGAATAGGACGTACATAGACTTTAGCTAGGCCTTAGCCCAACTTGAGTAGGCCTTACCTAGGCCTTGGCCAGCCATGCTGAGGCATTACCTAGGCACTAGCCAGGCTTTGATAGGCATTAGCTAAGCATTACCTAGGTGTTACATATGCCTTAGCCAGGATTTGCTTGACTGTGCCTAGGCCTTAGCTAGGTTTTCCTAGGCCTTAGATAGGATTATCTAGGTCATAGCCAACTCTTGTATAGGCCTTACCAAAGCCTTATTTAGTCTTTAACCAGGATTTTCTAGGCATTACCGATACCTTAACTAAGCCTTAGCTTGGCTTGAGTAGGCCTTACATAGGCATTAGTCATGCTTGACTAGGCCTTAACGAGGCCTTAGCTGGACTTGATTAGTCATTGCCTAGGATTTACATAGCCCTTAGCCAGGCTTTGCTAGGCCTTACTTAGGCCGTAAATAGTCCTTAGAAGGCTTTCATAGGCCTTACCGATGCGTTAGCTAGGCCTATTCAAGCCTAACTAAGGCCTAGCTAATGCCAAGGAAAGCTTGACTAAGGCCTAGTTAAGCCTGACTAAGGCTTAGCAAGTCCTGGCTAAGGACTAAGTAAGGCCTAAGTAAGACCTATTCAAGGCTGGCTAATACCTGGCTACAGCCTAGCAAAGCTTGGTTAAGGACTAGGTAAGACCTAATCAAATCTGGCTAAGTCCTCGTTGAGGCCTAATCAAGCCTGACTAAGGCCTATGTAAGGACTAGTAAAGCCTGGCTAGGGCTTAGGTAAGGCATCAATAAGGCCTAGCAAATCATGTCTAAAGACTAAGTAAGGCCTAGGTGAGGCCTATACAAGGGCTAGATAAGGCCTAGGTAATCCTATCCAAGGCATAGGAAGACCTAGCTAAGGCCTATGTAAGGTCTAGCCAAGCTCCGCTACGGCTTAGAAAATACCTAGTTATGGCCTAGCTAAGCCTGACTAAGGCCTAGCTAAGGGCAAGCAAAGCCTGGTTAAGGCCTAGGTAAGGTCTATATAACACCTCGGTAAGGCCTATCTAAGGCCTAGTCAAGCTCAGCTATGGCTTAGTTATGGCCTATGTAAAGCCTTGTCATGCCTGACTATGGCCTAGCCAAGGGCAAGCAACGTCTGTCTAAGGCCTAGTCAAGTCTGGATACGGTTTAGGTGAGGCATCGGTAAGGCCTAGCAAATCCTGGCTAAGGACTAAGTGATGGGGAAGGCCTAAGGTGGACAGATGGATGACGGACGGTTTCCATGCGATAATCTTTCAGGTCAGCTGAGCTAATAATATGCTCCCAGAAAAGTTTAGAACAAACACGTAGCGAAATGAAGTTATGCTGGCATCTCTCATAAGCTGCTTAAAAACCGATATAGTGAGTATAGATCTACTAAGTTACCGACATTCACATGCGAAAGTGCTATGGATGCGACATAGGCAGTCTTTGCAAAATGTCACAAATTTGACAGACCGACCGACTGACAGACAGATAGACCGACAGATAGATGTGTACTAGTTGCAGAGTTGCAATTAAAAATTGAGAGATGCAGGTAAATAGTGAGAGAGAGATCTGTCAGAAAATTCATCAGCGTCAGTGGAGCTAGGGGGCTGGGCGGGCGAGTGGTTAAGAGTAAAGAATCTAATTACATTGTAATGTATCATCGATAACCAAAAACATATATTGCTGTGTCCATACATTCTTTATTCATGCATCCAACCGCGATATCAATATGATAACTGCTGCTACTGGTGGTGTTTGTGGCGGTGGTGTGGTTGGAGATGGTGGTTGTGTGGTGGTGTTTGTAGTTGTGGGGGTGGTGGTGGTGATGATTTATTATGTCTTGTGGTTGAGCTGCTGCTGCTGGTAGTGGTGCAGGTAGTGGTGATGCTGGTGGTAGTCGTGTTGGTGTTGCGCGTGGTGGTGGTGATGATGATGATCTTTTATGTGTTGTGGTTGGGAGGATGCAAGTATAGCTGCTGTTGTTGGAAAATTAAACACTTTAGGATGTTATTTCCTGTTTTCGAAATCTAAAAAAATAATCTTTCTCCATAGCCGACCATCTGACACCTGTATTTTTAATTGTTTGAAAATATCCACAAAAAATATTAGATGTCTCTATTTCTCCCGAGGCATGATAGCCACACCAATCCGTGGCACTTATTATTACTTCCCTGTAAGGGGAAGAGAGTATTGCTATCGGCTCTGTGTGAAAGTGTGCGTATGTATGTGCGTGTGTACATGCGTGCGTGTGCGTGCTTGTCCGTCGGCACCGTTATCTCAGAAACGAATGATCTGATTTGGCTCAAATTTTAACACGAGGAAGGAACTTGGCGTACAAGAGGATTCCCAGATTTTGGTCGTGATCAGGATAAAGGAACCCTGAGTCGCATCAGATACAATTCTATATATATGCATATCTCGGAAACTACCAACCCGAATTTGCTCAAATTTTAACAGGGGTGAGAACATATACTAGGATTCCACAATTTTCGGCGTGATCTGAAGAAACCTGAGAAATCTGAAAAAATCTGGTAAAAAGAGGGACGAGGGTCTGCAATCTCTGATTGCTGTTGATGTAAGCTGTATCCCGCCTTTCCCCCTCCGTCACTCTATCCATCCATCTATCCACCTAGCCACCCACCCACCCACCCATCCATCCATCCATCCATGTAGTGATGGATGGAGGAAGGGCAGACAATCAATCAATCAATTAATCAAGCAATCACTACCACATACCACACCCGGATTTACTATATGTGGGTGGAAGCATGATGTTGATGCAGTTGGTCGGCCGGTCAGTCAGTCGGTATTTTGGCGGGATTTTTAGAAACGTCTTTAGAAAGTTTTTCTCCGAAACTACTTTGTTCAAGGGATTTAAATTGGCCAAATGGTTTGGTGACCATCTTGGATGACCTAGTTGTTGCGAAAATGTTCAACGGAAGTTGATTCGTTAAAAAACATGGCCGGCAAGGACCAATCAAAATGTAGCGTTTTTGGCCGCCATTTTGGATTATCTTTATCTTATGGAATTTGAAGCCGAAAGTGGTTTTATATAGGTTTTTGGGTATGATGATTTCCACTTTCGAAACTGTCGGATAAATGGTTTGGCAGCCATCTCGCCAACAACTCATACTAAAGCAATAGAAAATTTAAAGTGTTCTCAAGAACCACTTGGCTGAATTAAACTTTTTTTGGCAGAAATCAAGTAGGGCATAGGGGATCCAAATTTGTTCAAAGGAAACCGATCAACCAATTTGGCTGGCATCCATCTTGGATTTTGGCCGATTCTTAGAAACATCTTTAAAATCTCTGAGACCGCTTCAGGGATCATTTCAAACCTCATGAAACATCATCTCGGGCAATGGCTGAACCAAGTTTGTTCAAGGGAACTTGATTGGCCAAATGTTTCCATCTCTGATGGCCTAGTTTTCGCGCAAATGCCTTGTTCTCAATTGCCACTAAACAGAACAGGCTGAAATTTGGGACTACAGGCCTTTGAAATTTGTCCATGGAAAGTTGATACATAAAAAAACATGGCCACTGGATCAATCAAAATCAACCTCTAGTTGTTCTGATTTCTGGATTACGTTTTTTTTATTCAATTGATGTTTTTAGTGAATTGCACCATAACCCTGACAGAATGGAAAATGATGTGGCAAGTGAGGGAACAACTGTCAGTGAAGAGGATGAGCTCACAGAGTTATCTGCCCTTGGAGCTGATGACAATGAAGAAGAATTTCATGAAGAGAATGATAACGAGAAAGTTGCGTGAGTATGCACCTAACATAGAGCTATTGTTGACAAATATCATTGTTCAATAGTGCACTTAACAACAAATATGACTCGTTATTGTTGTGACTTAGGCAGCTTTGTCAGAAATAAGAGACGTTTGGCAGACAGGCAGGCAGACAGGCATATATAGGTTTGAGTTGCAGCAGATATAACACAAATTGAGATGAAATCTTTATTATTATTATCCGGGATTTGCGATGGCACGCCAGTAACTACATTTTCTAGTTATATTTAAATGTAACTATGTATTAAATTATCAAGTCTCAGAGCTTGACAAATCTGGAATTCAGGAAGGGATGTGATTTCCTAATGTCTTGTTTTCCTAGTAGCAAGTCTGGAAAATATATCAGATATGGCCGAGAAATGATTTTTGATATAAATAACTTGGAGAATTTAAATTATGAATTTAAAAAAATTTTCCAACATTTTTCATCGACTGCCTATACTTTTAACTGATCACATATATATGATCAGTTAAAAGTATAGGCAGTCGAAAAATGTTGGGAAAAATATTAAAATTCATAATTTAAATTCTCCAATTCATGATTTGATTTTGGATCATGTTCAATGATATTAATAATTGTGGAAAGAAAGCATTTTTATAATATATTTACTCATAAATAACACTAAGAATAGTAAAATTGATCACGAAAAACAAGATATTAGTTTTTAATGTAAGTTTGCACGCCATGTGATTGCGTAATTTAATGTTATACAGTATATGTAGGAAATGTACAGATTTACAATATCATATATATGTAGGTGAAGCAATTCGCTACAAGACCTGTAGTTGCTGGGTTACCACCATACCCAACAGTCACATGGGAGCACGTATACATTAACCTTGGAAACTCAATTTACAATCTCCATTTTGAGTAACCATCACCATAGATATGCTAGTACTTGTGGTGTTATGGTATATTGGGATTGACAGGGAATCAAACCCACAACCGTCGAAGGTGCCAAGCATCATAGCCCACAAATGCTTCCACCACACCAATGCCGCTTTGCCGGTGAGGCTTTCATGACGTGGGTTTCTGATACACCATGGAATTCTGTGGTAGCGGATTTTGACCATAATTACTGTAACTGGCTAGCCAGTTAGTGATTTATGTGCACCGAGGGTTACACAGTACCTCGCCTGTACACACATCACAGAGACCACACATTGTACAGCCATTAAACTTAGTTATACAAGTAGTTGTGGCATTACAGTATATTGGCATTGGCAGGAAATTGAACCCACAACCGGCGAAAACACCAAGCATCATAGTCCACATCACCATAGAGTATCCTATTCATATTATCCATTGATCAGACCGCAAATAAACTTTATGCACATTTCATACGTATATGACAATTATATAGCACAGTAAATTATTTCAGAAACATCGAAATAATATTTTTTGTAATATTGAGTGTGTGTGTATTATATTAAACAATAGTCGGTGTTCGATTTCGTCTGACTCGACATTGGTGTTTTCTCTACTGTTCAATTCTGTTTTTCATGAGATAAGGATAGATATAGATGTACATAATGTTCTACTCGCAGTGCTGAGAAGTTAGTCATATCACATCACAAGAATATGATCACAAGCATGTTAGTATGTGACAAAAGTGCGCTCGGATAAATAAGAATGTTACCCTTCATATAACGAGTGTTCCTGTGACGCGTTCCTAAATTTCACTCTTATAGACACATTCTTGTAATCAGGTGAATCACTCTTATAGACACATTCCTGTAATCAGGTGAATCACTCTTATAGACACATGCCTGTAATCAGGTGAATCACTCTTATAGACACATTCCTGTAATCAGGTGAATCACTCTTATAGACACATTCTTGTAATCAGGTGAATCACTCTTATAGACACATTCCTGTAATCAGGTGAATCACTCTTATAGACACATTCCTGTAATCAGGTGAATCACTCTTATAGACACATTCTTGTAATCAGGTGAATCACTCTTATAGACACATTCCTGTAATCAGGTGAATCACTCTTATAGACACATTCCTGTAATCAGGTGAATCACTTATAGACACATTACTGTAATGGCGTGAATCACTCTTATAGACACATTCCTGTAATCAGGTGAATCACTCTTATAGACACATTCCTGTAATCAGGTGAATCACTCTTATAGACACATTCCTGTAATCAGGTGAATCACTCTTATAGACACATTCCTGTAATCAGGTGAATCACTCTTATAGACACATTCTTGTAATCAGGTGAATCCATGTTTGATATATTATGATATCAATATGCTGCACATCTTGCAGACATGATCATGCGCATCTCACAGGCGCAATAAAACTGAGACTATGACTGAATGAACGGTTGTTCTGATATGTAGATGTGCGCGATTACGTGATTAAATCGAAAATCGCGATTATGTTTTAAATCGTGAATTTATATGATTAAATATTAAATAATCGAATAATCGTGATTATTTTCTATTGCATAAAATATTTCAAAACCTAACTTTCAACTACATTTTTAATGTGATCGGTCATGAAAAATGACATTTTGCTTAGTAAATGTATGCCAATTTGCAGGGCAAAAGAATACCATTTTTGAAAATGTATCACTGGAATGCCTGGCTCGATTCTCGAGCCAGGCATTCCATTGATACATTTTCAAAATTAGTCTTTTCTTGCCATGCAAATGGACTTTTCTAAACACCATTGCAGATTTCGTCATTGATATTCTTTTGTTGTTATGTCTTGGTAATTTGTATCCAAGCTGATTAATCGAGTAATCGCAATTACTTTTTAATCGATCGCAATCACTCAACGCAATAATCGCACAAGCCTACTGATATGTTGACCTTGACACGCCAATGCAGAATGGATGTCGGATCAAGCTGTGCTGCAGTTAGGACTCTGCACATCTCGCAGGTACCATCGCAATGGTTCTAGACAATGGTCAGTCCATACCTATACCCCTAGCATGGACACTACAAATTAATAGAAACAAACCAATAATGATCTTGAAAGAAAGTGCTATGCACCTTAAATAGACCATGAGATGTTGGTGCAGACCTCCCTACCTCTACGGATTGCCCGTAGTTTCTACGGAAATAATATCCAAGATTGTGCTACTGTCAGTTCATCAAGACTATGATAAAAGAAGATGGGGAACTTTTACGGTAATACTGAGAAGGGGTAAGAATTACTGAAATGTGTTTAAAGGGATTTGCGGTCTCTGCTGTACAAAAAACACTGCCAGATCATCAAAACCAAGCGTTCTACTCCACTATACATGTAGACTTTATTACAACACATACCTTGACTGGTCAGTATTCCACATCCACTTTATATAATGCACCCATATATAATAAATGACGATCATTTATAGCATTACATTATATGCATAGATTGAGCATTAAAAGAACTTAGCAACAATATCGAGCAATGCTAAAAGCCAGTTATACTAAACCTGCTGAGTTACAATTTATATAATGCATACGTTACATACATTATCTGGCTGAAAACATCACACTCTGCCATTAATGGCTTACAACCTTTCACACAAGAGACTTTTAGTAATTGTCTGAATTTGACTGACTCTTGCAATACTATCTATGAGCACATGACATACGGTCTGTACAAAGTAATTTACTTAAACATTTCCATGTACATGTAAGCTCTCATTCTAATTAACTGTTCCAGTTTATCCATCCATCACATGACAACATAATCAACTACACGACGTGTAGGGTGACGTCATAATCATTATGTCATGAATAACTCGATCTAGTTTGTATTAAATGCTTACTAGTCCATCGGTTTGTATGAATTGTATGTCTTTACTATTTAATAAGCATGCTGTCTAATACTTTGAAGCTAATTTGACTGGACACTGTTGCTGCCATACAACACCCAGTCAAATTAGTTTCAAAATATTTAACAGCTTACCTGTAGAGTTTTCTGGAAATTGATAGTTACAGAGTTCAGTGATCGATCGATCCCAACACGAGCGAGGTGTGGTTGGAACTCAGCATGAGATGGCCGGTGTGTACATTTAGCTAAAACTGTCCATTCCATTCTCACACTTCTTTCACATTCAAGAACTGGTTAGCGACATCCACGCTGAGCCACGGGAACCATACACACGACATTAATGTACATACCAGAACACACGAGCAATACATGTACCTCTTAATCCATCATTCATTGTCCCTATGTTCTAGTAATGGCCTCCAACTTACACGACTTAGGATATCAGCCAATCTTAGTGTTCATACATCAATAAATATGGTGTGCCCTTAGAACTTACCCCAAAGTGCCCATAAATCAATAAACAGCAGTGTTAAGTTGTAAAAAATAGTCATCTCTTGGCCTGTAAATGGACATTCCTCAAGACCACAGTAAAGACAGGGTTTTGCTGGTTTGACCTTTAAAATCTTACATTATATCATCTGACATGACATATAATCTGCAGACATTAGGCCGGGATGGTATCTGTATCTAATGTTCCTGAATCTTACATTATATCATCTGACATGACATATAATCTGCAGACATTAGGCCGGGATGGTATCTGTATCTAATGTTCCTGAATCTTACATTATATCATCTGACATGACATATAATCTGCAGACATTAGGCCGGGATTGTAAGATCTGTATCTAATGTTCCTGAATCTTACATTATATCATCTGACATGACATATAATCTGCAGACATTAGGCCGGGATGGTATCTATCTAATGTTCCTGAATCTTACATTATATCATCTTACATGACATATAATCTGCAGACATTAGGCCGGGATGTTATCTGTATCTAATGTTCCTGAATCTTACACTATATCATCTGACATGACATATAATCTGCAGACATTAGGCCGGGATGGTATCTATCTAATGTTCCTGAATCTTACATTATATCATCTGACATGACATATAATCTGCAGACATTAGGCCGGAATGGTATCTGTATCTAATGTTCCTGAATCTTACATTATATCATCTGACATGACATATAATCTGCAGACATTAGGCCGGGATGGTATCTGTATCTAATGTTCCTGAATCTTACACTATATCATCTTACATGACATATAATCTGCAGACATTAGGCCGGGATGGTATCTGTATCTAATGTTCCTGAATCTTACATTATATCATCTGACATGACATATAATCTGCAGACATTAGGCTGGGATGGTAAGATCTGTATCTAATGTTCCTGAATCTTACATTATATCATCTGACATGACATATAATCTGCAGACATTAGGCCGGGATGGTATCTATCTAATGTTCCTGAATCTTACATTATATCATCTTACATGACATATAATCTGCAGACATTAGGCCGGGATGTTATCTGTATCTAATGTTCCTGAATCTTACACTATATCATCTGACATGACATATAATCTGCAGACATTAGGCCGGGATGGTATCTATCTAATGTTCCTGAATCTTACATTATATCATCTGACATGACATATAATCTGCAGACATTAGGCCGGAATGGTATCTGTATCTAATGTTCCTGAATCTTACATTATATCATCTGACATGACATATAATCTGCAGACATTAGGCCGGGATGGTATCTGTATCTAATGTTCCTGAATCTTACACTATATCATCTTACATGACATATAATCTGCAGACATTAGGCCGGGATGGTATCTGTATCTAATGTTCCTGAATCTTACATTATATCATCTGACATGACATATAATCTGCAGACATTAGGCTGGGATGGTAAGATCTGTATCTAATGTTCCTGAATCTTACATTATATCATCTGACATGACATATAATCTGCAGACATTAGGCCGGGATGGTATCTATCTAATGTTCCTGAATCTTACATTATATCATCTGACATGACATATAATCTGCAGACATTAGGCCGGGATGGTATCTGTATCTAATGTTCCTGAATCTTACATTATATCATCTGACATGACATATAATCTGCAGACATTAGGCCGGGATGGTATCTATCTAATGTTCCTGAATCTTACATTATATCATCTGACATGACATATAATCTGCAGACATTAGGCCGGGATGGTATCTGTATCTAATGTTCCTGAATCTTACATTATATCATCTGACATGACATATAATCTGCAGACATTAGGCCGGGATGGTATCTGTATCTAATGTTCCTGAATCTTACATTATATCATCTGACATGACATATAATCTGCAGACATTAGGCCGGGATGGTATCTGTATCTAATGTTCCTGAATCTTACATTATATCATCTGACATGACATATAATCTGCAGACATTAGGCTGGGATGGTATCTGTATCTGATGTTCCTGAATCTTACATTATATCATCTGACATGACATATAATCTGCAGACATTAGGCCGGGATGGTATCTATCTAATGTTCCTGAATCTTACATTATATCATCTGACATGACATATAATCTGCAGACATTAGGCTGGGATGGTATCTGTATCTAATGTTCCTGAATCTTACATTATATCATCTGACATGACATATAATCTGCAGACATTAGGCCGGGATGGTATCTATCTAATGTTCCTGAATCTTACATTATATCATCTGACATGACATATAATCTGCAGACATTAGGCTGGGATGGTATCTGTATCTAATGTTCCTGAATCTTACATTATATCATCTGACATGACATATAATCTGCAGACATTAGGCTGGGATGGTATCTGTATCTGATGTTCCTGAATCTTACATTATATCATCTGACATGACATATAATCTGCAGACATTAGGCCGGGATGGTATCTATCTAATGTTCCTGAATCTTACATTATATCATCTGACATGACATATAATCTGCAGACATTAGGCTGGGATGGTATCTGTATCTAATGTTCCTGAATCTTACATTATATCATCTGACATGACATATAATCTGCAGACATTAGGCCGGGATGGTATCTGTATCTAATGTTCCTGAATCTTACATTATATCATCTGACATGACATATAATCTGCAGACATTAGGCTGGGATGGTATCTGTATCTAATGTTCCTGAATCTTACATTATATCATCTGACATGACATATAATCTGCAGACATTAGGCTGGGATGGTATCTGTATCTAATGTTCCTGAATCTTACATTATATCATCTGACATGACATATAATCTGCAGACATTAGGCCGGGATGGTATCTGTATCTGATGTTCCTGAATCTTACATTATATCATCTGACATGACATATAATCTGCAGACATTAGGCTGGGATGGTATCTGTATCTAATGTTCCTGAATCTTACATTATATCATCTGACATGACATATAATCTGCAGACATTAGGCTGGGATGGTATTTGTATCTAATGTTCCTGAATCTTACATTATATCATCTGACATGACATATAATCTGCAGACATTAGGCCGGGATGGTATCTGTATCTAATGTTCCTGAATCTTACATTATATCATCTGACATGACATATAATCTGCAGACATTAGGCTGGGATGGTATCTGTATCTAATGTTCCTGAATCTTACATTATATCATCTGACATGACATATAATCTGCAGACATTAGGCCGGGATGGTATCTGTATCTAATGTTCCTGAATCTTACATTATATCATCTGACATGACATATAATCTGCAGACATTAGGCTGGGATGGTAAGATCTGTATCTAATGTTCCTGAATCTTACATTATATCATCTGACATGACATATAATCTGCAGACATTAGGCTGGGATGGTATCTGTATCTAATGTTCCTGAATCTTACATTATATCATCTGACATGACATATAATCTGCAGACATTAGGCCAGGATGGTATCTGTATCTGATGTTCCTGAATCTTACATTATATCATCTGACATGACATATAATCTGCAGACATTAGGCTGGGATGGTATCTGTATCTAATGTTCCTGAATCTTACATTATATCATCTTACATGACATATAATCTGCAGACATTAGGCCGGAATGGTATCTGTATCTAATGTTCCTGAATCTTACACTATATCATCTTACATGACATATAATCTGCAGACATTAGGCCGGGATGGTATCTGTATCTAATGTTCCTGAATCTTACATTATATCATCTGACATGACATATAATCTGCAGACATTAGGCCGGAATGGTATCTGTATCTAATGTTCCTGAATCTTACACTATATCATCTTACATGGCATATAATCTGCAGACATTAGGCCGGAATGGTATCTGTATCTAATGTTCCTGAATCTTACATTATATCATCTGACATGACATATAATCTGCAGACATTAGGCCGGGATGGTATCTGTATCTAATGTTCCTGAATCTTACATCATATCATCTGACATGACATATAATCTGCAGACATTAGGCTGGGATTGTATCTGTATCTAATGTTCCTGAATCTTACATTATATCATCTGACATGACATATAATCTGCAGACATTAGCCCGGCATGTTATCTGTATCTAATGTTCCTGAATCTTACATTATATCATCTGACATGACATATAATCTGCAGACATTAGGCCGGGATGTTATCTGTATCTAATGTTCCTGAATCTTACATTATATCATCTGACATGACATATAATCTGCAGACATTAGGCCGGGATGTTATCTGTATCTAATGTTCCTGAATCTTACATTATATCATCTGACATGACATATAATCTGCAGACATTAGGCCGGAATGGTATCTGTATCTAATGTTCCTGAATCTTACATTATATCATCTGACATGACATATAATCTGCAGACATTATGCCGGAATGGTATCTGTATCTAATGTTCCTGAATCTTACATTATATCATCTGACATGACACATAATCTGCAGACATTAGGCCGGGATGGTATCTGTATCTAATGTTCCTGAATCTTACATTATATCATCTTACATGACATATAATCTGCAGACATTAGGCCGGAATGGTATCTGTATCTAATGTTCCTGAATCTTACACTATATCATCTTACATGACATATAATCTGCAGACATTAGGCCGGGATGGTATCTGTATCTAATGTTCCTGAATCTTACATTATATCATCTGACATGACATATAATCTGCAGACATTAGGCCGGAATGGTATCTGTATCTAATGTTCCTGAATCTTAGATTATATCATCTGACATGACATATAATCTGCAGACATTAGGCAGGAATGGTATCTGTATCTAATGTTCCTGAATCTTACATTATATCATCTGACATGACATATAATCTGCAGACATTAGGCCGGGATGGTATCTGTATCTAATGTTCCTGAATCTTACATCATATCATCTGACATGACATATAATCTGCAGACATTAGGCTGGGATTGTATCTGTATCTAATGTTCCTGAATCTTACATTATATCATCTGACATGACATATAATCTGCAGACATTAGGCCGGGATGTTATCTGTATCTAATGTTCCTGAATCTTACATTATATCATCTGACATGACATATAATCTGCAGACATTAGGCCGGGATGTTATCTGTATCTAATGTTCCTGAATCTTACATTATATCATCTGACATGACATATAATCTGCAGACATTAGGCCGGGATGTTATCTGTATCTAATGTTCCTGAATCTTACATTATATCATCTGACATGACATATAATCTGCAGACATTAGGCCAGGATGGTATCTGTATCTGATGTTCCTGAATCTTACATTATATCATCTGACATGACATATAATCTGCAGACATTAGGCTGGGATGGTATCTGTATCTAATGTTCCTGAATCTTACATTATATCATCTGACATGACATATAATCTGCAGACATTAGGCCGGAATGGTATCTGTATCTAATGTTCCTGAATCTTACACTATATCATCTTACATGACATATAATCTGCAGACATTAGGCCGGAATGGTATCTGTATCTAATGTTCCTGAATCTTACATTATATCATCTGACATGACATATAATCTGCAGACATTAGGCCGGGATGGTATCTGTATCTAATGTTCCTGAATCTTACATCATATCATCTGACATGACATATAATCTGCAGACATTAGGCTGGGATTGTATCTGTATCTAATGTTCCTGAATCTTACATTATATCATCTGACATGACATATAATCTGTAGACATTAGGCCGGGATGTTATCTGTATCTAATGTTCCTGAATCTTACATTATATCATCTGACATGACATATAATCTGCAGACATTAGGCCGGGATGTTATCTGTATCTAATGTTCCTGAATCTTACATTATATCATCTGACATGACATATAATCTGCAGACATTAGGCCGGGATGTTATCTGTATCTAATGTTCCTGAATCTTACATTATATCATCTGACATGACATATAATCTGCAGACATTAGGCCGGAATGGTATCTGTATCTAATGTTCCTGAATCTTACATTATATCATCTGACATGACATATAATCTGCAGACATTATGCCGGAATGGTATCTGTATCTAATGTTCCTGAATCTTACATTATATCATCTGACATGACATATAATCTGCAGACATTAGGCCGGGATGGTATCTGTATCTAATGTTCCTGAATCTTACATTATATCATCTTACATGACATATAATCTGCAGACATTAGGCCGGAATGGTATCTGTATCTAATGTTCCTGAATCTTACACTATATCATCTTACATGACATATAATCTGCAGACATTAGGCCGGGATGGTATCTGTATCTAATGTTCCTGAATCTTACATTATATCATCTGACATGACATATAATCTGCAGACATTAGGCCGGAATGGTATCTGTATCTAATGTTCCTGAATCTTACATTATATCATCTGACATGACATATAATCTGCAGACATTAGGCAGGAATGGTATCTGTATCTAATGTTCCTGAATCTTACATTATATCATCTGACATGACATATAATCTGCAGACATTAGGCCGGGATGGTATCTGTATCTAATGTTCCTGAATCTTACATCATATCATCTGACATGACATATAATCTGCAGACATTAGGCTGGGATTGTATCTGTATCTAATGTTCCTGAATCTTACATTATATCATCTGACATGACATATAATCTGCAGACATTAGGCCGGGATGTTATCTGTATCTAATGTTCCTGAATCTTACATTATATCATCTGACATGACATATAATCTGCAGACATTAGGCCGGGATGTTATCTGTATCTAATGTTCCTGAATCTTACATTATATCATCTGACATGACATATAATCTGCAGACATTAGGCCGGGATGTTATCTGTATCTAATGTTCCTGAATCTTACATTATATCATCTGACATGACATATAATCTGCAGACATTAGGCCGGAATGGTATCTGTATCTAATGTTCCTGAATCTTACATTATATCATCTGACATGACATATAATCTGCAGACATTAGGCCGGAATGGTATCTGTATCTAATGTTCCTGAATCTTACATTATATCATCTGACATGACATATAATCTGCAGACATTAGGCGGGATGGTATCTATCTAATGTTCCTGAATCTTACATTATATCATCTGACATGACATATAATCTGCAGACATTAGGCCGGAATGGTATCTGTATCTAATGTTCCTGAATCTTACATTATATCATCTGACATGACATAATCTGCAGACATTAGGCCGGGATGGTATCTGTATCTAATGTTCCTGAATCTTACATTACATCATCTGACATGACATATAATCTGCAGACATTAGGCCGGGATGGTATCTGTATCTAATGTTCCTGAATCTTACATTATATCATCTGACATGACATATAATCTGCAGACATTAGGCCGGGATGGTATCTGTATCTAATGTTCCTGAATCTTACATTATATCATCTGACATGACATATAATCTGCAGACATT
The DNA here is from genome assembly GCA_034401795.1 of Chaetoderma sp. LZ-2023a. Lineage (NCBI taxonomy): Eukaryota > Metazoa > Mollusca > Caudofoveata > Chaetodermatida > Chaetodermatidae > Chaetoderma > Chaetoderma sp. LZ-2023a. Next base: position 13,039,388 of record CM067372.1, read on the forward strand.
AGGCTGGGAGGGTATCTGTATCTAATGTTCCTGAATCTTACATTATATCATCTGACATGACATATAATCTGCAGACATTAGGCCGGGATGGTATCTATCTAATGTTCCTGAATCTTACATTATATCATCTGACATGACATATAATCTGCAGACATTAGGCCGGGATGGTATCTGTATCTAATGTTCCTGAATCTTACATTATATCATTTTATCTGTTAACCCGTTAACACTTTTGAGAAATGTACATTTGCAGATCAAGGGAAAACTATTTTTGAAAACTTACCACTGGAATGACTGGCTCGATATTTGATCTGTAGTTGATTATGATTTTTGTTTTCAAAAGTAATTTTCACTTGGTTGGAAAATCAGAATTTATTTTTTAGAAAATTCAAAATTTTCTTGAAAGAGTTTAAGGATTAAACTGTTATAAAGCTTTCGATTCTTGCTTCAGTAAATCATCATAATCACTATCAATCATGGTAATATTCAATGTATACAATGTGTATGTGTGTCCTAACATGTGTTTCAATGATGCCTTGCTGCTTTGATTTCAGAGACTTGCTGGCTGAGCGTGAGAAGGGCTGGAAATCTGTCGCTACACAGAGATCAAGACCACCGCATGATCTAACAGTGACACATGTCAATCAATCCCATGCATTACAGGTAATCTATCGTGTTAACACTTTGTCAACTCTCAAAGCTTCGAATTAACTGATTTACCTAACAAACTGCGGCAATTGTCACTCAATGCCAGTACTGTCCCCCAATGGATCGTATCTCATTGTAATATCTCAGGAAATGAAAGCGCGAATGTTCTAGCAAAGGTCTGGTCAAATAAAGAACAGCACCATGACCGCTGCACACTCAGAGGTCAAGACGGTGATCAATCAAGCATTAAAGAAAAAATGGAGAGATGAGAATCCAGAACATGAATCAGCAGCCATCCATAATCAGCCGTCCAGAAGAGAACAAGTGATAATCTTTCATCTCCGTTCAGGACATTGCAGGCTGCGTGCTCACATGTACAACAAACTGAAGATTGGCACATCTGCAATGTGCCCCTGTGGCACCAGCCAAGAAACAGTTACACACATCTTACAGGATTGCCCATGTTTCAATCAGCAGCGGCACAGCTACTGGCCATCAACAACGTCCCTCAATGACAAGCTGTACGGGGATACAGACAACCTGGCTATCACAGCCGGCTTTATCCAGATGTACGACATTCAAATGTAGTCAAATATGAACGCAAGAAGAAGACGATAAAAAGACTTTGTCAACTCAATCTCATGCATTTCTGGTAATTCATTATGTTAGCACATAATGGGCAAGTCGGCCAAAACCTGCCTCTGTAATTGTCTTTAGGAATATCCATTTGCAGGTCAAGAGAAAGATATGTATCACTTGGATGCCTGGGTCGATGATTGAGCCAGTCATTCCATTGGTAAATTTTCAAAAAAAAATTTCTCTTGGCCTGCAAATGGGCATTCACTAGACAAAAATGTTGATATTCCTGACCTACGAATGTTTCTGCTTTAAATGTGTATTTATGTGTTTCTCTATAGATTTTGTATGTGTTATTATGTGGTACCAAGTATGTGAAACTGATCTGGCCTTCCATTCTATGAAGAGAGGCAATGACATGACAATGTTCACTTTAAACATCTGAAGATTAGCCATCATGCTATAGACCCTGGTCTCAGACTATCCGTAAATTATGCTTTGTTTGAGGTAACCATAGCTACTCATGCCCAAACATTCCTATGAATAAAGGGTTTGAGTTGGCAGTCAATAAAATTGTTTTTCTTATCATATAGACATTTTTTTATTTGGCAATAAAAGTCTGATTTGACCATGAAAGCCAGTGATAGAAATTTAAAATACTTCTCTGCCTACCTACATGTAACCTATTTCAAAATATTAAATTCCGTACACACAAATAAAGAATCATATAAAGCTGATCATGTATATTCTTTCAATATAATTTAGAAATAAGTATTGTTTGGTCTTAGCACCTTACCTAGCACATTCACATCAGCTTCAGTGGCCATTATAATTAGACTTTGACTCCAGTGGCCGTATTCACGAAGGGTATGTGTAAACAAACTAAATAGGGCTTACGTAAAACAAACCAACCTAAGTCTGTATTCACCTACATTAGATGAATATTTCTGCACCTCTTTGTGAATACAACATAGTCAGGACTTCTAAATAGGTGCTGGCAGTTAGGTGAGTGTATAGGTTAGGCACTCTTTGAGAATACTCTCCTGACTAACCATGTAAACATAAACGTCTGCATGTGTAGAATATATATATATATTTCAGCAAGTTCCCAGCAATCGAGTTTTGAGTGCTGATGATCAATCGTCTGAGGAATGGCTGATGGCACACGGTATTGAGGCCCTCAAGCTTACAGTACAGGATCTGGTGGACAGGGGACAGATTGGAAAGTCAGTGAAATATCTACAACTCGCCCCAAGCAAATAACTAAGCATTGATAAGTAGATGAACATTATTGTGATATGATGATTCAAAAGTAACTAACATTAAAACTTTAACGGTCATATTTGACCCCAGAACAAACAATTTGCTTATTGATCATCCATTTGCAGGCCCAGAGAAGACTAATTTAGAAAATTTACTACTGGTCTCAGCTAACAAGCCTGACATTGAATTGATAAATTTTCAAAAATAGTTCTCTTTGGTTGTTCAAATAGATATTCCACAAGACTATGTCCATGTCCATTTTATCCATTTTAAGCATTAATGATTTCTGACACGCTTTCTCATATTGCTATGCTTCCTGAGGTCTGCATGAAGAACTATTCTTCTCTTGCCTTCTACATAGACATACTTCATGACCACTGCAGAGGTCACTTTTGGGTGGCTTGACCAGTAAAAGGTTAGCATTCCTGTTTTAACCCTTTACTGGTCAAGATTCATCAGAAGAATATACGTTTTTGCTTAGTCAATTTGCAGCCCAAAAGAAGACTTAAGAAGATTAAATTTATTACACGAATGATTGCATTCCACTGATAATTAAAAAATTGTCTTCCCTTTCTTTGCCTGCAACTGGACATTCCTTGGTTAAGAGGGTTAATCAAACTCATTAACACTTGCCACTCTGATGTCAAAACTTTTAATCTTCAAATTATCTTAAAAGATGTTAATTTTTCAACAAAATTGTTGAATAACATACATCAGTTTCTTTACTATTGGCACAGTAAATGATAGAATGTTGCCATCAGAGTAGTAAGGGTTAACCCTTAGCACTGTGATATCAATATTCTATCTTTTACTGTGTCAGTATCAAAGAAACTGGTCTACATTTTTCAACAATTTTGCTGGAAGATGTTGCTGTCGTATGTGAGAGCACCATCTCCCACCAAATTTGTTGGAAAATTAACACCAGTTCAACTTTCAATTTAATTTGAAAATTTAAAGTTGTGGTTAGGGTTAAGAGGCTCATTTTGCAATTAACCCTTACCACTCTGATGTCAGGATTTTAAAATTTCAAATTAAAGTAAAAGATGAACTGGTGTTTAATTTTCAACAAATTTGGTGGAAGATGGTGCCGTCATAGACAGCAACATCTTCCACCAAAATTGTCGAAAAATGTACACCAGTTTCTTTGCTTTTGACACCTTAAATGATAGAATATTGACATCAGTGTGCTAAGAGTTAACAACTTGTCATCATACATGAACTTCATTTATTAACAGTCATAATGCTTGTCTTTGCTTTTATGTGCATCATTCCTGCTGTTGTTTTGAGTGGAATGTAATGAGTTGTCCCGCTATTTTCAGACCACAGGCAAACACTGAGACTGGTAAAGTTGCTCCACATATACACTTTGACTCATATGATATCAGTGAATTTGAGTACAAGCTCAATATGTAAGTAAACATATAACATACTGTTTGAAAGTTTGTTTGTTGTTCTATTCAGTGTTAATTCAATGTTTAAATAGTTTATTTTTAAACATAGACATTTTCTAAGATTTATGCTAGCTTGACTGGTTAATTGTTGATACCAGTACTAACTACACAACCACAAATCTTGTATATCATTACTTTGTATATAGAAGCATCTGCTTTGTTGTCATAAGCATTTACTGGTGCCATTTGTCAAGGAGGATAACCTGTGGTCATAAAAAATAACCATTGAACTTTTGAAAACTTCTCACAGATAAAGCTGATATTATAAAGCCAGTTAGATCAATGAAAACATGTAAGTCTTTCATGGGGTAGCTGGCCACAACTGGCCTCTGCAGTGGACTTGAGGATATTTATTTGCAGGCCAAGAGAAGACTATTTTTAATTTGCCACAGGAAAGAGTGGCTCGATAACCGAACCATCATTCCAGTGGTAAGTTTCCTAAAATAGTCTCTTGGCCTGCAAATGATTTTCTGGACCAAATTTAGCGATTAAAGAGGTAAAATACATTGTTCCGTTCCACTAACTGGCAAGCAACATTGGTGGTGGATTATCTCCCTTGACACTGTTGCAGCATTAATAAAGGTTGTCTCCCTTGATTGTTTTTGAGCTGCACTAAGATAAGTTGCCTCCCTTGAGATAGCTCTGCATAAATTTGAACAATATTTGTTGAATTCAATAAGACAGTTTCTCTAATCCTGCTTAGTGCATTTAAAGCATAGTGCATGGATATCCCTATAAATCTTCATTGTGATGTCAACATTTGGTATAGAAATTTTGCCAGGTGCCCGCGATACTCGCTAACACCATGTGACCTTTACCCCTCAAAACCTTCATTGCACCCATCATAGATGGAACATGATGATTGATGATATGGCGGACCCCTCTCCCCCTCATGGACACACTGCCCCCCCCCCCACTCACATGCCATCTACATTGGATCTATATGACATGCATGCTGTGGTGTCTATGTAAACTCTCTTTTTTTCAGGGCCATTGAAACATGCACAAAGAGAATTAAATGGCTATTACAAGGCAGTAGAAGGGTGAGAATTCTGTTCTATGTTTCTTATGAATGTTTTTCATTTTTAGCTATTGATACCCTGACAGTTCACGCTTTAGTGGTCAGCCAAACATAGCCAGACTCTTGAGAAATGTCCATTTGCATGGCAAGGGAGAAAGATTAGTCCTCATACACAGAATCGACCAGTAATCCTTTAATGGTGTTCATGAATATATACATTTTCTCATAGAAAATGTTAATTTATTGACCAAGAGATTATTTTTTAAATAAACTAATCTCTTGTTCTGCAAATGGACATTTCTCAAGAGCCTGCAGAAGCCGTTTTGGCCAGAGTGTTAAAGTGTTAATATAGAGGGTACTCACAGGCGTCTCATCACAGTATTAATATAGAGGGTACTCACAAGCGTCTCATCACAGTATTAATATAGAGGGTACTCACAGGCGTCTCATCACAGTGTTAATATAGAGGGTATTCACAGACGTCTCACCACAGTATTAGTATAGAGGGTACTCACAGACATCTCATCACAGTATTAATATAGAGGGTACTCACAGGCGTCTCATCACAGTATTAATATAGAGGGTACTCACAGGCATCTCATCACAGTATTAATATAGAGGGTACTCACAGGCATCTCATCACAGTGTTAATATAGAGGGTATTCACAGACGTCTCACCACAGTATTAGTATAGAGGCTACTCACAGATGTCTCATCACAGTATTAATGTAGAGGGTACTCACAGGCGTCTCATCGCAGTATTAATATAGAGGATACTCACAGGCATCTCATCACAGTATTAATATAGAGGGTACTCACAGGCATCTCACCACAGTATTAGTATAGAGGGTACTCACAGGCGTCTCACCACAGTATTAATATAGAGGGTACTCACAGACGTCTCACCAGTGTTAATATAGACGGTACTCACAGGCGTCTCACCACAGTATTAATATAGAGGGTACTCACAGGCGTCTCACCACAGTGTTAATATAGAGGGTACTCACAGGCGTCTCACCACAGTATTAATATAGAGGGTACTCACAGACGTCTCATCACAATGTTAATATAGAGGGTACTCACAGGCGTCTCATCACAGTGTTAATATAGAGGGTACTCACAAGCGTCTCACCACAGTGTTAATATAGAGGGTATTCACAGACGTCTCATCACAGTGTTAATATAGAGGGTACTCACAGGCATCTCATCAGTGTTAATATAGAGGGTATTCACAGACATCTCATCACAGTGTTAATATAGAGGGTACTCACAGGCATCTCATCACAGTGTTAATATAGAGGGTACTCACAGGTGTCTCATCACAGTGTTAATATAGAGGGTACTCACAGACGTCTCATCACAGTGTTAATATAGAGGGTACTCACAGATGTCTCATCAGTGTGTTAATATAGCGGGTACTCACAAGCGTCTCACAACAGTGTTAATATAGAGGGTATTCACAGGCGTCTCACCACAGTGTTAATATAGAGGGTACTCACAGATGTCTCATCAGTGTGTTAATATAGCGGGTACTCACAAGCGTCTCACCACAGTGTTAATATAGAGGGTATTCACAGGCGTCTCATCACAGTATTAATATAGAGGGTACTCACAGGCATCTCATCACAGTATTAATATAGAGGGTACTCACAGGCATCTCATCACAGTATTAATATAGAGGGTATTCACAGACGTCTCACCACAGTATTAGGATAGAGGGTACTCGCAGGCGTCTCACCACCGTGTTAATATAGAGGGTACTCACAGGCATCTCACCACAGTATTAGTATAGAGGGTACTCACAGGCGTCTCACCACAGTGTTAATATAGAGGGTACTCACAGGCATCTCACCACAGTATTAGTATAGAGGGTACTCACAGGCGTCTCACCACAGTATTAATATAGAGGGTACTCACAGACGTCTCACCAGTGTTAATATAGAGGGTACTCACAGGCGTCTCACCACAGTATTAATATAGAGGGTACTCACAGGCATCTCACCACAGTATTAATATAGAGGGTACTCACAGGCATCTCACCACAGTATTAATATAGAGGGTACTCACAGACATCTCATCACAGTGTTAATATAGAGGGTACTCACAGACGTCTCACCACAGTATTAATGTAGAGGGTACTCACAGACGTCTCACCACAGTATTAATATAGAGGGTACTCACAGGTGTCTCATCACAGTGTTAATATAGAGGGTACTCACAGACGTCTCATCACAGTGTTAATATAGAGGGTACTCACAGGCGTCTCACCACAGTGTTAATATAGAGGGTACTCACAGGCGTCTCATCACAGTGTTAATATAGAGGGTATTCACAGGCGTCTCATCACAGTGTTAATATAGCGGGTACTCACAGGCGTATCATCACAGTGTTAATGTAGAGGGTACTCACAGGCGTCTCATCAGTGTTAATATAGAGGGTATTCACAGACATCTCATCACAGTGTTAATATAGAGGGTACTCACAGGCATCTCATCACAGTGTTAATATAGAGGGTACACACAGGCATCACATCAGTGTTAATATAGAGGGTATTCACAGGCATCTCATCACAGTGTTAATATATAGGGTACTCACAGGCGTCTCATCACAGTGTTAATGTAGAGGGTATTCACAGACGTCTCACCACAGTATTAATATAGAGGGTACTCACAGACGTCTCATCACAGTATTAATATAGAGGGTACCCACAGGCGTCTCATCACAGTGTTAATATAGAGGGTACTCACAGACGTCTCACCACAGTGTTAATATAGAGGGTACTCACAGGCGTCTCATCACAGTGTTAATATAGAGGGTACTCACAAGCGTCTCACCACAGTGTTAATATAGAGGGTATTCACAGACGTCTCATCACAGTGTTAATATAGAGGGTACTCACAGGCATCTCATCAGTGTTAATATAGAGGGTATTCACAGACATCTCATCACAGTGTTAATATAGAGGGTACTCACAGGCATCTCATCACAGTGTTAATATAGAGGGTACTCACAGGCATCACATCAGTGTTAATATAGAGGGTATTCACAGGCATCTCATCACAGTGTTAATATATAGGGTACTCACAGGCGTCTCATCACAGTGTTAATGTAGAGGGTATTCACAGACGTCTCACCACAGTATTAATATAGAGGGTACTCACAGACGTCTCATCACAGTATTAATATAGAGGGTACTCACAGGCGTCTCATCACAGTGTTAATATAGAGGGTACTCACAGACGTCTCACCACAGTGTTAATATAGAGGGTACTCACAGACATCTCATCACAGTCTTAATATAGAGGGTACTCACAGATGTCTCAACACAGTGTTAATATAGAGGGTACTCACAGATGTATCATCACAGTGTTAATATAGTGGGTACGCACAGACGTCTCGTCACAGTGTTACAACCAGAGTGTGTATGCGCAGATATCCAATACATGAACCGTATCAGATAAACTATCAGTTAAATGTGAATTTCCAATTAGAATCACTCAGTAACGTGTGTGTATTTATCAGTAACGTGTGTGTATTTATCAGTAACCTGTGTGTATTTATCAGTACCTTGTGTGTATTTATCAGTAACGTGTGTGTATTTATCAGTAACCTGTGTGTATTTATCAGTAACTTGTGTGTATTTATAAGTAACCTGTGTGTATTTATCAGTAACCTGTGTGTATTTATAAGTAACCTGTGTGTATTTATCAGTAACCTGTGTGTATTTATCAGTGACCTGTGTGTATTTATCAGTAACCTGTGTGTATTTATCAGTAACTTGTATGTATTTATCAGTAACTTGTGTGTATTTATAAGTAACCTGTGTGTATTTATCAGTAACCTGTGTGTATTTATCAGTAACTTGTGTGTATTTATCAGTAACTTGTTCTTGACAAATCTTGGTCATTAAATTCTTAGACTGGTGTAGCGGCGTGTTTATTGGATAAATCACTTTATGGGATTATTTAGCAAACTTGTGTGGCCTGTCTGATCTATTTATGTTTTATCTGATTTTAACAAACTTATGACATCTGTCCAATATTATCCCTTTCTATTATGTCTCCTATTAACCAGGTTTGTGGTTCCTGTGCAATATTAATTTCTATGTTTATTTATATTTTATTACATAAGCTTCAATTATTATTTGTTGATGAGTCCATTTCATGTGTCTAAATAATTACATGTTTCCACAAAAAATATGTTGAATATTTTGAACATAATTGGATTGGAAGACATTGCTGCCTAAGGCAGCAATGTCTTCCAATCCAATTATTTTCAAAATCTTCCACAGAACAGTTTTTACATCGTGTTCAAAATTTCAATATATAACATGTTTCTGTATTTGTTTTGGAAATATGTTAACTTATCTCAGAGCTGTACTGTATATTTGCCACAAGTGTTCCAAAAGGTGAATTTATTTGACTGAATGGTGTTGTTGACTTTGGCATCAACAACTTTCATTCAACGATTCATTAGGTTTCTAATATACTTTATGTTGCATTAGTTATATAACATTAGTGACTGTTGTACTTCCTCAGGTATTTGGCAATGTGAGAGGTGAGCGTGTAGCGCTATGCATTGATATGTCTGATGCTAATTGTGGCTTTGGTCGTCTAAGTATTTTGCAAGAATCAATAATGGTAAGTACCTCGTACATAACCTTTGAGTTTCTTATATTTACACTTTAGTCTCCAATGGTAGTCCAGTATTGTGTTCAGAGGCTTGCATGCACAACCTGAATGCAAACCTTTCTTAATCATTTAACCATACAATTTGTTCAAAATTTTAGATTTCCTTATAAACCTTTAACACATATATCAGCCAAAAATGGCTTCTGCAGTGGTCTTCAGAAATGTTCATTTACATACTAAGATAAGACTATTTTTTGAAAATCTACCACATGGATGACTAGGTCGCTTATCGAGCCTGTCATTCCAGCGGTGAATTTTCTAAAATAGTCTTCTCTTGGTCTGCAAATGAACATTTCTCAAGACCTCTGCTGGAGCCGTTTTTGGCTGATATACGTGTTAAAGGTTTAATAGTAATTTCTCTTTTAATCTATGCCTATATGTACTAGGATATTAAAGCTGATATGCCATATTAAAAGAAGCAGTGTTTAACGCCTAACAGTAACATAGTGCTATCAAGAAATTACCATTTTCAGTAACTATTATGAGACCAAGTATTATTGCATTTGCAGACCAAGACATTATTTTTGAAAATTTACCACCGGCATCACTGGTTTGGTTATCGAGCCAACCATTCCAGTGGTAAATTCCTAGTGTTGGTCTGTTAATGGATCTTTCTGAAGCCCACTGCAGAAGTCATTTTGGCCACCTTGAGTGCTGAAGGATTAAGCACTTCAGTCTGCACTTAAAGTACCTGAATAAAGCTGATTAGTAAATCTCTGTTTCACCTTTTGTTCTTGTTTTATTATGTCAGCATCTGATAGATGAACAATTGACTCAGAAGAAAGGCTTGTACCTGGTGTCATTCGGAACCAATGCTAAGGAACATTGGCCAGTGATTAAAGATTCAAACTTCAGAATGTAAGTTATTCAGTATTTTGTGTGTGAAATATTACAAAATCGGGTTACTCATTGATAACTGTATCTATCCATAGGTGACAAATGGATTTTCTACATTTTCGAACCAGAGACGTTCTTCACAGAGTAATTTGTTAAATATTTCTTGAATTAAAGTTAGTGACAATCAATTTTTATTTTACCCTGCCATCTTCAAAATTGGTTTCCGAATGATAACTCCGTTACCGTTTATCGAATCCCTTTGAAACTTCATAGGGTGGTGGGAATAGGCCTGGTGAAGAAACCTCTCGAAATCGACGATGATCCGAAATCCAAGATGGCCGTCAGCCACCGGTAGCCATCTTGAAAATTGGTTTCTGGATGATAACTCCGTTACCATTTATCGGATTGCTTTGAAACTTCATAGAGTGGTTGGACTAGGTCTGCTAGAGAAACCTATCGAAGTCGATTATGATCCGAAATCCAAGATGGTCGTTAGCCACAGGTGGCCATCTTGAAAATTGGTTTCCGGATGATAACTCAGTTACCGTTTACTTTGAAACTTCATAGAATGGTTGGACTAGGCCTGGGGAAGAAACCTATCGAAACTGACAATGATCCGAAATCCAAGATGACTGCCAGCCACTGGTAGCCATCTTGAAAATTGGTTTCTAGATGATAACTTTGTTACTGTTTATCGGATCGCTTTGAAACTTCATAGAGTGGTTGGACTAGGTCTGCGGAAGAAAGCTATCGAAATCGACAATGATCCGAAATCCAAGATGGTCGTTAGCCACAGCTGGCCATCTTGAAAATTGGTTTCCGGATGATAACTCAGTTACCGTTTATCGGATCACTTTGAAACTTCATAGAGTGGTTGGACTAGGCCTGGGAAAGAAACCTATCGAGATTGACAATGATACGAACTCCAAGATGGCTGCCAGCCACCGGTGGCCATCTTGAAAATTGGTTTCCAAATGATAACTCCGTTACCGTTTATCGGATCGCTTTGAAACTTCATAGAGTGGTTGGACTAGGTGTGGAGAAGAAACCTATCGAAATTGATGATAATCCGAACTCCAAGATGGCCACCTGCCATGGGCTGCCATCTTGAAAGTTGGTTTCTGGATTTCATTTATTGGATCACTTCATACGGTCGTTGGAATATGTCTGGTGAAGAAACGTATCGAAATTTATAATAATCTGAAATCTAATATGGCCGCCAGTCAGCGGCAGCCATCTTGAAAATTGGTTTCCGAACGATACCGCCTTGACCATTTAACAGATCGCTTTGACACTTCATAAGGATGACTGGTCTGATGGGTCTGAGGAAGAAATAAATATTTTCTGATAGCTCTCATTCATTGGTTTGTCATCATGGCGGGGTATTCAATGTCCATTTGCAGACCAACAAAAGACTATTTTTGAAAATGTATTCACTGGAATGACTGACTCGGTTATCGAGCCAATCATTCCAATGGTAAATTTTCAAAAATAGTCTTTTGTTGGTCTGCAAATGGACATTTCTCAAAACCACCACAGAAGTTGTTTGTAGCTGATATGAATGGTAACGGGTTAACATCAAATTTCTTTTCACATTACAAATACTCCTGTCATCCCTGACCATGATCCAAAATATCAGTGACCTCAAATCATCACTACTCATTCCAGACTTTGTGATCCGGGTAAAATACAAGCTCTGGATCTGAGCAAAATCTGGATCGTATGCTGTCTCGGCGATTACTCATCCGATTTGGCTCAAATCTTAATGCAAGAAATGGTGTGACTCTAATGGTGTGACTCGACACTACATCTGTGGCTATGATCTGGAAAAATCTATAAAATAAAAACATCTTGGAAATCAGAAAAAACAGTTACAAAGTGACGAAAATGCTAGGGCAAGCAAATGCATTCTCTGATTACTCTTGTGTCAGTTTGTGTTACGTCTAGCTAGTATGTCATTGATGTCAGTCTGATTGTTCTATTCTACTTGTCTTGTTCTTTACAGTATTGAGGAGTTCAAACAGTGGACAATGGACCTGAAACCCTCAGGTGGCAGCAATCTCTTACAGGCACTCAAACTGATTGCCACAAAGACTGACTTAGATTCAGTGTGCCTTGTTCTAGGGAGTTTGTGAGTACATTGTATTGTGTGTGCCTTGTTCTAGGCAGTTTGTGAGTACATTGGATTGTGTGTGCCTTGTTCTAGGCAGTTTGTGAGTACATTGTATTGTGTGTGCTTTGTTCTAGGCGGTTTGTGAGTACATTGGATTGTGTGTGCCTTGTTCTAGGCAGTTTGTGAGTACATTGTCTTGTGTGTGTGCCTTGTTCTAGGCAGTTTGTGAGTACATTGTATTGTGTGTGCCTTGTGCTAGGCAGTTTGTTAGTACATTGGGTTGTGTGTGCCTTGTTTTAGGCAGTTTGTGAGTACATTGGATTCTGTGTACCTTGTTCTGGGCAGTTTGTGAGTACATTGGTTTGTGTGTGCCTTAATCTAGATGGTTTGTGAGTACATTGGATTGTGTGTGCCTTGTTCTAGGCAGTTTCTGTGTACATTGGATTGTGTGTGCATTGTTCTAGGCAGTTTGTGAGTATATTAGATTGTGTGTGCCTTGTAGGAGGCAGTTTGTGAGTACATTGGATTGTGTGTGCCTTGTTCTAGGCAGTTTATGAGTACATTGGATTGTGTGTGCCTTGTTTTAGGCAGTTTATGAGTACATTGGATTCTGTGTGCCTTGTTTTGGGCATTTTGTGAGTACATTGGATTGTGTGTGCCTTGTTCTAGGCAGTTTGTGAGTACATTGGATTGCATGAGCCTTGTTCTAGGCAGTTTGTGAGTACATTGTATTGTGTGTGCCTTGTTCTAGGCAGTTTGTGAGTACATTGGATTGTGTGTGCCCTGTTTTAGGCAGTTTGTGAGTACATTGGATTCTGTGAGCCTTGTTCTGGGTAATTTGTGAGTATATTGGATTATGTGTGCCTTGTTCTAGGCAGTTTCTGAGTATATTAGATTGTGTGTGCCTTATAGGAGGCAGTTTGTGAGTACATTGGATTGTGTGTGCCTTGTTCTAGGCAGTTTATGAGTACATTGGATTGTGTGTGCCTTGTTTTAGGCAGTTTATGAGTACATTGGATTCTGTGTGCCTTGTTTTGGGCATTTTGTGAGTACATTGGATTGTGTGTGCCTTGTTCTAGGCAGTTTGTGAGTACATTGGATTGCATGTGCCTTGTTCTAGGCAGTTTGTGAGTACATTGTATTGTGTGTGCCTTGTTCTAGGCAGTTTGTGGGTACATTGGATTGTGTGTGCCTTGTTCTAGGCAGTTTGTGAGTACATTGGATTGTGTGTGCCTTGTTCTAGGCAGTTTGTGAATACATTGTATTGTGTGTGCCTTGTTCTAGGCAGGTTGTGAGTACATGGGATAGTGTGTGTCTTGTTCTAGGCAGTTTGTGAGTATACTTGATTGTGTGTGTATTGTTCTTGGCAGATTGAGAGGTCATTGGATTGTGTGTGCCTTGTTCTAGGCAGTTTGTGAGTACATTGGATTGTATGTGCCTTGTTCGAGGCAGTTTGTGAGTATATTAGATTGTGTGTTCCTTGTTCTTGGCAGTTTGTGAGTACATTGCATTGTGTGTGCCTTGTCCTAGGCAGTACATTAGAGTACATTAGATTGTGTGATTGTGCCAATGATCTGTACATCTCAAATGATTTGTTTGTATCGATTCATCAGCTAGCTCTGAAACATCCTATATCCTAGAAGTGAGAGATCTACTGAATACAAATCCGAAAGTGAGAGATAAATATAGTGGCTAAAGTTTGTGCATTATTACCAGTCCTCAGTAAAGCTGATGAATATGAAATGCGTTGTGAAAAATAGTAACATTTGTGTGAAGCATTTTGCTTAGACATGTGATGTTCAGCAAAGACATGTGCGCAATGAGCTGGACAGTAGGATTGTTTTACATTGAGGATCAAAACATTGCACTTAAACATAAATCTGAAAGTTGCACACCATGCAGACATTTACTTTAAGCTTTTAAGCATCTGATTGTGGGAAATGATCAAGTATGCAATTTAGCCTAGCGTCTAAACAGTCGTAATTCTACAGTTAAATTTTTCACAGAATTTGTGCCTTATATTGTTGTTGATACAATTGTTTGCATTAATTTCCTTTAGGCCTGATCAGAAGCCTGAAATATTGATTGACTATGTCCATCAGATAGGAGTCCGGAATAAAGTATCTTTACACACTGTCGCCTATGATTGCAACAATCAGAGCACTAATGTAAGTCGTCAATCTCTCATACATTGTCTGTCTGTACCACATACAATTAACCCTCTCTTATACAGTCACCTCTTATAGCACCGATGAAGTGACCACTTAAGCGATTAATAAAGGATAGTAAAGTGATAACTTAATAAAAAACTTGATTTTTAAAAAACCCTAATATGTAAATGTGCTTCCCCAAGTCCACATTATCAAGTCAAGTTAATAGGTCCTAATCATCAGGTCGTGCTATACAATGCTACAATACTTAATGGGTGGGCGGATGTGTACATGTGCTGGTTTTCACAATGTATCATTTGTATATTTACAGACAACTCTGCGTGGTTTATCTGATGCATCCCGGGGACTCTATCACTGTTACACAGCTGCATGTGAGGTATGTATGATAAGCTGAGGTTATTAGCCTTTTACTTATATCCAAACATATGATTATTGTGACCTTTGCTGTAGTATGGGCTTTGTATATATACTAACATGTGTAGAGATTTATTCAGTGTTACCTAGTTTCTTTGGCAATATTTGTCAGGTGTTTGCTTATTTGTCACATGCATTTCATCCCAAGAAAAAGAGACAATAGATTCTTTAATTCCTCCATCCAGCTGGATGTGATGATGATGAACTAGTGGGATTCCTCCATCCAGCTGGATGTGATGATGAACTAGTGGGATTCCTCCATCCAGCTGGCTGTGATGATGAACTAGTGGTATTCCTCCATCCAGCTGAATGTGATGATGAACTAGTGGGATTCCTCCATCCAACTGGATGTGATGATGATGAACTAGTGGGATTTCTCCATCCATCTGGATGTGATGATGAACTAGTGGGACTCCTCCATCCAGTTGGATGTGATGATGAACTAGTGGGATCCCTCCATCCAGCTGGATGTGATGATGAACTAGTGGGATTCCTCCATCCAGCTGGATGTGATGATGAACTAGTAGGATTCCTCCATCCAGCTGGATGTGATGATGATGAACTAGTGGGATTCCTCCATCCAGCTGGATGTGATGATGAACTAGTGGAATTTCTCCATCCAGCTGTGTGTGCTGATGAACTAGTGGGATTCCTCCATCCAGCTGTGTGTGCTGATGAACTAGTGGGATTCCTCCATCCAGCTATGTGTGCTGATGAACTAGTGGGATTCCTCCATCCAGCTGTGTGTGCTGATGATGAACTAGTGGGATTCCTCCATCCAGCTGTGTGTGCTGATGAACTAGTGGGATTCCTCCATCCAGCTGTGTGTGCTGATGAACTAGTGGGATTCCTCCATCCAGCTGTGTGTGCTGATGAACTAGTGGGATTCCTCCATCCAGCTGTGTGTGCTGATGATGAACTAGTGGGATTCCTCCATCCAGCTATGTGTGCTGATGAACTAGTGGGATTCCTCCATCCAGCTGTGTGTGCTGATGAACTAGTGGGATTCCTCCATCCAGCTGTGTGTGCTGATGAACTAGTGGGATTCCTCCATCCAGCTGTGTGTGCTGATGAACTAGTGGGATTCCTCCATCCAGCTATGTGTGCTGATGAACTAGTGGGATTCCTCCATCCAGCTGTGTGTGCTGATGATGAACTAGTGGGATTCCTCCATCCAGCTGTGTGTGCTGATGAACTAGTGGGATTCCTCCATCCAGCTGTGTGTGCTGATGAACTAGTGGGATTCCTCCATCCAGCTGTGTGTGCTGATGAACTAGTGGGATTCCTCCATCCAGCTGTGTGTGCTGATGATGAACTAGTGGGATTCCTCCATCCAGCTATGTGTGCTGATGAACTAGTGGGATTCCTCCATCCAGCTGTGTGTGCTGATGAACTAGTGGGATTCCTCCATCCAGCTGTGTGTGCTGATGAACTAGTGGGATTCCTCCATCCAGCTGTGTGTGCTGATGAACTAGTGGGATTCATACTGGCAAACAGAAGAATTAACCTTGTGTCAAAGCAAAGCTTTCTACAAAATGGCACCATTGCTGTTCACCTGTCGCCACACTACACCTCTCTCAGCTGTACAAAATGGCACCATTGCTGTTCACCTGTCACCACACTACACCTCTCTCAGCTGTACAAAATGGCACCATTGCTGTTCACCTGTCACCACACTACACCTCTCTCAGCTGTACAAAATGGCACCATTGCTGTTCACCTGTCACCACACTACACCTCTCTCAGCTGTACAAAATGGCACCATTGCTGTTCACCAGTCACCACACTACACCTCTCTCAACTGTACAAAATGGCACCATTGCTGTTCACCTGTCACCACACTACACCTCTCTCAACTGTACAAAATGGCACCATTGCTGTTCACCTGTCACCACACTACACCTCTCTCAGCTGTACAAAATGGCACCATTGCTGTTCACCTGTCACCACACTACACCTCTCTCAGCTGTACAAAATGGCACCATTGCTGTTCACCTGTCACCACACTACACCTCTCTCAGCTGTACAAAATGGCACCATTGCTGTTCACCTGTCACCACACTACACCTCTCTCAGCTGTACAAAATGGCACCATTGCTGTTCACCAGTCACCACACTACACCTCTCTCAACTGTACAAAATGGCACCATTGCTGTTCACCTGTCACCACACTACACCTCTCTCAACTGTACAAAATGGCACCATTGCTGTTCACCTGTCACCACACTACACCTCTCTCAGCTGTACAAAATGGCACCATTGCTGTTCACCTGTCACCACACTACACCTCTCTCAGCTGTACAAAATGGCACCATTGCTGTTCACCAGTCACCACACTACACCTCTCTCAGCTGTACAAAATGGCACCATTGCTGTTCACCAGTCACCACACTACACCTCTCTCAGCTGTACAAAATGGCACCATTGCTGTTCACCTGTCACCACACTACACCTCTCTCAGCTGTACAAAATGGCACCATTGCTGTTCACCAGTCACCACACTACACCTCTCTCAGCTGTACAAAATGGCACCATTGCTGTTCACCAGTCACCACACTACACCTCTCTCAGCTGTACAAAATGGCACCATTGCTGTTCACCAGTCACCACACTACACCTCTCTCAGCTGTACAAAATGGCACCATTGCTGTTCACCTGTCACCACACTACACCTCTCTCAGCTGTACAAAATGGCACCATTGCTGTTCACCAGTCACCACACTACACCTCTCTCAACTGTACAAAATGGCACCATTGCTGTTCACCTGTCACCACACTACACCTCTCTCAACTGTACAAAATGGCACCATTGCTGTTCACCTGTCACCACACTACACCTCTCTCAGCTGTACAAAATGGCACCATTGCTGTTCACCTGTCACCACACTACACCTCTCTCAGCTGTACAAAATGGCACCATTGCTGTTCACCAGTCACCACACTACACCTCTCTCAGCTGTACAAAATGGCACCATTGCTGTTCACCAGTCACCACACTACACCTCTCTCAGCTGTACAAAATGGCACCATTGCTGTTCACCTGTCACCACACTACACCTCTCTCAGCTGTACAAAATGGCACCATTGCTGTTCACCAGTCACCACACTACACCTCTCTCAGCTGTACAAAATGGCACCATTGCTGTTCACCAGTCACCACACTACACCTCTCTCAGCTGTACAAAATGGCACCATTGCTGTTCACCTGTCACCACACTACACCTCTCTCAGCTGTACAAAATGGCACCATTGCTGTTCACCAGTCACCACACTACACCTCTCTCAGCTGTACAAAATGGCACCATTGCTGTTCACCAGTCACCACACTACACCTCTCTCAGCTGTACAAAATGGCACCATTGCTGTTCACCTGTCACCACACTACACCTCTCTCAGCTGTACAAAATGGCACCATTGCTGTTCACCTGTCACCACACTACACCTCTCTCAGCTGTACAAAATGGCACCATTGCTGTTCACCAGTCACCACACTACACCTCTCTCAGCTGTACAAAATGGCACCATTGCTGTTCACCAGTCGCAACACTACACCTCTCTCAACTGTACAAAATGGCACCATTGCTGTTCACCTGTCACCACACTACACCTCTCTCAGCTGTACAAAATGGCACCATTGCTGTTCACCAGTCACCACACTACACCTCTCTCAGCTGTACAAAATGGCACCATTGCTGTTCACCTGTCACCACACTACACCTCTCTCAGCTGTACAAAATGGCACCATTGCTGTTCACCAGTCACCACACTACACCTCTCTCAGCTGTACAAAATGGCACCATTGCTGTTCACCAGTCACCACACTACACCTCTCTCAGCTGTACAAAATGGCACCATTGCTGTTCACCAGTCACCACACTACACCTCTCTCAGCTGTACAAAATGGCACCATTGCTGTTCACCTGTCACCACACTACACCTCTCTCAGCTGTACAAAATGGCACCATTGCTGTTCACCTGTCACCACACTACACCTCTCTCAGCTGTACAAAATGGCACCATTGCTGTTCACCTGTCACCACACTACACCTCTCTCAGCTGTACAAAATGGCACCATTGCTGTTCACCAGTCACCACACTACACCTCTCTCAACTGTACAAAATGGCACCATTGCTGTTCACCTGTCACCACACTACACCTCTCTCAGCTGTACAAAATGGCACCATTGCTGTTCACCAGTCACCACACTACACCTCTCTCAGCTGTACAAAATGGCACCATTGCTGTTCACCTGTCACCACACTACACCTCTCTCAACTGTACAAAATGGCACCATTGCTGTTCACCTGTCACCACACTACACCTCTCTCAACTGTACAAAATGGCACCATTGCTGTTCACCTGTCACCACACTACACCTCTCTCAGCTGTACAAAATGGCACCATTGCTGTTCACCTGTCACCACACTACACCTCTCTCAGCTGTACAAAATGGCACCATTGCTGTTCACCAGTCACCACACTACACCTCTCTCAGCTGTACAAAATGGCACCATTGCTGTTCACCAGTCACCACACTACACCTCTCTCAGCTGTACAAAATGGCACCATTGCTGTTCACCTGTCACCACACTACACCTCTCTCAGCTGTACAAAATGGCACCATTGCTGTTCACCAGTCACCACACTACACCTCTCTCAGCTGTACAAAATGGCACCATTGCTGTTCACCAGTCACCACACTACACCTCTCTCAGCTGTACAAAATGGCACCATTGCTGTTCACCTGTCACCACACTACACCTCTCTCAGCTGTACAAAATGGCACCATTGCTGTTCACCAGTCACCACACTACACCTCTCTCAGCTGTACAAAATGGCACCATTGCTGTTCACCAGTCACCACACTACACCTCTCTCAGCTGTACAAAATGGCACCATTGCTGTTCACCTGTCACCACACTACACCTCTCTCAGCTGTACAAAATGGCACCATTGCTGTTCACCTGTCACCACACTACACCTCTCTCAGCTGTACAAAATGGCACCATTGCTGTTCACCAGTCACCACACTACACCTCTCTCAGCTGTACAAAATGGCACCATTGCTGTTCACCAGTCGCAACACTACACCTCTCTCAACTGTACAAAATGGCACCATTGCTGTTCACCTGTCACCACACTACACCTCTCTCAGCTGTACAAAATGGCACCATTGCTGTTCACCTGTCACCACACTACACCTCTCTCAGCTGTACAAAATGGCACCATTGCTGTTCACCAGTCACCACACTACACCTCTCTCAGCTGTACAAAATGGCACCATTGCTGTTCACCTGTCACCACACTACACCTCTCTCAGCTGTACAAAATGGCACCATTGCTGTTCACCAGTCACCACACTACACCTCTCTCAGCTGTACAAAATGGCACCATTGCTGTTCACCAGTCACCACACTACACCTCTCTCAGCTGTACAAAATGGCACCATTGCTGTTCACCAGTCACCACACTACACCTCTCTCAGCTGTACAAAATGGCACCATTGCTGTTCACCTGTCACCACACTACACCTCTCTCAGCTGTACAAAATGGCACCATTGCTGTTCACCTGTCACCACACTACACCTCTCTCAGCTGTACAAAATGGCACCATTGCTGTTCACCTGTCACCACACTACACCTCTCTCAGCTGTACAAAATGGCACCATTGCTGTTCACCAGTCACCACACTACACCTCTCTCAGCTGTACAAAATGGCACCATTGCTGTTCACCTGTCACCACACTACACCTCTCTCAGCTGTACAAAATGGCACCATTGCTGTTCACCTGTCACCACACTACACCTCTCTCAGCTGTACAAAATGGCACCATTGCTGTTCACCTGTCACCACACTACACCTCTCTCAACTGTACAAAATGGCACCATTGCTGTTCACCTTGCAGATTTGGTGACGTCACCTAAGCTGATGACGTAACTCAAAACACTACTTGTACGTACTCTTAATATATAATCGGTTTTGCAATCTCTTTCGCTTCGGGTAAGGCTTGTATGTAAGGTTGCTGCGACAACCAACCTTACCAGTCACGAAAGAACAGGATACTAGCTCGCCTCGTTGGTAGATGTAGATGTAATCAACGATATTTGTTTTATGTATCCGGGCCTGATCTGACTGTTCTATTCTGAAGATGATGGTAAGCTACGGTGGTCTTCCGTAATTATCAGAGTAACTTTATTAACAACACGAACTCTTGCCTTGTAGTAAAATCACAAGGTGATGATTTTATTCTCTAACTCTACTATGCAATATACATTGTATCAGAAAGGTGGTTTCTACTACCACAAAATACGATTATTAAAATTACTTATAATTTGACTAAATTATCCGACTTAGTTGACTTATGAATTTATTCTCCCTAGTTTAGCTAACATTACTCCCAGATTCGGCTGGTATGATATGCTATTCAACCAACTCTTGCTTACTCAAAATAAACGTTCAGCAAGAACTTGTACGAGGTGCGAGGCGGACCGGACTTCTGATTAAAAGTTAAAGTCCATTTTTTTATACTTTTCTGGAGTTCCCTACTATGTTCGTTCTGGTTCTTCTTTCCAGAGTTTGACTCGATTCTCATTGATTGTGACGTCATCCTGACTAATCAAATCACGATTTTCTCTCTTATGAATAGAACACCGAACAAGTTAAGTGATGGAATCCTATCCGATACCTCCCCAAATTTGATACTGATGTATGAGTATTTTCGACATTTTTCGTCTGGTTTTCTAATCTTCTTGGCGCCAGACGCTACCATGTCCATGTCCGGCCCCTTGCTTATTAGGCCTGCGCCTGTATTTTGCAAGGGTGTCACGAAGTAGGTATCAAGTGGCCTATCCACTTCACCACACCCGGCGCCGTATCTGGTGTCGTGGGTGTCGCCTCTATACAATTATAGAAATTCGGCCCCATTACCCCGGTCTTATGGTAAGTCGGTCGTCGCCACGTTACTATGTCATCCTATGATTCATTCAATCCGTGCTACATACATATATTCTGTCCGTAGCCCCTACCGACGCTCTTGCTTGAATATTTAGAAAACTATTGGTCGTAACTTCTGCTGAATATGATAAAAGGTTATGCCGTGTCTGCGGCAACAACTTTCATCTTTCAACCACCGATATATTCCATCAGCTCGCTGCCCTAAATCTTAGTCTATTCTATTCCAATTTTTCTTACTGTATTAATTACGTTTTCAAGTTAGTTTCGCACATCGACTTGAGCACGCACTAGATCGCGCTATTACATTTATTACATTTTTCGTTCATCGTGTTATCCGTTCCTTACTCGCCTGGTATTCAAATATGGTAATTCTGGGGTCTTAGACTGCAAATGTAAGATGTCCCCGGGGTCATGACTCCCCAGAAGACAATCCCATATCTACAACCTGTCGCCACACTACACCTCTCAACTGTACAAAATGGCACCATTGCTGTTCACCTGTCGCCACACTACACCTCTCTCAACTGTACAAAATGGCACCATTGCTGTTCACCTGTCACCACACTACACCTCTCTCAACTGTACAAAATGGCACCATTGCTGTTCACCTGTCACCACACTACACCTCTCTCAGCTGTACAAAATGGCACCATTGCTGTTCACCTGTCACCACACTACACCTCTCTCAGCTGTACAAAATGGCACCATTGCTGTTCACCTGTCACCACACTACACCTCTCAACTGTACAAAATGGCACCATTGCTGTTCACCAGTCACCACACTACACCTCTCTCAGCTGTACAAAATGGCACCATTGCTGTTCACCAGTCACCACACTACACCTCTCAGCTGTTCATTAACATTCAACAAAAGCATACTGTCCAGTTCTAAACATGCCACTAGAGCTAGAGGTCACCCGAGTTCATCCATGTGTACCTGTCCCACACAAAGGGGAGAATCATGATGATAGCTTAGCCCAGGCTGATGAGAATTGGAGGAAGATCAGAATATTTGGCTCTCCTCTACAGTTCAATCAACATTTCACATGAGTCTTTCCAGTTTATCCATAAATCATATGATGTAGATAAATTCATCATGAACGCTTAATTGATGACGGACTAAACGTTGTTGTATGAATTGTATGCCTTTACTATTTAATACACATGCTGGTGAATATTTTGAAATTAATTTGACTGGGCACTGTTGCTGTCATTGCCAACAACAGTACCCAGTCAAATTAATTTCAAAATTTTCAACCGCTTACCTGTATAGTTTTCTGTAAATTGGCATTCAGAGAGTGCAGGGATCGATCGGTCAAAACGTGGGTTTAGCTTAGCTAGAGATTGGCGGGGCATAGCTAAAACTGAATTCCTCCATTGCTGTGTATCCAGAAACAAGGATTCTCTGTCATGGAAGCTGTAGCTTCCTACCTCTAAATTTCCCATGAATGTCCAAATGCACTGATGCAATGTTAAATGCCTCAATAATGCCTGTAACAGCCCGGGATTCCCCAATGGCCCTGTTGAACAAACTTTATGCTTGTCATCGCAAACACTTGCCAGTCATCATAAATCAGTACTGGCCACAGCCTAATCTCAAACTCAGCACTTTGTAAAGTGCTTTTGAGATTAAGCTTTGAACAATGGTGATTTGTGATGACTGGCAACAGCTGGCAATGACTGAGCATCTTTGCAACATGGTTTCACTATCTGTTTGGTTGAAGCAATAGTGATGGTCAGTGTTTGGACAGATTCTTCAATTTGCCAGAGAATACCAACTTAGAAAGCATTCAGATTTTCATAACTATATGCCAGCAAGTATCAAGCATACATAGGATGCCATAATACCAATTTGAAATGTTTTTGCAATCTGACATCACTAAAGGTAATCTAGGAGCACTGTAGATGAAAAACATCGTGAAGGAGCTTATGGTTTTCTCAATCGACAAGTTGAGATGACTGATGAAAACTTATTGCAACTGAAAGAACTTTCTACTCCTTTAGGAAGCTGAACAGTCATCACCTTTTGTATCAATCATAAATTACTAGAATCAGAAACACACAGTTCAAGGCTAAGTTTAAACTTCAGGTTTAAGGTTATAGTGCCACACAGTTTTCCAGATGTCATTCTATTACTGAGTCCATCATTAGCCCTTCATGACGAAGCTGGCCAAAACTGGCTTTTGGAGTGGTCTCTAGGAGTGTCCATTTGCTTGGCAAGAGAATACGATTTTTGAAAATTTATCACTGCATGACTGGGTCGATAACAGAGCCAGTCATTCCTGTGAAAATCTTTTAAAAATTATCTTCTCTTGGCCTTCAAATGGACATATTCAATAAGCAAATATTTAGATGTTCTTCACCAAATCTATCCATTAAATGAGCTAAAGTTCTCTGTCAATCACTCAAATCCTAATGTCTTCATTTCAAGGCAGTGGAGAGATCTGATCTGTCACTCAAATATCTGACATCATAATTGAATATCTCACTTGTGACATCACAATCATAATGACATACACTCCATCTCGAAACTCGAAAAGGCTGTCATGAAGTCTACTAATTGTACGTCTGATGTATTTTTAATTTAAGATATAATGTGTTGAGTATCTTGAAACTAATTTGGCGGAGAGCTGTTGGTGCCATGATTACATCACCCAGTCAAATTAGTTTTAGATTATTCAGCAGCTTAGCTGTATAGGGGGAACTTATCTGTGAATGGGCGGGTGTTAGCTAGAAATGGATCCCTCTATTAAATGTATGGAAGCTGTTGGTTATTTGATTTTATTTGAAGACTTTGCTACAATAACTATGCTAAGTACTCAATGTACTACTTCCTGTATTATCAAGCTTATGTGTGCATCTAGTCTTTCGGGTTAAATATTAATCCCAATGCGATATATTCTCAAAGATTTTCACGAACAGACTGTTGATACGATTTCAGGAGCAGATTTACTCAGGAACTGATATCAGTGTTCTGCTGGCGGAGATTAAACGTGCACAGGAAGTGCTCAATAAGATAAAGGAAATGCGAGAAGGCATGATGGGTAATGCGCTTGTTACAGTTATGAATGAGGTAATTATTATGTTGGAGACTACATACTGATGTAACGTATCTGCTAATTACACCTCGCCACAAACATCAAACATTCTTCATCACTATTTTCACACCAAATTGAGGATGCTTCGACTTAGTGATCTAAGTGGCATCCAACATATGATCTGAGCATTACGCAGAATGTTAAAGCCTGTCAGTATGCCCACTGGCTCGACATGGCCCAGGCCTCTAGTTTTAAACATAAACACGAAATTGGGTCATATTACCATTTTGCTCTTGAAGTTAATTTATTTAATCTGGATGTAAATTCATTCAAATTTACATCAAAATAACTGCATTTAGATGTGTATTTAGCTATAGCTATAGCAGTAGAGAATTATTTGTTATTGTTATAAAATACTACAGCATACCACCAGTGTGGTGAACCTTTTGCTATGGTTAACACTTTGACCCTCCAATCTCTTCAAGAAAATTTCAATATTCTCATAGAAGATGTCCATTTGCTGACCAAGAGAAGCTTATTTTCGAACACTTACAACTGGAATAACCTGCTCGGTTATCTAGCCAGTTGTTCGAGTGTTAAAATTTCAAAAATGGTCTTGGTGTGCAAATGGGCCTTTCTCAGGCTGATTGCAGAAGCGGTTTTCAGACAGATTGAGTGTTAAATGGTTAAGCAAGTGCATGTTATATTTGTATTTATAGATGTTTTAAACTTTAGAACAGACCAACAGACGATCTATACTAGTTGTGAGTCGCAACTAAAAATTGAAGATCTTTACAATATTTATGCTATTTTTGATAAAGATCACAGCACAAGTTGAGAAATTACCACAGAGTAGATTTCTACCACGCCCACCTGGTCATGATCTGCCTCTAAGACTGGAATCACCCAAGTTCCATCCCACATCGTCTGGAGAGTGGCTGAAGCAGCATGGGCTCAAAGGTGAGTACAGAGGAAGGAGAAACACAAGGGCTGGGTAATATCACTTGCTTTATTAATTCAGTAATTTATTGTCACAAATGGGGCAAAATGTTGTTGATTAAAATCTGTAGTAGCTGTATTAGTCTTGTTATAATAATTGCAGGATTCGAAGGTAACACCTGTTGAGTCTAACTTTGAATTTTATGAGTGATATAATGGTAATGTTTTATAACATTCTGTTGTGCAGAGACCATCAATACTGATATCTGCCATTTTAATGATCACTTGGCGTGTGTCATAAAGAGGCTACAAAAAGAAGAGGACCTCATTGCTGTTGCTGTCTATAGCAGCACCAGTTTCTCGTGAAATTAGTTTCAAATTATTCACCAGTTTTCCTGTTGAGTTGCCTTTAGTTTGTGGCATTAGAATGTCAAGTGTTAACCCTTTAACATTCGAATTTGTTCAAGAAAGTTTACATTTTCTCATAGAAAATGTCCATTTGCAGACAAAGAGAAGACTCATTTTGAAAATTTACCACTGAAATGACTGGCTCAGTTATCGAGCCAGTCATTCAAGTGGTAAATTTTCAAAAATAGTCTTTGTCTACAAATGAACATTTCTCGAGACCATTGCAGACGCTGTTTCGGGCTGATGTGAGTGTTTAACGGGGTAAAGGATTTAATGACAACCTGTGTTTATTTACTTTCGGCTGGGCATGGCCCATAGGTGCTTGATTATATACATGGTTGACTGTGCTGTTTTTTTATAATAGCATTTTCCCTTATCCTGTTCTGTGTATAAAGGATATATTTGTTCTAATTTTAGCTAAGCGCCTAGACCTCTACCAGGTGTTGGCTCCCAATGCTTACTCTTATAGAGAAGATTTCATCCCTGTCATTAAGAAAGCGGTCCAGTCACAAGTACATGAGGTGAGAAACATGCAGCTAACACTGTCTATTGTTGTCACCTGTCATTGGGGACACGATTGTGGGCACCTGTCATTGGGACATAAAATTATGGGCAGTTGTCTTTAGGACACAAAATTATGGGCATGTGTCTTTGTGACACAAAATTATGGACATGTCTTTGGGGCACAGGATCGTGTCGCTCATGGGCCCACCATCCTCCATCGTGTAGTCGCAAAAGCGATTTGCCATACCCAATGAGTTGCCTTAATCCTTTAATGGTCAAATTTGATCAAGAAAATCTAAATATTTGCTGAGTCAAAGTCCATTTGCAGGCCAAATATTTTTGAAAATGTACCACTGGAGTGACTGGCTCGGTTATCAAACCAGTCACTCCAGTGGGAAATCTTTAAAAATAGGCCTCTCTTGACCTGCCAATGGACATTCCTCAAGACCACTGCAGAGGTAGTTTTTGTACAGCATGATGACTAAAGGTTTAAGTGACCTGTCTTTAGTGAAATATGTAATGGCATACTTATATTTGTTCTCTTTTGAGTGATACTCTGAAAACATTATGACTGAATAGATAGTAGGTGATCATAACTGACACGGCCGGGTACTAGCCTAGTAACTTGCATTATTCGGATAACAGATTACAGTCAAATTAATTTCAAAATATTCAACAGCTTACTTGTATGGTTACATTAGATTACTTTAACTCGCTTAGCCAGTAAATTAGCTTATTTTGTGATTTTATCAGCCAACCATGAGAATTATGCCAAAAAAACTAATCGGCGAGTGGGTACATGTAGGTCTATTCCTGAAACATACTTTTCTGTCCCTTGCTTTGTAGGATATCTGTATAATTCTATTAGAAAAACTGAGGCAGTAAACATGTCATGTTAAACACACTGTTTGTTCTCTATTTTTAGAAATCCATGGTGCAATTCAGTTGGCATGACGGTTCCACAAAGAACCTGCATGTGGACCTAACCCAGCTGTTTGAGTACCAGAAGCAGCTTGGCGCCACTGTCAGTCTCTATGAGCGCCGCGTTACCTGGCTATCCAATGCTAGCAGGAGAATATTTGGAACTGTTGTAGAGAATAAGTAAGTCACAGATTATCTCTTTTAACTCATACATTGAAATCTTCAGTTATGTCTTCCCTTCCCCCACCCCACCTTCAATAAATATATGTATGTTTATAGCATTTGTTTGTCCCATGCGTGTGTGTTTGTCCAAATTGCTGCTTCCATTTGCAACTGGAGGGATCTTCACCAAACTTGGATGGGATGTTGCTCTTGTAGTTACAGTACAAAGAATCTTATTAATATTTGGCTCAAACGGTCACGGCAATTGTGACCAAATAACGGCCAGTGTATTGTGTTCCTGGATGATATTTACATTCTACTGAAGTGATTTTCACCACAATTTGTTGTGAGGTAGCCCTTAGGTAGTCCAATTAATCCTACAGGTTGACCATCTCTCTGGATTCATCCGAAAAATGTCGATTTTTTTATCATGCCTCTGGATTTCCGGACATCTTGTCAAATATCCAGATTTTTTCACGCATGTATCCAAAAACTTGTTTTTCGCAATATCTAGTTAGACTTATATGAATGTATAATTTTGTGCTATATCTGTTTGTTGGATTAGCAATATTCATGAAATAAAAACATTGTTACCCATCTTCATTTTGTATGGTGCAATTTTGACCATATTCAAGTGGATCCAATTAGTCTGAGTAAACATGATTTAGCTATTCAATATTCTGATGCATTGTGATGATAACAAACATATTGAATGTTTATAAATAAATCTGTTGAATTATATTTTTCCCTTTTCAATTTGTAATAGACAACTTATAATTTAAATTGATGGATTTGTATGCACATCTGCATGCTCACATAGGCAAACACTGTAAGAGACACATCGAGCATTCCGATGCTGTGTCTGAAAATGGCAAACCGTGTGCTCTCGAGCTCATCTAAACTTATTTTCTAGACAAAATATCATGCTCAGCTTGTCATCCTGGTCCTATTGATTCTGTGTTCATATGGGTGTGTGTAGGTTGCTTATTGTGCTATGAAATGTCTTGTTTTTTGGGGTCAATTCATCCAGCCATCTGACCGTATGTCAGGCCCATCCAGCTACTCAGCAGATTATAATTTCTGTTCAATAACTTCTTGTCTACTTGAGGTATGGTAATGAGTTGTATTACGCGACCACCTGTCGCTAGTGGCGTCTGTTGAAGTTCCATGCTGTGTCCATTTGACTGGACATGGTTGGCCATTTTGTTTTAAGCATGCAAGTAATACCACATTGTGCAATGTGATAATACCATAGAGAACTCTACATATAGCTAATATTGAAATGACTCAGGTTATATCAAGTTCTGTACAAATTCATCCTAAAACTTGAGAAATATAGTTAATCCTTTAATGGCTAAATTTGGTCGAGAATATCAAAATATTTGCTTATTGAACGTCCACTTGTATGCCAAGGAAAGACTATTATTGAAAATTTACCACTGGAATGACTGGCTGGGTTATTGAGCGTCATTCCAGGGGTAAATTTTAAAAGTCTGCTTTTGGCCCGCAAATGTCCCATTCCTCAAGACCACTACAGAGCTCGGTTTTTGATGACTTCATCATGAAAGCGTAACGACCTTAATATGCATCATCCAGATTGATCTGTTGTTATTTTCAGCATTATATTGTTGATTGACTTGTCTGTGTCTAATGTGGATTATCTGGTTCATATTCAACACTCACTCAGACTTCTCATGGAACACCAGCTCTCAAATAAAGGACACTTCAACATTATCACGTGAGTATCCATGTGGTGTATAACACATCACACTATACTTCACATATCAAAGACGGGCTTAGTATTACTGACTGGCTCGGTTATCGAGGGTCATTCCAGGTGTAAATTTTAAGTCTGCTTTTGGCCCACAAATGGCCAATTCCTCAACACCACTACCACGGTTTTTAACAACTTTATCATGAAAGCGTTAAGTTCCTTCAAATACATAATAATTATGTATTTGATCATGACCTTAATATGTATCATCCAGATTTTTTTAGTCAAGTGCATTGCGTGAAAAACATTTCAATCTCAGTATCGGAAAAGCATTTTGATAATGTTGAGTGTTACTGACATGTTATAAAGGATGTTTGTACTCAGTTGCTCACACATTTCTTGGTAAATTATATTTATGTTTCAGTTTTGGCAGCAAAGTTCAATCATGGAAACCAACAATGGTCAAACCAACGGTTGAGAACCTACAAGCAGCTTGGAAGTAAGTTCCTACTCATGCAGTAACCTATTAACACTCATATCAGTCAAAAACAGCTTCTGCAGGGTCTTGAAAAATGTCCATTTGCAGACCGAGAGAAGACTATTTTTGAAAATTTATCGCTGGAATGACTGACAGTCCAGTAGTAAAATTTCAAAAATAGTCTTCTCTTGGTCTGTAAATGGACATATTCTATGAGAAAATTTGCATTTTTTGGTACAAATTTCAGTGTTAAAGGGTTAAGATAAGTAAGAGATCATGAATAATTTAGGAATTACAATATTTATAAATGATATTATTTATACTTTGCTTTTTGTTGATTTGTCAAATAATAGATGTAAGTGTTTGATTATTATTATTATTATTATTATTATTATTTCTTGTTAGGTGGGTCTTGTTGCTGCAGTGTGGAGGAAGCAGAAACTTCCTAGGTGCTTACAGGGCAGCTGTAGAAAATGATGAAGAGATAAAGCATGGCTTAGGTAATATACACTAATATATTAAGATAAAGCATGGCTTAGGTAATATACACTAATATATTAAGATAAAGCATGGCTTAGGTAATATACACTAATATAGTAAGATAAAGCATGGCTTAGGTAATATACACTAATATATTAAGATAAAGCATGGCTTAGGTAATATACACTAATATATTAAGATAAAGCATGGCTTAGGTAATATACACTAATATATTAAGATAAATCATGGCTTAGGTAATATACACTAATATATTAAGATACTGCATGGCTTAGGTAATATACACTAATATATTAAGATAAAGCATGGCTTAAGTAATATACACTAATATATTAAGATACTGCATGGCTTAGGTAATATACACTAATATATTAAGATAAAGCATGGCTTAGGTAATATACACTAATATATTAAGATAAAGCATGGCTTAGGTAATATACACTAATATATTAAGATAAAGCATAGCTTAGGTAATATACACTAATATAGTAAGATAAAGCATGGCTTAGGTAATATACACTAATATATTAAGATAAAGCATGGCTTAGGTAATATACACTAATATAGTAAGATAAAGCATGGCTTAGGTAATATACACTAATATATTAAGATAAAGCATAGCTTAGGTAATATACACTAATATATTAAGATAAAGCATGGCTTAGGTAATATACACTAATATATTAAGATAAAGCATGGCTTAGGTAATATACACTAATATATTAAGATAAAGCATGGCTTAGGTAATATACACTAATATATTAAGATAAAGCATGGCTTAGGTAATATACACTAATATATTAAGATAAAGCATGGCTTAGGTAATATACACTAATATATTAAGATAAAGCATGGCTTAGGTAATATACACTAATATATTAAGATAAAGCATGGCTTAGGTAATATACACTAATATATTAAGATAAAGCATGGCTTAAGTAATATACACTAATATATTAAGATAAAGCATGGCTTAAGTAATATACACTAATATATTAAGATAACGCATGGCTTAGGTAATATACACTAATATATTAAGATAAAGCATGGCTTAAGTAATATACACTAATATATTAAGATAAAGCATGGCTTAGGTAATATACACTAATATATTAAGATAAAGCATGGCTTAGGTAATATACACTAATATATTAAGATAAAGCATGGCTTAGGTAATATACACTAATATAGTAAGATAAAGCATGGTTTAGGTAATATACACTAATATATTAAGATAAAGCATGGCTGAGGTAATATAGACTAATGTATTAAGATAAAGCATAGCTTAGGTAATATACACTAATATATTAAGATAAAGCATGGCTTAAGTAATATACACTAATATATTAAGATAAAGCATGGCTTAGGTAATATACACTAATATATTAAGATAAAGCATGGCTTAGGTAATATACACTAATATATTAAGATAAAGCATAGCTTAGGTAATATACACTAATATATTAAGATAAAGCATGGCTTAGGTAATATACACTAATATATTAAGATAAAGCATGGCTTAGGTAATATACACTAATATATTAAGATAAAGCATGGCTTAGGTAATATACACTAATATATTAAGATAACGCATGGCTTAGGTAATATACACTAATATATTGAGATAAAAGCATGGCTTAGGTAATATACACTAATATATTAAGATAAAGCATGGCTTAGGTAATATACACTAATATATTAAGATAAAGCATGGCTTAAGTAATATACACTAATAGATTAAGATAACGCATGGCTTAGGTAATATACACTAATATATTAAGATAAAGCATGGCTTAGGTAATATACACTAATATATTAAGATAAAGCATGGCTTAGGTAATATACACTAATATATTAAGATAAAGCATGGCTTAGGTAATATACACTAATGTATTAAGATAAAGCATGGCTTAGGTAATATACACTAATATATTAAGATAAAGCATGGCTTAGGTAATATACACTAATGTATTAAGATAACGCATGGCTTAGGTAATATACACTAATATATTAAGATAAAGCATGGCTTAGGTAATATACACTAATATATTAAGATAACGCATGGCTTAGGTAATATACACTAATATATTAAGAACAATAGGTACACATTATTTTTTATTTTTGATACATACTGTAGAGCTTTGTGAGTCTCATTTGTGTATATCTTTGATAACCAGCTGTGCAGGGTATCTACTTATTCACGAGCGGTGTTCCCGATCAAACTCAAGATGTAGCCTGTTCATTTATCGAGCAGTCTTGTATTGGACGGAGTATCCAGCTACACACAATCCTGTTTAATGTAGATGACTACAATGCTAAAGGCGCAATCCCGAGTCGCTATGCCAACATCACGCATACGGCTGAATGTTTACGCAATATGGCTCACTGTTCATCGGGACGCTTTCATTGGTTCAGAGAAACAGGTCAGTTATATATTGATGTGTATCCCGTATAGGCTTGCTAACCCATTAACCCATAAATTCCTTATATCTAAATCTCACAGCAAACAAACAGAAAAGCTATTGAATATTTTGAAATTAATATGACTGGAAGACATTGCTGCCTTAGAAGCAATGGTTTCTGTCAGATTAATTTCAAAATATTCAACAGACTATGCTATAAATCATAAAGAATTAAATTTTTCAGGCATTTGTTGTTGAAAGGATTAATTGATGATATATCTCCAAGTCCACCTGTTTCTTAAGCCTTTAACCTTCAAATTCCAGTGGCTCAGTTTCAAGACACCATTACTGAAAAGCTGTTTAATATTTTGAAACTAATGTGACTTGAACCTGTTTGGGTCATAAGGTAGCAACAACTCCAAGTCACGTTATTTTCAAAATATTCAACAGAATATTCCTTGCATCATAAACAGTTTCTCATTTCCGTTCTAAACGTTTGTTAAATAAAAAAACAAATTTTTGTTGAACAAATGATAACACCATAAACATACAATTATGAGTATAAAAAACAAAATGTCACTTCCAGCTCCAGATTGTATATCGGCGAAATTTGTCCAGATCCAACATAGTTATCTCCCTTGATTTCTTGAAAACTCGGAAAATATGTTGTTTCCGCTCGATAACTTTAGTTAGCTTGAATGGATTCATTTCAAATTTGTAATGTCAACTCCTTATGACAAGACCTCAGTGGTGATTGCATATCGGCGAAATGTTTCTAGATCCACCAGAGTTATCCCTCCTTGATTTCTTAAAAAATCATGAAATAGTTTGTTTCCGTTCGATAACTTCAGTTAGCTTGAATGGATTCATTTCAAATTTTGAAGGTCAACTCCTTATGGAAAGATCTCGATGGGGATTGCATATCTGCAAAATGTCTCCAGATCCACCAGAGTTAGCCCCCTTGATGTCGTGAATCGTGAAATATTTGTTTTCCGTTCGATAACTTCAGTTAACTTGAATGGATTCATTTCAAATTTGAAATGTTAACTCCTTATGACAATATGCTGGGGATTGCATATCGGCGAACTGTCTCCAGATCCATCGGAGTTATCCCTCTTTATTACTTGGAAAATCGTAAAAATATTTGGTTTCCATTTGGTAGCTGCTAGCCTTCTGGGATTCATTTCAGCTTTTTGAAAATCTACTCCTTATTACCTCAATGGTCATTGTATATCCTCAAAAATGTATCCAGATCCATCAGAGTTATCCCCCTTGATTACTTGAAAATTCATAAAATTGGTTTCCGTTCGATAACTTCAGTTATCCTGCATGGATTTGGTTCAAATTCAGAAAAGCATCTCACCGCTGACTGGTATTGCATTTGGCCAAAATCTGTATGTAATCACCGGAGTAATCCGCCTTGATTTCTTTACAAAATGTACATTTTGATTTTTTAAATTGGGGTTGTACTAAAATTCCCTGGTTGGGAGACATGTGCAGAAATACTATAAGTTGTGACCATATTCTTTGAAAAACTTCAAGAGTTTATAAAAGTCTGACCGTTGTTTGCTATTTGGTGCTATGTGCAGATTTCTTACTTTGACATTTGTCACACCCAGCTTCATTCAAATACTTCAACAAAACTCTGGCACGATTAGCACCAAATAACAATATAATTTGATATGATGTCTTTTGATTGTGATGTCAGTTGAGGTGATATCAGAGGATGAATTGAGAGCTATTTCTGCTATCTAAGACAATCTGTGGATGTCATACCTGCTGTCTGTACTTTTTCATGTCATAATGTGATTATTTGTACACTTTTTACGTCTTTACTAAGGAATTTCACATTCGTTTAAGATTATTTCTAGTCATGCATTCAGTAGTTCACCTTTTTTCACTGAGATTGGTTTATATTGGCAGGTATTATTGAAAGTGATGACATTCAGGTGTTGGCCCATGAAATAGACAAAGCAATCAGCTTCTCCAAGAAGTGCACAATGCTGGTCGAGTCAGTGAAGAGGAAATATCAAAAACGATATGTAAGCAATGCATGCTTTTAAATTAATTATGATAGTATATTGACAGAGGTCAAATCTTAGCACATTTATTGATGAATTCATTTGGTTTTAAAGTGTAAACTAATTATGATAGTATATTGACAGAGGTCAAATCTTAGCACATTTATTGATGAATTCATTTGGTTTTAAAGTGTAAACACACATGCATGCAGGGATACATATACCGGTATATATGCACACATACGTGAATGCATGCACACCCTTTAATGAGCAGAAGGTGGTTGAGTTATTACTAGGGTAGAATTAGCAATATATGAGGATTTGACTATAGAGAATTAACACATTCATCCACCAAGGGGAGCATCTCAGTTTGATTTTCTCCATTTCTTGACAGAATACTGACTTCATTCATGAAGAGATAAATGCATTACCCACTGTGTCCAGAGCCCGGGCATTGCCAGCTCCCAGATCCAGACCACAGTCCGCTAAACAGGTCAGTATTTCATAGCACCATAGGCCAAGCGTATTATGACTTCCTTTCAATAACATAGCTTCTACTTAAAGTATCATAGTGGAGCTTCATGAGTAAATTGATCCAGCATGTAGGAAGAAGTCTTATTTTGATGGTAAATCACTGAAATATTAATCTTACATTGTACATTGAATTTGTTAAAACGCTTGTTCCATCGATCGATACCTTTCCAATTTTACCTATGCCCGCCCATCTCTAGCTAAGCTCTACACACACACCTCGCTCGTGTTGGGATCGAATGATCCTTGAATACACTGAATCTCAATTTCCAGAAAACTATACAGGTAAACTGTTGAATATTTTGATGCAACAGCACCCAGTCAAAT
Source organism: Chaetoderma sp. LZ-2023a (assembly GCA_034401795.1). Taxonomy (NCBI): domain Eukaryota; kingdom Metazoa; phylum Mollusca; class Caudofoveata; order Chaetodermatida; family Chaetodermatidae; genus Chaetoderma; species Chaetoderma sp. LZ-2023a. Next base: position 13,075,472 of record CM067372.1, read on the forward strand.
TAGTTTCAAAATATTCAACTGAATGCTTTTAATTAGTAAGGACATACAATTTGTACAACGTGTCGGACTATTAAGCATTTAAGATGGACTAAATTGAGTCATTCATGCTATAATTGATTATGACATCATCCTACACATCATGTGGTTGATTACGGCATCATATGATGGATGGATAAACTGGAAAGGTCCATTGCGATCTTACTAAGCACATGAGATAAATTTAATATGAAATGGGAACTCATGTGAAATCCTCTATTCATCACATAAGCATCGTTCTTCCAAATTGGCTTCAATAATGGCTGCCATGTCTGGAATGTATATCATCTATATTAACTCTCATCCCTATAGACTCAATACAACACATTCTTCATGATGAAAGACAGATTCTGTTGCATATTTAGACGATATTATGACTGAACCATGTTAATGCCATAGAAATCAGAATTGATGCTCAGATTCAATTCAAATTAATGTCACAGACACTTCTTGTGTGGTTATAATTAATTTAGGGAGCTGTGATTTCCTGGTTGAATGTGGTATCTGTTTTGTTGTATAACTTTCAGGTCGTGGACACGGGTAGACCATCATCAGTTAGGGCAATAGGATGGCGGCCATCAAGTGCATCCTCACAGAGAGACATTGTCCCTAAGCGTAAGTTGATCTTATAGTTCCTCTGATTTGTTATGATTCATACTGTAACAGACAGAGGCAACACGGATAACAATGGTGTATAATATGATATCATGTATATGAGTAAACTGTGTCTTAGACCCATAACTGGTGTAACCAAAATTTATTTTTAGATTAACTAGTGCATCTTCCAAGAGCATGTTTAGTGAGTAGCTACTCACCAATCCACCCCCACCCCCCACCCCACCTCCTTTTTGGGCTGAAAACTAAATATTTTCACGTAGGAAATCACTTTAAAAAGCCTAAGCTCCCACCTTTCTTTGCAGACATTCATGCACACATTCATGCTTACACACACAAGCAAACCAAAAAGTCCTTTATTAAAGTGGGATGTTATTGTTACTAACTGTATAAACGGTTTTCAATTTTAGTTACAACCCCTATATATAGTCGCCCGATGTCAGGAAGAGACCCGATGAAGAAAGTGAAGAACATGAGCCAAGAAAGTAGCCGCAAGATCATTACAAACAACTTCTTTATAGACCAGAAAGGAACTGCCAGTAAGTTTGTACAATGTATCATTTATTGCTACATTATTGTAACATATTTATAATAATTGTCTTTTGGTATTGTGTTTGATAATGAAATGGAATGCATAAGAAGAATGTGACTACTACAAGACGTTTACGCTTATTTCATATCTCTGTCTATGGCATCGTACAGGCTAAAGATGCCTGGACACATCCTGTGTTCATACATGTAATCAAAACTGCTCCAGCAGCTGTCTAATTAACCCTTTAACCATCAAATTTGTTTTTAAAAATGGCAATTGTTACATAGAAAATGTCCATTTGCAGACCAAGAGAAGAATATTTTTTGCAAATTTAAGTCTTTTCTTGGTCTGCAAATGGACATTTCTCAAGACCACTGCAGATATAGGTGTTACAGGATTAAGGTTGCTCAGCAACACCTGTGGTCCTCTGGTAATGAGATCAACGGTCATGGGTTCAAATCCTGGCTTTACCTGATGAACACCAAGTGTGAAAATGGGCATGGAGTGTGAATAATTCCTTATTTGTGCCAAAGTCAGTAGATCTCCTAATTCTATCTTCATGTGTAACTATATTCCAGTATCATTTAGTTATAAGTAAAGGGAGGATTTTATTCTAATTAATTTATCTCTGTTTATACCGTGCTGGAATAGTGTGATAACATCCATACAGGTGGGTCTCCATGCACGTTACTCCCTGCCATGATTTCTCTGCTTGTTCCATGCTTTAGTAAAACTTCATTTAAAAAAAAACGAGGATCTAAAATTCATTGAGGCCACCAGTGGCACATCTTCAAAAACATTTTGTGCAGTACTTGTTTTCTGGTCTGACCTTTAGTTATTCATTTTTAGCACATATAGTAACCGCCAGTCATCTGAAATCTATTACAGCCCCCCAGTTTTGAAAGCTGATATGTGATTTACCTTTCTTCTCCATGCCGGCAAGATTTTGGAGTCAACCTCTCATTGCTGTCATATTTGCCACCTTTGCAACCACTGTTCTGTCAATTCAGAAAATAAACAGAAAGAATGTACCTTTCCAGTGTATCCATCCATCATATGATGTCATAATCAACGACGTCACGTGTAGGATGACATCATAATCAATTACAGCATTAATGTCTCGATTTAGTCTGTCTTAAACGCTTAATTGTCTGACAAGTTTACGAAATTGTATGTCTTTGCTATTTAATAAACATGCTGTTGAATATTTTGAAACTAATTTGATTGGGTGCTTTTGCTGCCATAGGCAACAACAGCACCCAGTAAAATTAGTTTCAAAATATTCAACTGCTTGCCTGTATAGTTTTATGGTAATTGATAATCAGGGAGTTCAGAGATCTATTGATCCCAATACGAGTGGGGTGTGGGTGAGCTAGAGATGGGTGTGGCATAGCTAAAAGTGGAACGGTCCACTAGCAGACATTGATGCTGACCGTTTTGTTTGTATGACATTCCAGATCAGAACATAGGCTCTGTTATCCAGGATTACCCAGCAATCAAATCAGTGCGTAAGATCATCCATCAACCAACGCTTCCACAGACAGAGGACTTTGTCACGTCTAAACAGGTACTAGCAGCATTATAAGGAATAACAGCTACTAATATATGCAAGATTACCAGTAAATATATAATCTGGTATATTGCAAACACAATGTAAGTGTGTCTGAGCTGCCAAATTTAGGTCTTTAGAGCATCTCTTTGTATCAAATAGATGAGGATACAGAAAGGGTGTTGAATATCCAAGTGATAAGTTTTCAAAAATAGTTTTCTCTTGGCCTGCCAATGGACATTGACCAAGTAAAACTCTCGCTTTTCTTGACCACTCTTGACAAAGGAGGAATCCAGTTTTAGTTATACCCCACCCATCTTTAGCTAAACTCTACCCATATTTTGCCGGTGTTGGTTTCAATCGATCCATGAACTCCCTGACTATCAATTTCCAGAAAATTGTACAGATAAGCTCTTGAATATTTTGTAACTAATTTGACTGGATGCTGTTGCCGCCTATGGCTATGTCATTCATGACATAATTGATAATGACATCATCCTACACATCACATAGCTGATTATAACGTCATATGATTGAGAAACTGGAATCCTCCATTAAAGGGTGATTTATGTTTATTATATATGTTTCTAGTAGATGCCTGTGTACCACCTGTCACGTCTGAGGCTTGATTCATGTTTATTATTGATATGTTTCTAGTAGATGCCTGTGTACCGCCTGTCACGTCTGAGGCTTGATTCATGTTTATTATTGATATGTTTCGAGTAGATGCGTGTGTACCACCTGTCACATCTGAGGCTTGATTCATGTTTATTATTGAGATGTTTCTAGTAGATGCGTGTGTACCGCCTGTCACGTCTGAGGCTTGATTCATGTTTATTATTGAGATGTTTCTAGTAGATGCGTGTGTACCGCGTGTCACGTCTGAGGCTTGATTCATGTTTATTATTGAGATGTTTCTAGTAGATGCGTGTGTACCGCCTGTCACGTCTGAGGCTTGATTCATGTTTATTATTGAGATGTTTCTAGTAGATGCGTGTGTACCGCCTGTCACGCCTGAGGCTTGATTCATGTTTATTATTGAGATGTTTCTAGTAGATGCGTGTGTACCGCCTGTCACGTCTGAGGCTTGATTCATGTTTATTATTGATATGTTTCTAGTAGATGCCTGTGTACCGCCTGGCACGTCTGAGGCTTGATTCATGTTTATTATTGATATGTTTCTAGTAGATGCCTGTGTACCGCCTGTCACGTCTGAGGCTTGATTCCTGTTTATTATTGATATGTTTCTAGCAGATGCCTGTGTACCGCCTGTCACGTCTGAGGCTTGATTCATGTTTATTATTGATATGTTTCTAGTAGATGCCTGTGTACCGCCTGTCACGTCTGAGGCTTGATTCATGTTTATTATTGATATGTTTCTAGCAGATGCCTGTGTACCGCCTGATTCATGTTTAATATTGATATGTTTCTAGTAGATGCCTGTGTACCACCTGTCATGTCTGAGGCTTGATTCATGTTTATTATTGATATGTTTCTAGTAGATGCCTGTGTACCACCTGTCATGTCTGAGGCTTGATTAATGTTTATTATTGATATGGTTCTAGTAGATGCCTGTTTACCACCTGTCATGTCTGAGGCTTGATTCATGTTTATTAGTGAAATGTTTCTAGTAGATTCCTGTGTACCACCTGTCACGTCTGAGGCTTGATTCATGTTTATTAGTGATATGTTTCTAGTAGATGCCTGTGTACCACCTGTCATGTCTGAGGCTTGATTCATGTTTATTATTGATATGTTTCTAGTAGATGCCTGTGTTCCGCCTGTCATGTCTGAGGCTTGATTCGTGTTTATTATTGATAGGTTTCTAGTAGATGCCTGTGTACCGCCTATCACGTCTGAGGCTTGATTCGTGTTTATTATTGATATGTTTCTAGTAGATGCCTGTGTACTGCCTGTCACGTCTGAGGCTTGATTCATGTTTATTATTGATATGTTTCTAGTCGATGCCTGTGTACCGCCTGTCACGTCTGAAGCTTGATTCATGTTTATTATTGATATGTTTCTAGTCGATGCCTGTGTACTGCCTGTCACGTCTGAGGCTTGATTCATGTTTATTATTGATATGTTTCTAGTCGATGCCTGTGTACCGCCTGTCACGTCTGAGGCTTGATTCATGTTTATTATTGATATGTTTCTAGTCGATGCCTGTGTACTGCCTGTCACGTCTGAGGCTTGATTCATGTTTATTATTGATATGTTTCTAGTAGATGCCTGTGTACCGCCTGTCACGTCTGAGGCTTGATTCCTGTTTATTATTGATATGTTTCTAGCAGATGCCTGTGTACCGCCTGATTCATGTTTAATATTGATATGTTTCTAGTAGATGCCTGTGTACCACCTGTCACGTCTGAGGCTTGATTCATGTTTATTATTGATATGTTTCTAGTAGATGCCTGTGTACCGCCTGTCACGTCTGAGGTTTGATTCATGTTTATTATTGATATGTTTCTAGTAGATGCCTGTGTACCACCTGTCACATCTGAGGCTTGATTCATGTTTATTATTGATATGTTTCTAGTAGATGCCTGTGTACCGCCTGTCACGTCTGAGGCTTGATTCATGTTTATTATTGATATGTTTCTAGTCGATGCCTGTGTACTGCCTGTCACGTCTGAGGCTTGATTCATGTTTATTATTGATATGTTTCTAGTAGATGCCTGTGTACCGCCTGTCACGTCTGAGGCTTGATTCCTGTTTATTATTGATATGTTTCTAGCAGATGCCTGTGTACCGCCTGATTCATGTTTAATATTGATATGTTTCTAGTAGATGCCTGTGTACCACCTGTCACGTCTGAGGCTTGATTCATGTTTATTATTGATATGTTTCTAGTAGATGCCTGTGTACCGCCTGTCACGTCTGAGGTTTGATTCATGTTTATTATTGATATGTTTCTAGTAGATGCCTGTGTACCACCTGTCACATCTGAGGCTTGATTCATGTTTATTATTGATATGTTTCTAGTAGATGCCTGTGTACCGCCTGTCACGTCTGAGGCTTGATTCCTGTTTATTATTGATGTTTCTAGCAGATGCCTGTGTACCGCCTGTCACGTCTGAGGCTTGATTCATGTTTATTATTGATATGTTTCTAGTAGATGCCTGTGTACCGCCTGTCACATCTGAGGCTTGATTCATGTTTATTATTGATATGTTTCTAGCAGATGCCTGTGTACCACCTGTCATGTCTGAGGCTTGATTCATGTTTATTATTGATATGTTTCTAGTAGATGCCTGTGTACCGCCTGTCACGTCTGAGGCTTGATTCATGTTTATTATTGATATGTTTCTAGTCGATGCCTGTGTACCGCCTGTCACGTCTGAGGCTTGATTCGTGTTCATTATTGATGTTTCTAGCGGATGCCTGTGTACCGCCTGTCATGTCTGAGGCTTGATTCATGTTTATTATTGATATGTTTCTAGTAGATGCCTGTGTACCGCCTGTCATGTCTGAGGCTTGATTCATGTTTATTATTGATATGTTTCTAGTAGATGCCTGTACCACCTGTCACGTCTGAGGCTTGATTCATGTTTATTATTGATATGTTTCTAGTAGATGCCTGTGTACCACCTGTCACGTCTGAGGCTTGATTCATGTTTATTATTGATATGTTTCTACTAGATGCCTGTGTACCGCCTGTCACGTCTGAGGCTTGATTCCTGTTTATTATTGATATGTTTCTAGCAGATGCCTGTGTACCGCCTGTCACGTCTGAGGCTTGATTCATGTTTATTATTGATATGTTTCTAGTAGATGCCTGTGTACCGCCTGTCACGTCTGAGGCTTGATTCATGTTTATTATTGATATGTTTCTAGCAGATGCCTGTGTACCGCCTGATTCATGTTTAATATTGATATGTTTCTAGTAGATGCCTGTGTACCACCTGTCATGTCTGAGGCTTGATTCATGTTTATTATTGATATGTTTTTAGTAGATGCCTGTGTACCGCCTGTCATGTCTGAGGCTTGATTCATGTTTATTATTGATATGTTTCTAGTAGATGCCTGTGTACCACCTGTCATGTCTGAGGCTTGATTCATGTTTGTTATTGATATCTTTCTAGTAGATGCCATTGTACCACCTGTCATGTCTGAGGCTTGATTCATGTTTATTATTGATATGTTTCTAGTAGATGCCATTGTACCACCTGTCACGTCTGAGGCTTGATTCATGTTTGTTATTGATATGGTTCTAGTAGATGCCTGTGTACCACCTGTCATGTCTGAGGCTTGATTCATGTTTATTAGTGAAATATTTCTAGTAGATTCCTGTGTACCACCTGTCACGTCTGAGGCTTGATTCATGTTTATTAGTGATATGTTTCTAGTAGATGCCTGTGTACCACCTGTCACGTCTGAGGCTTGATTCATGTTTATTATTGATATGTTTCTAGTAGATGCCTGTGTACCACCTGTCACGTCTGAGGCTTGATTCATGTTTATTAGTGATATGTTACTAGTAGATGCCTGTGTACCACCTGTCACGTCTGAGGCTTGATTCATGTTTATTATTGATATGTTTCTAGTAGATGCCTGTGTACCGCCTGTCATGTCTGAGGCTTGATTCGTGTTCATTATTGATGTTTCTAGTGGATGCCTGTGTACCACCTGTCATGTCTGAGGCTTGATTCATGTTTATTATTGATATGTTTCTAGTAGATCCCTGTGTACCACCTGTCCCGTCTGAGGCTTGATTCATGTTTATTATTGATGTTTCTAGTAGATGCCTGTGTACCACCTGTCACGTCTGAGGCTTGATTCATGTTTATTATTGATGTTTCTAGTAGATGCCTGTGTTCCGCCTGTCATGTCTGAGGCTTGATTCGTGTTTATTATTGATAGGTTTCTAGTAGATGCCTGTGTACCGCCTATCACGGTTGAGGCTTGATTCATGTTTATTATTGATATGTTTCTAGTAGATGCCTGTGTACCACCTGTCATGTATGAGGCTTGATTCATGTTTATTATTGATATGTTTCTAGTGGATGTGTTTGTGCTGTCTTCCACATCTGAAGCTTGATTCGTGTTTATTATTGATATGTTTCTAGTAGATGCCTGTGTACCGCCTGTCATGTCTGAGGCTTGATTCATGTTTATTATTGATATGTTTTTAGTAGATGCCTGTGTACCACCTGTCATGTCTGAGGCTTGATTCATGTTTATTATTGATATGTTTCTAGTGGATGTGTTTGTGCTGTCTTCCACATCTGAAGCTTGATTCGTGTTTATTATTGATATGTTTCTAGTAGATGCCTGTGTACCGCCTGTCATGTCTGAGGCTTGATTCATGTTTATTATTGATATGTTTCTAGTAGATGCCTGTGTACTGCCTGTCATGTCTGAGGCTTGATTCGTGTTTATTATTGATAGATTTCTAGTAGATGCCTGTGTACCGCCTGTCACGTCTGAGGCTTGATTCATGTTTATTATTGATAGATTTCTAGTAGATGCCTGTGTACCGCCTGTCACGTCTGAGGCTTGATTCATGTTTATTATTGATATGTTTCTAGTAGATGCCTGTGTACCGCCTGTCACGTCTGAGGCTTGATTCATGTTTATTATTGATATGTTTCTAGTAGATGCCTGTGTACCGCCTGTCACGTCTGAGGCTTGATTCATGTTTATTATTGATATGTTTCTAGCAGATGCCTGTGTACCACCTGTCACGTCTGAGGCTTGATTCATGTTTATTATTGATATGTTTCTAGTAGATGCCTGTGTACCACCTGTCACGTCTGAGGCTTGATTCATGTTTATTATTGATATGTTTCTAGTAGATGCCTGTGTACCGCCTGTCACGTCTGAGGCTTGATTCCTGTTTATTATTGATATGTTTCTAGCAGATGCCTGTGTACCGCCTGTCACGTCTGAGGCTTGATTCATGTTTATTATTGATATGTTTCTAGTAGATGCCTGTGTACCGCCTGTCACGTCTGAGGCTTGATTCATGTTTATTATTGATATGTTTCTAGCAGATGCCTGTGTACCGCCTGATTCATGTTTAATATTGATATGTTTCTAGTAGATGCCTGTGTACCACCTGTCATGTCTGAGGCTTGATTCATGTTTATTATTGATATGTTTTTAGTAGATGCCTGTGTACCGCCTGTCATGTCTGAGGCTTGATTCATGTTTATTATTGATATGTTTCTAGTAGATGCCTGTGTACCACCTGTCATGTCTGAGGCTTGATTCATGTTTGTTATTGATATGTTTCTAGTAGATGCCATTGTACCACCTGTCATGTCTGAGGCTTGATTCATGTTTATTATTGATATGTTTCTAGTAGATGCCATTGTACCACCTGTCACGTCTGAGGCTTGATTAATGTTTATTATTGATATGGTTCTAGTAGATGCCTGTGTACCACCTGTCATGTCTGAGGCTTGATTCATGTTTATTAGTGAAATGTTTCTAGTAGATTCCTGTGTACCACCTGTCACGTCTGAGGCTTGATTCATGTTTATTAGTGATATGTTTCTAGTAGATGCCTGTGTACCACCTGTCATGTCTGAGGCTTGATTCATGTTTATTATTGATATGTTTCTAGTAGATGCCTGTGTACCACCTGTCACGTCTGAGGCTTGATTCATGTTTATTAGTGATATGTTTCTAGTAGATGCCTGTGTACCACCTGTCACGTCTGAGGCTTGATTCATGTTTATTATTGATATGTTTCTAGTAGATGCCTGTGTACCGCCTGTCATGTCTGAGGCTTGATTCGTGTTCATTATTGATGTTTCTAGTGGATGCCTCTGTACCACCTGTCATGTCTGAGGCTTGATTCATGTTTATTATTGATATGTTTCTAGTAGATCCCTGTGTACCACCTGTCCCGTCTGAGGCTTGATTCATGTTTATTATTGATGTTTCTAGTAGATGCCTGTGTACCACCAGTCATGTCTGGGGCTTGATTCATGTTTATTATTGATGTTTCTAGTAGATGCCTGTGTTCCGCCTGTCATGTCTGAGGCTTGATTCGTGTTTATTATTGATAGGTTTCTAGTAGATGCCTGTGTACCGCCTATCACGTCTGAGGCTTGATTCGTGTTTATTATTGATATGTTTCTAGTAGATGCCTGTGTACTGCCTGTCACGTCTGAGGCTTGATTCATGTTTATTATTGATATGTTTCTAGTCGATGCCTGTGTACCGCCTGTCACGTCTGAAGCTTGATTCATGTTTATTATTGATATGTTTCTAGTCGATGCCTGTGTACTGCCTGTCACGTCTGAGGCTTGATTCATGTTTATTATTGATATGTTTCTAGTCGATGCCTGTGTACCGCCTGTCACGTCTGAGGCTTGATTCATGTTTATTATTGATATGTTTCTAGTCGATGCCTGTGTACTGCCTGTCACGTCTGAGGCTTGATTCATGTTTATTATTGATATGTTTCTAGTAGATGCCTGTGTACCGCCTGTCACGTCTGAGGCTTGATTCCTGTTTATTATTGATATGTTTCTAGCAGATGCCTGTGTACCGCCTGATTCATGTTTAATATTGATATGTTTCTAGTAGATGCCTGTGTACCACCTGTCACGTCTGAGGCTTGATTCATGTTTATTATTGATATGTTTCTAGTAGATGCCTGTGTACCGCCTGTCACGTCTGAGGTTTGATTCATGTTTATTATTGATATGTTTCTAGTAGATGCCTGTGTACCACCTGTCACATCTGAGGCTTGATTCATGTTTATTATTGATATGTTTCTAGTAGATGCCTGTGTACCGCCTGTCACGTCTGAGGCTTGATTCCTGTTTATTATTGATGTTTCTAGCAGATGCCTGTGTACCGCCTGTCACGTCTGAGGCTTGATTCATGTTTATTATTGATATGTTTCTAGTAGATGCCTGTGTACCGCCTGTCACATCTGAGGCTTGATTCATGTTTATTATTGATATGTTTCTAGCAGATGCCTGTGTACCACCTGTCATGTCTGAGGCTTGATTCATGTTTATTATTGATATGTTTCTAGTAGATGCCTGTGTACCGCCTGTCACGTCTGAGGCTTGATTCATGTTTATTATTGATATGTTTCTAGTCGATGCCTGTGTACCGCCTGTCACGTCTGAGGCTTGATTCATGTTTATTATTGATGTTTCTAGTAGATGCCTGTGTACCACCAGTCACGTCTGGGGCTTGATTCGTGTTCATTATTGATGTTTCTAGCGGATGCCTGTGTACCGCCTGTCATGTCTGAGGCTTGATTCATGTTTATTATTGATATGTTTCTAGTAGATGCCTGTGTACCGCCTGTCATGTCTGAGGCTTGATTCATGTTTATTATTGATATGTTTCTAGTAGATGCCTGTACCACCTGTCACGTCTGAGGCTTGATTCATGTTTATTATTGATATGTTTCTAGTAGATGCCTGTGTACCACCTGTCACGTCTGAGGCTTGATTCATGTTTATTATTGATATGTTTCTAGTAGATGCCTGTGTACCGCCTGTCACGTCTGAGGCTTGATTCCTGTTTATTATTGATATGTTTCTAGCAGATGCCTGTGTACCGCCTGTCACGTCTGAGGCTTGATTCATGTTTATTATTGATATGTTTCTAGTAGATGCCTGTGTACCGCCTGTCACGTCTGAGGCTTGATTCATGTTTATTATTGATATGTTTCTAGCAGATGCCTGTGTACCGCCTGATTCATGTTTAATATTGATATGTTTCTAGTAGATGCCTGTGTACCACCTGTCATGTCTGAGGCTTGATTCATGTTTATTATTGATATGTTTTTAGTAGATGCCTGTGTACCGCCTGTCATGTCTGAGGCTTGATTCATGTTTATTATTGATATGTTTCTAGTAGATGCCTGTGTACCACCTGTCATGTCTGAGGCTTGATTCATGTTTGTTATTGATATGTTTCTAGTAGATGCCATTGTACCACCTGTCATGTCTGAGGCTTGATTCATGTTTATTATTGATATGTTTCTAGTAGATGCCATTGTACCACCTGTCACGTCTGAGGCTTGATTCATGTTTATTATTGATATGGTTCTAGTAGATGCCTGTGTACCACCTGTCATGTCTGAGGCTTGATTCATGTTTATTAGTGAAATATTTCTAGTAGATTCCTGTGTACCACCTGTCACGTCTGAGGCTTGATTCATGTTTATTAGTGATATGTTTCTAGCAGATGCCTGTGTACCGCCTGTCACGTCTGAGGCTTGATTCATGTTTATTATTGATATGTTTCTAGTAGATGCCTGTGTACCGCCTGTCACGTCTGAGGCTTGATTCATGTTTATTATTGATATGTTTCTAGCAGATGCCTGTGTACCACCTGATTCATGTTTAATATTGATATGTTTCTAGTAGATGCCTGTGTACCACCTGTCATGTCTGAGGCTTGATTCATGTTTATTATTGATATGTTTTTAGTAGATGCCTGTGTACCGCCTGTCATGTCTGAGGCTTGATTCATGTTTATTATTGATATGTTTCTAGTAGATGCCTGTGTACCACCTGTCATGTCTGAGGCTTGATTCATGTTTGTTATTGATATGTTTCTAGTAGATGCCATTGTACCACCTGTCATGTCTGAGGCTTGATTCATGTTTATTATTGATATGTTTCTAGTAGATGCCATTGTACCACCTGTCACGTCTGAGGCTTGATTAATGTTTATTATTGATATGGTTCTAGTAGATGCCTGTGTACCACCTGTCATGTCTGAGGCTTGATTCATGTTTATTAGTGAAATGTTTCTAGTAGATTCCTGTGTACCACCTGTCACGTCTGAGGCTTGATTCATGTTTATTAGTGATATGTTTCTAGTAGATGCCTGTGTACCACCTGTCATGTCTGAGGCTTGATTCATGTTTATTATTGATATGTTTCTAGTAGATGCCTGTGTACCACCTGTCACGTCTGAGGCTTGATTCATGTTTATTAGTGATATGTTTCTAGTAGATGCCTGTGTACCACCTGTCACGTCTGAGGCTTGATTCATGTTTATTATTGATATGTTTCTAGTAGATGCCTGTGTACCGCCTGTCATGTCTGAGGCTTGATTCGTGTTCATTATTGATGTTTCTAGTGGATGCCTGTGTACCACCTGTCATGTCTGAGGCTTGATTCATGTTTATTATTGATATGTTTCTAGTAGATCCCTGTGTACCACCTGTCCCGTCTGAGGCTTGATTCATGTTTATTATTGATGTTTCTAGTAGATGCCTGTGTACCACCAGTCACGTCTGGGGCTTGATTCATGTTTATTATTGATGTTTCTAGTAGATGCCTGTGTTCCGCCTGTCATGTCTGAGGCTTGATTCGTGTTTATTATTGATAGGTTTCTAGTAGATGCCTGTGTACCGCCTATCACGTCTGAGGCTTGATTCGTGTTTATTATTGATATGTTTCTAGTAGATGCCTGTGTACTGCCTGTCACGTCTGAGGCTTGATTCATGTTTATTATTGATATGTTTCTAGTCGATGCCTGTGTACCGCCTGTCACGTCTGAAGCTTGATTCATGTTTATTATTGATATGTTTCTAGTCGATGCCTGTGTACTGCCTGTCACGTCTGAGGCTTGATTCATGTTTATTATTGATATGTTTCTAGTCGATGCCTGTGTACCGCCTGTCACGTCTGAGGCTTGATTCATGTTTATTATTGATATGTTTCTAGTCGATGCCTGTGTACTGCCTGTCACGTCTGAGGCTTGATTCATGTTTATTATTGATATGTTTCTAGTAGATGCCTGTGTACCGCCTGTCACGTCTGAGGCTTGATTCCTGTTTATTATTGATATGTTTCTAGCAGATGCCTGTGTACCGCCTGATTCATGTTTAATATTGATATGTTTCTAGTAGATGCCTGTGTACCACCTGTCACGTCTGAGGCTTGATTCATGTTTATTATTGATATGTTTCTAGTAGATGCCTGTGTACCGCCTGTCACGTCTGAGGTTTGATTCATGTTTATTATTGATATGTTTCTAGTAGATGCCTGTGTACCACCTGTCACATCTGAGGCTTGATTCATGTTTATTATTGATATGTTTCTAGTAGATGCCTGTGTACCGCCTGTCACGTCTGAGGCTTGATTCCTGTTTATTATTGATGTTTCTAGCAGATGCCTGTGTACCGCCTGTCACGTCTGAGGCTTGATTCATGTTTATTATTGATATGTTTCTAGTAGATGCCTGTGTACCGCCTGTCACATCTGAGGCTTGATTCATGTTTATTATTGATATGTTTCTAGCAGATGCCTGTGTACCACCTGTCATGTCTGAGGCTTGATTCATGTTTATTATTGATATGTTTCTAGTAGATGCCTGTGTACCGCCTGTCACGTCTGAGGCTTGATTCATGTTTATTATTGATATGTTTCTAGTCGATGCCTGTGTACCGCCTGTCACGTCTGAGGCTTGATTCATGTTTATTATTGATGTTTCTAGTAGATGCCTGTGTACCACCAGTCACGTCTGGGGCTTGATTCGTGTTCATTATTGATGTTTCTAGCGGATGCCTGTGTACCGCCTGTCATGTCTGAGGCTTGATTCATGTTTATTATTGATATGTTTCTAGTAGATGCCTGTGTACCGCCTGTCATGTCTGAGGCTTGATTCATGTTTATTATTGATATGTTTCTAGTAGATGCCTGTACCACCTGTCACGTCTGAGGCTTGATTCATGTTTATTATTGATATGTTTCTAGTAGATGCCTGTGTACCACCTGTCACGTCTGAGGCTTGATTCATGTTTATTATTGATATGTTTCTAGTAGATGCCTGTGTACCGCCTGTCACGTCTGAGGCTTGATTCCTGTTTATTATTGATATGTTTCTAGCAGATGCCTGTGTACCGCCTGTCACGTCTGAGGCTTGATTCATGTTTATTATTGATATGTTTCTAGTAGATGCCTGTGTACCGCCTGTCACGTCTGAGGCTTGATTCATGTTTATTATTGATATGTTTCTAGCAGATGCCTGTGTACCGCCTGATTCATGTTTAATATTGATATGTTTCTAGTAGATGCCTGTGTACCACCTGTCATGTCTGAGGCTTGATTCATGTTTATTATTGATATGTTTTTAGTAGATGCCTGTGTACCGCCTGTCATGTCTGAGGCTTGATTCATGTTTATTATTGATATGTTTCTAGTAGATGCCTGTGTACCACCTGTCATGTCTGAGGCTTGATTCATGTTTGTTATTGATATGTTTCTAGTAGATGCCTGTGTACCACCTGTCATGTCTGAGGCTTGATTCATGTTTATTATTGATATGTTTCTAGTGGATGTGTTTGTACAGTCTGCCACGTCTGAAGCTTGATTCATGTTTATTATTGATATGTTTCTAGTAGATGCCTGTGTACCGCCTGTCATGTCTGAGGCTTGATTCATGTTTATTATTGATATGTTTTTAGTAGATGCCTGTGTACCACCTGTCATGTCTGAGGCTTGATTCATGTTTATTATTGATATGTTTCTAGTGGATGTGTTTGTGCTGTCTTCCACATCTGAAGCTTGATTCGTGTTTATTATTGATATGTTTCTAGTAGATGCCTGTGTACCGCCTGTCATGTCTGAGGCTTGATTCATGTTTATTATTGATATGTTTCTAGTAGATGCCTGTGTACTGCCTGTCATGTCTGAGGCTTGATTCGTGTTTATTATTGATAGATTTCTAGTAGATGCCTGTGTACCGCCTGTCACGTCTGAGGCTTGATTCATGTTTATTATTGATAGATTTCTAGTAGATGCCTGTGTACCGCCTGTCACGTCTGAGGCTTGATTCATGTTTATTATTGATATGTTTCTAGTAGATGCCTGTGTACCGCCTGTCACGTCTGAGGCTTGATTCATGTTTATTATTGATATGTTTCTAGTAGATGCCTGTGTACCGCCTGTCATGTCTGAGGCTTGATTCATGTTTATTATTGATATGTTTCTAGCAGATGCCTGTGTACCACCTGTCACGTCTGAGGCTTGATTCATGTTTATTATTGATATGTTTCTAGTAGATGCCTGTGTACCACCTGTCACGTCTGAGGCTTGATTCATGTTTATTATTGATATGTTTCTAGTAGATGCCTGTGTACCGCCTGTCACGTCTGAGGCTTGATTCCTGTTTATTATTGATATGTTTCTAGCAGATGCCTGTGTACCGCCTGTCACGTCTGAGGCTTGATTCATGTTTATTATTGATATGTTTCTAGTAGATGCCTGTGTACCGCCTGTCACGTCTGAGGCTTGATTCATGTTTATTATTGATATGTTTCTAGCAGATGCCTGTGTACCGCCTGATTCATGTTTAATATTGATATGTTTCTAGTAGATGCCTGTGTACCACCTGTCATGTCTGAGGCTTGATTCATGTTTATTATTGATATGTTTTTAGTAGATGCCTGTGTACCGCCTGTCATGTCTGAGGCTTGATTCATGTTTATTATTGATATGTTTCTAGTAGATGCCTGTGTACCACCTGTCATGTCTGAGGCTTGATTCATGTTTGTTATTGATATGTTTCTAGTAGATGCCATTGTACCACCTGTCATGTCTGAGGCTTGATTCATGTTTATTATTGATATGTTTCTAGTAGATGCCATTGTACCACCTGTCACGTCTGAGGCTTGATTAATGTTTATTATTGATATGGTTCTAGTAGATGCCTGTGTACCACCTGTCATGTCTGAGGCTTGATTCATGTTTATTAGTGAAATGTTTCTAGTAGATTCCTGTGTACCACCTGTCACGTCTGAGGCTTGATTCATGTTTATTAGTGATATGTTTCTAGTAGATGCCTGTGTACCACCTGTCATGTCTGAGGCTTGATTCATGTTTATTATTGATATGTTTCTAGTAGATGCCTGTGTACCACCTGTCACGTCTGAGGCTTGATTCATGTTTATTAGTGATATGTTTCTAGTAGATGCCTGTGTACCACCTGTCACGTCTGAGGCTTGATTCATGTTTATTATTGATATGTTTCTAGTAGATGCCTGTGTACCGCCTGTCATGTCTGAGGCTTGATTCGTGTTCATTATTGATGTTTCTAGTGGATGCCTGTGTACCACCTGTCATGTCTGAGGCTTGATTCATGTTTATTATTGATATGTTTCTAGTAGATCCCTGTGTACCACCTGTCCCGTCTGAGGCTTGATTCATGTTTATTATTGATGTTTCTAGTAGATGCCTGTGTACCACCAGTCACGTCTGGGGCTTGATTCATGTTTATTATTGATGTTTCTAGTAGATGCCTGTGTTCCGCCTGTCATGTCTGAGGCTTGATTCGTGTTTATTATTGATAGGTTTCTAGTAGATGCCTGTGTACCGCCTATCACGTCTGAGGCTTGATTCGTGTTTATTATTGATATGTTTCTAGTAGATGCCTGTGTACTGCCTGTCACGTCTGAGGCTTGATTCATGTTTATTATTGATATGTTTCTAGTCGATGCCTGTGTACCGCCTGTCACGTCTGAAGCTTGATTCATGTTTATTATTGATATGTTTCTAGTCGATGCCTGTGTACTGCCTGTCACGTCTGAGGCTTGATTCATGTTTATTATTGATATGTTTCTAGTCGATGCCTGTGTACCGCCTGTCACGTCTGAGGCTTGATTCATGTTTATTATTGATATGTTTCTAGTCGATGCCTGTGTACTGCCTGTCACGTCTGAGGCTTGATTCATGTTTATTATTGATATGTTTCTAGTAGATGCCTGTGTACCGCCTGTCACGTCTGAGGCTTGATTCCTGTTTATTATTGATATGTTTCTAGCAGATGCCTGTGTACCGCCTGATTCATGTTTAATATTGATATGTTTCTAGTAGATGCCTGTGTACCACCTGTCACGTCTGAGGCTTGATTCATGTTTATTATTGATATGTTTCTAGTAGATGCCTGTGTACCACCTGTCACATCTGAGGCTTGATTCATGTTTATTATTGATATGTTTCTAGTAGATGCCTGTGTACCGCCTGTCACGTCTGAGGCTTGATTCCTGTTTATTATTGATGTTTCTAGCAGATGCCTGTGTACCGCCTGTCACGTCTGAGGCTTGATTCATGTTTATTATTGATATGTTTCTAGTAGATGCCTGTGTACCGCCTGTCACATCTGAGGCTTGATTCATGTTTATTATTGATATGTTTCTAGCAGATGCCTGTGTACCACCTGTCATGTCTGAGGCTTGATTCATGTTTATTATTGATATGTTTCTAGTAGATGCCTGTGTACCGCCTGTCACGTCTGAGGCTTGATTCATGTTTATTATTGATATGTTTCTAGTCGATGCCTGTGTACCGCCTGTCACGTCTGAGGCTTGATTCATGTTTATTATTGATGTTTCTAGTAGATGCCTGTGTACCACCAGTCACGTCTGGGGCTTGATTCGTGTTCATTATTGATGTTTCTAGCGGATGCCTGTGTACCGCCTGTCATGTCTGAGGCTTGATTCATGTTTATTATTGATATGTTTCTAGTAGATGCCTGTGTACCGCCTGTCATGTCTGAGGCTTGATTCATGTTTATTATTGATATGTTTCTAGTAGATGCCTGTACCACCTGTCACGTCTGAGGCTTGATTCATGTTTATTATTGATATGTTTCTAGTAGATGCCTGTGTACCACCTGTCACGTCTGAGGCTTGATTCATGTTTATTATTGATATGTTTCTAGTAGATGCCTGTGTACCGCCTGTCACGTCTGAGGCTTGATTCCTGTTTATTATTGATATGTTTCTAGCAGATGCCTGTGTACCGCCTGTCACGTCTGAGGCTTGATTCATGTTTATTATTGATATGTTTCTAGTAGATGCCTGTGTACCGCCTGTCACGTCTGAGGCTTGATTCATGTTTATTATTGATATGTTTCTAGCAGATGCCTGTGTACCGCCTGATTCATGTTTAATATTGATATGTTTCTAGTAGATGCCTGTGTACCACCTGTCATGTCTGAGGCTTGATTCATGTTTATTATTGATATGTTTTTAGTAGATGCCTGTGTACCGCCTGTCATGTCTGAGGCTTGATTCATGTTTATTATTGATATGTTTCTAGTAGATGCCTGTGTACCACCTGTCATGTCTGAGGCTTGATTCATGTTTGTTATTGATATGTTTCTAGTAGATGCCATTGTACCACCTGTCATGTCTGAGGCTTGATTCATGTTTATTATTGATATGTTTCTAGTAGATGCCATTGTACCACCTGTCACGTCTGAGGCTTGATTCATGTTTATTATTGATATGGTTCTAGTAGATGCCTGTGTACCACCTGTCATGTCTGAGGCTTGATTCATGTTTATTAGTGAAATATTTCTAGTAGATTCCTGTGTACCACCTGTCACGTCTGAGGCTTGATTCATGTTTATTAGTGATATGTTTCTAGTAGATGCCTGTGTACCACCTGTCACGTCTGAGGCTTGATTCATGTTTATTATTGATATGTTTCTAGTAGATGCCTGTGTACCGCCTGTCACGTCTGAGGCTTGATTCATGTTTATTAGTGATATGTTACTAGTAGATGCCTGTGTACCACCTGTCACGTCTGAGGCTTGATTCATGTTTATTATTGATATGTTTCTAGTAGATGCCTGTGTACCGCCTGTCATGTCTGAGGCTTGATTCGTGTTCATTATTGATGTTTCTAGTGGATGCCTGTGTACCACCTGTCATGTCTGAGGCTTGATTCATGTTTATTATTGATATGTTTCTAGTAGATCCCTGTGTACCACCTGTCCCGTCTGAGGCTTGATTCATGTTTATTATTGATGTTTCTAGTAGATGCCTGTGTACCACCTGTCACGTCTGAGGCTTGATTCATGTTTATTATTGATGTTTCTAGTAGATGCCTGTGTTCCGCCTGTCATGTCTGAGGCTTGATTCGTGTTTATTATTGATAGGTTTCTAGTAGATGCCTGTGTACCGCCTATCACGTTTGAGGCTTGATTCATGTTTATTATTGATATGTTTCTAGTAGATGCCTGTGTACCACCTGTCATGTATGAGGCTTGATTCATGTTTATTATTGATATGTTTCTAGTGGATGTGTTTGTGCTGTCTTCCACATCTGAAGCTTGATTCGTGTTTATTATTGATATGTTTCTAGTAGATGCCTGTGTACCGCCTGTCATGTCTGAGGCTTGATTCATGTTTATTATTGATATGTTTCTAGTAGATGCCTGTGTACTGCCTGTCATGTCTGAGGCTTGATTCGTGTTTATTATTGATAGATTTCTAGTAGATGCCTGTGTACCGCCTGTCACGTCTGAGGCTTGATTCATGTTTATTATTGATATGTTTCTAGTAGATGCCTGTGTACCACCTGTCATGTCTGAGGCTTGATTCATGTTTATTATTGATGTTTCTAGTAGATGCCTGTGTACCGCCTGTCATGTCTGAGGCTTGATTCGTGTTTATTATTGATATGTTTTTAGCGGATGCGTTTTGTGATGCGTTTTGTGCTATCTGCCATGTCTGAGGCTTGATTCATGTTTATTATTGATATGTTTCTTGTGGATGTGTTTGTAGTCTGTCACGTCTGATGCTTGATTTGTGTTTATTATTGATATGTTTCTAGTGGATGCGTTTGTACAGTCTGTCACGTCTGAGGCTTGATTTGAATAAGTTGGTTTCTGGACCAGACTGTAAGCATAAAGAGAAGAATGTTAAAGCTTTGCACAAGACTGTCTCTGCTAAGTGAGTACTGCTAAAAAGATCAGCAGATTCTACACACACACACGCACGCACGCACGCACGCACGCACGCACGCACGCACGCACACACACACACACACACACACACACACACACACCTAACATTGTTTTAATCATCACTCGGATAAGTTTGAAAAGTACTTGAAATTTGACAGCTACCTTGAAATACCTTGAATGTGAAGCGTCTGAAATTGCCATTTTTCTGCCCATCATTGACTGCTGTTTGTCAGTCAAATGCTGGAATGGCTTTCCAATGCATCTACTCTTCATGTCTGGGTTAAACATCTGGACCTGGAAGTGGGACAAAACAAACAAACAAAAGAAACGTCATTCCAGTCATAGATTTTCAGAAAGTCTTCTCAGCCTGCAAATCAACATTCAAAAGCAAATATTTAGATTTTCTTGACCATATTTATCCCTTAAATGTTTAAGCTTCTGTATCGTTTCTAGGTACTGTGATATCTTCCCATCTGTGAATGTGAATGGCACTATGAAGCACCTACAGCTGCTGCCTCATGAACTCAGGGAGTACGAGGTACAGGTGGAGCGGGTCCTCAAGCGATATCTTAAGAGAATGCAATGGCTGCTTACAGGTAATAAAACTGAAATCTACATCTGAAAGGCCTTAATAATGATTGTTTGGACTGTCCTATGCATGTTATGTATGATGTTTAAATGTTAGCTCTGGATCCTGTAGTAAGTATTAATCTTGTGAACGCAGTATTAAACTTTTGTACTTGTTACATGTGTTTATAAAGGCATCTATTTTATCAAATTCATGGACTTTGTTCCTTTGCTCACTTCGTCAATCTGATGGTTGATGTGTTTTTCTTAAATATTAGTGAGAAATGTTCATTCAGGATTTACGTTAATAAGTCAAGCAAAACAGAATTCAAAGGAGTATCTTTAAAGACTAACTTAGTTTATTTTGATGAGCTTTTGCACATAAATGTGCTTCATCGGGTGACAAGTAGAATATTTACAGAGTTTATATACAAAGATTAATACAACTCAAATACAAAGACAGTCATTGCTTTTACAGAAATGTTCTATACTAAATTGTTTGGTTATTATGGAACACAAAGACATTATGACTGGTATGGTTTCAGGTAGTTAAAGACTAGAGAATGGTTGAACAATGGAACAGTTAAATAAGCAAAGTTAGTCTTAAAAGGTCCTACCTTTGAATCCTGTTTTTCTTGTCTCTACAGACCAACACGGCCACCTAACTTTGTATTAATAAGTCAATTATTTATAGCTGTGTTATAATGTTTTGGAAGGCTTTTAAAAAACTTATTTCTGTTTCCACAGCCAGTCGCTGTGTGTTCATTGCTATTATCTTTATGTTTGTTTCTACAGCCACTCGCTGTGTGTTCATTGCTATTATCTTTGTTTGTTTCTACAGCCAGTCACTGTGTGTTCATTGCTATTATCTTTATGTTTGTTTCTACAGCCAGTCGCTGTGTGTTCATTGCTATTATCTTTGTTTGTTTCTACAGCCAGTTGCTGTATTCATTGCTTTTATCTTTATGTTTGTTTCTACAGCCAGTCGCTGTATTCATTGCTATTATCTTTATGTTTGTTTCTACAGCCAGTCGCTGTGTGTTCATTGCTATTATCTTTGTTTGTTTCTACAGCCAGTCGCTGTTTGTTCATTGCTATTGTCTTTGTTTGTTTCTACAGTCAGTCGCTGTGTGTTCATTGCTATTATCTTTGTTTGTTTCTACAGCCAGTTGCCGTGAGTTCATTGCTAGTGTCTTTATTTTTGTTTCTACAACCAGTCACTGTGTGCTTCGTTCTATTGTCTTTATTTTTGTTTTTGTAGCCAGTCGCCGTGTGTTTGGTACTATTGTTCATAAAAAGTGTGCTATATTAATCGACACATCAGGGTCCATGATGCCTTACATGACAGAACTCAAGAAGGAACTTAACTCTCTTATTTGGGACCAGCTTCATAAACAGGGTGCTTAGTGAGTATTTGACAACAGCTTTTCGTAACAATGGTCTTTTGTAGTCTTATAAACAATGAACTAAACTTGGTCAACGGTCAAGGTCATTGTAACTGTGGTAAAAAGCTGTTAAATTTGCTAATGTTTTGCAATGTGGTTTGTGTTTCATGGTTTGTTACTCTTAGGTTAAAACTAATCATGAACACACAGTTACCAAGCTGAGCATCACACCAGACTAACATTGTCATCTCTAGCTCAATGGTCAGAGTTATAATGACCATGTAACAAAAAACTGTTTTATCACCAATATTAAGGAAAAATTAGTTACCTCTCCGGGATGTAGAAATTGTTTGAGTGTAGATTTCATGCCCATCTCACTCACCTCTTCAGCACTAACTGATGGTCGCTGTGGCCAGTTCTTGTGGAGTCACAGTATGTTTTGTCACTGTAAAGCTGTTTATATCGTGGATAATCGTTATGTGATTGTCCTGTTATTCATACTGAAAGCAATGTTGATACTGTGTTATCCTGAAGAGAGATACACTGTATTGAGCTTTAAGTCACTGTGGCCTTGGTACTAAGATCAAGTATTGCTCAGCTCTAGTTCCTTGTGCTAACCAGCATGATGATAGACTTTTACGGCATTGGGCGATTAAAATTCTCTGGTAAGAAGAGCAAAGCTACAGCAAAGTTACAGCAAAGGTACAGTGATCTTGAACCACGAATCAGAATGTTCAAGTTTATCATCCCAATAATTACAATGTTTTTAAGCTTATTGCCATCAATGTGATTAATGTTCCATTGAAATGCGTGGATTTCAGTGTCAAGATGTCATTGTCCACATCGAGACTGGTATAATTTTTGCTTTTGCTCGATAGCACAAATTCTTATGTTACCAATCAATGTAAAGTTACATATATGCATATTGTCCTGATGGGTTTACAACATTAAACATTCCTCTTAATTTGTACGTCACAAAAACTTATATTATACTTATCTTAACAAATGCATCAATAAGTCATCTTTATTTTAAGAATGGCAATTGATCTGTTTTTAATCGACGATGAGGAAGACAAACATGACATTATATTCATGGTAGAATGGTTCTTTCATCATTTCATTGAACAGCTCTAGATCTCTAGTACTAACTTCTGCATCAAGCTCTGCGTGTGATTAACTTTGGCACACATTCAACTCCTGTTTTCTGGATTAATAGTTTAAGTAAGTCTGATAGCTATTAAACTGCTTCCTCCACTTTTACTACCAACGACATGTTCCATGTGTTTCCAGCTTCAACTTGATACAGTTTTCTGGATCCTGTGATCAGTGGCGAGAATCCATCGAGCCATCGACTGAAGCTAACTGTCATAGTGCTGTTGAATGGTCATCCAGGCTACAAGCAACTGGTAACACATGCACACTGGAAGCATTGCAGGTGAGTTTAACTCCTTATTTTTGGTGCATGTAAAAGAAGTCATCTGCAATGTTACTATGTTGTATGTATCATTATAAACACTTAAAGCTGATCTGTTAACATTTGAAACTTATTTATAGCACTGTGTTTCTGGTATGCATTAAACAATAAACACTGTTTCTTTTAGCTGGATCAGCTTTAAGTAGACCACACTGGACTGAGCTTGTTAACCCTTTGAATTCAAGTGTCTCGATATCGAGTCAAATGTGCAAGAAAGCTGTTGAATGTTTTGAAACTAATTTGACTGTAACATGTTCTTCCGGTCAAAGTAGTTTCTAAATATTCAGCAGACTATTCCTTACATCATAAAGAATGTCATTTCTGTGTCTGTAAGGCTTAAAGTGTTAATTGATGCAGTAGAAGAAAGCCTGGTGATCATTTCGAAAACAATGTCGCTGAGAGCTGTTGTCTTAGACATCAACCATTTCATCATGAAGCCGGCCAAATGCAGCCTCTACGGTTGTCTTTAGGAATGTCCATTTACAGGCCAAGAGAAGCCTACTTTTGAAATTTTACCACTGGAATGACTATTGGTAAATCTTCGAAAATAGGATTCTCTTGGCCTGAAAATGGACATTTAATAAGCAAATATTTTAATTATCTTGACCAAATTTAGGCATTAAATGTTTAACAGCTTACATCAGCAGGCTCATTCTGAGAGTGTCCTTGATGTATCAACATGACTGGTCAGTGGACATTGAGCTAAGCTTGACATATTGAGCAGTACAAAGTCGTTATGACAATAACTGTCTGTATATTATCTGTTCCATTATCAGTTGGCATTCAGTGACCCTGACATGGAAGCTGTGTATTTATTATCTGATGGCAAGCCGGATACGAGTACAGCTCTCGTGATACGTGCGGTCACGGCACTGAATGAGGAGAGACAGGTGCCAATAAACACTATCTCATTCAACTGTGATGACAGGTAAATCAGCTTTATATCAATGATAGTTCGACTTGTTAGTTTAATGTAAATTTATTTCAAATTGTACTGTATATAGTATAAAACCCGCCTTCATGTTCAAATTTCATATATTGATGCGCACCCCCTGTTCTCATAATAGATCATACTGAGTGTCAAAATAAAGCATCCATCACCACCTCCTGCCCTATTAATGGATCATACTGAGTGTCAAAATAAAGCATCCGTCAACACACCCCTGCCCTCATAATGGATCATACTGAGTGTCAAAATAAAGCATCCGTCACCACCCCCTGCCCTCATAATGGATCATACTGAGTGTCAAAATAAAGCATCCGTTACCACCCACTGCCCTCATAATGAGTCATACTGAGTGTCAAAATAAAACATCCGGCACGACTCCCTGCCCTCATAATGGATCATACTGAGTGCCAAAATAAGACATCCAGAAACAAGAGTTTGTTTTATGGTAAGCTATTGCCTGCTACTAAGAGCAGATAAAGGAATGTGATAGGCAGTTAATGACACGGAATCTATACCATAATCTATCAGTATAATGCTATGTTAGAAATGAGGTTAGGATCTATGTAAAATAGTATTCCCACGTGTCCTAGTTCTTGACATTGGCAAATCTCTATTGTGACATCGGACTGGAAATGTGTGTAGAATATTTGAAGTGAAAGACCTAACATTTGCTAATCTCTATTCTCAGTACGGCTAATAACTTCATGAAGCTATTGGCTCTGGAAACACGAGGTCGTTATCATCGGTGTCATGCCACATTTGATGCTGATCTCTTTGCACATAAACTACTCACTGAAGGATTTCAAGATACAGAGGTATTTCTGAATGAATATATAATTATGGAACTGTGGGGCTCTTACCGGGAACTACAGTATTTGAACATAATGTATTCTTAAAAACAAGATCAGAAAGCTGGTGTGGTGGGGTGTGGGTTGGTGGGTGTGTTTCCATCTAAGTTTGGTTAAAATTGGCCAAGCAGTCTTTTAGTGTGGAGCCTTCACTAGTGTGTGTGCATGCATGCGGGTGGGTGGGTGTGTATTCATGCGTGCGTGCACCCGCATGCATGTGTCTGAGAGGAAAGATGTGTTCATTTAGTGACCAATATCAGTATGTATGATGAAGAAAGAAGAAGCTGCATAGTTCAAATGCTGAGTATTTGGAAAATGAACTTGACAGTCACATAGAACCTAGAATTTATAAAAGCATGAAAGTCTTGAGGTGAATGAGCTGTGGAATAATTACGCAGACCATAAGAAACATGCTTCAGAGAAATCTGAGTTTTACTGGGCTTGTAACTCAATACATGGGTCATAAAATATTTCATCAAATTACACCAATCTTCTCATAAAGATGTCTGTACAGTGGTCAATGTCAGACGTATCCATGGAATATAGCTCTTGACTTTTATTATGTCCAACACCACAACTAAAATTCTATAGGAGAGATCTTGACCAAACGTGGATGGAATGTCCTTCAGATCCAGGAGAACCATATTGATTGTAGACTGAAAAAGGTCATTAGTTAGGTCATCAAAGTTATAGAAAAGGGCAGGTGGGCGAGACTGGGAATTATCAGGAATGGTAGTTTCTTTAAATTATTGGACATTTTCGGAAATCCAAGAGGACCACCAGAAAAATTAAACAAATCCTAGCCAAGTTTGATTCAAATTGGAAGAGCAGTTAATGAGTAGTCTTATAAAGAAAAGTTGATAGAAGACTAATGGATGGATGGCAGATGAATGGATGACCAATGATCATCATGGCATAAGATCATTGACACTTCAGGCGAGGTGAGCCTATAATTGATACAGCTTGGATTCATATCAATCATATTTTGTAGTATCCGTACCTGCCAGAGTTTGAAGGTGATGATTTGAAAAGATTGGGATCTGAGATTGCAGTGGCCAGAAAGTTCTTGTCCCAAGCCAGGACATACAGGTACATTATTATAAATAGCCATCTATTTATCTGTGTCTTATTTCTGTAAGTCTGTCTATCTTTCGGTTGGGTGTCTCGGACGTCATTTCACCCTTTCACACATGAAATCATGGTATTTTAATTTTAGGTGAAGGCTGTCGTAGGCGGAAACACCTTCAATAATCTAACAGAAATAATTATAAAATATCCAACTGAAAGTATATAAATCCAATCAAAACCATGATTTAAAATGTCAGAAACCCAACTGGTTCCAAGTAAATATTAAGATGTCTGATTTAAAGTTTTTCAAATTCATTATTTATAACAACTGCCTTCAGATTCAGTTTTTTAATAGAATTTTGAAGCTATTCAGTACCAGTACTAGAAATCTTACATTTTAATTTCACCTTTTATTCTTAAATCTAGGAAATTGTGTTCTTATACGAGTAGTTGATATTATAGCAAACATAATTCTGCTTGACTGTTTATTAAATCTTATATTAACTGTCTCTATTTTCAGATCTATTTATGATACACAAAAAGCTAAATATATGGAAGCTAAACAAGAGAAAGGTGCAAGAGAAAAAGGTATGCAGTAACTCATTTTCAAATCATGTTTGATTCAATAAAAGTGCTGTCTTATGAGGAATTCTGTTTGTCAGATTACTGTCAATGATTCTCAATTTATTACTACTGGTATTAGGATTTTCAATTCATTTGTGTAGGAATTGAGGATATTAACTGGGTATTAATTCAGGGGAAATGAAGATATAGCAAAAATAGGGTTAAATATCACTGGTACTGAATGCATCTTTGTCTCGCCTGCAAAGCAGAAAGCGAGATAGATGTGTCACTTTTCCGGCGACAACGGCGGCGTCAACAAGGTTAAGATTTTGCATTTGGCAAAACTTCTTAGCTTATATTTCAGGATCAGTTAATCCTATTGTAACTAAACTTGTCTATGTGGTTGCATATACTGTTAGGAAGCAGCATGCTGATACTGAGGTCAACGGTCAAGGTTTTCAATGTTAAGTTTTTGCGTATAGCAAAATTTCTCGCCTTATCTTTCTGGATTGATTAATCCTATTAGAAATAAACTTGGATACATTGCTCCCTATAATGTAGGAAGCAATATGCTCACACTGAAGTCACAACGTCGACGGTCAATGTCATTCTGACCTCTACAAAACTATTTTTCAGTGTTAGGTTTTTAGTCTTAGCAAATCTTATCTGGTTATATTTTGAGATTGCTTAACCCTACTGGAACACAGCTTGAGTACATGGTTGCGTATACCAAGAAGATACAGGATGGTGACATGGAGGTCATCAGGTTAACGGTCAAGGTCATTCTGACCTTGCTAATCCTGGTTAGGGTTCTTTTTTTCAAATGACAATTTAATCAGCAAAGACTGGCCAGTAATTATCGATTGTAATGCAACTCATCCTAGACAATTTCGGATAGAAACTTGAAACTTTGGGGATGATTGCACATATGGCCAGAGATGTGCATGACACTTGGAATTTTGGTATGACCCTGGGGTAGGGAATGTGGGTAAAAAATTTAATTTATCCAAAGGTGGTCATGTCACATATCATTTTCAAGCCATTGATGAGTAGACTACAGTACTTGGAATTATTTTGATCTTGGGTCAAACAACAGGTAGGGGGTGGGGTCGGAATGGGCACCAATCGATTGTAGAGCAACTCCTAGATCATTTCACATAGAAACTTGAAACTTTCGGTATGATTACACATATGGCCAGGGATGTGCATGACACATTGTAATTTTGATATCACCCCCCCCCCCCCCCAGGGCCAGGGGTGGGGGAAATGGTGAGCAGAAAGTAAATTTTATCAAATATGGTCATGTCACATATCATTTTGAAGCTTGTAGTTAGTAGACTACAGTACAACAAATTATTTTGTTCTAGAGTCAATCTGAGGCCAGGGGTTAAATGGGCAATCTAATTCTCTATATGTACATGGCTTGGACATTATTTTTTCACTGAATATTCAGTCCTGGGCAGACCAGGTCCTGCGGCAGCCGGATCCTGCGGTAACTTAAAAATGTGAGATATTAGTATCTTCTGATACCGTTCAGCCTTAGGTTTTTCCATTCAACAAATCATTTATATCTCAGGATTGGTTAATTCTATTGGAACTAAACTTGAATACATGATTACCTATAATGTTAGGAATCAGCATGATAACACAGAGGTCACAAGGTCAAAGGTCAATGCCACTGGGACAAACAAGAGACAGGTGAGACATTTAATTCTGCGGTATTCTTGTTTATATTTTTACAGCTGAATTTAAAGTATTATGTATGTTCAAATGCTAATGGTTCATATGTTAGTGTTCCAAGTGAGCGTTAAGGCCCTTGGGCCGCTTGTTCACTATGCCAGGGGCCGTATTCACAAACATACACCCCTACAGGTGTTAAAATATTAAAAAGTCATCCATGGCAATGATCTCACATTTAATGAGGTCATCCAAACTGACATGAGGTCATCCTTTCATAATAAGCAAT
This sequence comes from Chaetoderma sp. LZ-2023a, assembly GCA_034401795.1. Classification (NCBI taxonomy): domain Eukaryota; kingdom Metazoa; phylum Mollusca; class Caudofoveata; order Chaetodermatida; family Chaetodermatidae; genus Chaetoderma; species Chaetoderma sp. LZ-2023a. Next base: position 13,104,716 of record CM067372.1, read on the forward strand.
GCAAATTTCCAGGATTTGAATTCATCCATGGATTACCTCACCTAAAATTGAGGTCATCCATAGCAATTTGAGTTCTTAAAAACGAGTGGAAGAGTGAATATTTTGACCCCTGCACCCCTGCCTAGCTTTACATCACTTAGATAACCCAACTACGTTATATTTATGAAGGCGCATAATTTTTGGGACTTGCACAAATCACATCTCCTTTACACTTTAATCGATTTCAACCAGGCTGGAAGGATGCTATGGTGGTATGCTCCAGAACTACTATTCAGAATTTTGATTATTCAATTTTTTGGGTGAAAGATCTTATGAAAAATATACTGGAAAATGTCAAAATGCATCGCCTCCTCACCTGCGTGGGACATTTCAACTGAATGTGACTAAAAGAACCCTGTCGTGATGCACTCCAGAACTTCTATTTAGAATTTTTATTGATCATTTTTGTCTCTCCCCGAAGGGAAAAGCGAGACATAGGGATTACAAATTCCCGTGTCGTTGGCGTCGGCGTCGTGTCATTTAAAGTTTTTCATTAGCCTTATTAGTCAAGAATGGCCCATCAGATTTCAATGAAACCTTACAGACTGGTTCTATCCAATGCAGGGATGCGATTTTCATCATTACTACGCCGATTTTGGGGTAATCTCATGGTTTTGGACGTAGAATATTTTGGTGGATATTTGCGATAAAGTTTTTCAGTATCCTTATTGTTCAACAATGGATCATCAGATTTTGATGAAACTTTACAAACTATTTCGATCCCTTGTCGGCATACTGTCTTCATCATTACTAAGCAGATTTTTTAGGAATTTCTCATGTTTTTTTCGCAGTTTTTGACGTAGAATATTTTGGTGGATATTTGCGATCAAGTTTTTCATTAGCCTTATTAGTCAAGAATGGCTCCTCAAATTTTAATAAAACTTTAGTGCCTGATTCTATCCAATGCAGGGATGCAGTCCTGAGCATTACTAAGCAGATCTTCTATGAATTTCTCATATTTTTTTCACGGTTTTGGATAATCTTTGCGTTAAAGTTTTACATTAGCCTTATTAGTCAACAATGGCTCATCAGATCTTCCTTTGGGGCGTATTTCTCATGTTTTTTTCATGGTTTTGGACTTTGAATATTTTCCGTTAGTTTTTCATTAATTTTCTTTAAAGTTTTTAATTGCCTTAGTTATTATTTAACTCAATTCCCTGACAATTAACATATTGCTGATCTTTAATTCAGAGATCCAATTCACATCATTACGGTTTTGGACTTAAGATGATTATTTTAACATTTTTAAATTGATAATGGCTCGGTTTTATAGACAATGAGGACTCCAAAGAATTACAAAATATGCTATCATAGGAGTCAGTGTATGGACATTACCAAAAGTCTCTCACACATCAACATCCCTCTTCAGTTCATAATTGTCCCCCGACGGCCGTCAACGGGGACACTAGTAATAGGCGGTGTCCGTGTGTGTGTGTCCATCCGTCACACTATGTTTCCACTCGATAACTTTAGTTAACCTGCATGGATTTATGTCAAATTTGGTATAGTGATTCCTTATGACGAGGCTTCAGTGGGGATTGCGTTTCAGTGACACGCGTCTAGATGTGATGGAGTTATTCCCCTTGAATGACATAGAATTCAAGGAAAATTTGGTTTCCATTCAATACCTTTAGCTAGCCTGCATGGATTTATTTCAAATTTGGTATAGTGATTCCTTATGATGAGGCCGCTGTGGGGATTGTGTTTCAGCAACGCGCGTCCAGATGTGATGGAGTTTTTCACATCAAGAGTATACTTACCTCCCTAATACTTTTGATATTGCTAAATATCGGCTTTCACTCAATAAAACACTCAGATTAAAAACAGTTAGGTGCCCCTACTGGGCAGGGAGTCAGAGGTAGTCCGGCGGATGCTCGCCCCACCACCGCGCATGCGCCGACTACTACTTCCTCTTTGCTCATTTATTGGCAAAGGGTTACATGCGGTTTTGTTGTTTTCATACTTTTCTGCGCGTTGCCTTGTTTTTCGCTCACGTTTGACGTTTATTTTTGGTGGAAGCATGTCGGAAAGGGAGGATTCGCCTCTAGAAGGAGCGGGATCGCTTTATCAGGTGAATTCTTTGATATGCTAGCGTGTTTTGTCCCGGTTTAATGTATTTCCGGGACTCGCGCTTACCGTGATTAGCGCCTGATTATGTTGGGTTTTTACAACATGGTGCTTCATATGTCTCATTTCTCTTTGTGTTTTGTCCACAGGTATCGCATAGAAGCTTTGGTGGACTTTTCGGCACAAGAGGATATGTTTTCTCTCCACCACGGTTCCATTTCCTACTAATACTGTTAGGTTATCTAACCAAAAGATCTATGTTCAGTGAGTTGGAGGCCTGTTATAAAGGTCTTCTCACTTTGCCCTCTTGCTCCAATTCCTTCCCCTGAGGTGGAGAGAATGTAGAGGCGTACTATGGTGGAGTTCTCCGGTTCATCACGTTGGATGGTTTGTCTATACAAGGATCAGGTATCTAATTATAATGTAAACAAAAGGGGAGATAATTTCCCTTTTTGCCAATACTAGAATTGGAAGGAGTTATCTCTGTATCTGATTGTTGTGTACTCGAAATGCCAATTCAACGGAAATGTTCCGTTTTTACTTATACAATTCGTTCTTGCTCTTGGTGCTTGTTGCGGATCGATTAATTTGGTCACGAGAGTGATGACGTCATAATCGGCCTTGGCCTTTTTTATTAACAATTAACGTTTTGTCCATGGCTGGTTCTTCTTGATTTCTGATCTTGAGATCCTGTCCTCTCTTTTTAGTTGGTTTTGAGTTTGCTAACCTTAACTATCTTGCTCATTGTCCCTGTCCTTTGTCCTGTTTCAGAGACCTGGTTGCCCGTCCTGCGGGAGGTTTCTGAAAAGCCGCTTCGTCCCGCACTTGTGCTTCAGCTGCAGTCCCTGTGGACCGTTGCTGAAGTGCGACGTATGTAAGCTATGGGGGGGCGAATTAATGTCTGATTTTCTCGCATTGCAGGCAAGGGAGAAGGTAATGGAGGAAGAGAGGAAGAAGAAGGAGAAAGTGTGTAAGAAGGGTAAGAAGAAGGCCTCATCCGCGGTGGATATGGAGGCCTTCAGGTCCGAAATGTTGCAAGAGATGCAGAGGACAATAAAGGATCTGGTCCCAGAGTTGCTTCGTGGCATGCTCCCTGGGCCAGCTCCTTTGTTGTCCTCGGCATCTGCTTACGAGCAGGTGATCCCCGCCTCTGAATCCGGTCTCTTTAGGTCCGGTCCGGTTGTGGATTCAGAGGTGGCCCCTTTGTTGGGGGCAGTCCAAGGCCCTGGCAGCAGGCATGGCGCCGCGCCGAGGGGCCGTGGACAACGGTTGTTGCTGGGACCCGCGGTCTGCTCATCAGACCCCGGGTATCCGCGCGCCGAAGGTGCCAAACCCTCCTATGGCACCTTTCCTGGCCAGTCCGGGTTAGCTTTCTTTGCTGACCCGGAGTCTAATCTTTCTGGCCAGGAAGAAGAGGATCTCCTGCTGGGGTCGCCGTCTGAGGACGTGGCCATGGAATACGACGTCTGTGCACCCCTCGCGGGGAATGCAGGCGACGTGTTCCATGGTTCTACTCACGCAGGAGTAGATTTCACGGTCCAGAGGGTGTCCCCGGGCGGTGCTGTTGACCACGGATACCGCATACCTCGGCTTGCCGATGGTATGGCTGGTGCTGGTCAGACCCGTGGTAGAGCGGTGTTTACCCCGCGCTCTGCCACGGCGCCTGCTCCTGGTCAAGCCGCGGATTTTAGCATGCCTGCTCTCTCGGGCCCGCATGCTTTTCCAGGCTTGCCAGGGGTATCAGCTTACCCGCCGTCGACGTCAACTGCGAGTGCTCTGGAGGAAGACGAAGGCCCTCGTCTAGTAGAGCGCTCGCAGTTAGCCACGGAGGAGGATTGGTCGGACGCTTGCCAGTGGCTGGTGAGTGTTCGGCCAGATCTACCCGTGGAGCTGCCGGCTAGCCAGCGTGACCATAGGCCGTGGTTAGCTGGTAGGCCGGCGGCTACCGCTATGCCATCTCTGCCGCTTGCTGAGCATGTCGTGGACATGTTCGAAGCGGCAGAGGCGTCCATTAAGGTGAATGGACGTCTCGCGAAGGCCCCTCGCGAGATGGCGAAGCGGTGCCGCATCGTGCCCCTGGATTACCAGCGGTACGGTGTGGTGCCAAAGCCGAGCGTTGATGATCGCGCGGCTTTGGGCGAAGATGCGCGGCCAGGCTCCCGTTCTGACACGGGAGTCTTGTGCTCGAACGCGTTGCGTTCGGCAAATGCCGCGCTGCGGGATGCGGAGGAGAGTGGGAGAGCGTCGATTGCCGCTCTATCCCACGTTTCCCAGCTGCTACAAGGGGTGGTAGCGGCTTCCGCATCACGCCAACCTAGCCCGGTGACAGTCCAGAGAGCCATTCAGGATGGTATCAACCTGGCTTTGGACTGTTTGACGCGGGCGGTAACCAGAAGTGTCCGGGCGAGGCGCACGTTTGCACTTGACAATCTGTGCCCGTCCCAGGACCTGTATAATAGGCTGCTGCGGACGCCTATGACAGGTCCTGGTCTCTTTGGAGGTGAGGGATGCAGGCACCTCCAGGAGACGGTCACTCTGGTTAATAACCAGAGGGCGCTGCGGGAACAGTTTGAGGTGCTCCGGCGGGAGCGTGTTCGCGCGGCACCCCCTGCGTATCGTCCTCTGCAGGCTCGAGGTGGTGCTGGCCAGGTCAGGGGCCAGCCACCGTCGCAACGTAGGCCTAGGCCACGGGCGATTCGGCCAGCAGTGAGGGGGGCGCAGGCTCCCCAGCCGCACCCAGCCAGACAGCAGCCCGCGCACCGTGGTGCGCGCGGCGCTGGGCGGGGCGCGCGGGGATCTGGTCGCGGTAATCGGGCCTGATGGCCTGGTTACCGCGGTGGGAACCACTCCGGTGTTACAGGCCGAGAGAACAGTGCCACTCTGGCCCTCCTTATGTCCACCTCTATCCCTAGGTGGACCGGTGGGCGGCCGTTTGGCCGCCCGCTTGCCAGAGTGGAAGCGGTTGACTCAGGACCGTTTAGTCTTGCGATGGCTTTCGGTCGGGTATCGTCCCGACTGGGTGACAGGCCCGCCATCGCGACTGTCTCTCGCGCCGATCTGGACTCCCATTCCACGGGATCCGGATCAGAGGTTGTGTATAGAGGAGGAAATAAATTCTCTCATACTAAAAGAAGCCATTCAGCCGGCACAGAGGTGCCCGGGCTTCTATTCAACCCTGTTCTTAGTAACAAAAAACACCGGAGGGTGGAGGCCGATTCTCAACCTCAAGCCGTTGAACAAGTTCATCGAGACACCCAGTTTCAAGATGGAGACTGTGCGCTCGGTGTTGGCGGGGTTAGAGCGAGGGATGTGGACAGCATCGATAGATTTGAAGGATGCTTATTTCCACATTCCCATAGAGAGGAGTTTCCGTCGATTCCTGAGATTTGCATTTCAGGGCCGGCGGTGGGAATTCAGGGTGTTACCCTTCGGAATTTCCACGGCTCCTCGGGTCTTCACCCGTGTGGTTCTCGCGATCACTGCATACCTCCGCAGGAGAAGCATAGCAGTCCACACGTACATAGACGACTGGCTATTGAAAGCACACACCCGGGAAGCGTTGTCCGCCAATCTGGTGATTGTTTTGAAAACTCTCTCGGACTTGGGCTGGATAATCAATTTCCCGAAATCAGAGCTAACTCCATCCCAGAAGTTTGTTTACCTGGGCATGTTCTTCGATCTGGAGACGGGGTATGTGTACCCCACTCAGGAGAGGGTTCAAGTACTCATCTCGGTAATTCAGTCGGTGTGCGACAGTCGTCATGTCCTGGCACGGGTTTACTTGAGAATGCTGGGCTTGATGGTTTCTTTGGAACCAGTCATTCCACAGGCCGCCTTGCGCAGGCGTCCGATCCAGTTGTTTCTCATGACACAGTGGACCCAGAGTTCAGGTTCGCTGGACTCGAACGTGCCGGTGTTGGCGCCTCTGATTCACCACCTGCAATGGTGGTTGAATACAGAGAATCTCTTGCTGGGGGTTTTGCTAACCCCTCCCCACCCTCAGGTGACTGTGTATACAGATGCATCGATGGAGGGGTGGGGAGCTTGTCTGGAAGAGTCCACAGTATCAGGGCTTTGGGATCTGGATCAGTCCAAGGAACATATCAATCTACTAGAGCTAAGAGCAGTAGTCCTGGGCCTGGAACATTTCTTACAGAAAGTTCAGGGCAAGATTGTTCTAATTCGTTCAGACAACTCAACAGTAGTGACTTACATAAACCGCCAGGGCGGAACGAAGTCGCCCAGTCTCTGTATGATGACATGGGGACTGCTTTGTTGGTGCCTGGATCATGGGATCACCTTGAAAGCAGTTCATATTCCGGGGAGGTTAAATCTGCTAGCAGACTCATTGAGCCGAAGGATGAGTGTTTTACCCACGGAATGGCAACTAAATCAATGTGTGGCGGATCGTCTGTTCGACCATTGGGGGAAACCCAACATAGATTTGTTCGCGATGAAGAAGAATGCGAAGATGACGACGTACGTCTCTCCGATTCCAGACCCAAGCGCTTTCGCAACAGATGCGTTAGCTATCAGCTGGGAGGGAATGTATGCATACGCATTCCCCCCAGCAATCCTGATTCCAAAGGTGCTTCAGAAAATCAGGCAGCAGGAGTGCCAAGTGCTTCTGATCGCCCCGGATTGGCCAAGCCGATCGTGGTATACGGATCTGCTGGACCTTCTGGTCTGCAATCCGGTTCCGCTGCCTCTGATGGACAACCTTATCTTCCAGGGCAAGGCCCTTCACGACAATCCGTCAATGTTCCGATTGACTGCGTGGATGTTGTCAAGGAATCTAGAATTAAGGAGGGCTTTTCTGAGCAAGCGGCCATGTTTATGGCCAAAGCCAGGAGGGGGTCAACCTCCAGAGCATATAATTATAAAATCAACAGATTTGCAGAATGGTGCTCAAAAAGATGTATTGATCCAATGGAATCATCTATTCAGGTAGTGGCTGATTTCCTCTGTCACCTATATGATGCCTATAGCCTCAAGCCTAACTCTATTGCTGGTTATAAGTCAGCTTTAATGACTGTTATTCCTTGCTTGGCTAATAGGGGGAGTGATGAAGTAAGTACATTAAATGTATTAATTAAAGGCATGGGCAATCTAAGACCAAGGAATCCTCCACTGATTCCGTCTTGGAGTTTATCACTGGTGCTCCAGGTACTAGGTGATAAGCCTTTTGAACCACTTAGTTCCATTTCTATGAAAATGTTAACTCTTAAAACTGTATTTTTAATTGCTGCGGCCTCGGCTAGGCGTAGGAGTGAAATTCACGCCTTATCAGCCGAGGTTGACCGTTTTGTGGTTACAGGGGAAGGCCTTAAGCTTCTACCTAGGATTAATTTCTTGTCTAAAAATCAGTCATTGAAATATCCAGGTCAACCTATTTTTTTGCCATCTTTAACTAGATATGATCCTAATTCTAAAGTATGGTGCCCCGTACGGGCGCTGCTCCGGTACAAACAGCGTACTTCGGAGTGGCGTACCGACCAGTCAGCGTTATGGTTGTCATATATTGAACCCCATGGTAGGGCGTCTAAGGACACCATTTCTAGGTGGATTGTGGAATGTATTCAATTTTGTCACGAATCCGCCACCGGGCGACAGGTTGACGTGGCCAAGGCTCACAGTGTCCGCGGTGTCGTGACATCCACTGCCCTTTTTAATGGGGTCCCTGTGGATGATATTATGTCAGTGGCTCAGTGGCACTGTGAGTCTAGTTTTACAGACCATTACCTCCGTGACACCTCTAACCCTCTCGCCTTGTCGATTTTGAAACAATAACCGCTTTATGTTTGTGAAGAGTGCCTCCGCATTGCTTATATACTTCGCCATTCAGCGACGGTGACAACCACTTGTCGGGACTGTATCATCCTTCTCTGCTGGAGTCATGATGACAGCTTCCTAGGACAACAAGGTCAGTCTTGTTCATGTGTTGTTCATTGTTTGTATTGTCACGTTACCCAGTGTTATTAATATGGTGATGGTTTATGTGGGTTGTGGTTCTTTATAGAGAGTATACGAAAATGGAGCCTTTTCGTCTCTGTCCTATAGTACTTAGCACTAGTACGAAGAGAGCGTGTAGGACATTGAGGTCATTTAATCTTCCTCCCAAGGGAGGGGGGGGAGCGCATATGACAAATCGGTCATCTCTCAGGCATCGGTTGTGTTATCCGATGGTTTATCAAATCCTGACTGTGTTTTCACACAGTTTCAGACGTCATAAGTGCCTTAAAACGCTTGAAAGCGTATAGGGAAGAGCTGGTCTTTTGACCTCGCCTCCCTCCCGCCAGATTCACTTTCGAATTCTGGCAATATCAAAAGTATTAGGGAGGTAAGTATACTCTTGATGTGAAATAAACGAAATCTAGGATTTCTTTTTTCACGAGAGAGTTGATACTTACCTCCCTAGATACTGACCCGGCCTCTCCGCCCCACAGAGGCTCGGTCTTCAGGCTCTTGGTAGTTGCATGTGTTAGCCAATAAATGAGCCAGAGGAAGTAGTAGTCGGCGCATGCGCGGTGGTGGGGCGAGCATCCGCCGGACTACCTCTGACTCCCTGCCCAGTAGGGGCACCTAACTGTTTTTAATCTGAGTGTTTTATTGAGTGAAAGCCGATATTTAGCAATATCAAAAGTATTAGGGAGGTAAGTATCAACTCTCTCGTGAAAAAAGAAATCCTAGATTTCGTTTAATCCCCCTTGAATGACAGAATTCAAGGAAAATTTGGTTTCCGTTCAATACGTTTAGCTAGCCTTCATGGATTTATTTCAAATTTAGTATAGTGATTCCTTATGATGAGGCCTCGGTGGGGATTGCGTTTCAGCGACGCGTGTCCAGATGTGATGGAGTTATCCCCCTTGAATGACAATTCAAGGAAAATCTGGTTTCCGTTCAATACCTTTAGCTAGTCTGCATGGATTTATTTCAAATTTGGTATAGTGATTCGTTATGAAGAGGCCTCGGTGGGGATTGCGTTTCAGCGATGTGCGTCTAGATGTGATGGCGTTATCACAATAATGACATAGAATTCAAGGAAAATTTGGTTTCCGCTCAATAACTTTACCTAGTCTGCATGGATTTATTTCAGATTTGGCATACTCATTCCTTGTCGCTAGTCCTCGGTGGGGATTGCGTTTCAGAGACATGTGTCTAGGCACAACAGAGTTGTCTCCCTTAAATAATGGCCAAATTTGTCAGAAAAACTTGGTTTCCACTTGATAACTTTAACTACATGTGCCTGCGTGTGTAATTTATCAAACACTCAACCTTTACATATGTTGCAGTGTTGTAGCCACCATAGATTCACATGCATATACACACACAATTTTGTAAAGGCAGGAATCTCACAAATTATGCTTTACTAACAACACCCATCGGGGGACATGTGATCAGTACTGATCTTCTTGTTATAATGATTATGCAAGTGGTTTGCCTTTTAAGTATCAAAATATGTATCCAGTGGTCAATAATATCAGGGGCGAGACATATCACGCCTTAGCGTTCTTGTTTGGTGAAAATCCTTAGATTTTTAGAAAATTTACCTGAAATCATTCTTAATAAATGGCCCAACTTTAAGCAAATTTGACCATGTGTATAGGTTCTGGAACTACTGTTCAGGTGTATAGGTTCTGGAACTACTATTTAGGTGTATAGGTTCTGGAACTACTATTCAGGTGTATAGGTTCTGGAACTACTATTCAGGTGTATAGGTTCTGGAACTACTATTCAGGTGTATAGGTTCTGGAACTACTATTCAGGTGTATAGGTTCTGGAACTATTATTCAGGTGTATAGGTTCTGGAACTACTATTCAGAATTTCCAGCGACCATCTTGGATTTTCATAACTTCTGGATCTCCTATAATAAATTACTGAGAACAGCTTTAAATGACTTCTTAAGAAGCACCTTGTAGATGTAAACGAAAGTTGGGTGGATGAGCACTGTAGTGATTGGTTCCAGAACCTCCATTCAGAATTTTGATTGGTTCACTTTTACAGTGACCATCTTGTTCTTGTCCTGTCATCGACCAATCAAACTTTAGTTTGGTGATCATATTAGATTTTTTAATTGGATGGATGGAAACTAAAGTTTGATCTGATTGTGTGGCTGGTGTTCAGCATTAACTTCTTTTTAAATATCATTTGTACTGAATTCCAATTGTTTATGTTACTGCTGAATTTAAACTATTATGTCTGTTCAAATGTTAATGATTCAAATGTTACTGGTCGTTACTTAAGACAACCCTACTACGTCATATTTATGAAGACGCATAATTCTTTGGATTTGATAAAATTTAGGCATTTTTAAAGCTAATTACCCTGCCCCTGATTAGCGAGCTAATGTGTTGCTATCCTGTATGATTTCAGTGCCAGTGTTTACAGTTGGAAGGGCAAGAACTGCTGCAGTGTGCTGATCATGTTTAACAATATAATACATGTGGTGTTACAGAACACGAAATCAAAATTGTATGAGCATTGCAAGAGTCCGTGTATCAAGTCTTAATCTAACATTTCATCTGGAGAAGAGGGAACTTTAGTCACATGCCTATGTATGACATTCATATAGTTTATAAGCTAATTAACCGCTACACATTAAGTCATGTGATGTATGCATCAAACTCTAGTATTGTCATCACGTCAGACCTCGGTTAGGCGTGTGTAAGCAGCTAATCATGAAATTACATATTCCAAACATAAGCACATATGGTACAGGCCAGGAATAACTTAACATGTTTTGTCTTAAATAAACTGTACTATTGAATATTTTTGGACTTAATTTGATTGGAATCCATTGTGGCCTAAAGCAGCAATGGTTTCCAATCAAATTAAGTTCAAAATATTCAAGAGAACATTTCTTACATCGTGTTCAAAATTTTATTAACTAATATGTTTTTGTTTTGGAAACCTGTTAACTTCTTTATCTGTGTGCTGTACCGCAATCCTGTGATCGTGATATAATGTCGTCAGTCAATCTATAATTTCATCTAATAGAGTGATCCAGTTATAGCTGTGCCTCGCCCATTTCTAGCTCAGATCCGCCCCACTTTTTTCTGCGTGTTCGAATTGATTTGAAACCTCAATTCCCAGAATCTAGATTTCAAAGTAACTATATAGCTCCCAGTCAACCAGTCAAATCAGTGTCAAAAGAATCAACAGAATGTTTCTTGAATTGTAGTCATGAAAGACAACCAAGTCATGTACATTCGTAACAGGCTTGTCAGTTTTCGTGACAGAGCTACAGGCCATTTTGATTGACATTGGCTAATATACATGTGACATATCTGAGTTTGATGTCAGAATGACAGATTGGATCCTTCCATTGATGCATCATCTATCTGACTTGTGTATCCGTAGCAGCAACTGACATCTTGCATGCAATCATAATCAGGTTAATGTGTCTACCAATGCAAGATATGGTATAATACTTCAATAATCTATACATAATGACAGATCAGTATCTGAATTTCTTTTCAAAAAAATAATCCATTTGTTGAAATAATGTTTTCAGGCTACTAAAAGCTTAAAATTAATGCAAAAACATTGTTTGCAACACTTAGATGGATTGAGTACTAGCAATACCCCCACCCATTTCTAACCCACACCCCACCCACCTTTGTGCATGTGCTGGAATCAACTTGAAATTTGGATCATGCAGTTGCAGAAACACAATTTCAGGGTAATTATAGAGGTAAATTGTTGAATATTTTAAAATCATTTTGACTGGTAGCTGTCGCTGCCAGTCAAATTAATTTCAAAATATTCAGCAAAATGTTTATTAAATTGTAAATTAGCAAAATACATACAATTTGTACACTTTTCTGACAAACCGTTCAATTTTTGTGACGGCTACATCACTGTGACATTAGCTAACATGTGACGTAATTGATTATGACATCAGATACTTGAGTGACAGATCTCATCCCTCTGACCTGTTATCTAAATGATATTTTATTGACATGACCAATATATTATATATCAATGTTCTATTTAATGTCTTTCATATTTTATCACCATTTTACAGGTGATATCGGATTCCTTAATAATCACTGTGATATATCTATTTTATAAGTTACTGTATTTCTCTGCTAACATATTTGAATTCAGTATATTATATATCAACATTATATCAGAATTTTCACTAGCTATTAGGTGATATTTAACAATTATTTCATTTTTTTATAAATAGATATTTCTAGAAAACATGTAAAATGTTTAATATTTATTACTTTAGAGGTAATTCTTCAAGTTTATATACGTAATTTGTGACTCGTGACGTCTTGTTAGCTGAATTAGTGACTATGATAATATGTAAAACAATAAATAAGAATCTCTTGCATATTATGTTTTCCTTGCTATATACCCTTGTCCCGTTAAGGGAAGATTTACATCTGTCAGTTTGTATGGAGCTGTATCTCAAACACTACTGATCTGATTTGACTCAAATCTTAGCACAATGAATGAACTTCCTATGCACGAGGATACCCATGCTTTGATCCGAAAAAAAGAACCAGGATGCGGATCTGATCAAATTCAGGATCTATGGATATCTCAGAAACTACTTGTCCAATTTGTTTCATATTTTAACACAAGAAAGGGTCTGGTCATACACTAGGAGGATGACACAACTTTGGGCCCGATCTGGGAAAATTAAAAAAAAACCTGGATAATCCGAAGTTTAATCTGACAATGTAACCAAAACATTAGGGTGAGAGGCTGCAATCTCTGATTGCTCTTGTCTCATGTTTCTGATATTGCCCAATAGATTACACTTTATAGGAGTGCAATGAAATTAGGTATTTCTTTTTACTTCATCAATTATGCTGAGAGTTTGGGAGAGTGGAAAAAATCTGCTTCGGCATCTGCTCCCGATAGGCTTTTTCAAACACTATTTACATCAACAAGGGAGGTTGTCAGATTTAAATAAAACCACAGTTATTACTACATTACAACCTACCTCCTTGCATTACTGTTGCTCTTTCCTTCTCTGAAGGGAAGCGTAGTAGGATGAATTTTTTACAGCCAATGTTTGCTGGGTATTGTGGTTACAGAGTGACTGAAAGCTTCTTCAGGAATCTCCATACTCTCTAATGATGAGATCCATAGTAATTCGCTTGAATGCTATATCTCAGAAAGAGGCAAGAAGAGGGTTAATCCAATACCCAGGGCCACTGAGTAGGTCATTAAGCACAATGACAACCTCATTGGCTGATAGCTATCACATGACCTTGATGGTAGCAACCAAGACTTCATTCCGTTTCCTACTCTTGAAGGAAGAGGCATTTAAATTTACAAGCCAATTTAAAAAGTTATTTATAACTTGTTAAGATCGCTGTGGATTATTGAAAAGTGATGTAAAGATCATCAAGAAAAATGCGTCGTTCACCGCTTGTTCAGAAGCCAGTTATATCAACACAGGATTCTTCTACATCATCAGTCAACATTCCGCAGCCTGTGCCCTTGCAGACCAAGGAAGGTCTCGGGCCTAATCAGGTTATAAGTCGGTCCGGTCTGTTATCCCCTGTCACTACTACTTCAGAATTCAGAACAGAACAGAACTTCTACTTATTTTATCCCCTGTCACTACTACTTCAGAATGCAGAACAGAACAGAACTTATACTTATTTTATATCTGCTGTTACTCCGACTAGACTTCCGACCCTGGGCTCGGGGGTTTTCTCGGCCCTGGGTCTGGACGTTGAGCGGCTTAGGTTACCGATTTCATCCTGGGGGCCGGATCCGGATTTTTGTCCGAGTCCGGCCATTAGGGATACTTCGGGTTCTGTTTTCTTGCCGGCTCCGGCCCCACCTCCACCCACCCCCCCCCCCACACCCCAGGTTTCTCCAGGGTCCTGGTCCTCTGGTAATTTTCCCGGCTTTCCTGCCCTGGTTCCGGCCTCGGCCCAAGTCGGACCCGGTCATTCTGGCGTGTCAAAATTAAAATTTTTAATTTCTTCCGCTATTTTTGACATTTTTTCTCATGTTCCCCCGGTCCTGAACGGCCTAAGATTCGGGACCGGGTTTAGTGGAACCGTGCCCTGGTCCCTTTTGTGGACCCGGGTTCGGCTCATTTCTTTGGATAGGGTTTCGGGCCTCCTATCATCTTTTTCGTTTCGAATTTTAATTTTTCTTAGCTAGATAAGTTATTCCTTTTTTTCAATGGGATCTTTTTTCACCTTATTACATATGTGCATATCATTATCTTACCTAGCAGTACTCTCTCATGCGATATCTTAGTAGTTCAGGCTTCTTTCTCCCCTCTTTCTACGTGTTATCTCTCCTTGCCTTCTCACAATTTAAGTTATAGTAATTTTATTCATTCTCAACCTGTTCTTCTCGCACTCTTTCCTATCTGTCAGATTACCGCACAGTTCTAATTAGCTATGTTTTGGTCATATTTTCATCCCGAGTTAGAGGCGCAGTTCTATTCGGGGCCCTCATCTTTTTGTATAGTATACCTCCTTTCTATGTTGGAAGGTTGACATATTTACTTTCATAACTTTAGGAGAGTTTACATGTCATTCTATATTTATCATGAATATTTAGTTCTTTTAAGGCTAGTCTTCCCTATTTATCACACTTTTATTTTATAAATATTCATTCCCTAAAAGTCAGATTAGATTTGCGCTAATGGTATTTTGTGACTTTCTTTAATATAAGTTTCTTTGCCATATTTCGTCGTTCTTTAGTAGCTGTCAGTTTTTATCGTCATCACTCCTAGTTTGGCAGTCTATTCGTCCTAGTCTCATTTCGTCTCAGCGACATTATCGCTTTTTTCTCTTCTATTTACCCTTTTTTTAAGACTATTTTCTTATTTTTAGCTAAAACTTATTTAGAGTCATGGTCTTTCCCACCAGTTCGGGATTGGTGATTTTGGGCTCGAAATTTATCCTTTTTCATTCCCTTCTTATCTACTTCCGGGAGCTGTCAGATTGTCATCATCATTCCTGTCACTTTTTATATAGGTCATTGACAATTCGCCTCATATATATTTTGTTCCCTTTTTGTCTATAATGTTTCAATGTCTACAACTTTTAATAAGTACGGCCATTCTTCTATGATGCTTTTTTCTTCATACAAAGATAGTGGTAGATATTGAATAGTAGAAATCAATGCAAGTTACCTCTCTCAGGAAGGGGTTAGAATAAGGATATAGCTCTTATAACTAAGATACATCGCCTTTCACTCGATTCAAGAAACATTACTTTCTAATAGTATAAATCGATGCTTGGAAGTCTCTATCTGATGTCATTGTAAAATCCTAAATTATTTAGTCTCTTGAACACTTTGGACTTATACTGAGATAACTCAAGAAATATCTTAACTAACAACATCCTATCTATTATCAGCCTAGTCCTAATTTGAATATTGAGACTTTTTATCCTTTATTCTTCTTTTATAGCTTTCTTTATTCAGATATTAGGTACCATACTAGTATATCTTCCGTTGGTAGGCTTCTTATCTACTCTCGTTATTAGGTCTTCTTAATTTATTTCTATTGTTTTATGTGTATAACTGATGTGCACATTTCATTTTGTAATCAGGATCGATTTATAAGCATCCTTAATGGCAGGGGTCTTTCCATATTTTGTCTTACTAGTTGCAAAGTTTGCTTTTTTATACATAATATCATATTATGGAAAGGTTCCTCTGGTCTATGTTTTTACCCACCTGGAGGTCTCTTTCGACCTCTCGGGGGAAGTTATTTCCCTCCCTCCCAATGTGCAGATAATGGTATCCACAATTCAACCTCTCAAGGTAGGTCAGTTAGTTTCGACCACATCTTTCCTCAGATTCATAGGCCTCATGGTTTAGGTATAGAAAGTGATTCCTTGGGCTCCTCTGATGAAAAAACCCTTCCAGTTCTATCTTATGACCCACTGGAATCAGTCTAGATTTCTGAATCATTGAATTTTCATCAATTTCAACTCATGAACCATTGCCGGTTTTGGAAAGTCAGTCAATCCCCGTTATTTGGGGTCCCTCTTCATCCACCATCTCCTCAGGCCATCTTTTTCACGGATACATACCTGCAAGGATGGGGCTCCTTCTGGGACTCCAAGAAGATTTCAGGATCCTGGTCCCTCACAGAATCTTCCTTTCATGTCAACCTTTTAGAACTGTGGGTGGTTTTCCATGCCCTAGTTCATTGGGAACCCCTGATTCTCAGTCAATCTTTATCCGATCAGACATTTCACAGTAGTCTCATTCTTCTATCATCAGGGGGGGGGGGGGGGGTCCAGGTCGGTCTATACCTGTCGAGTCACTGATTGTTCTTCACTGGTACATTTCCCGCAGCATTCGCTTCAAGCATCCCACGTCCCGTGCAATTTGATTTTTCTGGCCGATCAGTTATCTCGTCCTTCCAGGATCCCAGATTCGGAAGGGGAGTTGAGAGGCTGTAGCCCAGTCAATTTTTCTCCAGCTAGGTCTTCCCCTCATAGACCTGTTTGCTTCTGGCAAGAACAGAAAGATATCCACCTTCATATCTCCCTTTCCGGAAGTCATGGCTCTTTCAGTAGACGCTCTAGCTCCATATTGGGACAACATGTTCGCTTATGTTTTTTCCCCTATGATTCTTATTCCTCTGGTACTCTGAAAAATCAAGCAACTTCATTGTCTGGTCCTGTTAATAGCTCAGTTTTGGCTGACATAATCCTGGTTTCCGGATCTCCTGGGCCTTCTTGTAGATCTCCCTCTGTTACTTCCTGTCACCCCCAATCTATTGTCCCAGATCAGAGGCAGGATTTTTCCATCAGAATCCAGAAATCTTTCTCTTTTCAGTCGGGAAGTTGTCGAATTGCCCTTCCTTCATCAATCTTTTCAGTCAGTGTTCAGGAACTTTTGGAGAAATCACTCAGAACTTCCACTTGTAACATTTATTAGGCTCGATTTGAGTTTTTCAACAATGGGGTTCGGTCCATTCTAGCCTTCCCTCTGAGCACTCTGTGACTCAGCTCTCAGTTATCTCTGTCAGTTCCTATCGATATGGTCTGAACTCCTTGTCAAATGTCTTCTTGACCTTTCGCTCCAAGTACAAAAAATCCATTTCACGACCTCATTAAAGGTATGGGTAATTCACGTCCTCCTTTTAAGAAACCCCTTCCTTCCTGGAATCTTTCGCTTGTATCACAGGTTCTTGATGAGAAACATTTCGAACCCTTAGGTTCTGTTCTTTATAACATCTGACCATCAAAGCAGTATTTTCATTAGCAGTAGCATTAGCTAACCGTCGCTCTGAAATTCATGCCTTTTCTGCTGAATTGGATAGTTTTCAAATTACGGGTATTAGCATTATTCTTTATCCCAGGGCAGAATTTCTGTCAAAAACTCAGTCTGTCAAATTCTTGTGTAATCCCATTATAGATCATAAACTTTCTTCCTTTTCAGAAGAATCTGTACGTTAGCCCTGTTAGGTCCTATCGTTTTTTGCCTGGACTCTTTTGTCACATGTCTACATAGTCCTTCAGTTCAAGATCAGTAACATTTCACATTCTCTTTAGGGTTTTGGGAAATTCTCATCCTCCCTTCAGTATCCCCTTCCATCACGGAACCTATCCCTTGTACTTCAGGTTCTAGCTGGTAAACTCTTTAATCGGTTGTTTTAAACAAAATAACTCTCAGAGCATCCTTGTTATTAGCAATAGCTTCAGCTAGCCGTCTTTCGGAAATTCATGCCTTATCTGCTGATTGGGATAGTTTTCAAGTTACGGGTATTAGCATTATCCTCTATCCTAGCAAGCCTGGAAATAAGGTGCCTGTCAAGGACATTGTCAGGCACCAAATTATCAAATGGCAGGCACAGTCCCAGTAGTTGCAGCATCCAACAAGAGTCTGCATACAAATGTTGACAAATCAATAAAATATGCACCTAACTTAGGTGTATCATGATCATTATGACACATGTTTAGATGCTTTTTGACATATTTCTAATAAATTCAAATAAAGAACACTGAGGTAGAATAGTGTTGACAGCCAGCAAATTCTGGATGTCCAGTATTAAGTAGCTGGTGCCTGGCAAAGTGTTGGATACTGTTGAAAAAGTTATTTCCAGGCCTGTCCTAGGTAAGAATTTCTGTCCAAACTGAGTTTTTAGATAAACCCATCATATTTCATAGGCTTTATGCTTTATCTCCAGGCAACTCTGTCTGGATCCCTGTTAGGGCTCTATATTTACAAATTCCGTTCAACTTGTAAACGAGATGACATATTTGGGTTACGTTTGCGGTAGGCGTTGATAGTCCTGCCTCTTTAACTTATATTTCACGTTGGTTCATTGATACTATTAAAATTTGCCATGAATTAGCTTCTCCCGGGGGCAATTCATTAGTTGGTGTTAAGGCCCATGATGTTAGGGGCCTTGCCACCTCTTGTGCCCTTTTTTATGGATCTTCTCTTGATGATTTCATTCAAGTTGCTATCTGGAAATCAGAGAATTCTTTATTAATTTCTATCTTAAGATTTTGGTGCTTCTTCCTTCTTCTATAAAAATATGCAGATGGTAGCTTCGGGGATCTTGACTCTTATTTCTTCATCATCTTCTTTTCCTTCATAATCTCCATTCTTATAAGAAATTTTATTTGAGATGAGCGTGAGTTCATTACTTCTTTCTCATGTGGGTATTTCACCTCTTTCATATCATCTCTTTCATCACACTTTATTTTTATTCATTTCATTCTTGCATGATCATCTCTTCTCTTTTGTATTCTTGGAGTCGTTTAATGTCCTCCTTTCTGCTCTCCTTTCTTCTGTACCCTTTCTATTAGGGTTATTTATGAGAGTAATTCAGATGAATTACCATCATTTGTAGTATCTTACTCTACTTGTTTTTACTAACTTCGTATATTCATTCTTTCTATTTTTTACATCAATTTTGCGCAAAAATTCGCCTCCTGGCCTTTGTTCAATGTTGAAATCTGTATTTGAGCAATAGTAATGCAAGGATGTAGGTTGTAATGTAGGAAAAATGACCCGACAACCCGGAGGGTCTGGTCTTATGTTTTACTAATTACATATACCTTCCTCCTTGCATTACGGCCCACCTCAAGCCTCCCCTCTGTCAAATTTTTTTTAGGGGGGGGGGGGGGGGGGCTTGAGGCTTCATTTTAATGGTCCTATCTTGTTAGAATAGTTATATTCAGCATAAAATAGTCATTATATTCTTCAGCCTATGGGTATAACCGGATATGTCAGTTTTTGACATATTGGTATTTCTGAAAGAAATTTCCCGTCATATAATGTAGAGTATTTAGGTCAATTTTAATTTCAGCTTTAGTCAGATATTCAAAGTCGAGTAGTGATAGGATCATCTGCCTCTTCATGGATCTGCATAAAGCTGGATTATATGGCTGGATTCGTCAAAGGAATGAAGTCTTGGTTGCTACCATCAAGGTCATGTGATAGCTATCAGCCAATGAGGTTGTCATTGTGCTTAATGACCTACTCAGTGGCTCTGGGTATTGGATTAACCCTCTTCTTGCCTCTTTCTGCGATATAGCATTCAAGCGAATTACTATGGATCGCATCATTAGAAAAAGTATGGCGATTCCTGAAGAAGCCTTCAGTCACTCTGTAACCACAATACCCAGCAAACCTTGGCCGTAAGAAATTCATCCTACTACGCCTCCTTTCAGAGAAGGAAAGAGCAATAGTAATGCAAGGAGATAGGTATATGTAATTAGTAAAACATAAGACCAGACCCTCCAGGTTGTCTGTTCGATTCATTCTATACGATGCTTAGAATTATATTGATTTTCGAGATTTTTCCATACGTTTACATTGATTGAACTTAAGACGTCTGGATCCATGTTAAGGTTTTTTGCTGCATTAAGCTTTTTTCAAATGAAATTTACCTCAAAAAGGGGTAAAATCCAATTTGAATAAAGCTCCACAGATTTATTCTATACGATGCTTAGGACTCTACATTAAAAAGAAATCTATTGAACTATTTTTCCATATTTTTCGGGAATGGACAAGTGATCTTGTACCATGTCGACTCCGTTGTCTGTCCGTCAGTGTGCGATTAGTCATTATACTGCAGTTTACTACAAGGCAGTGATGCTTTATGGTTTAGTCTTAAAACTTTGTTTCTCCGAAGCCATGCATGCCCATTGGCCAGTACCATGGGTATTCTGATTCAACAAGTAGATTTTCATTTAATACTGAAATCATATCCAGTGGTCTATCATATCCTATAACAATTAATATATACAGCTGTTAGAGGTACTGTTCGCTATCTTTTGAGGGCTCTGGTTCTATATACTATGTACATGGATTGGACATTATATTTTCATAGAATATTTAGTCCACGGCAGGCTGGGTCCTGCAAAAACATAAGAATGTGAGATATTTGGTATCTTCTGATACCTTTTGTTAATAAATAGCTGCTAGGATTCCGGTACTGATATTTTAAACATGATCCAGTAACATACTCATCAACAAGGATACAACCTTGTATGCTGTACTGTGCATAGTAGACTTTGTCAGTCGCAATTCTCACAGGAACATACTGGCTCGAGGCCAGACAACAAGTACATTACTTATCCTATATTGTAAGCTACGTAACACATCGGGGGGGGGGGGGGGGGGGGGGGGGGAATAGGAAACACTATGCTAGTGTGTCCATGCCTTGCAGAGATAAACGGTCCTTGTATCGAGGTCTTTCATGATGCTTTAAAATTGCTACCTCATGATCTGCTACTTCAGTCCTTATTGTACCTAGACCATGAGCTGCTACGAGAGGTGACCCACTTGTATATTGTTCTGTATGAAGCCACACCATGAGGCCATAGCAGAGGTGATCCACTTCATCCATCTTCATACAAAGAGCATTCTCCATGTGGCCATAGCAGAGGTGATATGATCCCCCTTCATACATTGGTATGTATGGCCTCATGCTTGGATAATGACCCATGTATGAAGGTGGATCATATCACCTCTGCTATGGCATAATGGAGAATGCTCTATGTATGAATGTATATGAAGTGGGTCACCTCTGGTAACGCCTCATGGTCTAGGTCCAATAAGGACTGAAGTAGCAGATCATGATATATGCTTGGATAATGACCTATGTATGGAGCTAGATCATGAGGCCATAGCAGAGGTGATATGGCCTACCTTCATACATAACTCATTATCCAACCATGAGGCCATAGCAGAGGTGATATGCTTGGATATTGATCTATGTATGAAACTAGAACAGACATCATGCTCCCTAACCTAGTCACTAGCATGAACGTCATAGTAGCTACTATCACACAATGAACAACACACACAGCTCTTTGTACCTTTCCTGCATTATTTCTGCTGCTTCCTCGATCATGGAAGTGACAACTTTTCTACTTAATATGCAGTATTTAGTAAATAACTGAGTGGTAATGCAGGTCGTCCTGAAGAGGTACTCCATATTTAGAGGACTTTCCCAAGAAGATATCTCTACTACTGTGCCTTGTTTACTTACATACTGGCACTACTCACACCAGGAAATAATGCCTAAATAAGAAATTTGTGTTTGGAAATGATTTTATACCACATGAATAACCGGATAAGGGTGTATGTATCACAAAAGATCAGACATGGATTTATAGCACTGCAGTGGGCGACGGATTGTATTACTCAAATATAGTGTTAAAATCATTGTAATGAATATGAAGATTACATGTTGGGTAATATTTGCACAGAAATACATATCTGATGTTTGGTAACTGACACCAGTCACACAGTCCATATCTGATGTTTGGTAACTGACACCAGTCACAGTCCATGTGTGATGTTTGGTAACTGACACCAGTCACACAGTCCATATCTGATGTTTGGTAACTGACACCAGTCACAGTCCATGTGTGATGTTTGGTAACTGACACCAGTCACACAGTCTATGTCTGATGTTTGGTAACTGACACCAGTCACAGTCCATGTCTGATGTTTGGTAACTGACACCAGTCTCACAGTCCATGTGTGATGTTTGGTAACTGACACCAGTCACACAGTCCATGTCTGATGTTTGGTAACTGACACCAGTCACACAGTCCATGTCTGATGTTTGGTAACTGACATCAGTCACACAGTCCATGTCTGATGTTTGGTAACTGACACCAGTCACACAGTCCATGTCTGATGTTTGGTAACTGACACCAGTCACAGTCCATGTGTGATGTTTGGTAACTGACACCAGTCACACAGCCCATGTCTGATGTTTGGTAACTGACACCAGTCACACAGTCCATGTCTGATGTTTGGTAACTGACACCGGTCACAGTCCATGTGTGTGATGTTTGGTAACTGACACCAGTCACACAGTCCATGTCTGACGTTTGGTAACTGACACCAGTCACACAGTCCATGTCTGATATTTGGTAACTGACACCAGTCACACAGTCCATGTGTGATGTTTGGTAACTGACACCAGTCATACAGTCCATGTGTGATGTTTGGTAACTGACACCAGTCACACAGTCCATGTCTGATGTTTGGTAACTGACACCAGTCACACAGTCCATGTGTGATGTTTGGTAACTGACACCAGTCACACAGTCCATGTGTGATGTTTGCTAACTGACACCAGTCACACAGTCCATGTGTGATGTTTGCTAACTGACACCAATCATACAGTCCATGCCTGATGTTTGGTAACTGACACCAGTCACAGTGTCCATGTGTGATGTTTGCTAACTGACACGAGTCACACAGTCCATGTCTGATGTTTGGTAACTGACATCAGTCACAGCCCATGTGTGATGTTTGGTAACTGACCAGTCACACAGTCCATGTGTGATGTTTGCTAACTGACACCAGTCACACAGTCCATGTGTGATGTTTGTTAACTGACACCAATCATACAGTCCATGCCTGATGTTTGGTAACTGACACCAGTCATACAGTCCATGTGTGATGTTTGGTAACTGACACCAGTCACACAGTCCATGTGTGAAGTTTGCTAACTGACACCAGTCACACAGTCCATGTCTGATGTTTGCTAACTGACACCAGTCACACAGTCCATGTGTGATGTTTGGTAACTGACACCAGTCACACAGTCCATGTCTGATGTTTGGTGCTGCTACTTCTGGTTGAGTAGTTCAGATTTTTTTATTAGCTCACCTGGCCTGAAAAGTCAAGTGAGCTTATGCTGTGGTGACTGTCCGTCCATCCGTCCGTCCAGCAACATTTTCTATAAACGACTTCACAAGAACAAGGCTGATTTCAATTATATTTGGCAGGAAGCATCTGTAGGGCAGAGAAATTCAAGTTTGTTCAAACGAAGCTGATCGGCCAATTTTGCCAGCGGCCATCTTGGCTTATGGACAAATTTTAGAAATGTCTAAAAATCTCCAAAACATCTTGGGGAACTTGATTGGCCAAGTAGTTTGGTGGCCATTTTGGATGACCTAGTTTAGATGAGAACGACTTCTCTAGAACTGCTGAATGGATCTTGTCAAAATTTTGGAGATATGATTAGGTACTAAGCACCATTAAACGTTGTTCAAAGGAAGTTGATATACATAAAAAACGTGGCCGTCATGTAACAATCAAAACGTAGTGTGCATATTGGATTTTTATATTTGATAGATTTTAAAGCCAAAATTGGTTTTATATAGGGTTTTGGGTATTCTTTTTTTAAATTTGCCATTTTCGAAAGTGTCGAATAAACGGTTCGGCGACCATCTTGGTTCTTTTTTCCCGCCAAAGCTTCCATACTCAAACAATAGTAAATTTGAAATGTTTTCTCGTGAACAACTGGGCCGATTTCAAACCCAGTCAGCTAATTTGGTCAGCGGCCATTTTTGGATTTGGGCAGATTTTTAAAAATCTCAAACAGCTCGGGGGGATCAATTCAAAACTCATGAAAGATCATCTATGGAACCAGCTGAAACAAGTTTGTTCACGGGAACCTGATTGGCCT
Organism: Chaetoderma sp. LZ-2023a; assembly: GCA_034401795.1. NCBI lineage: Eukaryota > Metazoa > Mollusca > Caudofoveata > Chaetodermatida > Chaetodermatidae > Chaetoderma > Chaetoderma sp. LZ-2023a. The sequence goes on from CM067372.1 coordinate 13,128,727, forward strand.
ATTAATGCTTTAGAGGCAATCTTGAATGACCTCGTTTTCATGAAAACAACTACTCAAGAACCGCTGATCAGATTGGGCCGAAATTTGGGAGATATGATTACGGGTCATTAAAGTTTGATCAAGGGAAATTTATATGTAAAGAAACATGGCCACTGTGTTCTCGTTACAATGCTGGTCAACATAGGGTTCTTCTTGGCCTTTCTAGCTGAAATGCCTATGTTCCAGGTGAGCGATACAGGCCCCTTTGGCCTTTCATTAAGGTCACAGTGAACTTGACCTCATGACCTCAATATGATTGTGCTGTATCTGGTTGATGTATGTAACCATGTGCCTAAATTTAGACATAACCAGTGGTTCTCATGGCATCTAAATTTTCACAACCTGAAATCTGGGGGTCCCCAAATGAAATTTTGGGGTCCCAAAACTCAAATTTGGAGTTCCCAAGCAGTATTACCTCATCCATGCTAAAATTAGAGGGTTCCATGGGACTCTGAATTATGTATGTCCCTGGCTAGATTTGACAGTTATTACTATGCAAAAGCCTATAAAACTACTTAGTATTTAAAAATCATACACAATTTTCAGGGGACACACTGCCATTACTTTTGAGGGTCCCAAGTTGAACTTTGGGGGTATATGCCCTCAAAAGGACCCTTATGAGAATCACTGGTCTTAACCATAAAGGTTAGTGTTATACCAAGGTAACAGTGACCTTGAAATTTGACCTCAATGTGACTGTGCTCCATCTGGTCAATATAAGCATCAAGTTTAGTCTCAATAGGGTGAACCAATCCTGAAATATGAGATGTAGAGCCAAACCAAAAGCTTAAGCATAAAAGTAGATCTTTACCATAATCACAGTGACCTTGAACTTTGACCTCATGACCTTAATATCATTGTGCTCCATCCACGTGATATAAGGAAGCAAATGTCCAAGTTTAATCCCATTCGGCTGAACCAATCCTGAGATAAAAACTTAAACGAGATTGGACGCTGACAAACAAACAGATGGATAGACATTGTAATGGAATCCCGAGAGAAAACTGGTTAATTTTCACCAATACTAAGGAATAGGCACATCACATTGAATAGGATTCACCACTGGATACAGATAACACAGCCAGTCATTCCTGTGGTAAATTTACAAAAATAGTATCTTGAGCTGAAATCTCAATTATCTTGACCAATCTTATAGTGTAAAGGACACAAACAGAAGTCATCTTAAAAGACTCAGCAATATTTTAACCCGCAAAATTTGTTCAAGAAAATTTCAAATTTCAGACCAAGAAATTACTTAAAATTTAACACAGACTGACTGGTTTGGTTATTGAGCCAGTCATTCATGTGGTGGATTTTCAAAAGTAACACCACCAGTCTTATCTGGGTCTGCAAATAAACATTTCACAAGACCATTGCAGAAGCCATTTTTGGCCGGATTGAGTGTCAATAGGTTTATGTGAAGACAGGTTTCGTTTCACCCATAATCCTGTATCCAGACATATCTATACTCTCAAGCCACATTAGCCCCAATAACAAACAACTGTAACATGTGTTGTTGTATAAATAATTTATAATACATAAAAGTGTATGTCATATTAATCATGATGATACATTCAATATGGATGAAAGTGTGACATAATAAATAAAATTAGGGGCAACATGTTTGAGCATATTTATAATTATATGTGAATTAAAACTGCTATTTAATGTAGAGTTTGTGCATGTTGCAACAAGGCGTCACAGAAGCGAGAACTCCGATGTTTGTGTTTGACTGCCTCTACTTCCTTGATCAGCATTTCAGGTCGAATTCGTGCAGCCTCTTTTAGGACACCTGCAGGTGAAAAGGTAAAAGTCTGTAGACAAAGATTATTTGATTGGACTATATATACTGAACCAGAAAAGTTTAGCAACACAGAATATTACTGTATAAATGTTATTTAACAAAAACAATAAATTGATTCAAATATATTATTTAATTGATAGGTCATTTTCCAATTTGAACAACAGTCTCTTGTTACTGTAATGCTAGCATCGCGCCTTTAACACGGCATCATTCAACGGAAGGGTCCAATTTAAATAATGACACTGAGCTGTCAATACCGGTTGTGACCTCCGCTCGCATTAACCACGGCCGTACATCGTTTTCTCATGCTTCGAATTAAGCACCGGATGTCACGAAGAGGAATCGTATCCCATTCGGGGAGCAGTGCAGCTTCCAGCTCCCGCACGTGGATGGTTCTCACGCACCATATGGCCAAGAATGTCCAACACGTGTTCGATAGGAGACAGGTCCGGTGATCGCGCTGGCCAGTCCAACACCGGAACGTTGTTAACCTCAAGGAAATCACTGGTGACCATAGCTGAATGAGGACGGGCGTTGTCTTGCTGGAACAAAGTCTGCATGATGCTGCATAAAAGGGATGACAACAGAGGCGACAACTTCTTCACAGTAACGTTGAGCCGTTAAATTTCTGCGAATCACAATAAGATCTGTTTTGCCATTTTCATGGATTCCAGCCCACACCATGACACTCCACCGCCACCGAATCTGTCATGCTTAATGATGTTGGCTGCATCATACCGTTCTCCTAAACGTCGCCAAACCCGTTGCCTACCATCCGCCACACCCACACAAAACCTCGACTCATCACTGAACAAAACGTTTCTCCATTGTTGAGCACGCCATCGCAGATGAGTTCTTGCCCATGCAAACCGATTCTCGATGTGATGCTTTGTAAGCGGAACAGCAACAAGTGGATGACGGGCATGCAGTCCAGCATCATGGAGTCTGTTTCACACAGTTTGTGCATGCACTGTAGTGCCGGTAGCGGTGTGCAAATTACGGGACAGCCACGGCGCAGTCTCAAACCTGTGACGTCGTGATGAAATCACTAAGTAGCAGTCTTCTCGTGGTGTTGTTGATCTCGGTCTGCCAGATCGTGGTCGGTCATTAACATGTCCAGTTTCCTGCTCACATTGGTGGAGACGTGAAATGGTTGAGGCGTGAACATTAAAATGTCTAGCAACAGCACGAACGCTCTGCCCAGCAGCGAGTCTTCCCATTGCTTCATGGCGCTGATTTTTGGGTAGCCCTGGGCAGCGGCCCATGTTCGGTAGGGTAAACTTTTAAGCGTTTTCTGTTAACGTTCGTTATCTGCTTTTGCAATATGGTGAATTTTTGCCTTCGCTACCCGCCAATGTGGGCCAGTGCATGAAAAATGCATTTTCACATGCAGTAAGCGTGCAGCCAAGAAATGCAAGAAATGATTTGCATTTCTTCATGATCAGCGAGACATTACATTGACGAAACATGCCTGCAAATTTGGTTATAAATGGATGCATAGTTTTAATACAACAAACCAAACTTCACTGTTGCTAAACTTTTTTGGCTCAGTATATTATATTGCACACCCTCGCCAGAACATTTTTGTCACATTAGAAAAGGTTTTAGGATTTTACATATTTTCTCTTACTTTATGGATTTTTTCAGATGGTTCACATTGTTTTTAATCAGGCCCAAATTTGTGGAATCATAATGTATCGTCACAGCCTTTCTTGTGTTACGATTTGAGCCAAATCATAGCTGTAGTTTCCGAGATATTCCTATATCCGGAGTTTGATCTGATCCAGATCTGGCTTGTTTTATCCTGATCACGGCCAAAATCTAGAAATCCTCTTGCCCTAGAAGTTTGCTGTGATAAAATTTTAGCCAAATCAGATCGGTAGTGCTGGAGATACAGCTCCGGGCACAGGCAGACAGGATTGCAATACACTCTTCCCGTTATGGGGGAATAAACATTACAGCTACTATCCAGACACAAACATAAGATATTATACATCACTCTTCACATAAATACTCTCATAAGAACAGACATATACACCACTCTTCACATAAATACGCTCATAAGAACAGACATATACACCACTTTTCACATAAATACGCTCATAAGAACAGACATATACACCACTCTTCACATAAATACGCTCATAAGAACAGACATATACACCACTCTTAACATAAATACACTCATAAGAACAGACATATACACCACTCTTCACATAAATACACTCATAAGAACAGACATATACACCACTCTTCACATAAATAGCAGCTAAATACGCTCATAAGAACAGACATAGACACTACTCTTCACATAAATACGCTCATAAGAACAGACATATACACCAATCTTCACATAAATACACTCATAAGAACAGACATATACACCACTCTTCACATAAATACGCTCATAAGAACAGACATATACACTACTCTTCACATAAATACGCTCATAAGAACAGACATATACACCACTCTTCACATAAATACGCTCATAAGAACAGACATATACACCACTCTTCACATAAATACGCTCATAAGAACAGACATATACACCACTCTTCACATAAATAGCAGCTAAATACGCTCATAAGAACAGACATAGACACTACTCTTCACATAAATACGCTCATAAGAACAGACATATACACCACTTTTCACATAAATACGCTCATAAGAACAGACATATACACCACTCTTCACATAAATACGCTCATAAGAACAGACATATACACCACTCTTCACATAAATACACTCATAAGAACAGACATATACACTACTCTTCACATAAATACACTCATAAGAACAGACATATACACCACTCTTCACATAAATACGCTCATAAGAACAGACATATACACTACTCTTCACATAAATACACTCATAAGAACAGACATATACACCACTCTTCACATAAATACGCTCATAAGAACAGACATATACACCACTCTTCACATAAATAGCAGCTAAATACGCTCATAAGAACAGACATATACACCACTCTTCACATAAATACGCTCATAAGAACAGACATATACACCACTCTTCACATAAATACACTCATAAGAACAGACATATACACTACTCTTCACATAAATACACTCATAAGAACAGACATATACACCACTCTTCACATAAATACGCTCATAAGAACAGACATATACACCACTCTTCACATAAATAGCAGCTAAATATGCTCATAAGAACAGACATAGACACCACTCTTCACATAAATACACTCATAAAAACAGACATATACACCACTCTTCACATAAATACGCTCATAAGAACAGACATATGCACCACTCTTCACATAAATAGCAGCTAAATATGCTCATAAGAACAGACATATACACCACTCTTCACATAAATAGCAGCTAAATACGCTCATAAGAACAGACACATGCACCACTCTTCACATAAATACACTCATAAGAACAGACATATACACCACTCTTCACATAAATAGCAGCTAAATACGCTCATAAGAACAGACATAGACACCACTCTTCACATAAATACACTCATAAGAACAGACATATACACCACTCTTCACATAAATACGCTCATAAGAACAGACATATACACCACTCTTCACATAAATACACTCATAAGAACAGACATATACACTACTCTTCACATAAATACACTCATAAGAACAGACATATACACCACTCTTCACATAAATACGCTCATAAGAACAGACATATGCACCACTCTTCACATAAATAGCAGCTAAATATGCTCATAAGAACAGACATATACACCACTCTTCACATAAATACGCTCATAAGAACAGACATATACACCACTCTTCACATAAATAGCAGCTAAATACGCTCATAAGAACAGACATATACACCACTCTTCACATAAATACGCTCATAAGAACAGACATATACACTACTCTTCACATAAATACACTCATAAGAACAGACATATACACTACTCTTCACATAAATACACTCATAAGAACAGACTCAAAAAAGCATCCGCTTTTGTTTCTACGAGAATTCTTAATACTTACCTGATGTACTATTATGATAATGTCTATTATCTAGTCTAGCTCAAAATAAACAATTAAAACTCCGCACTCTCCTGGTCCTGCCCATACTGTGTCCAGGAATTACCATAGCCGCAGGTACCGAGTCAATTCCCAATCACAGTCAGATTCGTCTTATATTTGTCTTAACAAACAGCGAAAGCAGCTCAGCCTCACCTCAGCGGGGTGGCTGAGGTAGGGCCATAGTACATCTGGTAAGTATTAAGAATTCTCACAGAAACAAAAGCGGATGCTTTTTTGATTCTACTTCGAATAATACTTACCAGATGTACTATTATGATAAACTCCGGATTTCGACAGCCAGGAAAATGCCGGTGGGAGGAGGTGAGGCTCGAACCAGCACTCATCTACCATCCAACAGAGAAGGTTGTGAAGAGACTAGAAACCCTGGCATACGCTTGGGTTCTGCCATCTTACTCATAGAGTGCTAAACTTTCATGGTCTAGACCGCGCTCCCCCCCCCCCCCTCTTTTGTCCGCACAAAATTCAGAGGGCTGTCAATGGGGATGCAACACCCACCAGACCCGTGTCAGCCCCAAGTCTCAGCTAGGCCAGTCCAGTAGAGTGCAAAGAAGCTACTACAACTTCTAATTTTGAAAAAAACATCAGTATATCGATTAGATTTTCAAATTGGAATGAGTCTAATGTCTGGTTGACAGGATAAGAATACTCTTGTACCAGACTATTTACCTAAGCAGTCTGGTATTTCGACTGTAAGTAAACATATCTATAGTCACTTAATTAATGTAAACACACACCATTTTGAGTGCTTGATCTTTTCTTGATCATCACAGGAGCTCGGCCCAATCCACGGTCAGTCATGTGCATAGCGATTGTTCAGTGTAAGTGGAAGACTTTGTGATGTGTGCGAAGTAGTGGTCGGATGTGGCTTAGTTTAGATTCGACAAATTGGCGACGGCTACCGGATTAAGTGCGCTGGAGATGTCGCGAAGCTAGAAATCAGTGAATGACGACTCGGCATGCCATTGTGCTACAGACATCATCTCCTCTAATGAGACACCCTTATAAAGGACCGATGCTGCTGCTAGTGCTCGGACCTGATGGGCATTCGCACGATCAATCTGCTTTCCTGTAGCGATTTTGTGCGACATCTGAATAGCGTCAACTATCCAACAAGAAATAGTATCTTTCGAGGCGCGTAAATGAGGAGCTTTGAGACATAACCACAGAGATTTTGGGTCATCTCTCCACTCATCAGTACGTTTCTTATACATTTTCAGACATCTGACAGGACACCAAGCAGAAGAGTTTGGGTCATGTCTAGTTAAACTTGGCAAATTGATCGGCTGTCCTGGATATTTAAGTGACTGATTCTTTGCCAGGAAACAAAGACGTGGAAGTAGTCTTAAACCTTCACCCGTGACGACAAAACGGTCATGTTCGGCAGAAAGCGCATGTACTTCGCTTCTCCTCGCCGACGCTGCTGCAACCAAGAAAACTGATTTAATAGTTAACAGTTTAATGTCAATAGATCTAATCGGTTCAAAGGGAGCATGCCCTAAAACCTGTAGAACAAGAGATAGATTCCATGCTGGGATAGGAATTGGCTGTCTAGGTCGCAGATTGCTCATTCCTTTAATAACTTCATTCAAGGTATCATTCTCCACTCCTTCAATGGCCAGACTGGGAATGACTGAAGCTAATGCAGACCTATATGCTGCTAGGGTTGAAGGTACAAGTTTGTCAACTTCGTATAAATGACAGATAAAATCTGCTACGTGTTGAACAGATGCAGAAAAGGGATTAATATCTCTTCCCTCACACCACTCTGCAAATTTGTTGATTCTATAATTATATGTCTTCGTGGTTGAACCTCTTCTGGCTGAAGCAACAAACTTCGCTGCTTGCTCAGAAAAGCCACCCTCAATTGCACGCTGCTTGATAACATCCATGCAGTCAATTTGAACATTTCTGGTCTGGCGTGAAGGTACAGACCCTTGTTCTGAGAGATTAGATCTCTTCTGTCTGGAAGAGGGATTGGATTGCAGACCAGAAGGTCCAGCAGATCCGTAAACCATGATCGGCCTGGCCAATAAGGGGCGATCAGCAGTACTTGGCACATCCCCTCTCTTATCTTTGCCAGAACTTTTGGGATGAGAATTGTTGGAGGATACGCATACGCGTACATTCCCTCCCAACTTATCGCCAGTGCGTCTACCGCATGGCAGAAGAGCCACTTGACAGAGCGCTAGCCGCTCGCTCTGACATCCGCTCCATCGCCGGATCGCGCTGAGATCCAAGATCAGATGCCAACCCGAGACGATCGGACATCCATCCAAGGACCTGCACCCATTCAGCTTTGGTGCAGAAAACGGACTCATCCATTAAAGAACTTCCGTTTTCATCCTCCCTCTCTCCCTTGGATGAGAGGGCCACCGACGATTCATGCTGAGAGCTATGAGACACCCCTCTACCAAGACAGAGCGCATCCATAGCTCGACTACCAGCGGCACCGGTGTCCAACGAATCGCCGGACCCAGATTCTCCTCAGTCCATCGGCTCCAGCACGGGAGTCGGGACCACGACCGCTTTACTTACGGCAGGTGACGGCACTCCGATAGGAGCCGCACCCAAAGCCGCCGGGATACCGGCAGGAACCGCAAAACACGGCTCCGCCGACACCTCTGGTTGCGCAAACAGCGGATGGAAAATACCCGACGGAACGTTGATATCGCCATCCGCCTGGCAAACCCGTACAAATCCCGAGGGAGACCCCTGGGAAGTACTAGGCATTGCCGTCATCGAAATATCCGGCATGCCGGAATCTTCCATAAGAAGATCTTCCTCCTCTATCGTCGGCTCTTGAGCCAAGGACAGAGAAGGGGCAGGTGCTTGACCCTCGGCAGAACTAAGCGGACCACCTAAGGGTTGTCCTGCACTAGCTTGCATCGACGGGACCGTGGAATGAAGACTCAAACATAGCCTTAAACTGGGCCGCCCATACTCCCAGAGCTGAATCCATGCGGTCATTCAGACGACCTTCCCGTCCCTTCAGAGACGCCTGGTCCAGCTTCGCTGCCTTGTCCCTCGCGATCCTCTCCAGACGCGCATGTCAATCCCGATCAAACTCTGCCACCATTGCCGACGACCACTTGGCACACACATCACATGGGCTTCCCACCTTACACTTCGCGCACGCTACACAGTGATGTCCTGAGTACCTGCACTTCATGAACCTGTTGCATTTCTGGCACAACGTGTCCTGGTTGTTTGGTTTCTGCGAACACGGAGAAGAATTAAAACGCTGCACATGACAAACGATGACGAGCAATACGCACAATCGACTTGCACATTAACTTTCTCATAAATCAATGATAATCAAGCCTTTAGGCAGGAAATATTTGAAAATTAAAACTAATGTTAAACAACCAAGAATACAACGCCGATCGCTACAAACACCGTCGACAAGGAAGCGAGAGATAAAAAAATTGGCGAAAACAGTGCCTAGACACGCCAAGCCAAGCAAGACATAATTCATAGGCGCCGCCATCCTGGCTAAGGACGCATCCATCTTAAGAGGAACCGAGTCGCAAGAGAAATTAACCGAGTACCCGAATTAAAACTAAAAGGTAATGGGTACAGAAACGACTCCAACAATGGCTATCATTTTAAAACAATGTGCCAATTTAAGGAAATTTCAAACAGTCATTATGGCACGAATGTATAAATTCTAGATTGATACAACCTGCCCCTGTGATGATTTTCCTAGGTCCTCCATGAAGCCACCGATAGTATTCCTCACAACAAATGCTAAACCGCTTAAATATTGAAAATTTGAGCACTCTACAAATGCGACTTTACAAAAGCGCAAAATAGACAAATCTGACTGTGATTGGGAATTGACTCGGTACCTACGGCTATGGTAATTCCCGGACACAGTATGGGCAGGACCAGGAGAGTGCGGAGTTTTAATTGTTTATTTTGAGCTAGACTAGATAATAGACATTATCATAATAGTACATCTGGTAAGTATTATTCGAAGTAGAAATATACATCACTTCACATAAATACGCTCATAAGAACAGACATATACACCACTCTTCACATAAATACGCTCATAAGAACAGACATATACACCACTCTTCACATAAATAGCAGCTAAATACGCTCATAAGAACAGACATATACACTACTCTTCACATAAATACGCTCATAAGAACAGACACATACACCAATTCACATAAATACACTCATAAGAACAGACATATACACCACTCTTCACATAAATACGCTCATAAGAACAGACATATACACCACTCTTCACATAAATACGCTCATAAGAACAGACACATACACCACTTCACATAAATACACTCATAAGAACAGACATATACACCACTCTTCACATAAATTCGCTCATAAGAACAGACATATACACCACTCTTCACATAAATACGCTCATAAGAACAGACATATACACCACTCTTCACATAAACAGCAGCTAAATACGCTCATAAGAACAGACATATACACTACTCTTCACATAAGTACACTCATAAGAACAGACACATGCACCACTCTTCACATAAATACACTCATAAGAACAGACATATACATCACTCTTCACATAAATACGCTCATAAGAACAGACATATACACCACTCTTCACATAAATACGCTCATAAGAACAGACACATGCACCACTCTTCACATAAATACGCTCATAAGAACAGACATATACACCACACTTCACATAAATATGCTCATAAGAACAGACATATACACCACTCTTCACATAAACAGCAGCTAAATACGCTCATAAGAACAGACATATACACTACTCTTCACATAAGTACACTCATAAGAACAGACATATACACCACTCTTCACATAAATACGCTCATAAGAACAGACACATGCACCACTCTTTACATAAATACGCTCATAAGAACAGACATATACACCACACTTCACATAAATATGCTCATAAGAACAGACATATACACCACTCTTCACATAAACAGCAGCTAAATACGCTCATAAGAACAGACATATACACCACACTTCACATAAATACGCTCATAAGAACAGACATATACACCACTCTTCACATAAATAGCAGCTAAATACACTCATAAGAACAGACATATACACCACTCTTCACATAAATACGCTCATAAGAACAGACATATACACTACTCTTCACATAAATACACTCATAAGAACAGACATATACACTACTCTTCACATAAATACACTCATAAGAACAGACTCAAAAAAGCATCCGCTTTTGTTTCTACGAGAATTCTTAATACTTACCTGATGTACTATTATGATAATGTCTATTATCTAGTCTAGCTCAAAATAAACAATTAAAACTCTGCACTCTCCTGGTCCTGCCCATACTGTGTCCGGGAATTACCATAGCCGCAGGTACCGAGTCAATTCCCAATCACAGTCAGATTCGTCTTATATTTGTCTTAACAAACAGCGAAAGCAGCTCAGCCTCACCTCAGCGGGGTGGCTGAGGTAGGGCCATAGTACATCTGGTAAGTATTAAGAATTCTCACAGAAACAAAAGCGGATGCTTTTTTTATTCTACTTCGAATAATACTTACCAGATGTACTATTATGATAAACTCCGGATTTCGACAGCCAGGAAAATGCCGGTGGGAGGAGGTGAGGCTCGAACCAGCACTCATCTACCATCCAACAGAGAAGGTTGTGAAGAGACTAGAAACCCTGGCATACGCTTGGGTTCTGCCATCTTACTCATAGAGTGCTAAACTTTCATGGTCTAGACCGCGCTCCCCCCCCCCCCTCTTTTGTCCGCACAAAATTCAGAGGGCTGTCAATGGGGATGCAACACCCACCAGACCCGTGTCAGCCCCAAGTCTCAGCTAGGCCAGTCCAGTAGAGTGCAAAGAAGCTACTACAACTTCTAATTTTGAAAAAAACATCAGTATATCGATTAGATTTTCAAATTGGAATGAGTCTAATGTCTGGTTGACAGGATAAGAATACTCTTGTACCAGACTATTTACCTAAGCAGTCTGGTATTTCGACTGTAAGTAAACATATCTATAGTCACTTAATTAATGTAAACACACACCATTTTGAGTGCTTGATCTTTTCTTGATCATCACAGGAGCTCAGCCCAATCCACGGTCAGTCATGTGCATAGCGATTGTTCAGTGTAAGTGGAAGACTTTGTGATGTGTGCGAAGTAGTGGTCGGATGTGGCTTAGTTTAGATTCGACAAATTGGCGACGGCTACCGGATTAAGTGCGCTGGAGATGTCGCGAAGCTAGAAATCAGTGAATGACGACTCGGCATGCCATTGTGCTACAGACATCATCTCCTCTAATGAGACACCCTTATAAAGGACCGATGCTGCTGCTAGTGCTCGGACCTGATGGGCATTCGCACGATCAATCTGCTTTCCTGTAGCGATTTTGTGCGACATCTGAATAGCGTCAACTATCCAACAAGAAATAGTATCTTTCGAGGCGCGTAAATGAGGAGCTTTGAGACATAACCACAGAGATTTTGGGTCATCTCTCCACTCATCAGTACGTTTCTTATACATTTTCAGACATCTGACAGGACACCAAGCAGAAGAGTTTGGGTCATGTCTAGTTAAACTTGGCAAATTGATCGGCTGTCCTGGATATTTAAGTGACTGATTCTTTGCCAGGAAACAAAGACGTGGAAGTAGTCTTAAACCTTCACCCGTGACGACAAAACGGTCATGTTCGGCAGAAAGCGCATGTACTTCGCTTCTCCTCGCCGACGCTGCTGCAACCAAGAAAACTGATTTAATAGTTAACAGTTTAATGTCAATAGATCTAATCGGTTCAAAGGGAGCATGCCCTAAAACCTGTAGAACAAGAGATAGATTCCATGCTGGGATAGGAATTGGCTGTCTAGGTCGCAGATTGCTCATTCCTTTAATAACTTCATTCAAGGTATCATTCTCCACTCCTTCAATGGCCAGACTGGGAATGACTGAAGCTAATGCAGACCTATATGCTGCTAGGGTTGAAGGTACAAGTTTGTCAACTTCGTATAAATGACAGATAAAATCTGCTACGTGTTGAACAGATGCAGAAAAGGGATTAATATCTCTTCCCTCACACCACTCTGCAAATTTGTTGATTCTATAATTATATGTCTTCGTGGTTGAACCTCTTCTGGCTGAAGCAACAAACTTCGCTGCTTGCTCAGAAAAGCCACCCTCAATTGCACGCTGCTTGATAACATCCATGCAGTCAATTTGAACATTTCTGGTCTGGCGTGAAGGTACAGACCCTTGTTCTGAGAGATTAGATCTCTTCTGTCTGGAAGAGGGATTGGATTGCAGACCAGAAGGTCCAGCAGATCCGTAAACCATGATCGGCCTGGCCAATAAGGGGCGATCAGCAGTACTTGGCACATCCCCTCTCTTATCTTTGCCAGAACTTTTGGGATGAGAATTGTTGGAGGATACGCATACGCGTACATTCCCTCCCAACTTATCGCCAGTGCGTCTACCGCATGGCAGAAGAGCCACTTGACAGAGCGCTAGCCGCTCGCTCTGACATCCGCTCCATCGCCGGATCGCGCTGAGATCCAAGATCAGATGCCAACCCGAGACGATCGGACATCCATCCAAGGACCTGCACCCATTCAGCTTTGGTGCAGAAAACGGACTCATCCATTAAAGAACTTCCGTTTTCATCCTCCCTCTCTCCCTTGGATGAGAGGGCCACCGACGATTCATGCTGAGAGCTATGAGACACCCCTCTACCAAGACAGAGCGCATCCATAGCTCGACTACCAGCGGCACCGGTGTCCAACGAATCGCCGGACCCAGATTCTCCTCAGTCCATCGGCTCCAGCACGGGAGTCGGGACCACGACCGCTTTACTTACGGCAGGTGACGGCACTCCGATAGGAGCCGCACCCAAAGCCGCCGGGATACCGGCAGGAACCGCAAAACACGGCTCCGCCGACACCTCTGGTTGCGCAAACAGCGGATGGAAAATACCCGACGGAACGTTGATATCGCCATCCGCCTGGCAAACCCGTACAAATCCCGAGGGAGACCCCTGGGAAGTACTAGGCATTGCCGTCATCGAAATATCCGGCATGCCGGAATCTTCCATAAGAAGATCTTCCTCCTCTATCGTCGGCTCTTGAGCCAAGGACAGAGAAGGGGCAGGTGCTTGACCCTCGGCAGAACTAAGCGGACCACCTAAGGGTTGTCCTGCACTAGCTTGCATCGACGGGACCGTGGAATGAAGACTCAAACATAGCCTTAAACTGGGCCGCCCATACTCCCAGAGCTGAATCCATGCGGTCATTCAGACGACCTTCCCGTCCCTTCAGAGACGCCTGGTCCAGCTTCGCTGCCTTGTCCCTCGCGATCCTCTCCAGACGCGCATGTCGATCCCGATCAAACTCTGCCACCATTGCCGACGACCACTTGGCACACACATCACATGGGCTTCCCACCTTACACTTCGCGCACGCTACACAGTGATGTCCTGAGTACCTGCACTTCATGAACCTGTTGCATTTCTGGCACAACGTGTCCTGGTTGTTTGGTTTCTGCGAACACGGAGAAGAATTAAAACGCTGCACATGACAAACGATGACGAGCAATACGCACAATCGACTTGCACATTAACTTTCTCATAAATCAATGATAATCAAGCCTTTAGGCAGGAAATATTTGAAAATTAAAACTAATGTTAAACAACCAAGAATACAACGCCGATCGCTACAAACACCGTCGACAAGGAAGCGAGAGATAAAAAAATTGGCGAAAACAGTGCCTAGACACGCCAAGCCAAGCAAGACATAATTCATAGGCGCCGCCATCCTGGCTAAGGACGCATCCATCTTAAGAGGAACCGAGTCGCAAGAGAAATTAACCGAGTACCCGAATTAAAACTAAAAGGTAATGGGTACAGAAACGACTCCAACAATGGCTATCATTTTAAAACAATGTGCCAATTTAAGGAAATTTCAAACAGTCATTATGGCACGAATGTATAAATTCTAGATTGATACAACCTGCCCCTGTGATGATTTTCCTAGGTCCTCCATGAAGCCACCGATAGTATTCCTCACAACAAATGCTAAACCGCTTAAATATTGAAAATTTGAGCACTCTACAAATGCGACTTTACAAAAGCGCAAAATAGACAAATCTGACTGTGATTGGGAATTGACTCGGTACCTACGGCTATGGTAATTCCCGGACACAGTATGGGCAGGACCAGGAGAGTGCGGAGTTTTAATTGTTTATTTTGAGCTAGACTAGATAATAGACATTATCATAATAGTACATCTGGTAAGTATTATTCGAAGTAGAAATATACATCACTTCACATAAATACGCTCATAAGAACAGACATATACACCACTCTTCACATAAATACGCTCATAAGAACAGACATATACACCACTCTTCACATAAATAGCAGCTAAATACGCTCATAAGAACAGACATATACACTACTCTTCACATAAATACGCTCATAAGAACAGACACATACACCAATTCACATAAATACACTCATAAGAACAGACATATACACCACTCTTCACATAAATACGCTCATAAGAACAGACATATACACCACTCTTCACATAAATACGCTCATAAGAACAGACACATACACCACTTCACATAAATACACTCATAAGAACAGACATATACACCACTCTTCACATAAATACGCTCATAAGAACAGACATATACACCACTCTTCACATAAATACGCTCATAAGAACAGACATATACACCACTCTTCACATAAACAGCAGCTAAATACGCTCATAAGAACAGACATATACACTACTCTTCACATAAGTACACTCATAAGAACAGACACATGCACCACTCTTCACATAAATACACTCATAAGAACAGACATATACATCACTCTTCACATAAATACGCTCATAAGAAAAGACATATACACCACTCTTCACATAAATACGCTCATAAGAACAGACACATGCACCACTCTTCACATAAATACGCTCATAAGAACAGACATATACACCACACTTCACATAAATATGCTCATAAGAACAGACATATACACCACTCTTCACATAAACAGCAGCTAAATACGCTCATAAGAACAGACATATACACTACTCTTCACATAAGTACACTCATAAGAACAGACATATACACCACTCTTCACATAAATACGCTCATAAGAACAGACACATGCACCACTCTTCACATAAATACGCTCATAAGAACAGACATATACACCACACTTCACATAAATATGCTCATAAGAACAGACATATACACCACTCTTCACATAAACAGCAGCTAAATACGCTCATAAGAACAGACATATACACCACACTTCACATAAATACGCTCATAAGAACAGACATATACACCACTCTTCACATAAATAGCAGCTAAATACGCTCATAAGAACAGACATATACACCACTCTTCACATAAATACGCTCATAAGAACAGACATATACACTACTCTTCACATAAATACACTCATAAGAACAGACATATACACTACTCTTCACATAAATACACTCATAAGAACAGACTCAAAAAAGCATCCGCTTTTGTTTCTACGAGAATTCTTAATACTTACCTGATGTACTATTATGATAATGTCTATTATCTAGTCTAGCTCAAAATAAACAATTAAAACTCTGCACTCTCCTGGTCCTGCCCATACTGTGTCCGGGAATTACCATAGCCGCAGGTACCGAGTCAATTCCCAATCACAGTCAGATTCGTCTTATATTTGTCTTAACAAACAGCGAAAGCAGCTCAGCCTCACCTCAGCGGGGTGGCTGAGGTAGGGCCATAGTACATCTGGTAAGTATTAAGAATTCTCACAGAAACAAAAGCGGATGCTTTTTTTATTCTACTTCGAATAATACTTACCAGATGTACTATTATGATAAACTCCGGATTTCGACAGCCAGGAAAATGCCGGTGGGAGGAGGTGAGGCTCGAACCAGCACTCATCTACCATCCAACAGAGAAGGTTGTGAAGAGACTAGAAACCCTGGCATACGCTTGGGTTCTGCCATCTTACTCATAGAGTGCTAAACTTTCATGGTCTAGACCGCGCTCCCCCCCCCCCCCCTCTTTTGTCCGCACAAAATTCAGAGGGCTGTCAATGGGGATGCAACACCCACCAGACCCGTGTCAGCCCCAAGTCTCAGCTAGGCCAGTCCAGTAGAGTGCAAAGAAGCTACTACAACTTCTAATTTTGAAAAAAACATCAGTATATCGATTAGATTTTCAAATTGGAATGAGTCTAATGTCTGGTTGACAGGATAAGAATACTCTTGTACCAGACTATTTACCTAAGCAGTCTGGTATTTCGACTGTAAGTAAACATATCTATAGTCACTTAATTAATGTAAACACACACCATTTTGAGTGCTTGATCTTTTCTTGATCATCACAGGAGCTCAGCCCAATCCACGGTCAGTCATGTGCATAGCGATTGTTCAGTGTAAGTGGAAGACTTTGTGATGTGTGCGAAGTAGTGGTCGGATGTGGCTTAGTTTAGATTCGACAAATTGGCGACGGCTACCGGATTAAGTGCGCTGGAGATGTCGCGAAGCTAGAAATCAGTGAATGACGACTCGGCATGCCATTGTGCTACAGACATCATCTCCTCTAATGAGACACCCTTATAAAGGACCGATGCTGCTGCTAGTGCTCGGACCTGATGGGCATTCGCACGATCAATCTGCTTTCCTGTAGCGATTTTGTGCGACATCTGAATAGCGTCAACTATCCAACAAGAAATAGTATCTTTCGAGGCGCGTAAATGAGGAGCTTTGAGACATAACCACAGAGATTTTGGGTCATCTCTCCACTCATCAGTACGTTTCTTATACATTTTCAGACATCTGACAGGACACCAAGCAGAAGAGTTTGGGTCATGTCTAGTTAAACTTGGCAAATTGATCGGCTGTCCTGGATATTTAAGTGACTGATTCTTTGCCAGGAAACAAAGACGTGGAAGTAGTCTTAAACCTTCACCCGTGACGACAAAACGGTCATGTTCGGCAGAAAGCGCATGTACTTCGCTTCTCCTCGCCGACGCTGCTGCAACCAAGAAAACTGATTTAATAGTTAACAGTTTAATGTCAATAGATCTAATCGGTTCAAAGGGAGCATGCCCTAAAACCTGTAGAACAAGAGATAGATTCCATGCTGGGATAGGAATTGGCTGTCTAGGTCGCAGATTGCTCATTCCTTTAATAACTTCATTCAAGGTATCATTCTCCACTCCTTCAATGGCCAGACTGGGAATGACTGAAGCTAATGCAGACCTATATGCTGCTAGGGTTGAAGGTACAAGTTTGTCAACTTCGTATAAATGACAGATAAAATCTGCTACGTGTTGAACAGATGCAGAAAAGGGATTAATATCTCTTCCCTCACACCACTCTGCAAATTTGTTGATTCTATAATTATATGTCTTCGTGGTTGAACCTCTTCTGGCTGAAGCAACAAACTTCGCTGCTTGCTCAGAAAAGCCACCCTCAATTGCACGCTGCTTGATAACATCCATGCAGTCAATTTGAACATTTCTGGTCTGGCGTGAAGGTACAGACCCTTGTTCTGAGAGATTAGATCTCTTCTGTCTGGAAGAGGGATTGGATTGCAGACCAGAAGGTCCAGCAGATCCGTAAACCATGATCGGCCTGGCCAATAAGGGGCGATCAGCAGTACTTGGCACATCCCCTCTCTTATCTTTGCCAGAACTTTTGGGATGAGAATTGTTGGAGGATACGCATACGCGTACATTCCCTCCCAACTTATCGCCAGTGCGTCTACCGCATGGCAGAAGAGCCACTTGACAGAGCGCTAGCCGCTCGCTCTGACATCCGCTCCATCGCCGGATCGCGCTGAGATCCAAGATCAGATGCCAACCCGAGACGATCGGACATCCATCCAAGGACCTGCACCCATTCAGCTTTGGTGCAGAAAACGGACTCATCCATTAAAGAACTTCCGTTTTCATCCTCCCTCTCTCCCTTGGATGAGAGGGCCACCGACGATTCATGCTGAGAGCTATGAGACACCCCTCTACCAAGACAGAGCGCATCCATAGCTCGACTACCAGCGGCACCGGTGTCCAACGAATCGCCGGACCCAGATTCTCCTCAGTCCATCGGCTCCAGCACGGGAGTCGGGACCACGACCGCTTTACTTACGGCAGGTGACGGCACTCCGATAGGAGCCGCACCCAAAGCCGCCGGGATACCGGCAGGAACCGCAAAACACGGCTCCGCCGACACCTCTGGTTGCGCAAACAGCGGATGGAAAATACCCGACGGAACGTTGATATCGCCATCCGCCTGGCAAACCCGTACAAATCCCGAGGGAGACCCCTGGGAAGTACTAGGCATTGCCGTCATCGAAATATCCGGCATGCCGGAATCTTCCATAAGAAGATCTTCCTCCTCTATCGTCGGCTCTTGAGCCAAGGACAGAGAAGGGGCAGGTGCTTGACCCTCGGCAGAACTAAGCGGACCACCTAAGGGTTGTCCTGCACTAGCTTGCATCGACGGGACCGTGGAATGAAGACTCAAACATAGCCTTAAACTGGGCCGCCCATACTCCCAGAGCTGAATCCATGCGGTCATTCAGACGACCTTCCCGTCCCTTCAGAGACGCCTGGTCCAGCTTCGCTGCCTTGTCCCTCGCGATCCTCTCCAGACGCGCATGTCGATCCCGATCAAACTCTGCCACCATTGCCGACGACCACTTGGCACACACATCACATGGGCTTCCCACCTTACACTTCGCGCACGCTACACAGTGATGTCCTGAGTACCTGCACTTCATGAACCTGTTGCATTTCTGGCACAACGTGTCCTGGTTGTTTGGTTTCTGCGAACACGGAGAAGAATTAAAACGCTGCACATGACAAACGATGACGAGCAATACGCACAATCGACTTGCACATTAACTTTCTCATAAATCAATGATAATCAAGCCTTTAGGCAGGAAATATTTGAAAATTAAAACTAATGTTAAACAACCAAGAATACAACGCCGATCGCTACAAACACCGTCGACAAGGAAGCGAGAGATAAAAAAATTGGCGAAAACAGTGCCTAGACACGCCAAGCCAAGCAAGACATAATTCATAGGCGCCGCCATCCTGGCTAAGGACGCATCCATCTTAAGAGGAACCGAGTCGCAAGAGAAATTAACCGAGTACCCGAATTAAAACTAAAAGGTAATGGGTACAGAAACGACTCCAACAATGGCTATCATTTTAAAACAATGTGCCAATTTAAGGAAATTTCAAACAGTCATTATGGCACGAATGTATAAATTCTAGATTGATACAACCTGCCCCTGTGATGATTTTCCTAGGTCCTCCATGAAGCCACCGATAGTATTCCTCACAACAAATGCTAAACCGCTTAAATATTGAAAATTTGAGCACTCTACAAATGCGACTTTACAAAAGCGCAAAATAGACAAATCTGACTGTGATTGGGAATTGACTCGGTACCTACGGCTATGGTAATTCCCGGACACAGTATGGGCAGGACCAGGAGAGTGCGGAGTTTTAATTGTTTATTTTGAGCTAGACTAGATAATAGACATTATCATAATAGTACATCTGGTAAGTATTATTCGAAGTAGAAATATACATCACTTCACATAAATACGCTCATAAGAACAGACATATACACCACTCTTCACATAAATACGCTCATAAGAACAGACATATACACCACTCTTCACATAAATAGCAGCTAAATACGCTCATAAGAACAGACATATACACTACTCTTCACATAAATACGCTCATAAGAACAGACACATACACCAATTCACATAAATACACTCATAAGAACAGACATATACACCACTCTTCACATAAATACGCTCATAAGAACAGACATATACACCACTCTTCACATAAATACGCTCATAAGAACAGACACATACACCACTTCACATAAATACACTCATAAGAACAGACATATACACCACTCTTCACATAAATACGCTCATAAGAACAGACATATACACCACTCTTCACATAAATACGCTCATAAGAACAGACATATACACCACTCTTCACATAAACAGCAGCTAAATACGCTCATAAGAACAGACATATACACTACTCTTCACATAAGTACACTCATAAGAACAGACACATGCACCACTCTTCACATAAATACACTCATAAGAACAGACATATACATCACTCTTCACATAAATACGCTCATAAGAACAGACATATACACCACTCTTCACATAAATACGCTCATAAGAACAGACACATGCACCACTCTTCACATAAATACGCTCATAAGAACAGACATATACACCACACTTCACATAAATATGCTCATAAGAACAGACATATACACCACTCTTCACATAAACAGCAGCTAAATACGCTCATAAGAACAGACATATACACTACTCTTCACATAAGTACACTCATAAGAACAGACATATACACCACTCTTCACATAAATACGCTCATAAGAACAGACACATGCACCACTCTTCACATAAATACGCTCATAAGAACAGACATATACACCACACTTCACATAAATATGCTCATAAGAACAGACATATACACCACTCTTCACATAAACAGCAGCTAAATACGCTCATAAGAACAGACATATACACTACTCTTCACATAAGTACACTCATAAGAACAGACACATGCACCAGTCTTCACATAAATACACTCATAAGAACAGACATATACATCACTCTTCACATAAATACGCTCATAAGAACAGACATATACACTACTCTTCACATAAGTACACTCATAAGAACAGACACATGCACCAGTCTTCACATAAATACACTCATAAGAACAGACATATACATCACTCTTCACATAAATACGCTCATAAGAACAGACATATACACCACTCTTCACATAAATAGCAGCTAAATACGCTCATAAGAACAGACATATACATCACTCTTCACATAAATACGCTCATAAGAACAGACACATACACCACTCTTCACATAAATAGCAGCTAAATACGCTCATAAGAACAGACACATACACTACCCTTCATATAAATACACTCATAAGAACAGACACATGCAACACTCTTCACATAAATACACTCATAAGAACAGACATATACATCACTCTTAACATAAATACGCTCATAAGAACAGACATATACACCACCTTTCACATAAATACACTCATAAGAACAGACATATACACGACTCTTCACATAAATAGCAGCTAAATACGCTCATAAGAACAGACATATACACCACTCTTCACATAAATACGCTCATAAGAACAGACACATGCACCACTCTTCACATAAATACGCTCATAAGAACAGACATATACACCACACTTCACATAAATATGCTCATAAGAACAGACATATACACCACTCTTCACATAAACAGCAGCTAAATACGCTCATAAGAACAGACATATACACTACTCTTCACATAAGTACACTCATAAGAACAGACACATGCACCAGTCTTCACATAAATACACTCATAAGAACAGACATATACATCACTCTTCACATAAATACGCTCATAAGAACAGACATATACACTACTCTTCACATAAGTACACTCATAAGAACAGACACATGCACCAGTCTTCACATAAATACACTCATAAGAACAGACATATACATCACTCTTCACATAAATACGCTCATAAGAACAGACATATACACCACTCTTCACATAAATAGCAGCTAAATACGCTCATAAGAACAGACATATACATCACTCTTCACATAAATACGCTCATAAGAACAGACACATACACCACTCTTCACATAAATAGCAGCTAAATACGCTCATAAGAACAGACACATACACTACCCTTCACATAAATACACTCATAAGAACAGACACATGCAACACTCTTCACATAAATACACTCATAAGAACAGACATATACATCACTCTTAACATAAATACGCTCATAAGAACAGACATATACACCACCTTTCACATAAATACACTCATAAGAACAGACATATACACGACTCTTCACATAAATAGCAGCTAAATACGCTCATAAGAACAGACATATACACCACTCTTCACATAAATATGCTCATAAGAACAGACATATGCACCACTCTTCACATAAATACACTCATAAGAACAGACATATGCACCACTCTTCACATAAATACACTCATAAGAACAGACATATACACCACTCTTCACATAAATAGCAGCTAAATATGCTCATAAGAACAGACATATACACCACTCTTCACATAAATACACTCATAAGAACAGACATATGCACCACTCTTCACATAAATAGCAGCTAAATATGCTCATAAGAACAGACATATACACCACTCTTCACATAAATAGCAGCTAAATATGCTCATAAGAACAGACATATACACTACTCTTCACATAAATACACTCATAAGAACAGACACATACACCACTCTTCACATAAATACACTCATAAGAACAGACATATACATCACTCTTAACATAAATATGCTCATAAGAAAAGACATATACACGACTCTTCACATAAATAGCAGCTAAATACGCTCATAAGAACAGACATATACACCACTCTTCACATAAATACGCTCATAAGAACAGACATATGCACCAATCTTCACATAAATACACTCATAAGAACAGACATATACACTACTCTTCACATAAATAGCAGCTAAATATGCTCATAAGAACAGACATATACACCACTCTTCACATAAATACACTCATAAGAACAGACATATACACTACTCTTCACATAAATAGCAGCTAAATATGCTCATAAGAACAGACATATACACCACTCTTCACATAAATACGCTCATAAGAACAGACATATGCACCAATCTTCACATAAATACACTCATAAGAACAGACATATACACCACTCTTCACATAAATAGCAGCTAAATATGCTCATAAGAACAGACATATACACCACTCTTCACATAAATAGCAGCTAAATACGCTCATAGGAACAGACATATACACCACTCTTCACATAAATAGCAGCTAAATATGCTCATAAGAACAGACACATGCACCACTCTTCACATAAATAGCAGCTAAATACGCTCATAGGAACAGACATATACACCAATCTTCACATAAATACGCTCATAAGAACAGACATATACACCACTCTTCACATAAATACGCTCATAAGAACAGACATATGCACCAATCTTCACATAAATACACTCATAAGAACAGACATATACACCACTCTTAACATAAATAGCAGCTAAATATGCTCATAAGAACAGACATATACACCACTCTTCACATAAATAGCAGCTAAATATGCTCATAAGAACAGACATATACACCACTCTTCACATAAATAGCAGCTAAATATGCTCATAAGAACAGACATATACACCACTCTTCACATAAATAGCAGCTAAATACGCTCATAGGAACACACATATACACTACTCTTCACATAAATACACTCATAAGAACAGACATATACACCACTCTTCACATAAATAGCAGCTAAATACGCTCATAAGAACAGACATATACACCACTCTTCACATAAATAGCAGATAAATATGCTCATAAAACAGACATATACACCACTCTTCACATAAATAGCAGCTAAATACGCTCATAAGAACAGACATATACACCACTCTTCACATAAATACACTCATAAGAACAGACATATGCATCACTCTTCACATAAATACACTCATAAGAACAGACATATACACTACTCTTCACATAAATAGCAGCTAAATACGCTCATAAGAACAGACATATACACCACTCTTCACATAAATACGCTCATAAGAACAGACACATACACCACCTTTCACATAAATACACTCATAAGAACAGACACATACACCACCTTTCACATAAATACGCTCATAAGAACAGACATATACACCACTCTTCACATAAATACGCTCATAAGAACAGACATATACACCACTCTTCACATAAATAGCAGCTAAATACGCTCATAAGAACAGACATATACACCACTCTTCACATAAATACGCTCATAAGAACAGACACATACACCACTCTTCACATAAATAGCAGCTAAATATGCTCATAAGAACAGACACATACATCACTCTTCACATAAATACACTCATAAGAACAGACATATACACCACTTCACATAAATAGCAGCTAAATATGCTCATAAGAACAGACATATACACCACTCTTCACATAAATACGCTCATAAGAACAGACACATACACCACTCTTCACATAAATAGCAGCTAAATATGCTCATAAGAACAGACATATACACCACTCTTCACATAAATAGCAGCTAAATACGCTCATAAGAACAGACACATGCACCACTCTTCACATAAATACACTCATAAGAACAGACATATACATCACTCTTAACATAAATACGCTCATAAGAACAGACATATACACCAATCTTCACATAAATAGCAGCTAAATACGCTCATAAGAACAGACACATGCAGCACTCTTCACATAAATACGCTCATAAGAACAGACATATACATCACTCTTCACATAAATACACTCATAAGAACAGACATATACATCACTCTTAACATAAATACGCTCATAAGAACAGACATATACACCACTCTTCACATAAATAGCAGCTAAATACGCTCATAAGAACAGACACATGCACCACTCTTCACATAAATACACTCATAAGAACAGACATATACACCACTCTTCACATAAATACACTCATAAGAACAGACATATACACTACTCTTCACATAAATAGCAGCTAAATATGCTCATAAGAACAGACACATGCACCACTCTTCACATAAATACACTCATAAGAACAGACATATACATCACTCTTAACATAAATACGCTCATAAGAACAGACATATACACCACTCTTCACATAAATACGCTCATAAGAACAGACATATACACCACACTTCACATAAATATGCTCATAAGAACAGACATATACACCACTCTTCACATAAACAGCAGCTAAATACGCTCATAAGAACAGACATATACACTACTCTTCACATAAGTACACTCATAAGAACAGACACATGCACCAGTCTTCACATAAATACACTCATAAGAACAGACATATACATCACTCTTCACATAAATACGCCCATAAGAACAGACATATACACCACTCTTCACATAAATAGCAGCTAAATATGCTCATAAGAACAGACATATACACCACTCTTCACATAAATAGCAGCTAAATACGCTCATAAGAACAGACACATGCACCACTCTTCACATAAATACGCTCATAAGAACAGACATATACACCACTCTTCACATAAATAGCAGCTAAATACGCTCATAAGAACAGACATATACATCACTCTTCACATAAATACGCTCATAAGAACAGACACATACACCACTCTTCACATAAATAGCAGCTAAATACGCTCATAAGAACAGACACATACACTACCCTTCACATAAATACACTCATAAGAACAGACACATGCAACACTCTTCACATAAATACACTCATAAGAACAGACATATACATCACTCTTAACATAAATACGCTCATAAGAACAGACATATACACCACCTTTCACATAAATACACTCATAAGAACAGACATATACACGACTCTTCACATAAATAGCAGCTAAATACGCTCATAAGAACAGACATATACACCACTCTTCACATAAATATGCTCATAAGAACAGACATATGCACCACTCTTCACATAAATACACTCATAAGAACAGACATATGCACCACTCTTCACATAAATACACTCATAAGAACAGACATATACACCACTCTTCACATAAATAGCAGCTAAATATGCTCATAAGAACAGACATATACACCACTCTTCACATAAATACACTCATAAGAACAGACATATGCACCACTCTTCACATAAATAGCAGCTAAATATGCTCATAAGAACAGACATATACACCACTCTTCACATAAATAGCAGCTAAATATGCTCATAAGAACAGACATATACACTACTCTTCACATAAATACACTCATAAGAACAGACACATACACCACTCTTCACATAAATACACTCATAAGAACAGACATATACATCACTCTTAACATAAATATGCTCATAAGAACAGACATATACACGACTCTTCACATAAATAGCAGCTAAATACGCTCATAAGAACAGACATATACACCACTCTTCACATAAATACGCTCATAAGAACAGACATATGCACCAATCTTCACATAAATACACTCATAAGAACAGACATATACACTACTCTTCACATAAATAGCAGCTAAATATGCTCATAAGAACAGACATATACACCACTCTTCACATAAATACACTCATAAGAACAGACATATACACTACTCTTCACATAAATAGCAGCTAAATATGCTCATAAGAACAGACATATACACCACTCTTCACATAAATACGCTCATAAGAACAGACATATGCACCAATCTTCACATAAATACGCTCATAAGAACAGACATATACACCACTCTTCACATAAATAGCAGCTAAATATGCTCATAAGAACAGACATATACACCACTCTTCACATAAATAGCAGCTAAATACGCTCATAGGAACAGACATATACACCACTCTTCACATAAATAGCAGCTAAATATGCTCATAAGAACAGACACATGCACCACTCTTCACATAAATAGCAGCTAAATACGCTCATAGGAACAGACATATACACCAATCTTCACATAAATACGCTCATAAGAACAGACATATACACCACTCTTCACATAAATACGCTCATAAGAACAGACATATGCACCAATCTTCACATAAATACACTCATAAGAACAGACATATACACCACTCTTAACATAAATAGCAGCTAAATATGCTCATAAGAACAGACATATACACCACTCTTCACATAAATAGCAGCTAAATATGCTCATAAGAACAGACATATACACCACTCTTCACATAAATAGCAGCTAAATATGCTCATAAGAACAGACATATACACCACTCTTCACATAAATAGCAGCTAAATACGCTCATAGGAACACACATATACACTACTCTTCACATAAATACACTCATAAGAACAGACATATACACCACTCTTCACATAAATAGCAGCTAAATACGCTCATAAGAACAGACATATACACCACTCTTCACATAAATAGCAGCTAAATATGCTCATAAAACAGACATATACACCACTCTTCACATAAATAGCAGCTAAATACGCTCATAAGAACAGACATATACACCACTCTTCACATAAATACACTCATAAGAACAGACATATGCATCACTCTTCACATAAATACACTCATAAGAACAGACATATACACTACTCTTCACATAAATAGCAGCTAAATACGCTCATAAGAACAGACATATACACCACTCTTCACATAAATACGCTCATAAGAACAGACACATACACCACCTTTCACATAAATACACTCATAAGAACAGACACATACACCACCTTTCACATAAATACGCTCATAAGAACAGACATATACACCACTCTTCACATAAATAGCAGCTAAATACGCTCATAAGAACAGACATATACACCACTCTTCACATAAATACGCTCATAAGAACAGACACATACACCACTCTTCACATAAATAGCAGCTAAATATGCTCATAAGAACAGACACATACATCACTCTTCACATAAATACACTCATAAGAACAGACATATACACCACTTCACATAAATAGCAGCTAAATATGCTCATAAGAACAGACATATACACCACTCTTCACATAAATACGCTCATAAGAACAGACACATACACCACTCTTCACATAAATAGCAGCTAAATATGCTCATAAGAACAGACATATACACCACTCTTCACATAAATAGCAGCTAAATACGCTCATAAGAACAGACACATGCACCACTCTTCACATAAATACACTCATAAGAACAGACATATACATCACTCTTAACATAAATACGCTCATAAGAACAGACATATACACCAATCTTCACATAAATAGCAGCTAAATACGCTCATAAGAACAGACACATGCAGCACTCTTCACATAAATACGCTCATAAGAACAGACATATACATCACTCTTCACATAAATACACTCATAAGAACAGACATATACATCACTCTTAACATAAATACGCTCATAAGAACAGACATATACACCACTCTTCACATAAATAGCAGCTAAATACGCTCATAAGAACAGACACATGCACCACTCTTCACATAAATACACTCATAAGAACAGACATATACACCACTCTTCACATAAATACACTCATAAGAACAGACATATACACTACTCTTCACATAAATAGCAGCTAAATATGCTCATAAGAACAGACACATGCACCACTCTTCACATAAATACACTCATAAGAACAGACATATACATCACTCTTAACATAAATACGCTCATAAGAACAGACATATACACCACTCTTCACATAAATACGCTCATAAGAACAGACATATACACCACTCTTCACATAAAAAGCAGCTAAATACGCTCATAAGAACAGACATATACACCACTCTTCACATAAATATGCTCATAAGAACAGACACATGCACCACTCTTCACATAAAAAGCAGCTAAATATGCTCATAAGAACAGACACATGCACCACTCTTCACATAAATACACTCATAAGAACAGACATATACACCAATCTTCACATAAATACACTCATAAGAACAGACATATACACCACTCTTCACATAAATATGCTCATAAGAACAGACATATACACCACTCTTCACATAAATACACTCATAAGAACAGACATATACACCACTCTTCACATAAATACGCTCATAAGAACAGACATATACACCACTCTTCACATAAATACGCTCATAAGAACAGACATATACACCACTCTTCACATAAATACGCTCATAAGAACAGACCTATACACCACTCTTCACATAAATACGCTCATAAGAACAGACATATACACCACTCTTCACATAAATACGCTCATAAGAACAGACATATACACCACTCTTCACATAAATACGCTCATAAGAACAGACATATACACCACTCTTCACATAAATACGCTCATAAGAACAGACATATACATCACTCTTCACATAAATACGCTCATAAGAACAGACATATACACCAATCTTCACATAAATACACTCATAAGAACAGACATATACACCACTCTTCACATAAATAGCAGCTAAATACGCTCATAAGAACAGACATATACACCACTCTTCACATAAATAGCAGCTAAATACACTCATAAGAACAGACATATACACTACTCTTCACATAAATAGCAGCTAAATACGCTCATAAGAACAGACATATACACCACTCTTCACATAAATACGCTCATAAGAACAGACATATACACCAATCTTCACATAAATACACTCATAAGAACAGACATATACATCACTCTTCACATAAATACACTCATAAGAACAGACATATACACCACTCTTCACATAAATAGCAGCTAAATACGCTCATAACAGGAATTAAACAACATTAATCTACCAAGTTTCATCTTCCTTAGAAATATATAAAATTAACATAGTCATTGAATAAGAGATAATTTGCTTATGACGTTTATAACTCAGTACCACATTGCATAACTTATTGTTGCTGGTTCTACTTGAGATTTGAAACTTGTCACGAATGGTAGGACAATTATCCGGCAGCCATATGTGATTCCATCAATGTTGGTGGGTTTCTTTCACAGACTCAACTCTAATAGACCTATAAAACCTTTCAAATAATCCAGTCAACATCCAGAAGACATTTTCTAGATGACATCCACATTGGATTCGAGATCATTACCAATACATGGGTTTTTTCCACAGATCCACGGCATGGCTGTGGTCATATTGGATTTTGGATCGTGCCAATATTCGACAGGTTTCTTCCACACTCCACACGCCTAGTCCAATGAATCTCTGAAAGTTTCAAACCAATCTGGTATCATATGGAAACGACTCTGCCGCCTGCCTGCTGTCATCACATAATACTGATTTCTTTGGCGGGGTATAAAAAATTTCTTTTTAAGTCTGAACATGAGAAAATTAAGCTGTTGAATATTTTAAAAACTACTTTGAATGGAAGCTTAAATTAGTTTTAGTTTATATTCAGCAGCATATTTGCTAGGTTGTAAAGAATGTGTGACATCTTTTGTGATTATGTGAAATCGTTAATTTCATTTATTATTTGATAAATCACCACTGACATTAACCCTTCCATGCTGAAGCCGGCCAAAACCGGCCTCTGCAGTGGCCTTGCGGAATGTCCATTTGCAGACCAAGAGATTATTCTTGAAAATTTACCATTGGAATTACAGGCTCAATAACCGCGAGCCAGTTGTTTTTGCTAAATTTTCATAAATAGTTTATTCTGGCCTGCATATGTACATTCAATAAGTAAATATTTTAATATTCTTGACCAAATGTAGGCATTAAAGTGTTAAATGAATTATCATTCAGAATGGAGCCTGTCTGTCTGTCCATCTCACCTAGGATTAAATCTTGTATATAATCTTTCATCCTGTCTGTCCGTCTCACCTAGGATTGAATCGTGTATATAATCTTTCATCCTGTCTGTCCGTCTCACCTAGGATTGAATCTTGTATATAATCTTCATCCTGTCTGTCCGTCTCACCTAGGATTGAATCTTGTATATAATCTTTCATCCTGTCTGTCCGTCTCACCTAGGATTGAATCTTGTATATAATCTTTCATCCTGTCTGTCCGTCTCACCTAGGATTGAATCTTGTATATAATCTTTCATCCTGTCTGTCCGTCTCACCTAGGATTGAATCTTGTATATAATCTTTCATCCTGTCTGTCCGTCTCACCTAGGATTGAATCTTGTATATAATCTTTCATCCTGTCTGTCCGTCTCACCTAGGATTGAATCTTGTATATAATCTTTCATCCTGTCTGTCCGTCTCACCTAGGATTGAATCTTGTATATAATCTTTCATCCTGTCTGTCCGTCTCACCTAGGATTGAATCTTGTATATAATCTTTCATCCTGTCTGTCCGTCTCACCTAGGATTGAATCTTGTATATAATCTTTCATCCTGTCTGTCTATCTCACCTAGGATTGAATCTTGTATATAATCTTTCATCCTGTCTGTCCGTCTCACCTAGGATTGAATCTTGTATATAATCTTTCATCCTGTCTGTCCGTCTCACCTAGGATTGAATCTTGTATATAATCTTTCATCCTGTCTGTCCGTCTCACCTAGGATTGAATCTTGTATATAATCTTTCATCCTGTCTGTCCGTCTCACCTAGGATTGAATCTTGTATATAATCTTTCATCCTGTCTGTCCGTCTCACCTAGGATTGAATCATGTATATAATCTTTCATCCTGTCTGTCCGTCTCACCTAGGATTGAATCTTGTATATAATCTTTCATCCTGTCTGTCCGTCTCACCTAGGATTGAATCTTGTATATAATCTTTCATCCTGTCTGTCCGTCTCACCTAGGATTGAATCTTGTATATAATCTTTCATCCTGCCTGTCCGTCTCACCTAGGATTGAATCTTGTATATAATCTTTCATCCTGTCTGTCCGTCTCACCTAGGATTGAATCTTGTATATAATCTTTCATCCTGTCTGTCCGTCTCACCTAGGATTGAATCTTGTATATAATCTTTCATCCTGTCTGTCCGTCTCACCTAGGATTGAATCTTGTATATAATCTTTCATCCTGTCTGTCCGTCTCACCTAGGATTGCATCTTGTATATAATCTTTCATACTGTCTGTCCGTCTCACCTAGGATTGCATCTTGTATATAATCTTTCATCCTGTCTGTCCGTCTCACCTAGGATTGAATCTTGTATATAATCTTTCATACTGTCTGTCCGTCTCACCTAGGATTGAATCTTGTATATAATCTTTCATCCTGTCTGTCCGTCTCACCTAGGATTGAATCTTGTATATAATCTTTCATCCTGTATGTCCGTCTCACCTAGGATTGAATCTTGTATATAATCTTTCATCCTGTCTGTCCGTCTCACCTAGGATTGAATCTTGTATATAATCTTTCATCCTGTCTGTCCGTCTCACCTAGGATTGAATCTTGTATATAATCTTTCATCCTGTCTGTCCGTCTCACCTAGGATTGAATCTTGTATATAATCTTTCATCCTGTCTGTCCGTCTCACCTAGGATTGAATCTTGTATATAATCTTTCATCCTGTCTGTCCGTCTCACCTAGGATTGAATCTTGTATATAATCTTTCATCCTGTCTGTCCGTCTCACCGAGGATTGAATCTTGTATACAATCTTTCATCCTGTCTGTCCGTCTCACCTAGGATTGAATCTTGTATATAATCTTTCATCCTGTCTGTCCGTCTCACCTAGGATTGAATCTTGTATATAATCTTTCATCCTGTCTGTCCGTCTCACCTAGGATTGAATCTTGTATATAATCTTTCATCCTGTCTGTCCGTCTCACCTAGGATTGAATCTTGTATATAATCTTTCATCCTGTCTGTCCGTCTCACCTAGGATTGAATCTTGTATATAATCTTTCATCCTGTCTGTCCGTCTCACCGAGGATTGAATCTTGTATACAATCTTTCATCCTGTCTGTCCGTCTCACCTAGGATTGAATCTTGTATACAATCTTTCATCCTGTCTGTCCGTCTCACCTAGGATTGAATCTTGTATATAATCTTTCATCCTGTCTGTCTGTCCATCTGTCTGTCCGTGTCACCTAGGATTGCATCTTGTATATAATCTTTCATCCTGTCTGTCCATGTCACCTAGGATTGCATCTTGTATATAATCTTTCATCCTGTCTGTCTGTCCATCTCACCTAGGATTGAATCTTGTATCCGAGAATCTGAATCATCCAAATGCACCAGCAGACCTTTATATATTGCCTCCAGATGAGCACGATACAGATCAGCATCATATTTCTCCTCAAAACAACAGAAATATGCCAGGAATGTGTTGGACACAACCGTTCTGATCTCATCACTACTGTCATCCAATCTCTGGGGAAGAGAAATATTCAGTATCTTTATAAACAACAAGAATAAGAGCCTAAATGAGATTCCAACACCCGACGCATAAAATTAATGAGATTCCAACACCCGACACATAAAATTAATGAGATTCCAACACCCGACACATAAAATTAATGAGATTCCAACACCCGACACATAAAATTAATGAGATTCCAACACCCGACCCATAAAATTATCAACAGTGATAAACAGTCCTCAAATTGCAGTCTGTCATCCCAAACTATTTTTCTTCTGACAAATAATGGCTATTGGACATTATGAACATTACTACTGACAAGAAGAGAAATGTAGCAACTATTTAATAGACAGCCTTAATGAATCTTAATGGATTTTAATAGCTATTTATCAATTTTAAAGTATTCTATTTGGTACTCTGACTTTCTAGTCATGATTACCTTTAGCAGTTCTGGATACATGTTGTGGAGTTTATCTTGATTCAGACTAGTTCCCAGGAGGTCAAATACTCGGGTCAAAACACGACAACTAATGAGACGTGTTGTTTTATTATCATCGTCCATCAGACTGGTCACTTGTGTCAACAGTTCTTCACTCATACCACTGGCCTGTAATGTGAATATATGTTATTGTGAAAACACAGGTATATATTGGAGTCACTTTGCCAATCTTTACTTTTATGCACTCATCCATCCATCCATCCATGATTCTGTC
This sequence comes from Chaetoderma sp. LZ-2023a, assembly GCA_034401795.1. NCBI lineage: Eukaryota > Metazoa > Mollusca > Caudofoveata > Chaetodermatida > Chaetodermatidae > Chaetoderma > Chaetoderma sp. LZ-2023a. The sequence goes on from CM067372.1 coordinate 13,163,323, forward strand.
CAACCTGTTGTTTCCAACACTCGCAGTGCACGTACACACACACACACACACACACACACACGTGCATGCATGCACACACACATAATCATGGTCAACCATCCTACATGGAGACATGTTAGGCACAGCTTGGACAAAAATAATCTATGATGTTGAGTGAATCATAAAATGTAAATGTAGGTCATGCTGACCTACTTTTGGTACATGACACACCTTTAAGCCATGACGCATCAATACACCAATTTCGATGACTATATGTGCAAAACTCTTGAAAATAGTCCGAACATAAAAATCTGGCACGGACACACACCCACCCACACACACATATACACTGGACAAAGCGATTACTAATTAATTAGTCTAATGTATGCTAACAGGATATTCATTGAGATTTAGCATCTATATTATAGTTATAGATTACCATGTCCTTAGTGAGTACTCCGCTCTGTAACAGGGCCCACAGACATGATATACTTGTTGTTCGTATTGCACCCGCTGTTCTCCCAGCTTTCCAAACACAGTTAGGCAGAACCATGTCCTTCACCACAGAGGCTGCATAACCACTGAAACACCGCTGTGAGTCCAGGGTTCTTGTCGCCGACATCAACAATTTAGACAACAGGGAAAAGAATTTGAGTCGAAGCTCCGCATCTTTCTCGGGCTTGAGATTTGGGAGAAATATAGGTATGATCAGATCCAGGTGTTCACCCACTACAGGACCTGAAAATACAACGGGATACAATTTGATGAGGCGTTGAAATGTAAATATGATACAAGCACTACATGGTCGACTGTTTAGAAATGACTTATATCCTTCATTTCACTGAATCATCAGCTTAACCCTTTAATCACCAACAAGCCAACCAAATGCTGTCTGCAGTTTTCCTTTAAAGAAAGACAGCCAGGCACGCAAAGGACATCATAACACTTCTGGATACAAATTATTACTGATTAATGTCTGATGCTGGTGAGCCTGATGAAATAAAATGCACTGTCACAACGTCATTCTTAACAAGCCTAGATACAAGAATGAAGGAAATTTCAATTTCCCTTTTTCCGAGATCTAACAATACTTACCATTACATTACTCATTGATAAACAGCTATCATGATAGCTGGCTCTAGGAATCTAGATTTAGTAAGCTTTACTGGCTCCTGGAACCGGGCATCCAGCTCAACAAACGGGTACCCGTCTGCCAGAGACACTCATATCGTTTGCATAGCTACCAAACAAGAGAATACCCATGACTTGCCTCCGTGGGGCTGGGAGGCAGGGTCCATAATGTAATGGTAAGCATTGTTACTGAGAAAGGGAAATTAAAATTTTTTTTTCTTTCTCCGATCAATACTTACCATTACATTACTCATTGATAACACCAGATTTAGTCAGCAAGCTGGTGGGAAGGGGCAAGCCATACAAGGCCTCATTTGCCCCTGGAGAAAGAACTTAGACCTAAACTTGGCATACAGAGACCTAAAAGGACCGACTAGTTCTGGGACCGAATCACATTCGCATCATTGCTCCCCAACCTTTCTCCTAAAAAGGGGAGAGAACTCATGAACATGCATCTCGCCTGAAACACAAATGTGCGAAGAAGGTTAACAGCTCTTTACACATATAAGCCTGGGAATGAGCATGAGTATATAAGATGAATGATCATGATATAGAACCATAGTACAAAAAACTGTCAAACTTGAATTACCTCATGAATTATGGATTCCAGATGTGAAGCCATCAACCAACATACTTTCGACCAGATGTGTCCCATACAGTTGAATTCCTCTCACTTGACCATGTCTGTTCTTACTACTTTTGCTTTTCAAAGTTATAAAAAGAGAGATGAATAGTGTGGGCAATAGACTCTCGTTTCAAAACAGCTAAAGCGAGTGGATTGGCGGAGTCTGACATTTTGTAATCCATGAAAGAGGACTCAGTGCCATTGTGCAACGGCCATGATGTCCTCTAATGGGACACCATTGAATAGGGCGGTCGAGGGGGCTATTCCCCTAACATCGTGAGCCCTAGCACATTGCACCTGGTGCCCAGTCGCAATCTCGTGGCTAGTCTGAATGCATTCGACCACCCAACGAGAGATAGTATCCATGGAATGCGGCGCCATATGGCTTCTTATGGCAGATCCACAGATATCTATCATTTGACCGTAGCGAGTCTGTCCGTTTTTTGTACTTGGTCAAAGCACGGACAGGACTCCAGGCACTGGCATCATGATCAAACCTTGTTAGTTTCGGTATAATGATCGGTTTGCCGGGATATTTCAAAGATTGATTCTTTGACATAAACACTGCTCTTGGCAGCAATCGCAGACCCTCTCCGGAGACAATAAATCGGTCCCTCTCTGGTGAAAGTGCATGGATCTCACTGCGCCTTCTTGCTGAGGAACATGCCAATAGAAAGACCGCATTAAGAGTCAGATGCTTTAGACTAGCCGAACCCAAAGGTTCGAAAGGGTGCTTGGCCAGTACATTAAGCACCAAAGATAGAATCCAGGCTAGAATGACTACCGGTTGTCATTCCCTTCACCATCACATTCAACTGGGCCACCTCTGGACTATCCCTGTTGGCTAAACAAGGGATAACTGATGCCAAGGCTGACTTGTATCCAGCAATTGTGACAGGAGCTAGTCCTGTAAAGTACAGCTCACAGAGAAAGTCTGATCAATACCCTTTCCATCACACAACTCTGCAAAGGTTGACCTCGCAGCTACGATGAAACTCGCAGCCTGTTGAGAAAAGCCTTCCGACGTAGAACATTGTTTGATAACATCCACGCAGTCAATTTGAACATTTCGGGCCGCTCGTGTAAGAAGCGGCCCTTGGCCTGGGAGATGATGTTCGGAATCTCGGGCAGCTGCACTGGATTGTCCACCAGCAGATCCAGAAGATCCGTGAACCACGCCCTGCTGGGCTAAAACAGCGCTATTAGCCGGACCATGCACGGTCCTCCATGATCTTCACCAAAGCCTTCGCCAGAAGAATGGTGGGCGGATACGCATAAGCGTACATCCCTCTCCAGCTTATCGCCAGAGCGTCTGTATTGACGGCATTTGGATCTGGAATCGGCGAGACATAAATCATGATTTGAGCATTTTCCTTTTTGGCGAACAAGTCCACGTTTGGTTTGCCCCAATGCTCGAAGATCCTTTGTAGAACTGGAGGGTTGAGAAACCATTCTGTTGGCAGAATCCTCCGTCTGCGAGACAAAGCATCCACCAGAATGTTCAATCGACCAGGAATGTGAGCTGCTTTCAAAACAACCGAGTAATTCCTGCACCATTGAATTAAGTGCTACACCTTCATACACAGTGTTGAGTAATTCCTGCACCATTGAATTAAGTGCCACACCTTCATACACAGTATGGGTGACCAGGTCCCGCCTTGGCGATTTATGTATGATACTACTGTCGAATTGTCTGACTGTATCAATATCACCTTGCCCCTGGCTTTTGGAAGAAATTTTTCCAATGCCAGTTCCACTGCCATCATTTCCAACAGATTGATATGCAGCTGACTCTCTTGGAGAGTCCATGTGCCCGAAACCTGGTGATGTCCAGGCAAGACCCCCACCCCTCCAGCGATGAATCCGTGCACACGGACAGCTGAGGGTGGGGTAGGTGAAGCGAAACTCCTACTAGGAGATTCTGACGCTCCTTCCACCATACAAGATGCAACATTATTGGCTCCAAAACTGGTACCAGCTTTGACAGGGGCTCTGTTCTCTGTTTCCACAGAGACATCAGATACAACTGGATAGGTCTTCGCATCAGAGCAGCATACAGGATTACCTGCTCCATGGAGACCATCATGCCCAGCATCTGAAGAAACCTCCTCACCTGAATGTGGTTTCCAAATCAAAAACACTTGAGGATGGCTAACAGAACACCACTCTGGGCTCTGACGGGTAAACCCTGGCTTCCTCGAGATCGAATCGCATTCCCAAATAAACGAAGTGCTGAGTGGGTGTCAACTCGGATTTCTCCCTGTTGACTATCCAGCCTAGATCTGAAAGTAGTTTCAGAGTCAGAGTAGTATCCACTTCTAACCTGGCTGACATGTCCACCTTGATAAGCCAATCGTCTATGTAGGTGTGAAGCGCCACATTCTCTCTTCTGAGAAATGCTGTCACCGCTAGGACCACTCTGGTGAAAACCCTTGGAGCTGTCGACAGGCCAAATGGGAGGACTACAAACTCCCATACCTGATTCTGAAATGCAAATCTCAGAAACCTGTGAGAACCCCTGTTCATTGGAATGTGGAAATATGCATCTTTCAGATCGATTGACACACACCACATTCCTTTCCTCAATCCTGCCATTACCAACCTCTTGAGTTTCCATCTGAAACCGAGGCATATGGATAAACCAATTCAATGGCCTGAGATTGAGTACGGGTCTCCATCCCCCCCCCCCCCTGTGCTCTTGGAGACAAGGAACATGTTTGAATAGACGCCTGGAGTGGTCTGGTTTACTGGTTTTATTGCTCCCTTCAGAAGCAAACCTGACACTTCGTTTTGAATGGCTTCTAACTTGTCTTGTACGGGAGTCGAGACAGGTGCCAAAGACAGATTTTGTGATGGGAAATCCCACCACTCTGGCATGTACCCCTGCGATATCAATCCCAGGACCAGACTGTCTGATGTCACACCTCGGCAAGCCTTGATGAAACGCATGAACCTTCCACCCACTATAGGCACATTGACGCCTAATGCGGGTGTCTGGCTCGCGATCCGCTCTCTACCCCCCCCCCCCCCACCCTCTTAACGAGAGAGAGAACCATTTTGGTCTTGGCTTGACTGGTCTAACCGGTACCGCTGTTCCAGTCACACAGGCGCGGTCCAGGCGTATATGAAGGGAGCTACCATACCCTCAAGTACGATCCGCTCCCTTCTTTCCGCCCTTGGTGGACTTACCCTTGCCCTTTCCCTTCCCACCTTTCGGGCGATCAGGGCCACCACTGGGGTGGGTAGGAGCCTCCACAACTTTCCTCACCTTCTTAGCCGCAGGCGGCTGCGAAGGCCCAGAAATAGCAGAAGCCGGCTTGGCTTTCGCCTTGCTCTTATGCTTCTTGTTTCTTGGAGGAAGATTGAACAGCTAACGGTTTAGAAACAGCCCCTAGTGCATGCGCCCAGTGCAATAGCTCCAGCTGAAGGTTACTGCTAACCGACTGCGCTATGTTAGCAGTGTCCTCAAGGATGGCCTGCGGTTGGCCATCGAAGATGTTAGGGCTGTTCAGGGGCGTTCCAAGCAAATCCTCCCTGACAGCCGTAGCCGGACGCATATTGTCAAGGACCATCTGCTTCCTGGACTTTGTAACACGTGCTTGCACCCTGGCCAATGCATCCATCGACAGCACCAGGCCGTCGTTAACATATGATAGTGCCACAGGTGGCACAGGGTGGCCTGCCCCAGCTTCAGCCCACACTGACTGAAGCAAGCGATAGGAGTGATTGACAGCATTCATTGCTGCCCTCACTCCCTCATCGCAAAGGGACAGGACTTCATCATTGTGTGCTTGGGATTTGTCCACAAGCGCCTGAGCAGGACCTCCCACTTCAGCACTCTGGACCCCAAGAACCCAACGGTCATCCTCAGTGACCGTTGGTACCACACCATAGCACTCGTACTCCCCTCTGGGAATACGGCACCTTGCCCGCACCTCCCTAGAGGCCGTAGGGAGCTGGCTCTTGGTTTAGAGTTGCTTGCTATAAATAGCCTCGAGCAACTCCTTGAACCGTGGATCCAGTCCAATGGACTGAATACGAGCCGCGGGCAAGAACCCCCTCCGAATTGACGCAACCGATGGATGGGGCATGTCTTCTTCGGTCGTGGCCGAAACCATGGATAGGTCCACCCTGGCTAGCCAAGCCAGAGCCTCGGACCAGTCCGTCTCCAAAGAACACACCCCTGTGAACAATTTCAACAAGTTCAATGGAGTAGGCCCGCATGGAAAACTGTGCGGACCCGTAACGGCTATGAAACCGTGGCCATACACGGGCGCCAATGGCACCCCAGGCGAGATATGTGAGAACCAAGCCTGGCCAGCAACACCCGTCACCATGTCGGTTGGTGGCAAACCAACCAGCACTGGACGCGTGCCCAGTACCGATGTGGCCTTAACCACGGGCGGAGCAGCTGCCATGGCTTGCGCCAAGCCAGACAGATGGAGGGCAGTTCTGTCCAGGACAGAATCAACCTCCACGCTCTCCACCCGCAGTATCTCAGGCCGCAACAACCTCTCCTCTTCGGCCGCCTCATCCTCAGACCCTGAAGTCGTCACCGGATGAAGAAGCACTGGAGCCGTCCTGGCGAACGGCCGGAATGGCTACCACTACTGGATCACCTGGAGCCCAACGGGACCGCCAGTGAGCCATAAGAAATGGTCCCTCGGTAACCAGTCCAGAACCCTGTCCAAGGACAGGGTCCGGTATCAGAGACGACACCAGCATGGGCAAGATGCTATGCAAGAAGCCTTGCATAGTGGGCCCAAACCACGCCAGGGGTGACATCTCCGAACCCTCCAACTGCAGACGAGGAGGGCCCCCCCCACACCCACCCCGCACCCCCACAGGCTGAAACGGATGCTCCTCGATTTCTTTACGCACCGCCTGACCCCACGTCAGACCCAGCCATGTCCTTCTGGGCAAGGAACTCAACCAAAAACTCGACGGGCCACACTGAATAGACACTACACATAGTATCAACATTACATGAACATCTAAAACAGACATTGTCTTTAAATGTGACCTAGATGAATTTGTGAAACTCTGGGCAGGGTAGGCTTGGCCAGAAAACAAGCTCAAACCTAAAATAAGCTAGCGGAACGAAACAGGAATGGAAGGCAGACAAATAATTTTAAAATATTTTGACAATAAATTAAAAGTTAACCCCCCGCACCCACAACGTTACAACCAAGATCGCGTAAGCTGACGACAAGAACGATAGCGGGTCAATAATACACCCATAAATTGAATTTGAAGGATGTATAAATATGGAACCAGGAACCATATTGAATGCATTTGTGGTATATTTAACAATTAATTTCAAAATTATACTACTCAAACGAAGGCCAGAATCATACGTGAAGGAACAACAAAATGAATCATCATACTGCTATAGAACACGGTCAACCACAGAACACACATCTTAATCAAGAATTTTGAAATCGTCGATCCATACAAACAGATCGTGATCACACGCAACACTTGACATAATTCTAAAGTTTCTGGCACACAAAGCACGCAGCAGCCAGAATAAGATGCGCGAATTAATGAAACATTTCCGCCACCAAAATAATCTGAAAAATAAAAGGGTGTGACATCACCCACCGTAAGCCAAGGCCTAGTTGCATATTACTGCCCGATTGCCATTGGGATTTAAAGGAGGCGATCTTATCGGGCATATTTCGTTGTAACTACACGTCCCAGTTCCGGGGTCAGAAAATGGGACATGCAGCACAGACAAAATTTCGGAGACATAAGTCTCCATATAGCTAGATAAATAACAAGAAAGAATACGATCTGAGAATCAGAGGCGCCCTTCATAGTAAATCCAGTAATTCCAGAAACGAAACAGCAAATAGGCACACAGAAAAACACAAAGAAAACTGAGATTTCTCCACGCAAAAAAAGCAATATTCTCTTGTTGCTATGCAAACAAGAATGAGTGTCTCTGGCAGATGGGTACCCGTTTGTTGGGAGACGGGTACCCGTTTTCCAGGACCCGATAAAGCTTATTAAATCTAGATTCCTAGAGCCAGCTATCAGGATAGCTGTTTATCAATGAGTAATGTAATGGTAAGTATTGATCGAAGGAGAAGCACCTGAATGAGATATTAAGCACTGCCTCGTACTGCAAGACCACCTTAGCAAAACATGCATTGTACAGTGAATAGACAATAGTGAGCAATATCATCAGTACTTTCAATTTTGAATTCCCCGTACAAGAATCACAATTTAAAAGAATGAGGTATAAACTATTGAATATTTTAACTAATTTGTTAGTTTCTGGCAGCAGCATCTAATCAAGTAATGCTTAAAATATTCAACAGAACATTTCTTGCATCATAAAGTAAGTTTGTTCGCTATATATTCCATTCTTACCTGCCTCAACGAGCAGTGTATCGAAGATGATCCTTTCTGTCGAGTAATTGTTCCATAGAGGTGCGCTTTCAATGAGAGATGTTAGAACAGATTTTGTGTATCGTCTAAACAAATCCTCCTGGGATGTAATATTCTCAGCCAGACTCAGGCGATCCATTACGCCAAACACCTGACACAATAGAATACAAATGCTGATGTAATTTCAAAATATACGCTATTTACGATAACTTTGAATTACTTACACGGCATGAGACTAAGCCACTTTCAACCTGAGCGCTGTAATCCACTCGTTTGATAGACAGAAGCAAGTGATCATCTTCAAAGTCCAGTCACTGCAGACTGAATGGCCACCTCCACAGACACGTTACTCTCGACAGCTTCCTGTCTATGTGGCATATCCTCCCAACCAGTGGAGCATATACTGCAAGTGTCCTGTTCACTCATAGATGCATGCATTGAGATCGATCTATATACTTAGAAGCCAGACATCCCAGCATGCCATTTTCAAGGTACCATATAGATACAGGTAAACTGTTGAATTTTTTTAAACTAATTTCAGTGGGTGCTGCTGTCGCTAACTATGGAAATCTGAGGAAACGTGTTAAACCATAGTAGTACAGTTAACCATGTCTATAACGGATATCTCACAGACCATCAAAATGACCCTTATGAAAAACCCTGGTTCTGAGTGGTCACAAAAGACAGGTGACAACTCCTTGATGGACACCTCTCTTTAGTGATCATAAAAGGATGGTCCGAATGGAAACTAAAGATGGGTGTAAAAACCATTTACTATGTTAAATTGCTTGTGACGACCCGCTTTAAAGAATTGCCATCTTATGGGTCCCCTAAAGCAGATGACTTATATACAGGGCTGACTGCATTGTCAGCACCATTGTGATTTCATTTTGAAGTATTCATTTCTGTTACACGATTTTGTTTACGTGAGTATATTATTCAGATAGTCTCTATAAGTTAGATAGATTAAAGGCTGAATAATATCTAGTTAAGATGCAACTTTCTTTGTGATAAGAAATCATAGTTTCATCTTTGCACTATTGTAGTATAACATGCGACATTGTGACTTCCTTTTGAATTATTCGTATGTTCCATCAGTTTCTTTTGTATGCTATTTTGAAATGGTCCATGTAGACATATTATCAGTTGGATAAAATTTAGTTAAAATAAGCTTCGATGAAACAAAAATTGTTATTCATAATTTTCCTTTACAATAAGTTGAATGTCATGAGTAACAACAGAAATAGCCATATAACGGTAAGTACAGCCATCATATTGGATTTTTCTCAAGGGAAGCAGTTATTCATTCAGACTAAGATGTGTATAAATAGGTTTATTGTGCTCTAAAACTAAAGCATAGCTTCTTAAACTACAGTAAATATTACATACTTGTGATTACATGACAAAATAATGGGACTTTGGCAACCATTTTTAATATAAGCAAATTAAGCATATTTGCCATACCTATATTTTTCTACACTTTTAATACAGGTACCTTTCTAAAATGCATAGTGAAGAAAAAAGATCAATTGCCATTTGTGGTGGGTTTATCAGTATATTGACTGGCCTAAATCTGTCCATGTATTTTAGCCTATAATAGAACAGGGGAAAAAATTCTGAAAGTTTCATTGTTAGACTATGACAAGTATGGATAGATTTTACTGAAACATAATTACAAGCGCTCTCCATTCTGAGATCATAGCCCTGAAATGTATGAACTATTTGTTATAGAAAATATTAGCATGAGCACCTGATTTCTGAGTTTTTCCTCTTGAGTGAGAGACAAGACAGTAATGAGCGTGTAAAATATGACATCACCAACAGAGGAGCAATCTTCTTGACAGACAATCAACATTGAATCCAGACACTCTACTACAGACACCTGGATGCTTAGCTGAAACAAGAGAAATGTCACGTATTATCATATTATTCTGGTATTCATTGTGTTTGGACAGTCAGTTTATAACCATGGGACACATGAATGGGAAGATGTGATAGGACAGTCAGTTTATGACTGACAGCATAGACTTATACGAGTTGTGAGATGCAACTAAAAGGTCCGGGAAAAAACATAGATGGTTTGGCAGAGAGATGGTTTGGCAGAGAGATGGTTTGGCAGACAGATGGTTTGGCAGAGAGATGGTTTGGCAGAGATGGTTTGGCAGACAGATGGTTTGGCAGACAGATGGTTTGGCAGAGAGATGGTTTGGCAGAGAGATGGTTTGGCAGACAGATGGTATGGCAGACAGATGGTTTGGCAGAGAGATGCTTTGGCAGAGAGATGGTTTGGCAGAGAGATGGGTTGGCAGAGAGATGGTTTGGCAGACAGATGGTTTGGCAGAGAGATGGTTTGGCAGACAGATGGTTTGGCAGACAGATGGTTTGGCAGAGAGATGGTTTGGCAGAGAGATGGTTTGGCAGACAGATGGCTTGAAAGCTGCATGGAGAGCAAACCTATAGTCACTCTGGTCTTACCTGTAGGGAATTAATAATATCTCTGTGGATGAAAGACTGGAGCTTGTTTTAATTACCTGGCTAGATTGACATATGTCAGGCAGTATCAAAGTATCGCATATCTCTTTGAGCCTTGATTGAAGTTGTGACCGCTGAGAACCTCGCATGACAGAAGCTAGAACCATCAGAGTTCCTGGTGACTGGGCAGACGCCACAGCAGATAGGATCAGCTTACACCACACCTCTGTGCTAACAAAGTAACCAATCAGCTCAGCACTTCTTCTAATCTAAAATACAAGAATGTTTACAGACACCTTAACCCTTTAATGGTCAAGCCGGTAGTGTTGTTCCGATTAATTGATTTGATCGATGATTGATTGGTTTGCATGTTCAACCAAATGATCGATCATGATTTCAAAAATCAACTTTGGTTGTTTATAAATTGACTTTATTAATATATTTTAACTTGTCAAGTTAGAAAGCAAACACTTTTTGGAAAAGAATTTAAATTTAATTGTTGCAACTATAGTATTACTCCTTAGTCTAAGACATTAATTCTTTCAGCACTGAAATAGTATGTTAATTTCAAAGCAACCATACCAATAACATGTTGAATGTTTTGAAACTTATTTGACTGGAAGCTGTTACTGTCTAAAGCAGCAACAGCTTCCAGTCAAATTAGTTTCAAAATATTCAACAGATTATTTCTTAAATTAAGAATCTGTCATACCTGTGACTTGGTTTGAAAGGAGTAGTTAACCGTGAACATGCTATAATTACTGCATTCAAAATGGGTAAAAAAATGAGAACCTGCTATGATCAATTATTAATTGATCATCGGTTAGTATATAACACCAATCATCGATCACAAAAACAGTACCAATTCCCAACACTACAAGCCGGCCATAATCGGCCTTTGAAGAGGTCTTATACAATGTCCATTTGCAGACCAAGAGAAGATAAAAGAGGCAGTCATTCCAGTGGCAAATCTTCGCAAATAGTTTTCTCTTGGTCTGAAAAAGGACACTGTTGATGAAAAAATTTTAATTTTCCCAATAAAATTTGACAATTACAGAGTTAATCAACTCACTGTTACTGGCATAAGTGTGCACTATGAAGGCTTTCTGAATATCAATATTGTTCACATGCTACCATTTCATTTAGAATGACAACACTTCTAACCAAGCAAGCCAAAGATTTTACAAAACATGCTGAAACTAGCTCATAATCTGTCTAACCCAACAACAGGTTTAAGATAAGTCTGTAGCTCTAAATACAATTGATGAAAGCTGCACTTTTATTGTTGTAGTTTCCATTTACCAGATGATACGGTAATTATGTAGTGTTATATTTTAAAGCATTAAAAGCAGGCTGGTTGAGTGTTTTAAAATACAGGATTCATACACCCGCAAATGAATTCTCATACATTTTCCATACCCAATTTCGCGACCTACAAACAAATTCTCTGATGCCTCCTATCTGCATTGATTTCAAAATTGTACACTTTTACAGGAAAATGTCAGTATTAGTAGTCTAGATTGACAATAAGGCGAGGATTATATATCATATACAGAAGCGAGAAACCCAATTGACAGTACACTCCATAGTTTTTCAAAACCTCTAGCTAGAAATGTCGGATTTTCCACACTTTTCGAGGACAGGAAATGGGTTTCTTTAAGATTTCATCCTTTTTCCAGACATGCATACGAACCCTGCTCCTTGGTCCAACTGGAGAATTGTTTTTCAATGGATGTACTACCAATGCATAGCATTGTCCATTCATTTGTCTGTTTGTGCCATTAATACATGACAGTCGTAAACTGATTGTCCAATCACATCTTGCCATTCATGTATCACGTATTGATGATACAGACAGACAAATGAAAGGACATTGATATGCGTCCACTGACTGACTACATGCTAATAAAATACATACATTTTTCACTACTTCAGGTTCTGGATCAGCACATGATCGATACAGGCCAGTAAGCAACTTCTCCATGTGCTGAGTAATGTAGTCTTCAGCATTCACTAACAATGTAGGAAGCAGAAGTGATGATTTCACCCGTGTAGCCTCCACCCAATCACCAATATCATGCAATAATCCAGGCAGAATCTTGGACAGGTTTCGCTGCATTAAGGTACGACAACCAAGATTAGGACGTTCTACTGCAATAAATACATGTGCTTTAGTAAAAAAGTAATGCTGGAAAAACAGACTCCTGACGCTCACTGTCTCCATATATCCAGAGTCTGGGAGGGATCTGAATCCATGCTATGTGTAAAATATTAGTAAAATTTATAGGACCAATATTTCTTGTGCTAAAATTTTAGACAATGTGGGTCAATAGTTTATGAAAAATCCATAGATTATCCAAAATTTGATGTGTATTACGATAAAGCAGTTCACATTAAGACAAAACATCTGGGAAATTAAAATTGATGGGGTCATGGAAATGGTGATGAATTAGAATATTAAGCAAATCAAAACAACAATTGTGGGCAAACCCACAAAGCCAAATGCAGTACTCTGATATATTGACAATACTTAATTTAATTTAATAGTATATTCCAAGAATTCAGGTGTTCAGAAACTAAGGATAAGACTACTGAATATGTTTTAAAACTGTATTTATCATAACAATAAGCAGCCTGTAACAATCGTCAGAAAGATATTCCATATAAGTTAAAGGAGATCACAAACAAGTATTGGATTTCAATAAGCAGAAATGTGCTTGCAATGCAACCATAAAGCTCACATGATATAATTTTTTATTTGACAATTAACAGACAATGGATTGGTGACCATAGGCCTGAACATTTAGCCATAGAAGAGCTAAATGCAAGCCATAACCTGAATGCACTAATTCCGGCTAAATGCAAGCCATAACCTGAATGCACTAATTCCGGCTAAATCCAAGCCATAACCTGAATGCACTAATTCCCGCTAAATGCAAGCCATAACCTGAATGCACTAATTCCGGCTAAATGCAAGCCATAACCTGAATTCACTAATTCCGGCTAAATCCAAGCCATAACCTGAATGCACTAATTCTGGCTAAATGCAAGCCATAACCTGAATGCACTAATTCCCGCTAAATGCAAGCCATAACCTGAATGCACTACTTCCGGCTAAATGCAAGCCATAACCTGAATGCACTAATTCCGGCTAAATGCAAGCCATAACCTGAATGCACTAATTCCGGAATGCAAGCCATAACCTGAATGCACTAATTCCGGCTAAATGCAAACCATAACCTGAATGCACTAATTCCGGCTAAATCCAAGCCATAACCTGAATGCACTAATTCCGTCTAAATGCAAGCCATAACCTGAATGCACTAATTCCGGCTAAATGCAAGCCATAACCTGAATGCACTAATTCCGGCTAAATGCAAGCCATAACCTGAATGCACTAATTCCGGCTAAATGCAAGCCATAACCTGAATGCACTAATTCCGGCTAAATGCAAGCCATAACCTGAATGCACTAATTCCGGCTAAATGCAAAACTTCACCTGATCAATGAATTCTCCATATCTAATTTTCACGGTCATCATACGGGAAAATTGTTGAATATTTTTCAGGACTGGCGGTATGATCAGCGAACGAAAAGAAGAAAGAAGAAGAAGTTGAATATTTTAAAATTAAATTGACTGGAAACTGTTGTTAACATAAAGGCGAGCTAAAAACATTGAAAACAGAAGTTTCTCTCATATCTTATGAATTAAAAATAATTAGTTAGTACTAACCATTAGGAGGGTAATGTTCTGGGTCAGGCTTTGCAAAGTCTTGTAGGTCCTTCAGGTCACTTTCATTCTCAGACTCATATTTCAAACCTGAAAAACAACAGTAAATTGAAGTCTCAGCTTCTTCATACATGCAGCACATATATACCACACTGTACATACTAATAATACATTGTCAGTGTGGAACAAATGCATCTAAAATCAGTTAAATTTGTTGTCTTCCAAGTGTTTGATTTATGATTTATAGATTTATGAATAGAGGGAAATTTACATCAGGACTTTGATACAAACTGCTTTTTATATGCATATCCTTCTGATTTAAATATCAGGCAGGCATATAAATTTAACATATACGTACCTACTTGTGTGCGTACTTGCAGGTGTGTCATATGTGAGGCTTTGTGCTTTAATTTCAGATAAGACATGATACAGATAAGATGATAGATGTCTGTGACAGGCTTAACGATCCAGCTGGTGGTATGTCCTATTTAACTGATAAATGACTTAATCCACAATATACACGTATTTCAAAACAAACTTAGTAAAGTTTCAAACTAATTGGCAGCATGTTACCGTAACGGCTTCAGGCAGATTTTTTTCCATTTCAATCATAATAATAAAAAGGTTACCCGATTTGTATTGTTGAGAGCAACCACAACACTGAAGACTTAGGACTTACCAACATCATGCCATAATGCTTCAGCATCCTCGCGGATCTCTGGCTGGTCATCTGTAAGGCTTGTCAATAGCAAGGGCATGAGCTTGTGAAAGAATGAGTACCTGTCCTAATAAGACATAGAGATTACATGTATAAGTTATACCAGTGTTTGACGGGCAGTAGAGGTGCCTGCACAAATCTCGTATTTCATGACTATCATGACGAATGCAAAAATATTGATTTGTAAACACATCACAATATTTCATAGTGAGAATTCTTTCATATACGCTAATCAAAACATTGACTTGGAATGGATTGACCACAGCCTGATAAATGCTTGATTAACAACTGAAGGAATACATTCAGCTGACATTTACAATGGAGGAATCCAGTTTTAACTATTACCAGCCCATCTCTGGAGCTAGCTCCTCCAACACTTCGCTGGTGTTGGGATTCATCGATCCCTGGCTATTAATTTCCAGAAAATTTACAGGTAAGCCGTTGAACATTTTTAAACTAATTTGACTGGGTGTTGTACGGCAGCATCCAGTCAAATTAGTTTTAAAATATTCAACGGCATGTTTATTAAATAGTAAAGACATACAATTCGCACAACACTTGGTCCGTCATTAATTAATTTGACATTTTCAGCTGTAATCTCATATTAGTTAGACTAGTGAGGATAAAACATAAATTTACAAAGTACGATTAAAGGTATATTTTATATCGTTAACGCACCATAAGATTTAACAGCCATTCTCCAACCACCTTTGTAACAGCAGACCGAACAGCGGGTGCTTGATCAAACAGTCTCTGCGCCAAATGTGAGGTAACATCATCAACTGATTTGTTATTGCCATATTGTATCACATCACCTGTTACGCAATAATAAAAACCTTAATAGATCTAGGTAAAATTTCTAAACGTCAGTTGGCAAAAGGTATGTAATCAGTACCTGAATAGAGAAATGACTGTTCATTTAACCCTTACCACTCTGATGTGAATATTCTATCTTTTATTGTGTCAATAGCAAAGAAACTGGTGTATATTTTTTTAACAATTTTGGTGGAAGGTGTTGCTGTCTATGACAGCACCATTTCCCACCAAATTTGTTGAAAAATTAACCAGTTCATCTTTTAATTTAATTTGAAAATTTACAATATTTGACGCCAGAGTGCTAAAGGTTATGGATATGTTAAATATTTTAAAAGCAATTTGACTGAAATTCACCTACTAAATTTTGGGCGATCGTTTAATAAGATTAATTTCAAAATATTCAATCGAACATAATTTACTTGAATCTCCACAACGAGTCAGTGAGAGAGAACACCTGAGTATGTTTGCTTTGTATCCTAGGTGGTCTTTATACTAGACAGGTTTGACTGTGATTTAACAGAGTATAACTTTTCCCCGCATATAGGCATTGTCTTTGCACACGAAAGAGCTGACAATAATTATAATTCATGAAATTTTGTCAGTTGCCTGAACTTGCTCACATGATCTTTCAATCAAGTTATTTGATTTCATTATCACACTCAGTAACTTATTAACTGTCTCACTGCTGCAAGCCACCAGACAAAATTTCAATGAGCAAAACTCTTGACATGCTGGATATTTTGAAAACAATTTGACTGAAATTTTCTTCGTAGCTTAGCTGGACCAGAGATGTCGCCTGCAAAAACTCATTTTTGAACATGTTGTTAATAGGTACCATGATGCGACACCATGGAGCAACAGCAACATCATTTTGAAAATGTTGTTAATAGGTACATGTACATGTACTATGACGCAATACCATGGAACAAGAGCTTGCAGAAACACTGTGTGCTCGTTGTGCAGGTTGATAAACCTTATACTGCTGAATACATAAGTTATATACACTATTAAATTTGGAACACTTAGATGTGGTATTGCTGAGAACTGTTGCTATAGATATCAAATAGCAACTGCTAGCAGCAACATCATTTTGAACATTGTACCTATATCCAATATAACACTTCAATGGTCAAATGGTCTCAAGAAAATAAAAATATTTGCTATTGAGCGTCAATTTGCAGTACAAGGCCAGACAATTTTTGAAAATTTTGCATTGGAATGACTGACTCGTTTATCGGGCCTGAAATTCCAGTGGGAAATTTCATAAATTGTCTTCTCTTGGCCTGTAAATGGACATTCCTCAATACTGCTAGAGGCCCGATTTGGTCACACTGATGATTAATGCAATAAGGGTTTAAATAGGTGTTGCTAATATGTACCGTGCTGCGATAGAGTTAGAGTTACAGAGATGGACAAAGTTAAGCATTTTGCCTATTTTATGTCCATTTTGAAATATGATACCCTATCCTACTGCTGGGTTTGCTTCCAAAAGGTGTCTAGAGAAGTTTTAAAGGCATTTACGGTTTTTGATTTGATCACATTTTCTGGTAGGTTATTCCATTCATTCACAATTCTGTAACTGAAAATTTTTTGCCTGATTTGTGTTCAACATCGAGGTTTGAAGAATTTTAGGCTATGACCTCACTGTCCAGATCGTTCTACCAATGAAAATAATTGTTCTGGATCAATGTTTTCTTTTTGTGTAATAATTGTGTATGTTTCTATTAGGTCGCCCCTGACTCGACGTTGTTTTAGAGTTGGTAGAGCAAGTATTTTGAGTCGTTCTTCATAAGTTTTGTTTCTTAATCCTACTACTAATTTGGTGCATCGTTGCTGTACTTGTTCTAAGTGGTTGATGTCTTTGACAAGGTATGGTGACCAGGCTTGTACACAATATTCTAGATGTGGGCGGACATAGGTTTTGTATAAAATAAGAAATGTTTCTCGGTCGAGGTGGTTGACTGCTCATTTGATTTGTCTCATGATATACATGGCATTATTTGCTGCTTTTAAAGTCTGCATAGTTGGTTTAAGGTCATTTTTTATCCAGATTTCTAAATCTTTTTTATGCGTTGTAATCTGCAGTGTATGTGTTTCGCTTTTGTCTTTCATGGTATAGTTATGCAATTGATTATTATGACCTAGGTGCATTTTCTTGAATTTACCGGCATTGAATTTTAAAAGCCACTGGTCCGGCCATCCATTAAGATAGTTTAGGTCGTTTTGTAATTTTTTACTGTCTGAGTCATCTTTAATGTGGGTCCAGAGTTTTGTCATCTGCAAACATTTTGATGTTGCTTTGAATATCGTCTGGAATGTCGTTTACATATACCATGAATAACGGTGGACCCAGGACGGAGCCCTGTGGAACTCCACTATCAACACTTGTCCAGTCTGAGTAGTTTCCTCGGATGTGAACCATCATTTGTCGATCTTGGATAAATCCTTGTATCCAGGTCAATATGGGGCCAGCGACTCTGTATGCCTCTAGTTTGTGAAGTAATCTTTTGTGTGGTAGTGTCGAATGCTTTTTGATAGCCTAGGTAAATTATGTCTACATTGTTGTTACTGTCAAGGGACTCTGTCCAGCTTTCTAGAGTTTCTAGCAGGTTTGTCAAGCAGCTTCGCCCATGGACGAATCCATGCTGGTGTATCGTTAAAAGGTTGTTGGACTCGAACTGTAATACAAGTTTGTCTTTGATGGTTGATTCTAATATCTTGCATAGTACACATGTAAGTGAAATTGGCCGGTAGTTTTCTGCAAGTTTTTTATTGCCTTTTTTTAAGATAGGTGTTATTATTGCATTTTTCCATATTTTGGGGATAGTTCTAGTTGCTATTGAAAGCTTGAATAGTATGTGTAACGGTTCCACTAAATTGCTGGCACACTCTTTTAGGAGTTTCGGGTGAATATTATCTGGGCCAGGGGCACTATCTGGCTTTAGTTTCTCTAGTTTTTTAATATTACTGCTTGAAATAGATATAGTTTTGATGTACTTTTGTCTATTAAGTCTGGCTGGAAAGCGAGACATGTTATAATTTTCATCTCTTACAAAAACTGATTTGAAAAAATTATTTAAGAGATTTGCATTTTCCGTATCATCTGTCATGTTTTTAGCTCGCCTTCTTTCTGCAGGTTTGGTATTGCGATCTTGGTCTTCTGACAATCTCGAATGTAGCTATAGAATCTTTTTGGTTTTATTTTTTAATTCTTTTACAAGACCTTTCTCATAATCTGTATGTGCTTTTTTACATAAAATACTGGTTGCATTACGCTGTTTTAGATACTGATTGTAGTCTTCCCTCTGGCTACTGGTTTTGTAGGTTTTCCATAGCCTATGTTTTTCTCTAATGAATTTTAGTACTCCCTTAGATATCCAGTTTGGTTTACTGGTGTTTGACGGTCTTGATATTTTGGGGGGTACATACTTATCAGTTAGAGAATTTATAATGTTTGCAAACGAGTTCCATGCTGTATCTATATCATTGATATCTATTTGTGAATCCCAGTCAATCTTTGAGAGTTCTTATTAATCGATGCAAAATCAGCTTTCCATATATTGTATACTCCGGCGATATCATTTTGTATTTGTGGTGGAATGGATGAACAAACAAATGTGAACAAGAGAGCGATGTGGTCACTTTCCTAAACCTGGTAGATATTCAATATGTTCAGCCATGTGTTCTTCATTGGTAAATATAAGATCTAGTATAGATGGATTATGTCCTTCTCTGAATCGGGTGGGTTCGTCAATATGTTGTTTTAAAAACATTTCTTGGGTTTTTTCAAGAAATCTACACTGCCGGGCAAAAAAAATGAGGCAAACATGATTTATCATATTTTTTATGATTACTCTTTCATGTTAATAAATACATGTGAAATAAGTGACAATTTTACATAATATTGTATGCATTGTCTGTGTGCAGGGTACCTTTTAGTATGGGATAGCCTTTCCCTTATTTTTTTTGTCTCAAAATTTACCCATTTGGGCAAGCTGTCTGAAAGCTTTTTGCATTGTGCTGCGTCAATGTTGTTCCATTCATGTCTGACTGCTTTCCACTGCTGAGTGAGCTAATTTGCATATCAAAAGCCATCTACTGAATGGATTCTTGTTCTATATTAGACCTACATGCATACACAAAAGACAAATAGTGCGTCTTTCTGTTCAGGATTTAAAATGAATTAACTAACCAAACAAGCAAACTAGTTGAGCTACGCTGACCGAGGTGACAAGACATTAGCCATTTCTGTAATCTCTGTGTATTACCACACTGTGCCTGAAGAGTGAAGTTGTTATTTTTGATTCAAAATGTCTTCAAAAAAGGCTAAATTCCATGTACCTGTTGAAGTCAAAAGCTGGATCGCAGGTCCTTGTCAAGCTGGAAAGTCATATCCTGAGATTAAGAAAATTCTAAAGTCTGAGGATATTCAGATTCCACTGTCTACAATACAGAGAATTCGCCACACATTTCAAGTGACAGGTTCTGTTGCCCGGAAAGCAGGTTCTGAACAAGCTAAAGTGACAACATGTCGAGATGAAAGAAGGCTGAAAATGACTGTTCTGAAGAATCGTAAGAAGACTCACCAAATTAGCAGAAGAATTCAGAAATTCACAAAATAAGGCTGTTTCAAGAAGAACAATTGCAAGGAGGCTCAAGGAAGCTGGTTTTTCATCAAAGTGGTGTGCTAAGAAACCATTGCTGTCCACAAAGAACGTTGCAGAAGACTCAGATTTTTGGCACTTTATCGTGACCATGATTCTCAGTGGTTTGAGTGTGATCTCTGGAGTGATGAGTCATGTTTTGTGCTGTGTACAGATGCTCCAGAGCACTGTCTTCGTAGGTCAGGTGAAAAATATAATCCAGAATGCCTCTCCACCACTGTGAAACATGGAGGAGGTGGAATTATGGTATGGGGTGTGTTTTCTGCATCTGGTGTTGGCGAGCTTGTGCAATGTGAAAAGCCCATTAATGCAAAGAAGTATCAAAATATATTAGAAAAGGGGTTGCTTCCAAGCCTGAACAAGTTGTGTAGTGGAAATAAAAGACAAAAAGTTATTTTTCAACAAGATAATGACCCGGCACACACAGCAAAAACAACAAAGTCATGGTTTGAGTGGCATTCTCTGTCAGTGATGTTTTGGCCTGGACAGTCACCAGATCTTAACCCCATAGAGAATATATGGGCGCATATCAAGGCCAAACTGGTTGGCAGAAAATTTGGGAGCACTGACCAGTTGTGGGAAGCAGTCAGACATGAATGGAACAGCATTGATGCAGCACACTGTAAAAGGCTTTCAGACAGCTTGCTCAAAAGGCTGAGATTTCTGAAGAAAAACAAGGGAAAAGCTATCACATACTAAAAGGTACCCTGCACACAGACAATGCATATGATATTATGTAAAATTGTCACTTATTTCACTTGTATTTATTAACATGAACGAGTAATCATAAAAATATATGATAAATCATGTTTGCCTCATTTTTTTGGCCCAGCAGTGTATATGCTATATTATTTGGATTGCTTGTAGAACAACAATTGATAATGAAGGAAATTTCAGTTTCCCTTTCTCCGAGATCTAACAATACTCACCATTCTATTACTTCTGATACAAGCCATCCTGGATAGCTGGCCCTAGGACTATAGACTTAATAAGCTTTACCGGCTCCTGGAACCGGGTACTCGGCTCCCAACTGCCGAGTACCCACACGTCTGCCATGAAGCTCATATTGTTTGCATAGCCACCAAACAAGAGATACCCATGGCTTGCCTCCGTGGTGCTGGGAGGCTGGGTCCGTAATAGAATGGTGAGTATTGTTAGATCCCGGAGAAAGGGAAATTGAAATTTCCTTCATTCTCCTTCGATCAATACTCACCATTCTATTACTTCTGATATACACCAGATTTATACAGTAACCTGGTGGGAGGGGGCAAGCCATCAATTGCTACTTTTGCCCCTAGGAGAAAGAGCTTAGACTTAAACTTGACTAATGGAGACCTAAAAGGACCATCAAGTTAACGGAACCGAATCACATTCGCATTACTGCCCCCCCACCCCCTTTTTTCTCCTAAGAAAAGGGAGAGAACTCACGAACATGCATCTCACCTGAAAACACAAATATGCCAAGAGGGTTAACTGCTCTTTGCATATATATATATATATATATATGTATTAGCCTAGGAATAACCATGAATATATAAGATGAATGAACATGATATATAGACATAATACAAAAAACTCTCAATCTTGAATTACCTCATGATATATGGATTTCAGACGTGGCGCCTCCAACCATTCACTTGTCCGGCCATCAGTGACACAATCTGGTTGTCATCCTCCCGCTCGACCATGTCTGCTTCTTAATTCTTTCTTACAAATGCCAAAAAAGGGAGAAGAGCAGTGTGGTCGCATAACTATCGTTTCAAAACAGCTAAAGCGAGTGGATTGGCGGAGTCTGACACATCCCTCATATAGTAATACGTGAAAGAGGACTCACAGTGCCATTGTGCAACAGCCATGATGTCCTCTAACGGAACACCATTGTAAAGGGCGGTCGAGGCGGCTATTCCTCTAACATAATGTGCCCTTGCGCATTGCACCTGGTGCCCAGTCGCAATCTCATGGGTAGTCTGAATGCATTCGACTACCCAACGAGAAATAGAATCCATGGATGCGGCGCCATATGGCTTCTTATGGCAGATCCACAGATGTCTATCATTCGACCGTAACGAGTCTGTCCGTTTTCTGTACTTAGTCAAAGCATGGACTGGGTACCAGACACTGGCATCACGATTAAACCTTGTTAGTTTCTGTATAATGATCGGTTTGCCGGGATATCTCAAAGATTGATTCTTTAACATAAACTCTGCTCTTGGCAGTAGGCGCAGACCCTCTCCGGAGACAATAAATCGGTCCCTCTAGCTGAGGAAGCTGCCAATAGAAAGACTGCCTTTAGAGTCAAATGCTTTAGACTAGCCGAACGCAATGGTTCGAAAGGGTGCTTGGCCAGTACATTAAGCACTAAAGATAGACTCCAGGCTGGAATGACTACCGGTTGTCTTGGTCGGAGATTGCTCATTCCCTTCACCATCACATTCAACTGGGCCACCTCTGGACTATCCCTGTTGGCTAGACAAGGGATAACTGATGCCAAAGCTGACTTGTATCCAGCAATTGTGACGGGAGCTAGTCCTGAAAATAACAGCTCACAGAGAAAGTCTGCTATTTGCTGAATAGTGGATTGAAAGGTATCAATACCCTTTTCTTCACACCAGTATGAAAATCTGTTAACCTTGTTGTTATATGACTCGAGGGTTGACCTCCTTCTCGCAGCTACAATGAAATCTGCAGCTTGTCGAGAAAAGCCTTCCGACGTGGAACGTTGTTTGATAACATCCACGCAGTCAATTTGAACATTTCGGGATGCTCGTGTAGGAAGCGTCCCTTGGCCTGGGAGATTATGTTCGGAATCTCAGGTAACTGCACTGGATTTTCCACCAGCAGATCCAGAATATCGGTGAACCACGCCATGCTGGGCCAAAATAGCGCTATTAGCAGGACCAGGCACGGCACCTCCCTGATCTTCACCAATATCTTCGGTAGAAGAATGGTGGGTGGGTATGCGCACATCCCTCTCCAGCTTATTGCCAGAGCGTCTGTATCGACAGCATTTGGATCTGGAATCGACGAGACATAAGTCATGATTTGAGCATTTTCCCTTGTGGCGAACAAGTCCACGTTGGGTTTGCCCCAATGCTCGAAGATCCTGTGAAGAACTGGAAGGTTGAGAGAACATTCTGTTGGCAGAATTCTCTGTCTGCGAGACAAAGCATCTGCCAGAATGTTCAATCGCCAAGGAATGTGAGCTGCTTTTAAAACAACTGAGTAATTCCTGCACCATTGAATCAAGTGCCACACTTTGACACACAGTGTTGGTGACTTGGTCCCGCCTTGGCGATTTATGTATGATACTACTGTCGAGTTGTCCGACCGTATCAATATCGCCTTGCCCCTGACCTTTGGAAGAAACTTTTCCAATGCCAGTTCCACTGCCATCATTTCCAACAGATTGATATGCAGCTGGCTCTCTTGGAGAGCCCATGTGCCTGTGACCTGGTGTTCTCCCAGGCAGGCCCCCCCCCATCCCTCCAGCGATGCATCCGTGTACACGGACAGCTGGGGGTGGGGTAGGTGCAGCCAAAAACTCCAAGGAGATTCTGACGCTTTTCCCCACCATACAAGATGCGACATTATTGACTCCAAAACTGGCACCAGTTTTGACAGGGGTTCTATTCTCTGTTCCCACAGAGACATCAGATAGAACTGGATAAGTCTTCGCATCAGAGCAGCATACAGGATTACCTGCTCCATGGAGACCATCATGCCCAGCATCTGAAGAAACCGCCTCGCCTGAATGTGGTTTCCCAATCGAAAACTCTTGAGGATGGCTAACAGAGACACCACTCTGGGCTCTGACGGGTAAAAAACCCTGCCCTCCTCGAGATCGAATCGTATCCTTAAATAAACGAAATGTTGAGTGGTGTGTCAACTCAGATTTCTCCTTGTTGACTATCTAGCCTAGATCTGAAAGCAACTTCAGAGCCAGAGCAGTATCCACCTCTAACCCGGCTGATGATCAGCCAATCGTCTATGTAGGTGTGAAGCGCCACGTTTTCTTTTCTGAGAAACACTGTCACCACAAGGACCACTCTGGTGAAAACCCCTTGGAGCTGTCGACAGGCCGAATGGGAGGATTTAAACTCCCATACTAGATTCTGAAACGCAACTCTCAGAAACCTGTGACAACTCCCATTCATAGGAATTTGGGAACATGCATCTCTCAGATCGATCGATACACACCACACACCCTTCCTCAATCCTGCCATTACCGACCTCGGCGTTTCCATCTGAAAACCGAGGCGTATGGATAAACCAATTCAATGGCCTGAGACTGAGTATGGGTCTCCATCCCCCTGTGCTCTTGGGGACACGGAACATGTTTGAATAGAAGCCTGGAGTGTTCCGGTTTGCTGATTTATTGCTCCCTTCAGAAGCAAACCTGACACTTCGTTTTTAATAGCGTCTAACTTGTCTGGTCCCGTTGAACGGGTGACCAGACAGGTGCCAAAGACAGATTCTGTAGTGCAAAGTCCCACCACTCTGGTATGTACCCCTGGGATAACCATCCCAGGACCAGACTGTCTGACGTCACACCACTCCAAACCTTGACGAAAACGCATGAGCCTTCCACCCATTATAGACGCCTCAACGCCTAATGGGGGTGTCTGGCTCGCGTATCCGCTCCCCGCCCCCCCCCCCTCTTGACGAGAGAGAGAGAGAACCATATTGGTCTTGGCTTGGCCGGTCTAACTGGCACCGCTGTCGCACAGATGCGCAGGGAGCCCTCGTACCCTTGATACGCTCCCTTCTGTCCGCCCTTTGAGGACTTACCTCCCCCCTTCCCCTTCCCGCCTCTCAGGTGATCAGGAGCAATATTGGGGAGGGTAGAGGCCCCCACAACCTTCTTGGCTTTCTTCGCCGAGGCGGCTGAGAAAACCCAGCAGAAAACAGAAGCAGCACTATGCTTTAGGCTTTCACCTTGCTTTTTTCTCTGTTTCTTGAAGGTTGCCCGGTCAGCGGTCTGACTACAGTCAGATAAACCGCCAACCGATTCTGCACAATGCTGGCCGTGTCCTCCAAGATGGCCAACGCCTGGCCACCAAAGATGCTAAGGCCTGTCAGGGGCGTCCCAAGAAGACGCTCCCTGACGGCAGTAGCTGGACGCATATGGTCAAGGACCATCTGCCTCCTGGACATAGTCACACGCGCCTGCACCCTTGCCAATGCGTCCATAGACAGCACCAGTCCGTCATTAACGCACGAAAGCGCAACGGGTGGCCTGCCCCAACTTCAGCCCACACCGACTGAAGAAGATGATAAGAGTGGTTGACAGCACTCAGCGCTGTCCTCACACCCCCATCACACAGGGACAGGACTTCATTATGGTGTACCTGAGCTTTGTCCACCAGTGCCGGGGCGGGGCCACCCGCTCCAGCACTCTGGACACCCAGTACCCAGCGGTCATCCTCGGTGACCGTCGGGACAACACCATACCTGTCGTATTCCCCCCGTGGAATACGACACCTCGCCTGCACCTCCATGGAGGCCGCAAGAAGCTGGCCCTTGTTCATGCGTTGTTTGCTATAAATCGCATCAAGCAACACCATAAACCATGGATCCAGTCCAACAGACTGGATCAGGGCTGCAGGCAAGATCCCCGTCCTAATCGATGCACTGGGTACATCCTCCTCGGCCGTGGTCGAAACCACAGACGGGTCCACCCTGGCTAGCCAAGCCAGAGCGTCAGACCAATCCGTCCCCGAGGAGGACACTACCATGAACACGTCACCCGTTGACATGTTCATGGCCCTACCAACAACGGCCTCCCGGCTAGGAGCCATTGCTGATATGCCAGGAACTCCGGTACCGAACAGTTCCGCCGCCACCCCATGGAACACACCAGTCCATGGAGTAGGCCTGCACGGAACCGTGGCGAAACACGGGCGCCAACGGCACCCCATGTCTGACCGCCGGACCAGGCGAGATAGGTGAGTACCATGCCTGGCCGGCCACACCCGTCACCGTGTTGGTTGGCGGCAAACCAACCATCACGGGACCGATGCCCGTACCAGAGTGGCCTCAACCACGGGCGGAGCCGCTGCCCTGGCTTGCGCCAGGCCAGACAGATGGAGGACGGTTCCGTCAGGATGGAATCGACCTCCATGCTCTCCACCCGCGGCATCACCCTCTCCTCCTCATCTTCAGACCCCTAAGAGTCGTCACTAGACAAGGAAAACTGTGACGGACCGGCCACCGCTACTGGACCACCCGGAGGTGGCCGCAGAGAGACAGAACCCATCAGGCCGGAGCCCGACGGGACTGCCAGGGAGCCGTACGAACGGCTCCCTCGGTGGCCAGTCCATAACCCTGTCCAAGGACAGGGTCCGAATCAAACATGGGGAGAGACTGCCCTACAACTTTTGGCACCAGGGACGACACCAGCGTGGGCAGAACGCTATGCAAGACACCTTGCCTAGCCGGACCAGACCACGCCGGCGGTGCCATCTCTACCACCTCCGGTTGCAGACGTGGAACGTCCCCACGGGCCGAAACGGACGCTCAACGATTTACTTTCGGACCGCCTGACCCTGCGTCAGACCCTGTCAAGTCCTTCTGGCAAGGAACTTAAGCATCATATCGACCGACCACACAGCGCAAACGTTACACCTACTGTCAAGACTACACTTAGTACAGTGGAAACAGACATGGTCCTTGCATAGAACCCGTACGATATGTGGCAATCGACACATGATGGCGGGGCTGGCTTGGCCTATAAAAAACCAAACCTACAGTAAGCCAGCGGAACGAAACAAAAATGGAAGGCAGACAATTAAATTTCAAATATATTGACCATAAATTAACTGTCACCCTCCCGCACCCCACCCCGCAATGTTACAGCAAAGATCGCATTGATTATGACGACAAGAACGAAGCGGGCAATAATACACCCATACACTGATCCTCAAGGATGTATAACGGAACCAGGAATCATATCGCATAGCATTCGGGGTATATTTACTAATAAATATATATTATACTCCTACGGAAGGCCAAAACGATATGTGAAGAAACAACAAAATGTAAACAAACTGCTGTAGCACACAGTAAAACAGCAGACCACACATCTAAATCAAGAATTTTGAAACCACTGATCATTGCAAACAGATCGTGATAACACGCAAAACTTGAAAATTTCACATTTTTTCTGGTACCAATTAAAGTACGCAGCACCCAGATTCAGATGCGTGAATTAATGAAACATTTTCTTCACATAAACATCCGAGAAACACGGGTGTGACGACACCCGCTCGGATCTTACGGAGAACGACGTCAGCCAATAATCGAGTTAAAACACCAATAAGCCAACACCTAATTTCATATCTGCCGATCGCCTGTTGGGGATTTAAAGGAAGGCGATCATCTGGCATATTTCGTCGTTAACACACGTCCCAGATTCTTTGGGGTTAGAAATTGGAACATGCGACACAGACGAAATTTTAGAGACCTAAGTCTTTTAACTATGGAATAATATGGAAATATACGACCTGGTTATCATCGGAAGCGTCCATATTAATCCAAAATATCCTTTTGAGAACGCACAAGCTATCACAATTAATCACAGTAAAAAGACTTAGGCTTAAACAATCTTAAGACTTTCCAACTGCAAAAAGCATGTATTCTCTTGTCGCTATGCAAACAAGAAATGAGCTCTATGGTAGACGGGTACTCGGCAGTTGGGAGCCGAGTACCCGGTTCCAAGGAGTCGGTAAAGCGTTCTAAGTCTATAGTCCTAGAGCCAGCTGTCAGGGTCAGCTGTATATCAGAAGTAACAGAATGGTGAGTATTGATCGAAGGAGAAACTCTGGGCTCTGATGGGTAAACCCTGCCCTCCTCGAGATCGAATCGCATCCCTAAATAAACGAAATGTGGAGTGGGTGTCAACTCAGATTTCTCCTTGTTGACTATCCAGCCTAGATCTGAAAGCAACTTCAGAGTCAGAGCAGTATCCACCTCTAACCTGGCTGATGTGTCTGCTTTGATCAGCCAATCGTCTATGTAGGTGTGAAGCGCCACGTTCTCTTTTCTGAGAAACGCTGTCACCGCAAGGATCACTCTGGTGAAAACCCGTGGAGCTGTTGACAGGCCGAATGGGAGGACTATAAACTCCCATACTTGATTCTGAAACGCAAATCTCAGAAACCTGTGACAACTCCTGTTCATTGGAATGTGGAAATATGCATCTTTCAGATCGATCAATACACACCACATTCCATTCCTCAATCCTGCCATCACTGACCTCGGAGTTTCCATCTGAAACCGAGGCGAATGGATAAACCAATTTAATGGCCTGAGATTGAGTACGGGTATCCATCCCCCTGTGCTCTTGGGGACAAGGAACATGTTTGAATAGAAGCCTGGGGTGTTCGGTTTGCTGGTTTTATTGCTCCCTTCAGAAGCAAACCTGACACTTCGTTTTGAATGGCTTCTAACTTGTCTGGCTCCCTTGGTACAGGTGTCCAGACAGGTGCCAAAGACAGATTCTGTGGTGGAAAATCCCACCACTCTGGCATGTACCCCTGGGTTAACCATCCCAAGACCAGACTGTCTGACGTCACACCTCACCACGCCTCGACGAAACGCATGAGCCTTCCACCTACTACAGACGCATCAACGCCTAATGGGGGTGTCTGACTCGCGATCCGCTCCCCGCCCTCTCTTGACGAGAGAGAGTGAGAACCATTTTGGTCTTGGCTTGGCCGGTCTAACTGGCACTGCGGTTCCTGTTGCACAGGTGCGGTCCAGGCAGATATGAAGGGAGCCCTCATACCCTCAGGTACGATCCGCTCCCTTCTTTCCACTCTTTGAGGACTTACCCTTCCCCTTCCCACCTCTCGGGCGATCAGGAGCAACATTGGGGGGGGGGGGGGGCCTCCACAACCTTCTTGGCCTTCTTCGCCAAAGGCGGCTGAGAAAACCCAGTAGAAGCAGAACTAGGCTTAGCTTTCGCCTTGCTTTTGTGCTTTTTCTGCTTCTTAGAAGGTTGCCCGGTTAGCGACAGGGTAGCCTGCCCCCACCGACTGAAAAAGGCGATAAGAGTGGTTGACAGCACTCATTGCTGCCCTCACCCCCTCATCACATAGGGACAGGACTTCATCATGGTGTACCTGAGCTTTGTCCACCAGTGCCGGGGCGGGGCCACCCGCTCCAGCACTCTGGACACCCAGTACCCAGCGGTCATCCTCGGTGACCGTCGGGACAACACCATACATGTCGTATTCCCCCCGTGGAATATAACACCTCGCCCACACCTCCCTGGAGGCTGCAGGAAGCTGGCCCTTGGTCAGGAGTTGTTTGCTATAAATAGCATCCAGCAACTCCATAAACCTTGGATCCAGTCCAATAGACTGGATCCGGGCTGCAGGCAAGATCCCCATCCTAATCGATGCCACCGATGGACGGGGTGCATCCTCCTCGGCCATGGTCGAAACCAGACGGGTCTACTCTGGCTAGCCAAGCCAGAGCCTCAGACCATCCTGTCTCCGAGGAGGACACTCCCGTGAACACGTCACCCATTGACATGTTCACGGCCCTACCAGCAACGGCCTCCCGGCTAGGAGCCATTGCTGATATGGTTCCGCTGCCACCCCATGGAATGCAGGAAATGTCAATTTCCCTTTCTCCGAGATCTAACAATACTCACCATTCTGTTACTTCTGATATACAGCTGGCCCTGACAGCGGCTCTAGGATTATAGACTTAGAAAGCTTTACCGACTCCTGGGAACCGGGTTCTCGGCTCCCAACTGCCGAGTACCCGTTTACCATAGAGCTCATATTGTTTGCATAGCCACCAAACAAGAGAAAACTATGGCTTGCCTCCGTGGGGCTGGGAGGCTGGGTCCGTAACAGAATGGTGAGTATTGTTAGATCTCGGAGAAAGGGAAATTGACATTTCCTGCATTCTCCTTCGATCAATACTCACCATTCTGTTACTTCTGATATACACCAGATTTGATCAGTAACCTGGTGGGAAGGGGCAAGCCATAAATGCTAATTTTGCCCCTTGGAGAAAGATTTTAGACTTCAAACTTGACTAACGGAGACCTAAAAGGACCGTCAAGTTCACGGAACCGAATCACATTCGCGTCACAGTCCCCCCCCTTTTTCCTCCTAAGAAAAGGGAGAGAACTAACGAACATGTATCTCGCCTGAAAACACAAATATGCCAAGAGGGTTAACTGCTCCCTGCATACTCCATGTATTAGCCTGGGAATGAGCATGAATATATAAGATGAATGAACATGATACAGATCCATAATACAAAGAACTCTCACTATTGAATTACCTTATGATAATTGGACTTCAGACGTACCGCCTCCAACCATTCACCGGTTCGGCCATCAGTGACACAATCTGGTTGACATCCTCTCGCCTGACCATGCCTGCTTTAGGTTCTTTTCTTACCGAAGTGAGAAAAGGGTGAAAAGCAGTGTGGTCACTAACTATCGTTTCAAAACAGCTAAAGCGAGTGGATTGGCTGAGTCTGACACATCCCTCATATAGTAATCCGTGAATGAGGACTCACAGTGCCATTGTGCAACGGCCATGATGTCCTATAACGGAACACCATTGTAAAGGGCGGTCGAGGCGGCTATTCCTCTGACATTGTCTGCCCTTACGCCTTGCACCTGGTGCCCAGTCGCCATCTCGTGAGTAGTCTGAATGCATTCGACCACCCAACGAGAGATAGTATCCATGGATGCGGCGCCATAAGACTTTTTATGGCAGATCCACAGATGTCTATCGTTCGACCGTAACGAGTCAGTCCGTTTCTTGTACTTAGTCAAAGCACGGACCGGGCACCAGACACTGGCATCACGATCAAACCTAGTTAACTTCGGTATAATGATCGGTTTGCCGGGATATCTCAAAGATTGGTTCTTTGACATAACCTCTGCTCTTGGCAGAAGACGCAGACCTTCTCCAGAAACAATAAATCGGTTCCTCTCTGCCGAAAGCGCATGGATCTCACTGCACCTTCTAGCTGAGGAAGCTGCCAATAGAAAGACCGCCTTTAGAGTCAAATGCTTTAGACTAGCCGAACGCAACGGTTCGAAAGGGTGCTTGGCCAGTACATTAAGCACTAAAGATAGACTCCAGGCTGGAATGACTACCGGTTGTCTCGGTCGGAGATTGCTCATTCCCTTCAACATCACATTTAACTGGGCCACCTCTGGACTATCCCTGTTGGCTACACAGGGATAACTGATGCCAAAGCTGACTTGTATCCAGCAACTGTGACGGGAGCTAGTCCACAAAAGAACAGCTCACAGAGAAAGTCTGCTATTTGCTGATAGTGGATTGAAAGGTATCAATACCCTTTTCTTCACACCAGTCTGCAAATCTGTTAACCTTGTTGTTATATGACTTGAAGGTTGACCTCCTTCTCGCAGCCGCGATGAAATCAGCAGCCTGTCGAGAAAAGCCTTCCGACGTGGAACGTTGTTTGATAACATCCACGCAGTCATTGAACATTTCGGGACGCTCGTGTAGGAAGCGTCCCTTGGCCTGGGAGATTATGTTCGGAATCTCGGGCAACTGCACAGGATTTTCCACCAGCAGATCTAGAAGATCCGTGAACCACGCCCTGCTCGGCCAATACGGCGCTATTAGCAGGACCAGACACGGTTCCTCCCTGACCTTCACCAAAACCTTCGGTAGAAGAATGGTGGGTGGGTACGCGTAAGCGTGCATCCCTCTCCAGCTTATCGCCAGAGCGTCTGTATCGACGGCATTTGGATCTGTAATCGGCGAGACATATGTCATGATTTGAGCATTTTCCTTTGTGGCGAACAAGTCCACGTTGGGTTTGCCCCAATGCTCGAAGATCCGTCGCAGAACTGGAGGGTTGAGGGACCATTCTGTTGGCAGGATTCTCTGTCTGCGAGACAAAGCATCCGCCAGAATGTTCAATCGGCCAGGAATACGAGCTGCTTTCAAAACAACCGAGTAATTCCTGCACCATTGAATCAAGTGCCACACCCTGATACACAGAGTGGGCGACCTGGTCCCGCCTTGGCGATTTATATATGATACTACTGTCGAATTGACCGACCATATCAATATCACCCTGCCCCTGATCATCGGAAGGAACTCTTCCAACGCCAGTTCCACTGCCATCATTTCCAACAGATTGATATGCAGCTGACTCTCCGGGAGAGTCCATGTGCCCGAGACTGCAGGAAATGTCAATTTCCCTTTCTCCGAGATCTAACAATACTCACCATTCTGTTACTTCTGATATACAGCTGGCCTTGACAGCGGCTCTAGGATTATAGACTTAGAAAGCTTTACCGACTCCTGGGAACCGGGTACCCGGCTCCCCACTGCCGAGTACCCGTTTACCATAGAGCTCATATTGTTTGCATAGCCACCAAACAAGAGAAAACTATGGCTTGCCTCCGTGGGGCTGGGAGGCTGGGTCCGTAACAGAATGGTGAGTATTGTTAGATCTCGGAGAAAGGGAAATTGACATTTCCTGCATTCTCCTTCGATCAATACTCACCATTCTGTTACTTCTGATATACACCAGATTTGATCAGTAACCTGGTGGGAAGGGGCAAGCCATACATGCTAATTTTGCCCCTTGGAGAAAGATTTTAGACTTCAAACTTGACTAACGGAGACCTAAAAGGACCGTCAAGTTCACGGAACCGAATCACATTCGCGTCACAGCCCCCCCCCCCTTTTTCCTCCTAAGAAAAGGGAGAGAACTAACGAACATGTATCTCGCCTGAAACACCAATATGCCAAGAGGGTTAACTACTCCCTGCATATCGCTTGTATTAGCCTGGGAATGAGCATGAATATATAAGATGAATGAACATGATACATATACATAATACAAAAAACTCTCACTTGTTGAATTACCTTATGATAACAGGACTTCAGACGTACCGCCTACAACCATACACCGGTTCGGCCATCAGTGACACAATCTGGTTGACATCCTCTCGCTTGACCATGCCTGCTTTAGGTTCTTTTCTTACCAAAGTGAAAAAAGGGGAAAAGCAGTGTGGTCACTAACTATCGTTTCAAAACAGCTAAAGCGAGTGGATTGGCTGAGTCTGACACATCCCTCATATAGTAATCCGTAAATGAGGACTCACAGTGCCATTGTGCAACGGCCATGATGTCCTCTAACGGAACACCATTGTAAAGGGCGGTCGAGGCGGCTATTCCTCTAACATCGTGTGCCCTTACGCCCTGCACCTGGTGCCCAGTCGCCATCTCATGAGTAGTCTGAATGCATTCGACCACCCAACGAGAGATAGTATCCATGGATGCGGCGCCATAAGGCTTTTTATGGCAGATCCACAGATGTCTATCGTTCGACCGTAACGAGTCAGTCCGTTTCTTGTACTTAGTCAAAGCACGGACCGGGCACCAGACACTGGCATCACGATCAAACCTGGTTAACTTCGGTATAATGATCGGTTTGCCGGGATATCTCAAAGATTGGTTCTTTGACATAAATTCTGCTCTTGGCAGAAGACGCAGACCTTCTCCAGAAACAATAAATCGGTTCCTCTCTGCCGAAAGCGCATGGATCTCACTGCGCCTTCTAGCTGAGGAAGCTGCCAATAGAAAGACCGCCTTTAGAGTCAAATGCTTTAGACTAGCCGAACGCAACGGTTCGAATGGGTGCTTGGCCAGTACATTAAGCACTAAAGATAGACTCCAGGCTGGAATGACTACCGGTTGTCTCGGTCGGAGATTGCTCATTCCCTTCAACATCACATTTAACTGGGCCACCTCTGGACTATCCCTGTTGGCTAGACAAGGGATAACTGATGCCAAAGCTGACTTGTATCCAGCAATTGTGACGGGAGCTAGTCCTGTAAAGAACAGCTCACAGAGAAAGTCTGCTATTTGCTGAATAGTGGATTGAAAGGTATCAATACCCTTTTCTTCACACCAGTCTGCAAATCTGTTAACCTTGTTGTTATATGACTTGAAGGTTGACCTCCTTCTCGCAGCCGCGATGAAATCAGCAGCCTGTCGAGAAAAGCCTTCCGACGTGGAACGTTGTTTGACAACATCCACGCAGTCAATTTGAACATTTCGGGACGCTCGTGTAGGAAGCGTCCCTTGGCCTGGGAGATTATGTTCGGAATCTCGGGCAACTGCACAGGATTTTCCACCAGCAGATCTAGAAGATCCGTGAACCACGCCCTGCTCGGCCAATACGGCGCTATTAGCAGGACCAGACACGGTTCCTCCCTGACCTTCACCAATACCTTCGGTAGAAGAATGGTGGGTGGATACGCGTAAGCGTGCATCCCTCTCCAGCTTATCGCCAAAGCGTCTGTATCGACGGCATTTGGATCTGGAATCGGCGAGACATATGTCATGATTTGAGCATTTTCCTTTGTGGCGAACAAGTCCACGTTGGGTTTGCCCCAATGCTCGAAGATCCGTCGTAGAACTGGAGGGTTGAGGGACCATTCTGTTGGCAGGATTCTCTGTCTGCGAGACAAAGCATCCGCCAGAATGTTCAATCGGCCAGGAATATGAGCTGCTTTCAAAACAACCGAGTAATTCCTGCACCATTGAATCAAGTGCCACACCCTGATGCACAGGGTGGGCGACCTGGTCCCTCCTTGGCGATTTATATATGATACTACTGTCGAATTGTCCGACCGTATCAATATCACCTTGCCCCTGATCATCGGAAGGAATTCTTCCAACGCCAGTTCCACTGCCATCATTTCCAACAGATTGATATGCAGCTGACTCTCCGGGAGAGTCCATGTGCCCGAGACCTGGTGTTCTCCCAGGCAGGCACCCCACCCTTCCAGCGATGCATCCGTGTAAACGGACAGCTGGGGGTGGGGTAGGTGCAGCGAAACCCCTATTAGGAGATTCTGACGCTGTTTCCACCATAGAAGATGCGATATTATCGGCTCCAAAACTGGCACCAGTTTTGACAGGGGTTCTGTTCTCTGTTTCCACAGAGACATCAGATACAACTGGATAGGTCTTCTCATTAGAGCAGCGTACGGGATAACCTGCTCCATGGAGACCATCATGCCCAGCATCTGAAGGAACCGCCTCGCCTGAATGTGGTTTCCCACTCGAAAACTCCCGAGGATGGCTAACAGAGACACCACTCTGGGCTCTGACGGGTAAACCCTGCCCTCCTCGAGGTCGAATCGCATCCCCAAATAAACGAAATGTTGAGTGGGTGTCAACTCGGATTTCTCCTCGTTGACTAACCAGCCTAGATCTGAAAGTAACTTCAGAGTCAGAGCAGTATCCACGTTCAACCTGGCTGCCGAGTCTGCCTTGAGCAGCCAGTCGTCTACGTAGGTGTGTAGCGCCACGTTCTCTTTTCTGAGAAACGCTGTCACCGCAAGGACCACTCTTGTGAAAACCCTCGGAGCTGTCGACAGGCCAAACGGGAGAACTGTAAACTCCCATACTTGATTCTGAAATGCAAATCTCAGAAACCTGTGCCAACTCCGATTGATCGGAATGTGGAAATATGCATCTTTCAGATCGATCGATACACACCACATTCCTTTCCTCAATCCCGCCATTACCGACCTCGGTGTTTCCATCTGGAACCGAGGCGTATGGATAAACCAATTTAATGGCCTGAGATTGAGTATGGGTCTCCATCCCCCCGTGCTCTTGGGGACAAGGAACATGTTTGAATAGAAGCCTGGAGTGTTCCGGTTTGCTGGTTTTATTGCTCCCTTCAGAAGCAAACCCGACACTTCCTTTTGAACGGCTTCTAACTTGTCTGGCTCCCTTGGTACGGGTGTCCAGACTGGTGCCAAAGACAGATTTTGTGGCGGAAAGTCCCACCACTCCGGCATGTAACCCTGGGATAACCATCCCAGGACCAGACTGTCTGACGTCACACCTCGCCAAGCCTCGACGAAACGCATGAGCCTTCCACCCACCATAGACGCCTCGACGTCTAATGGGGTTGTCCGGCTCGCAGTCCGCCCTCCCCCCTTTCTTAACGAGAGAGAGTGAGAACCATTTCGTTCTAGGCACGACGGGTATAACTGGCACCGCTGTTCCTGTCGCACAGGTGCGGTCCAGGCGGATATGAAGGGAGCTTGCGTACCCTCAGGTACGCTTCGGCCCCTTCTGTCCGCCCTTTGAGGCCTTACCCTTACCCTTCCCCTTGCCCTTACCACCTCTAGGGCGGTCCGGAGCAACATTGGGGAGGGTAGGCGCCTCTACAGCCTTCCTGGGTTTCTTCGCCGGCGGCAGCTCCGAAAACCCAGCCGAAACAGACGTCGCAATAGGCCTGGCTTTCGCCTTGCCCTTATGCTTTTTCTGTTTCTTTGAAGGCTGTACTGTTAGCGGCTTACCCACAGCCCCTAGTGTGTGCGCTTGCCGCACTAGCTCTAGCTGTAGATTTACCGCTAACCGATTCTGCGCAATACTGGCGGTGTCCTCTAAGATGGCCCGCGCTTGGCCACCAAAGATGCTAGGCCCTGTCAGGGGCGTCCCAAGAAGACGCTCCTTGACTGCCGTAGCCGGACGCATATGGTCAATGACCATTTGCCTCCTGGACTTCGTCACACGCGCTTGCACCCTTGCCAATGCGTCCATTGACAGCACCAAGCCGTCATTAACGCACGATAGCGCCACAGGTGGCACAGGGTGGCCTGCCCCCGCTTCAGCTCACACCGACTGAAGTAGACGATAGGAGTGATTGACAGCGCTCATGGCTGCCCTCACACCCTCATCGCATAGGGCCAGGACTTCTTCCTGGTGTACCTGGGCCTTATCCACTAGTGCCGGACCGGGACCACCCGAACCGGCACTTTGGACGCCCAGTACCCATCGGTCATCCTCCGTGACCGACGGGACTACACCATACCTGTCGTATTCACCCCGCGGAATACGGCACCTTGCCCGCACCTCCCCGGAGGCTGCAGGGAGCTGACCCTTGGTCATTAGTTGTTTGCTATAAATAGCATCCAACAAATCAATGAACCGTGGATCCAGTCCCACTGACTGGATCCGGGCCGCGGGCAAAATCCCCGTCCTAATCGACG
The DNA here is from genome assembly GCA_034401795.1 of Chaetoderma sp. LZ-2023a. Taxonomy (NCBI): domain Eukaryota; kingdom Metazoa; phylum Mollusca; class Caudofoveata; order Chaetodermatida; family Chaetodermatidae; genus Chaetoderma; species Chaetoderma sp. LZ-2023a. The sequence goes on from CM067372.1 coordinate 13,200,895, forward strand.
CAACCGACGGACGGGGCGCATCTTCATCGGCCGTGGCCGAAACCACAGACGGGTCAACTCTGGCTAGCCACGCCAGAGCATCAGACCAGTCTAACTCCGAAGAAGATACCCCCGCAAACACGTCACCCGTTGACATGCTTACGGGTCTGACACGCCAGGCACTCCGCTACCACATGGTTCCGCCGCCACCCCATGAAACACTCCGGTCCATGGGGTACGGACCCGTAACCGTCGCGGAACCATAGCCGGCCACGGGCGCCAACAGCACCCCATGTCCGGCTGCCGGACCAGGCGAGATAGGTGAGTACCACGCCTGGCCCGGCACACCGGTTCCCCTGACGGCTGGTAACAAACCAAGCCGCGCGGAACCGGTGCACGGTAACGGATTGGCCTCAGCCGCAGGCGGAGCCGCTGACCTGGCTTGCGCCAAACCAGACAAATGGAGGCCGGTTCCGTCCAGGACGGAATCAACCTCCATATTCTCCACCTGCGGCTTCACGGGCCGCAGCAACCTCTCCTCCTCGGCCTCATCGTCTTCAGACTCCGAAGAGCCGTCACTAGACGAATAAACCGTGGAGCCGTCCTGGCGGACGGCTCCCACACCTGACGGACCGGCCACCGCTACTGGACCACCCGGAGGTGGCCGCAGAGAGACAGAACCCGTCTGGCCGAAGCCAGACGGACCCGCCAGGGGGCCGTACGAGACGGCCCCCTCGGTAACCAGTCCAGAATCCTGTCCGAAGACAGGATCCGTACCAGGCATGGGGAGAAACTGCCCCCCAACCTTTGGTAGCAGGGACGACACCAGCGTGGGCAGAACGCTATGCAGAAAACCCTGCATAGCCGGACCAAACCACGCCGGCGGTGCCATCTCCGCCACCTCCAGCTGGGGACGTGGAGCACCCCCACCGGCCGAACCGGGCGCTCCACGATTTCCTCTCGGACCGCCTGACCCCGCGTCAGACCCAGCCAAGTCCTTCTGGGCAAGGAACTTAACCATCGTTTCGACGGACCACACTGCACAAACATTACACCTATGATCTATATTACACAGGGCACACCTAAAACAGACATGGTCCTTGAACATTACACGGACAAACTTATGGCAGTCGTCACATGATGGCGGGGCTGGCTTGGCCTATAAAATAAGCACAAACCTACAATAAACAAGCGGAACGAGACACGGATGGAAGGCAGACAATTAATTTTCAAATATTTTGACTCATAAATTAACCGTAACCTCCCGCACCCCACCCCGCCACGTTACAACAACGATCGCATTGATTATGACGACAAGAACGCGGCGGGCACAACACACCCATAATAGATCCTACAGGATGTGTAACGGCTCCAGGAATCATATCGCATAGCATTCAGGGTATATTTACTAATCAATATAAATTATACTCCTAACGAACGCAGCACGATATGTGAAGAAAACAACAAAATGTATAACAACTGCTGTCCCACACGGTAAAACCGCAGACCACGCATCTACTCAAGAATTTTGAAACCACCGATCATTGCAAACCGATCGTGATTGCACGTAAACTTGATCATTCTAAAGTTTCCGGTACCATTTTTAGTACGCAGCACCCAGAACAAGATGCGCGATTAATGAAAAAAATTTTCTTCACATAAACATCCGAGCGACCGGGTGTGACGTCACCCGCTCGGATTCTACGGAGAACGACGTCAGCCGATATTCGTGTTAGAAATACCGTAGCAAACACCTATTTTCATATCTGCCGATCGCCTGTTGGGGTTTAAAGAAGGCGATCGTCTGGCATATATCGTTGCTAGCACACGTCCCAGATTCTATGGGGTCAGAAATTGGAACATGCGACACAACGAAATTTAGAGACCTAAGTCTTTTAACCATGGATATAAAGAACAATACAACCTGGTTATCTTGGGCGGTATTCTCCATAGTCCTTAGTTATCCTTTCAGAACACACAAATTATCACTGATTAAAGACTTAGATTATTTTAAAACACTAAAATCCTTAATGCGAAAAGCATGTATTGCACTTGTTGCTATGCAAACAAGAATGAGCTCTATGGTAAACGGGTACTCGGCAGTGGGGAGCCGGGTACCCGGTTCCCAGGAGTCGGTAAAGCTTTCTAAGTCTATAATCCTAGAGCCGCTGTCAAGGCCAGCTGTATATCAGAAGTAACAGAATGGTGAGTATTGATCGAAGGAGAACTGGTGTTCTCCCAGGCAGGCACCCCACCCTTCCAGCGATGCATCCGTGTAGACGGACAGCTGGGGGTGGGGTAGGTGCAGCGAAACCCCTAATAGGAGATTCTGACGCTGTTTCCACCATAGAAGATGCGATATTATCGGCTCCAAAACTGGCAACAGTTTTGACAGGGGTTCTGTTCACTGTTTCCACAGAGACATCAGATACAACTGGATAGGCCTTCGCATTAGAGCATCGTACGGGATACCTGCTCCATGGAGACCATCATGCCCAGCATCTGAAGGAACCGCCTCGCCTTGAATGTGGTTTCCCACTCGAAAACTCTTGAGGATGGCTAACAGAGACACCACTCTGGGCTCTGACGGGTAAACCATGCCCTCCTCGAGGTCGAATCGCATCCCCAAATAAACGAAACGTTGAGTGGGCGTCAACTCGGATTTCTCCTCGTTGACTATGCAGCGTAGATCTGAAAGTAACTTCAGAGTCAGAGCAGTATCCACATTCAACCAGGCTGCCGAGTCTGCCTTAAGCAGCCAGTCGTCTATGTAGGTGTGTAGCGCCACGTTCTCTTTTCTGAGAAACGCTGTCACCGCAAGGACCACTCTTGTGAAAACCCTCGGAGCTGTCGACAGGCCAAACGGGAGACTGTAAACTCCCATACTTGATTCTGAAACGCAAATCTCAGAAACCTGTGCCAACTCCGATTCATAGGAATGTGGAAATATGCATTTTTCAGATCGATCGATACACACCACATTCCTTTCCTCAATCCCGCATTACCGACCTCAGCGTTTCCATCTGGAACCGAGGCGTATGGATAAACCAATTTAATGGCCTGAGATTGAGTATGGGTCTCCATCCCCCTGTGCTCTTGGGGACAAGGAACATGTTTAAATAGAAGCCTGGAGTGTTTCGATTTGCTGGTTTTATTGCTCCCTTCAGAAGCAAACCTGACACTTCCTTTTGAACGGCTTCTAACTTGTCTGGCTCCCTTGGTACAGGTGTCCAGATAGGTGCCAAAGACAGATTTTGTGGTGGAAAGTCCCACCACTCCGGCATGTAACCATGGGATAACCATCCCAGGACCAGACTGTCTGACGTCACACCTTGCCAGGCCTCGACGAAACGCATGAGCCTTCCACCCACCATAGACGCCTCGACGTCTAACGGGGTTGTCCGGCTCGCAGTCCCCCCCCCCCCCTCTTTCTTAACGAGAGAGAGAGAGAACCATTTCGTTCTAGGCACGACGGGTATAACTGGCACCGCTGTTCCTGTCGCACAGGCGCGGTCCAGGCGGATATGAAGGGAGCTTTCGTACCCTCAGGTACACTTCGGCCCCTTCTGTCCGCCCTTTGAGGCCTTACCCTTACCCTTCCCCTTGCCCTTCCCGCCTCTAGGGCGGTCAGGAGCAACATTGGGGAGGGTAGGCGCCTCTACAACCTTCCTGGGCTTCTTCGCCGGCGGCGGCTCTGAAACCCCAGCTGAAGCAGAAGTCGCAACAGGCCTAGCTTTCGCCTTGCCCTTATGCTTCTTCTGCTCCTTTGAAGGTTGTCCCGTTAGCGGTTTCCCCACAGGCCCTAGTGCATGCGCTTGCCGCACTAGCTCTAGCTGTAGGTTTCCGCTAACAGATTCTGCGCGATACTGGCGGTATCCTCTAAGATGGCCCACGCTTGGCCACCGAAGATGCTAGGCCCTGTCAGGGGTGTCCCAAGGAGACGCTCCCTGACTGCCGTAGCCGGACGCATATGGTCAATGACCATTTGCCTCCTGGATTTCGTCACACGCGCTTGCACCCTTGCCAATGCGTCCATCGACAGCACCAGACCATCATTGACACATGAAAGCGCCACAGGTGGCACAGGGTGGCCTGCCCCGCTTCAGCCCACACCGACTGAAGGAGACGATAAGAGTGGTTGACAGCGCTCATCGCTGCACTCACACCCTCATCGCATAGGGACAGGACTTCTTCCTGGTGTACCTGAGACTTGTCCACAAGTGCCGGACCGGGGTGACCCGGCACGGCACTCTGGATGCCCAGTACCCATCGGTCATCCTCCGTGACCGACGGGACTACACCATACCTGTCGTATTCCCCCCGCGGAATACGACATCTTGCCCGCACCTCCCTGGAGGCCGCAGGGAGCTGACCCTTGGTCATCAGTTGTTTGCTATAAATAGCATCCAACCATTCTATGAACCGTGGATCCAGTCCCACTGACTGGATGCGGGCCGCGGGCAAAATCCCCGTCCTGATCGACGCAACCGACGGACGGGGCGCATCTTCATCGGCCGTGGCCGAAACCACAGACGGGTCAACCCTGGCTAGCCACGCCAGAGCATCTGACCAATCTACCTCCGATGAAGACACCCCCGCAAACACGTCACCCGTTGACGTGCTCACAGGTCTGCCAGCCACGGCCTCCCAGCAAGGAGCCACGGCTGACACGCCAGGCACTCCGGTACCACACGGTTCCGCCGCCACCCCATGAAACACTCCGGTCCATGGGGTAGGTCCGCACGGAAAACCGTACGGACCCGTAGCAGTCGCGGAACCATAGCCGGACACGGGCGCCCACGGCACCCCACGTCCGACTGCCGGACCAGGCGAGATAGGTGAGTACCACGCCCGGCCCGGCACACCCGTTCCCGTGATGGCTGGTGCCAAACCAAGCCGCACGGAACCGGTGCACGGTAACGGATTTGCCTCAGCCACAGGCGGAGCCGCTGACCTGGCTTGCGCCAAACCAGACAAATGGAGGCCGGTTCCGTCTAGGACGGAATCAACCTCCATATTCTCCACCTGCGGCTTCACGGGCCGCAGCAACCTCTCCTCCTCGTCTTCAGACTCCGAAGAGTCGTCACTAGACGAGTCAACCGTGGAACCGTCCTGGCGGACGGCTCCCACACCTGACGGACCGGCCACCGCTACTGGACCACCCGGAGGTGGCCGCAGAGAAACAGAAACCCGTCTGGCCGAAGCCAGATGGGACTGCCAGGGGGCCGTACGAGACGGCCCCCACGGTAACCAGTCCAGAATCCTGTCCGAGGACAGGATCCGTACCAGGCATGGGGAGAAACTGCCCCCCAACCTTTGGTAGCAGGGACGACACCAGCGTGGTCAGAACGCTATGCAGAAAAACCCTGCAGAGCCGGACCAAACCACGCCGGCGGTGCCATCTCCGCCACCTCCAGCTGGGGACGTGGAGCACCCGCACCGGCCGAACCGGGCGCTCCACGATTTACTCTCGGACCGCCTGACCCCGCGTCAGACCCAGCCAAGTCCTTCTGGGCAAGGAACTTAACCATCGTTTCGACGGACCACACTGCACAAACATTACACCTATGATCTATATTACACAGGGCACACCTAAAACAGACATGGTCCTTGAACATTACACGGACAAACTTATGGCAGTCGTCACATGATGGCGGGGCTGGCTTGGCCTATAAAATAAGCACAAACCTACAATAAACAAGCGGAACGAGACCCGGATGGAAGGCAGACAATTAATTTTCAAATAATTTGACTCATAAATTAACCGTAACCTCCCCGCACCCCACCCCGCCACGTTACAACAACGATCGCATTGATTATGACGACAAGTATGCGGCGGGCACAACACACCCATAATAGATCCTCCAGGATGTGTAACGGCTCCAGGAATCATATCGCATAGCATTCAGGGTATATTTACTAATCAATATAAATTATACTCCTAACGAACGCAGCACGATATGTGAAGAAAACAACAAAATGTATAACAAAACTGCTGTCTCACACGGTAAAACCGCAGACCACACATCTACTCAAGAATTTTGAAACCACCGATCATTGCAAACCGATCGTGATCGCACGTAAACTTGATCATTCTAAAGTTTCCGGTACCATTTTTAGTACGCAGCACCCAGAATAAGATGCGCGAATTAATGAAAAATTTTTCTTCACATAAACATCCGAGCGACCGGGTGTGACGTCACCCGCTCGGATTCTACGGAGAACGACGTCAGCCGATATTCGTGTTACAAATACCGTAGCAAACACCTATTTTCATATCTGCCGATCGCCTGTTGGGGTTTAAAGAAGGCGATCGTCTGGCATATATCGTTGTTAGCACACGTCCCAGATTCTATGGGGTCAGAAATTGGAACATGCGACACAACGAAATTTAGAGACCTAAGTCTTTTAACTATGGATAATAAAGAACAATACAACCTGGTTGTCTTGGGCGGTATTCTCCATAGTCCTTAGTTAATCCTTTCAGAACACACAAACTATCACTGATTAAAGACTTAGATTATTTTAAAACACTAAAATCCTTAATGCAAAAAGCATGTATTGCTCTTGTCGCTATGCAAACAAGAATGAGCTCTATGGTAAACGGGTACTCGGCAGTTGGGAGCCGAGTACCCGGTTCCCAGGAGTCGGTAAAGCTTTCTAAGTCTATAATCCTAGAGCCGCTGTCAGGGCCAGCTGTATATCAGAAGTAACAGAATGGTGAGTATTGATCGAAGGAGAACACACCAGTCCATGGAGTAGGCCTGCACGGAAAACCGTGCGGACCCGTAGCGGTTGAAGACCCGTGGCTAAATACGGGCGCCAACGGCACCCCATGTCTTACCGCCGGACCAGGCGAGATAAGTGTGTACCACGCCTGGCCAGCCACACCCGTCATCGTGTCGGTTGGCGGCAAACCAACCATCACGGGACCGGTGCGGCCTCAACCACGGGCGGAGCCGCTGCCCTTGCTTGCGCCAAGCCAGACAGATGGAGGACGGTTCCGTCTAAGATGGAATCGACCTCCATGCTCTCCACCCATGGCATCACAGGCCGCAGCAATCTCTCCTCCTCGGCTTCCTCATCTTCAGACCCCGAAGAGTCGTCACTAGACGAGGAAACCGTGGGGCCGTCCTGGTGGACGGCTCTTTCCCATGCCTGATGGACCGGCCACCGTTACTGGACCACCCAGAGGTGGCCGCAGAGAGACAGAGCCCATCAGGCCGGAGCCCGACGGGACTGCCAGGGGGCCATACGAGACGGCTCCCTCGGTGGCCAGTCCAGAACCATGTCCAAGGACAGGGTCCGAATCAAACACGGGAAGAGACTGCCATACAACTTTTGGCAGCAGGGACGACACCAGCATGGGCAGAACGCTATGCAAGAAGCCTTGCATAGTAGGACCAAACCACGCCGGCGGTGCCATCTCCGCCACCTCCGGTTGCAGATGTGGAACGCCCCCAAGGGCTGAAACAGACGCCCCACGATTTACTTTCAGACCGCCTGACCTTGCGCCAGACTTTGCCAAGTCCTTCTGGGCAAGGAACTTAAGCATCATATCGACCGACCACACTGCGCAAACGTTACACCTTCTGTCAAGATTACACTTAGTACAGTGGAAACAGACATGGTCCTTGAATAGAACACTCACGAATTTGTGGCACTCGACACATGATGGCGGGGCTGGCTTGGCCTATAAAAAACCAAACCTACAATAAGTAAGCGGAACGAAACAGAGATGGAAGGCAGACAATTGATTTTCAAACATTTTGATCATAAATTAACTGTTACCCCTTCCGCACCCCACAACATTACAGCAAAGATCGCATTGATTATGACGACAAGAACGAAGCGGGCAATAATACACCCATACACTGATCCTCAAGGATGTATAACGGAACCAGGCATCATATCGCATAGCATTCGGGGTATATTTACTAATAAATATAAATTATACTCCTAACGAAGGTCAAAACGATATGTGAAGAAACAACAAAATGTAAACAAACTGCTGTAGCACACGGTAAAATCGCAGACCACACATCTAAATCAAGAATTTTGAAACCACTGATCATTGCAAACAGATAGTGATAACACGCAAAACTTGAAAATTCCACATTTTTTCTGGTACCAATTAAAGTACGTGGCACCTAGAATCAGATGCACGATTTTAATGAAACATTTTCTTCACATAAACATCCGAGCAACACGGGTGTGACATCACCCGCTCGGATCTTACGGAGAACGACGTCAGCCGATTTTCGTGTTAAAACACCTTCAAGTCAACACCTTATTTCATATCTGCCGATCGCCTGTTGGGGTTTAAAGGAAGGCGATCAATCTGGCAAATTTCGTTGTTAACACACGTCCCAGATTCTTTGGGGTTAGAAATTGGAACAAGCGACACAGACGAAATTATGAAGACCTAAGTCTTTTAACTATGGAATAACATGGAAATATACGACCTGGTTATCATCGGCTGCATCCATGGTAATCCAATATATCCTTAGAGCGCGCACAACGCTATCACAATTACAGAGAAAAAAGACTTAATATAATCTCAAGACTTCTAACTGCAAAAAAGCATGTGTCTCTTGTTGCTATGCAAACAAGAATGAGCTTCATGGCAAACGGGTACTCGGCAGTTGGGAGCCGAGTACCCGGTTCCAGGAGTCGGTAAAGCTTACTAAGTATATAGTCCTAGGGCCCAGCTATCCAAGCTAGCTGTATCAGAAGTAATAGAATGGTGAGTATTGATCGAAGGAGAATGGAAATATACGACCTGGTTATCATTGGCTCCTTCCATGGTAAGCCAAAGAACTTCCCACTGCAAAAAAGCGTGTAGCTCTTGTTAGTCCTAGGGCCAGATATCCAGGATAGCTTGTATCAGAAGTAATAGAATGGTGAGTATTGATCGAAGGAGTCATTTTCTGGCATACTAAAATCTTCCATTAACAATAGGTGTGTGGCTTTGTCACGTCTTAACTTATCTAAGAGATCAAGAAGATTGGTATTATTAGTTTCTGGACTACTTGCTGATCTATAACAATTTCCAATGAGGATGGTTTCCCCCTTATTTAGCTTAATTTCACACCATACTGAGTCGTTAAATTCTGAGTTTGTCAGATCATCTCTGGGTGAGGCATTTAGTGATTCATGGATTAACAGCAATACCCCACCCCCCTTTGTGTTTACGCGATCTTTCCTAAATAGATTATAACCTTGTAATTTCACAACTGCATCTGTTACATCCCTCCCCCAAGTCTCGCAGATACCTATGATTTTTGGCTTTAAACTACACATACTTGCAGAAAATTCTTTAATTTTATTTACAATACTTTGTGTATTGGTGAAGTAGCAGGGTAGGTTGGGAGATAAAATATTTTGTGCTGTACATTTGCTTTTTGTCTTTCCTGTCAGAGTTTGTTGATTATTTCATTTACTATATTGTCTATTTAAACTAGTTGGATTTATAGATGTAATTTTTGCAGGGTGTTCGGGTGGTGGGACTATGTGCGAAACATTTTTGGCTTCGTTCAATTTCTGCTCGGCTTCATAGATTTCTTGATTTTGCAGTAGGGTATTCTCATTAGTTCTAGATATGTATGGTTGTGTTCTTAGGACAGGTGCCTCACATAGGTTAGTCAGGGCACTGAACCTGTTGTAAAGAGGGCTTTGTGAATTGTGAAATGGGCTTTGGGGTTAAAAACCAGTGTTGCTCTGCCTCGCTCCAAAGAGAAAATCCTCACCTTGCATGTGGGGATCATTTGTTATTCGGGTTGACTGTAGTGATGTGCCTAGAGAGCTGATATAATTACCGGAGAGCAGAGCTAGGCCATCATAGTTCGGGTGGAATCGATCCCAAAACTGTTCCTGCTTTGTTTCCCCGTTTTCTCTAACAAATAAGTGTGAGTTGTTTATGAAGATGACATTAACATATTGTGCCAATTTAACATTGCATTGAATTGATATATCATGTCATTTTCAACTTGGTCACGATGATTTGGGCATGGTAGTAAGGAAGATAGCATTATTTTGGTGGCTGGGGAGATCTTTCTTATTGTTTCAATGATGAATGTTATTTGCTAATGATAGTCTGGATCAACACTCGCAGCAAAACTACACACCCCGCCATAACTTAACTTTTTCCTCATGGGTAACAATTATTCAGCCATAACTGGATGATTTCAATACGCACCTATTGCGTGTATGGCGATTACTCTGACTCTGGAATGCTGATGTGTGAGAGTAAGCAGAAGAGGCTTGATCAGAGATTCAGACTGCATGTGAAACTGAGCAGGCAATGTACGTGCCAATAACGAGGCACATTTACAACTCTCTTTCTTTACATCAGGATACGGATCAACAACTGTTTTCTGTAAAATCTGAACATAATCATTTAAATATATCGCCATTTGTTTTTTGTTTAACGAAAGATAACCGAATGCCATTCCAATCAGTGCAAGTCGCAATTCTTCGGACGTCTCCACAATGTCCTGTTGTCCCAATCTCTGTACAAGAACTGGAATAATATATGGTAAATATTCCTCTGTTTTTGGAAGTCGACATGTAAACCCGGAGAGGGTGGTGATTGCTAGTTCTCGGCATTTCTCGACAGGATCAGACAGAGATTTCAACAGAGGTTTCAATATTTCTTTAAAAACTAGTCCTATTTCCGTATCACTGAGAGCAGGAGTGCGTTTGAAAATATCTCGATGCAATCCTTGTAGGGCAAGTTTTCGAGTGTTTCTGTTTTCCTCGGCTAAACAGTTAATATGGCGAGCAATTCCTTGTAAAACAGTGTTGCAATTTTCATCGGTCATATGTTCAGACTCCATGTTGTTTATCGCAACGCCTCGTTTCTAAATGAACAGGTGCCCGATTTGATGACGGGTTCCCGGTAGCTGTTGTTGTTGTTGTTCGTATATCCCGCCTCTTGATAGGAGCACCCACATGTGTGGTTACGTAAACTACAATTTGATTTATGTACATTATATAATTGTAATTTTAGTCCGCAATTATAGATTAGCTAAGTATGTTGTCCACATACGTTTCGATAATAATAACACAAACACTGTTCAGCACCAGAGTGCATGGACAATTATATATAAATACAATTCTGATTCAGGATATCAATTAACAGCAGTTACTGTTGATTAATGTTGTTGTGGAAGCTGGTTAAAGAGGAAGCTTCTACCGCAATGCAGGTTGTAACATAGTTTTCTAGTTATACATTCCAATTCACATAATAATGAGAAGTTGTTAGGTAGTAATCCAGCCCTGATTAGACTTGTACAGTCGATAATAAGTTTTACGAGGTGATCTTCTATGCTGGAGATATATTTCCAGGAATTCTCGCCAAGGTGGTCGATGATGGTTTTCTTGAGCAGTGATAAATATTGATTTCTATACTGATGGAGTGCACCACAGTGTAGCAAGAAGTGTTGATAATCTTCAGAACTCAACTGACAGAGACGGCATGTGGGGTTCACAATGTTTTGGTTGAATTTACTTAGTGTTGCTTGTACTAGGTATGTTCCTGTGATGAGCCTGGCTTTAATGACACTACGTTTTACATCCTTGTTGTCATTGTCTACAGTGTGCACGGATATATGGCATTTCCCAATACAAAAGTCTTTAGTGTTACAGTTTTTAAGTGTACTTTTGGTTTCACACGCAACCTGTAAGTCCTCGTTCCATTGGCTATCCACGGCAGATTTTACTACTGATTTCCATTTTAACTTAGTGGGTAAATTCAGAATAAGCTCTTGGATGTTTGCTAAGTTGTATCTCTCTAGCAAATTCTTAATATAAATACACCAACTGCCCGATTTTGGAGTCTCAAACGCCAACTGTCTTACTAGTATGTGGTTATGTGGCTTGTTTTGGCATGCCAGGATGTTCCTCAAAAGTGTTAGCTGACGTATGTGTAGCTCTGCAGTGATTGGTCTAGCGCCAGGTAGAAGGAGTACAGCACATTTCGCGGTCCTCGTTGGAAGGGCTTGTATCTTCCTAAGTATGTCAATAAAGAAGCTTTCTAGTTGATCAAGTTCTTGTTTTTGTAGTACAAGGATCTCTAGTCCATAGAGTAGACGAGGGATGACATAAAGCTGGATGATACGGTATGCAATTTTTGTTGATATACCATTCGAGCCATGCAAACCTGTGCCAGTGAGACTATAGAGTGTGCGTCTAGCACAAGATATACGCTCTTGAACATTGATCTTCGTTTCTTGTTTTGTAGTTCGAGATAACCCCAAATGAGTTGCTGTTGTAGAGACAGATATTTCTAATTCGCCAAGACACCATTTAGGCAAGTGCGGAACAGATTTTGTGCGTACTGAATTGTGCAGTATTGTAGACTTTTCTGGATGTATTAGGTATCGCTGACGAGTTGAGTAACGATATACAATATCAAGCATACATTGCAGTTCAAATTCTGAGTTGCTCATTAGGGTGAGATCGTCAGCAACTGTTGGGCGTCCTGTATACTGAGTTCCCATGAATGTTCCTAGTTGTGAAGATTCTAATTGCTGCAGCAGGTTGTTAATGTAAACTTTGTACAACCCAGTGGAGAGGATGCCCCCTTGTCGGACACCTTGCAGTATCAGGAATGAGTTGCTTAGAGAACCTCCCCACTTCACTTTCGCAGTAAGATCCATGTAGAGCAGATCAGTAATTTGCAGTAAGTGTAGATTTATACCTTCGTCATACAGCTTACACTTTAAGGATGCATGATCCACCACATCAAATGCCTTCTGAGTGTCTAGGAAGGAGGTATACAGCGGGACATGTAGATCTTTGCATTCTGTAGTAGTTTCTGAGAGTATTAAACCAGCCATAAGTGGCGAAAGTCCTCTAGTAAATTCGAACTGCAGAGATGATTGATTGCATGGTAACGACTCTTCAATTTTGTCAAGGATGACATGCTCAAAGATTTTCCCCAGTAGAGATGTTACAGTGATACCTCTGTAATTACTCAGATTTGAGGGGTCCTTTCCTTTCTTATGTACTGGAGTAATAATTCCCCGTTTGAAGATGTCTGGAATCTGTTTAAACTCAAAGATGTAGTTGAACAACTTGGCCAGTAGTCGTATAATTGACTGTCCTGCATGAATAAAGTGCTCTGCATTGAGGCCAAATTCATCTGCGGATTTGCCAGTGTGGAGCTTTGAAATTGCTTCATAGATTTCGGTAGGTGTTACTGTAGGAAGTATTTCTTGATTCTGGGCATATGTACATTGGATCAAATGAAGGTCGATCTTAACTCGTGCATGGTAATCATTATCAAAGTTTACATGTTGGGAAGGTTTTGCTAGGTCTTCATAGAAGGCTGCAAGTCCATTCCGTTGCTTCACCATATCTGTAGTGGGAACTCCATTGACAACTAAAGAGTCAGTATCACTACGCCTTGTCTTTGTTCGATTAATAAGCCTGTAGAAATTTGCAGAACCATACTCAACCATTACTCGGTTGTACAGTGATTTTCGCTCTACTGCGGCTTCAGTACGCTGTTGGGAGCGGAGCTGTCGTTTCAATATTTTACACTGCATAGAAGTAGGATGATCTGGCCCGGGTTTACCTGCCTCAATCCAGTTTTTGTGTAAGTGCTTACCCTGGATGAATATGTCCCTTACCATTGGAGATGCCTTCTATTTCGGGACACACAGACCATAGAGGTAGTATAGTATAAATAACCCAAGAGGATATCATGAGGGCCATGTACGCTCATTTCTCCACTCTAGCACAACCTGAACAAAATGCCTACTTTGAAGAAGAATACAACACCCTCGTCATGACGGATGTCAACGCCATTCAGACATCCAAAGACATAATTAAAACGAGCATACTCAATACATACTAGATCTGGAAAACACAATGCCAAGATAACTAAGATCACACACTCCTGTATCATTGCCATAGCTACTATCATAACAACCACCCACTACTACTACTACTACTACTACTACTACTACTACTACTACTACTACTACTACTACTACTACTACTACTACTACACCATAATGCACTATTACAGCTATCGTGACTACTGCTTCCTTCAATCTGACGCACTTCAACAAGTGCTACTACTAAATAGCAACCTATGGGTTGAGCTGGGGGTAATTAGCATGCATGACCCCCATCCCCCTTCCTCCCCCCCCCCCTTCCAAATATAAATCTCTAATCTCAATAACTAAAAGGAAAACCATAGATGTATTGTATCGTTTGTTCTTTTTTCTATGTCTACTTAGCTCAGTACCGTATCTGTACATTCACAAGTATGTCTCACATTCTATGCTAAGCTGTGTGTATAATTGTCTATGTATGTTTAATGTTATGTGTCAGCCACCACTATAGGCAATGGCTTCGGCAGACAACCTGTATTGAAAGTACGTAAATTGGTATCCAAGAAGCAAATAAATAATATTGAATCTTGAATCTTGAATCTGCATCAAACCAGCAATCTATAATTCCAATTACAACTAGTGAAGTAAAACAGTACATCTCAAAATTAAAGAATGGAAAAGCAGCAGATGAATTTGGTATCACTTCTGAGCATCTGAAGAATGCTGCCAATGCAGTAGCACCATTTCTATCCCAGATCTGCACAGCAATTGTGAACCACGCTCACATTCCTGAGTCACTCAAAGCTGGTCATCTCTCAGCAATACATAAGAAAGGCAAACCACGCGCTCAATATCTGGACAAGTATCATGGAATCACAGTCTCCCCTATTATCTTAAAGATTATAGATCACATGATGCTTGCACATTCCAAAAGCCTTATAGACAGTATACAAGATGATCTTCAGTATGGGTTCACGGCAAATGCATCACCAGCTATGGCAGCAGTTATCATCACCGAAGCAATCCTCCACGCCAAGAATCGACATTCAGCACTCTATGTGGCAAGTGTTGATGCACAAAAAGCATTCGATGGCGTAAACCATGACGCGTTAATTAGAAAATATCATAACTACGGCCTTTGCGGCCATTAGCTACAACTGAAAATGCTATCATACAAGAACCTAACTGCAAAGATTAAATATGAGGATGTTATAAGTAGTCCCTTTGCGATCTATCAGGGCGTTGGACAGGGAGGCGTGACCAGTGCCTATGACTATAAAGTCTACATCAATGACCTGCTATTAGATCTTGGGCAGAAAAACTCAGGCCTAAAGATTGGTACAATATACATTGACAGAGTGGCCTGTGCTGACGACCTGGTGATTTTGTCTGACACGACCAATGATCTTCAACTCAGTCTGTCTATAGTCCAGTCATATGCTAATTATGAAAGATATAAGCTTCATCCTACTAAAACGACTATTTCTGTCTTCAACACCAGCATCTCATCAGATACTTGGAGCAGCAGTCACTACTGGCATCTTAATGGAAACCCAGTTACTGTCTGCGAAGAGTTCACACATTTAGGTCTGACCAGAAATATCAATCTTTCATCTCAGCTGTCATCATTCATCAGTGATAGAATTAGTAAAGGGGGGCGTACGCTATATATGCTCATGGGAATCGGTTTACACGGACTTAATGGTCTTCCACCAACAGTAGCCTACAAACTGTACACCACTTATATCCTACCTTGCTATATACATGGGTTTGAATCAATATGGATAAAGCAGAAGGAGATGGATGCCCTAGAACTATTCCACAGAAGCACTCTCAGATATATACAGCATCGCCCAAAAACCTGTGCGAAAGCAGCCATATATCTTCTACTAGGAGCTAGACCCATAGAAGCAGAAATTTATGCTAGGCGGTTAACCCTATTTGGAGCAATAGCGCATCAACGAGACTCTACTATTGCAAAATTAGCATATCGTCAGCTCATCATGACTCAACCAAAAGAAAGGAGCTGGTTTTCAATGGTTGCTGCCTTATTCAAGAAGTACAATTTGGGCAGTCCACTCCACCTTCTAGAGAATCCTGTAGAGAAATTAACATGAAGTACCAAAGTTCGTAGTAATGTCAACTCGTTCTGGACCAATTCACTCCACGACGAAGCACATAGTAAGAGCACTCTGCAGCACCTATGTATAGCGAAGTGTCAGATTGGTATTTCACACCATATGTGGACTAATTCATCAGATGTAAGAGATGTACAAAGAGCTACGATTAAAGCAAAGATTCTCACTGGATGCTACACTCTACAGAGCACAAGAAACAGATTCACTGGTTGGCGTGAATCAGATAGCTGTTCTATATGTCAAGTTGAACCAGAGGACTTAGCTCACTTTCTCCTTCGGTGCAAAAATGTCTACTCAAGCGCAGTCTGCTATAAGAGATACATGGAAAGCCTTCTCCAATCAACATTTAGTGAACAGCAGCTTCTAACACTGACCCTCGATTCTCAGAACCTAAATCCACTAACAACCCCTAAATGAAGTACCTACATCATCAGTACATCAATTTCGGAAACGATAGAAGTAATGTCTCGCTGGCTCTGTTACAGAGCCCATCACCACAGAGCCTGCGAACTTAACTACCTCCACAAAAGACGAAAATAGTCATTGCAGAGTAGTGTGAATAGAGATGTACAAACGAACTTTTATGCTAAGTCTACTAACAGAACTGTACATAGCAAAAGCAAAAACTACTAATTTTGGTGTTGGTGCGGCTAACCAGTTTAGCATTACCCTGATAACCAGGGAGACTACATCATAGTTGAAGTTGATAACTCTATGACACAGACAGGCGCACTTCGCCAACTTTCACTGTAGATGACAGATGCTGGTTCTCCTGGATATCACACATTTTGTGGAAATATAACCTACCATCCGCACATGAACTTCTAGCAGCAAGAGAAAATTTACATAATGAATCCGAAATTATCATAGTCATCTGCTCTGTTTACTGCGCACTAAAGGATGAATTTGTCATAATATGTATATCTAACATGAATAAGAGAAGTATCATAATATAATATGCATATTTTGTACGAAAATTAATGTTTCTATTTTCGTGGTAAGGTAAATTTAATGATCACTTCCGGGACAACCATTGCTAATATAAACAATAATGTTTAATCTAAAATCAATGTATGAGTAGGCGGCACACAGCAGCTCACACAAATAATTGTATTGATATTAAATTGTCAACAGAGTAGGCGGCACACAGCAGCTCACGCTGTTGACAAATTAGCTAGTGGACTCGCATTATTTGTAATATGTATTTATAAATCAAGCTTCTGTAGACCACTACATGTCTCTGCCCAACACTGCATAAGCTATTTCACTATCTAAATGCCTCAATGCGTGCTGATCATTACAAGCTCGAGCTGAAGAGGGATCAGTGGCCACATTAGAAATAATTACATCGACATATCTACCAACATAATTATCAGAGAAATTAGCTTCGGCGGTGCTACATTTGATGACCTATACAGAAAAGTGAAAGAAGAAGTAAGTCAAGCAAGACATGACTGTCCTTTCCATAGGACCACCGTTATTTTCATAGGCACGATCTGCAGCTTTACAACCAAATTATATCATCATGAGGAATATCAAATTTGTTACAAACGTCAACCAGACAGAGTCCAGAAAATCAAGCAAACTATAGACGAAGTTTATCACTACACAAAGGAGAGGGAAATCAAGTTTATTATTGGGACAGTCATTCCATCCTGTCTACAGAGAACTCTTCAGTTTAACTTGAAAAAAAGGATACTGACGAATAGCCTATTCACTTTAGACGCCCTACAGCAACAACAGACAGATCTTGAGAAGGCTGTGTCTGAAGTAAATGAATATATCCTATCTTCCTCAAGATCAAAGGGAGTCGTTAGTATCAATCTACACAAAGAAGTACTAAAGAATACCATTAAGAACTACGGAAGGGGGTTGAAGAGGAAAAGGTACAATGAACATAACACACAGAGAGATTGTTCACAACTATACGGTGGTGTTCATCTTGATAAGAAACTAAGAAAAATAGTATTTGACAAGATAACAAATTCCTTCAAATCTATGATTGAGAAGGAGACTGCCTTCTCAACTGAAAATTCACAGACAGAATCCGAATCAGAAGGAACTTGGAATTTCAAGAGGACATAGCACTAGAGTGGTGAGTACTTTTTACACATTTGCAATATGTAGGACTATTACCCCTATCGTAGGCGACACATAGCAGCTCACGACAGGGCTTAACAATTGCACAATTTACTAAATAATCTGTACTGTACAATTAGATGTTTATTTATAAGACCTCAGAGTAGGCAGGAAGACACCAAAGGGTGTACTAGACACACCTCAAGCACCAGCTAATGACCAACAAAATACATCAGCAACAACACTAATCTGTTCAACATGCCCTATAGAACTAGATGATACCAGTAAAGCGATGTACTGTGATTTTTGTCAGCAATGGCTATGTCTAACATGTGCACACATACCAGAAGATCTGTACGAGTCGATAAATCAACAAAAAGCCATCCTAGATTGTTTCATGTGGTTCTGTCCAGGGTGCAAAAAGGCCATGCCCGGAGTAAAAAGCCTATTGATAAAGACAACAGCGATGGAGATCCAGCAAGAAAAAACAGAAAAGGAACTAGAGGCTGTCAAAAGCGATGTAGAGAAAATTAAGACAAAACTTGGAAGTGATGACCAATCTATCAAGGAAATTGTGAACGAATGTATAACTGACAGCAAACAGCAAGAGCTAAGGAAAAACAACCTCATAATCAGGGGCCTGCCTAAATGTGTAGGCGATAGTTCAAATGACAGACAGGAGAGTGAGAAGAAGAGTGCTATATCTCTGTTGCAAGAGGTAATAGGGGAAAAGACAGTGTAGATGTAGTGCAGAATGTAACCCAGATAACAAGACTAGGTGTAAAACACGAGGCCAAGGCCAGGCCAATCAGAATCATACTGAATGACCCAGAAATTCGCAGGAAAGTCTTACAAAATGCAAAAAAAACTAAGACACAGCAAATCACCTGGATTTAAGTCTGTGTTTATTACACCTGATTTAACCAAGATGGAAAGAGAAGCAGACGATGCACTGAGACAGGAAATGAAAAGCAGACGGGAAAATGGAGTGGACGTGGTAATAAGGAGAGGCAGAATAATCAACAGACCTGTTGCAACCGACAGACCAAGGGATACTGCCTAAAAAAACTAATAAGCCAACCGTTAGAAAATTTAAATAGTTCTGTAAATAAAGTTTGTCTAGATACACATCCGCATGCCACAGATATTACTCCTACCAACTACAATTTTGTAGGCAGCATACAGCAGCAAACAGCAGGAAGCGCAGATACAACTAAGGAAGCGAGACTCCAGGGCACGAATTTGGAAAGCATACAATGCAACAGTACAAAAAAGCAACCACAGCCAATGTATCCAAGACTAGATGTCGTAGGCGGCACACAGCAGCTCACGACTACAAGCAAAAGTAGCGGGACTGAAATAAGATCTCATGAAGACACAGAACCCAATAGTATGCCAAACATAATCACAACCACACACCCACAACCATCACCAGAAATCAGCGCTGTCGTAGGCGGCACACAGCAGCTCACGACAGAAGCCTATACTGTAAATAAACAAACACAATTATCACAAGCTAATACACAATATTATGTAAATAATGCAGGTAATGAAACTAATACAGCAGTTCTGGGTGCTAGCCTATTACCAGGTAATGCGGCAACAGTAAAAAGAATGGAGCACAAACGGGATTACATACCAATACTTTACACAAACGCAGATACACTCACGAACAAAATGAATGAACTAAAATTGCTAGCAAGCAACTGCTCACCACAGCCAATGATTATTGCTATTACAGAAGCTACACCAAAGAACGCCAGATACCCAACTGAAGCTGCACTCTTACAAATAAATAATTACGAACGGTTTTCCATAAATCTCTCCTCAAAAGCAGAACGAGGAATTGTAATATATGTACATAACGATCTAGATGCAATGCAAGTCGAAGCCGACTCAAGCTTTTCTGAATCTATATGGATTGATATAGAACTGGCAAAAAAAGGATAAACTCTTAGTTGGATGCGTATATATACACCTGTGCAAAAGTTAAGCACCACCCTATTTTTACGCACATGCGAGGGTATATTTATGTGCTATGAAGAAAGCAATAGCATAAACATTTATGTACACATCCATCTTAGTGCAAGAGGTAATAATGCAACTAGAGGAATGGTGATTATGATGGTGGGGAAACACTGTATGTTTTTGTTTGAACTTGAAAACGAGGCCTGAATATGGTTACGTTGACACAACTGACAACTATTGCCCTACAGTTGACACACGTGGCTAGATTGTCATTAATGGTGTCTGAAAACGAAGTTTAACATCTGTGCACGAGTTTGAGACTGTCATTATTAATACCGGGTATATCCACCTTGTGCCTGGATGACGGCCTGGACACGACGTCTCATGCTGGTCACCAACCGACTGATACGCCATTGTGGTATTCGTTGCCATTCAAGATGGAGTGCGTCTGTTAATTCCTGTAGGTTCTGCACAGGAGGATCCCTCCTTCTCACCATGTTTCCCAGAATGTCCCAGATATGCTCAATAGGGTTCATGTCAGGGCTCCTTGCTGGCCATGGTAGGGTTTCGATGGCATTCTGGCGGAGGTATTCATGCACAGCTCTAGCACGATGTGGTCGGGCGTTGTCATCCATGAATATAGGGTGGGTTCCAGGTGCATGATTTACAAAATGAGGGACCACAACTCCATCCAGTATGGAATCTTGATATCTTTGTCCATTTAGTGTTCCAGGTACAGTCAACAGATCCAGCTTACAATCAAATGAGATGCACCCCCATATCATAACGGAACCTCCACCAAATGGAACTTCTTCCATGATGTTACGTTGGTCGTACGCCGTGCGTCTGGACATCCATACACGAGTTCGACCATCTGTGGCATGAAGCAGGAACCGACTTTCATCGGACCAGTGTACCCGTCTCCAGGATCTCATGTTCCAGTGTCTTCTTTCGTTGCACCACCTCAGACGCTCCTCTTCGTGGTGTGCAGTGAGGAGAGGACGTCTGACAGGTCTCCTAGCTTTCATGCCACCAGCATACAGTCTCCTTTTGACGGTAGACATTGACACTCTATTGCGCGTTTCCCATTGCTGGCTGAGCACTCTGCTGTTGGTGAATGGAAATCTCCTAACAAGGCGTACTAGGGCTCGATCATCACGGGCAGTAGTCTTCTTCGGTCTTCCAGATCTAGGCCTGTCCTTCACCTCGTTAGTTTGCCCATGTTTTGCAATCAAACGACTGATTACAGTATGGTTAATGTTCAGCTGTCTGCCAATCTCTCTGCATGACATACCAGTGGTATGCATGCCTATGATTTGCCATTTCACACGATCACTTAACCTTCGTCTTGCCATAGCGGTTCACAATCAAGAGCTAATTCTCTCTGTACAAATAAACCACGGTCATGAACACAAAATTCCTAATCTTGTCGCCTAAATCTGTATGTAATGTTCTACACCTCAAACTGGACTTTTACATAACTGAACACGTGTGCTGTTTCCCGCCACGCACGGACATCAAGCGGCGTGAAGTCATGCATGCATGTGCATTTCGTACTTGGAATTATGTCAGCTAACGCGGGGACAAAAAGTATGGCAGCCTAGTTGTACCGTCATGTTTCTACGTTCTATTGTTTTTGCTGGTGCTTAACTTTTGCACAGGTGTATAGAAGCCCAAACAGTGATACTGAAAACAACAAAATGCTAAATGATCTCATTGACAAAATATCAAACCAAAACTACAGCCATCTTTTACTACTTGGCGACTTCAATTGGCCCGAGATAGATTGGAAAAAGCGTGTGACTGTCACTGACAACCTAACAAGTGATGCTAACTACCTTATTGAATGCTGTAAAAGAAATTACTTACTTCAACATATAATGGACGACGCAAGAGCACAAGGTGCTGACACGCCAAGCTTGTTAGACTTGGTGTTCACAAATGAGAATAATATGCTGGAGGAGTATACTATGCTTAGCCCTCTTGGGAAGAGTGCCCATTCGTGCATCCAATTTGATTATAAATGCTATGCGTCCGTAGACATCATGGGTCGCATAAAACATATTATGACAGACGTGATTATGAAAAAATGAAGCAGATGCTGAATATCAACTGGGAAGAAAAGCTGTCAGAACTAGATGTGACAACTCAATGGGAGATTTTTATGGACAAAGTAAATACAGCAATCAGTCAATGCATTCCAAGTAAACTCATTCAAAGTAAACCATGCAGGGAGAACAGAACCCCAATTGACACAACATCACAATGTAAAATTTCAGAAAAGCACCGACTATGGAGGCACCATATGAGGACACGTGACCAAAATGACTATAAAACTCACTGCAAATCAAGAAACAAAGTAAGAAATTTAACCTGAGCAAAACAGAGACAAATTGAAAAAGATATAGCTAAGCAAATCAAAAGCAACCCCAAACAGTTCTGGAACTACGTCAACAGCAAGACAAAAATAAGGGTTGGCATAGCAAATTTAATAGACCCAGAAACTGGTGCTCTTACAGAAACGGACGAGGAAAGGGCAGATGTTCTGGCAGATTACTTTTCTTCAGTTTTCACAGTAGAGCCAGGGGTGACATTCCGAGAATTCACCCAGCAGTGGTGCAAGACCCATTATCATATATTGTGATATCAGAGGAAATGGTGAGGAAGAAATTAGGAAACCTTGACATAACTAAATCTCCGGGACCTGACAATCTGCACCCTAAAGTACTGAAGGAGCTAAATCTGGTCATTAGTAAGCCACTATCCATCTTATTCAAGACCTCCTTAGTCTCTTGCACCCTGCCAGAAATCTGGAAAGACGCAACCATCTCTGCAATATTTAAAAAAGGAAGTAGAAAAAGCCCCTCAAATTATCATCCCGTCAGTCTCACAAGTATTGTAAGCAAAGTAATGGAATCCATTGTAAGAGACGAGATATACAGACACTTGAAAGTAAACTTAGTTTTCAGCCCCAAGCAATACAGATTCATTAGTGGCCGCTCAACTGGCCTCCAGTTGTTGCAAGTCTTGGACACCTGGACAGAGATTATGGACAATGGAGGTGTGGTAGACACAATATATATGGACTTTCAAAAGGCCTTCGACAAAGTCCCATACAGAAGACTAATTGGGAAAGTAGAAGCTCGTGGCATAAATGGCCAGGTCCTAGGATGGACAGAAGATTTCCTGAGAAACCACAAACAGCAGGTCTGGGTCAATAATGCAACATCAATGCAGTCAGATGTTACAAGCGGTATTCCCCAAGGTAGTGTGCTAGGTCCCTTACCATTTGTTATCTATATAAATGATCTGCCAAATGTTGTCGATTCAGATGTGTACATGTTTGCAGACGGCACCAAATTATCACGCCAAATCAAGGACCAGGAGGACTGTGATAAACTGCAAACAGATTTAACAAACCTACATACATGGTCAGAAGTATGGTTAATGAAATTTCACCCAATGAAATGCAAGTTAATGACATTATCCAGGACAGAATCAGATTCATATGACTACTGGATGAAATCTGAAAGTGGAGCCAAGACATCCCTTGAACATGTCACAGAGGAAAAAGATATACGAGTCATTATAGATTCGAAATTGACATTTGACAGTCATATTTTTGAAAAGGTTAACAAAGCTAATAAAATCATGGGCATCATCCGTAGGACATTTGTTTACCTGGAACAGGAAAATTTCAAGCTACTATATAAGGCACTGGTTCGGCCACACCTTGAGTACGCTAATGCAGTATGGTTCCCATATGTGAAAAAAACCCATTAATGCCATAGAAGGTGTTCAGCGGAGAGCAACCAAGCTAGTACCATCCCTCAAAGACCTCACATATACTGAAGAATTGAAAACATTGGGCCTACCGACCATGGTATACAGGCGAGCAAGGGGAGATATGATAGAGACATACAAAATGTTAACTGGAATTTATTACCCAGACGCTACCTCCATATTTCAGATGCAACATGATTCAGTAACCCGTCGTATTCACCTGAAGGTCTACCAAAAGAGGGGAGGACCGAACCTTAGGAAGAATTTCTTTTCCTTGAGAGTTTGTTACCTATGGAATAGCCTGCCAGAATCTGTCATTTCAGCACCAACAGTCATATCATTTGAAACACGACTAGACAAGCTATGGCAATGTCAAGAAGCGGTCTATGACTGTACACAAAAACTGACCAGAACATATGGCACAGGGGTTGATGTGACTGAAGAGGAAGGCTGAGAGAATTAATGTACATATATAGACAATTGTCATGATTGTATGAAATCGTCACAGGCATAAGCGGCACACAGCAGCTCACGCCCATGATACATATTCATACAGCAGACTAATATATATAGAAGTTATACAACCATTGTGAAAGATCCCATATATGTATGTACTATAGACTATAGGTATATAGCTTGTATATATTAAATGCTACTGAATATATCTATAGCCAGCTTCATATAAATACAAAAACAGAAGAGGGCATTATTCTAAAACTTTAAAAGTCAGACGTAACCGGAAATTTTGGATCAACAAGTTTATTAGTGCATAAGAGCTGAGCATAGAGGTTTTACAAACCTGCGCTCAGAAACTTTACTTAAATTACCTAGATTTTGGTCTAAAAGCCTACAATGTCAAGCAAAAGAGCTCAGTTCGCTGCGTTATCTGTCTGGGGGCCAATTTGACCTGTCATCAATATCCCCAGTCTGATCAACTGTGGCGATGTCTACTCATAACTTAACTTATCATATACTACCCTTATAGGCAAAATGCCTGTAGATAGATGGCGACTACATTATGCTTATTACTTAGTTAATTTGTTTTAGGAAAAGAAATGATAATGATTGTGTACTGGCTCTTGCGTACACAAAAAAAGTCTGACCAAAATGAATCTAGTTTATTTTTGAAGATATTTAGGCTTATGGCACTAACTACTTCATTTGGTAAGCTATTCCAACTATTCGCAATTCGGTTTGCCAAAAGGTTCTGCCTAATTAGATCGTTACTTCGGCTCTTAGTGAGTTTAAAATTATGTCCCCCAGTGATGCTTTGTTTGTCTATCTCAAAGAATGAGCACTGAACACGATAAAGGCCATGACTGTATTTGTAAGTTTGAATCATATCCCCACGTGATCGACGGTAGTAGAGAGAAGGTAGATTCAGATATTTTAATCAGTCTAAATAAGTATAATTTCTTATTAAGGTATCATTTTAGTTGCTCTTCGCTGCACATTTTCTAGTGTTAGACTGTCTTTTTAACATGGGAGTCCATGGACCGTTCCCATATTCAAGTATAGGTCTAACTAGCGAAGTTGAAGAATCTAAATGGGTGACTAAATGGGTATCAGTCCGAAAATCTTATTAGCTTTTGATACTTGGATTTGACAATGGATGCTAAATTTTAGTTGGTTGTCTACATTTAGACCTAAATCCTTTATGACAGTTGTTTCTACCAGCTTAATATTTGTATCAAGAGAGTTCATGAAGTATGAATGTTTAATATTAGCTGTACCTAGATGCATAGCACAGCATTTGTCAGCATTGAATTTGATTTGCCAGATAGAAGACCATTTCGTTACGCTATTTAAGTCATCTTGTAGTTCTATTGCATCGTTTGATGATTTAATTTCTTTGTAGATTTTTGTATCATCAGCAAACATGTTAATTGTAGAGCACTTAATTACATCAGGAGGGTCGTTTATGTAACAGATGAAAAGGAGTGGGCCTAGTACACTACCTTGGGGCACACCGCTAATGACAGGAGTTTGAACTGATTTGCTTCCATTCACGACAACTCGTCGGGCTCTGTTAGTAAGAAAATCCTCAATCCATTTTAGTAGGTTACCATGGATACCATATTTTTCTAGTTTAAGAAGAAGTCGTACAGAGTCAAATGCCTTAGCAGTCTAGATATAGAGCATCGATAGAGCTGCTGTGATCGATTGCATTTGACCATATATCTAAGACTTCAGTTAGCTGTGTGATGCAAGAATACCCTTTAATAAATCTGTGTTGACTTGGTACAATTAGGGTTTTTTGTTCAAGATGGCTTACAATATAGTCATTTATAATGGACTCAATGAGTTTACAGATTATGGATGTAAGGCTTATATGGCGTTAGTTATTAACCAAATGTGTGTTTCCCTTTTTGAAAAGTGGAGATGCATGACCTAATTTCCAGATTTTAGGTAGCTTACCCTCTCTCAATGAACTAGAGAAAAGATTTAATAATGGGCAGACAATTTCAAGTTTGAGTTCCTCTAAAACACGGGGATAGATGCCATCAGGAGCTGCAGACTTGTTAGTTTTTAGATTATCGATTTTTTAAATTATCATGTCACTAGTGACCTCGATATGATGTAATGGAGCATTGAAATGTATGACATGAAACAAAGAAAGCCACATATAAAGCCAGGATCTTAACTGGCACTCTACGTTTACAGACATCTTATGGCAATCCCAACCAGTATTCACATGGCCCAACGTGCCTGCTGTGTATGGATGCAACGGAAACCAGAACACACTTCCTGCCTCAGTGCCCATTGCTTGATGAGGCCCGTGCCACTCACTACAGAAGGTTTTGCCAAATCCTATCTGACCTTGGTGTTAATGATCCTACTCCAGACTTTATGGTTCAAGTTTTTGAGCAAAAAGCTAGAGACTGGACATACTTCACATATTGTTTGAGACTGGGACTGCTGAAGACTCGTGGTCCCCTGTCTATCTAGATAGACAACAACACTTAGTCGCTTGTTCGACGTGGGTCTTGAAGAGGTGGGATCTACATTATCAAGAAGAAGTAGATGCGCCATGACACCACTGCAGAGACAGGAGCTGCAAAATCTCTGCCAAGAAAGGGACGAAAAGAACAAACTACTACAGGAGGAGGGAGTGATAGATTACCTTTGGACCATCAGGTCGCACCGCCTGGCAAAGTCCACGAGGAGAGGAGGGGACAAGAGAGACTAACAACTTTGGGGCGTAAGCCTATAAATATTGTACATAAAATTAGCACTTCTGATTTTTATGGCCTAAAGTGTATGTATTCGAATCTTGACACCTTCCACAACAAGTGGGAGGAGCTACTTATTTACGTTGAAGAAAACTCGCCTGATATTATAGGATTTACCGAGTTGAAGCACAAAAAAGCATCTCACTGATTAACACATACAGAATGTGAGCTTCCAGGGTATGACAGCTGGCTTACTATAAACTCTCAAGGTCGTGGCACCGCTATTTATACGAAATGCTACTTAAAAGCTTCCGAGCGATCATTTCCCTCGGCCAATGACTACCAAAACTCTTTTTGGTGTAGCATTAAACTAAGCAGCAGTAACAAACTACTAATCGGATGTATTTACCGGTTCCCTAATAGCAACCAAGACAATACCAACCTACTAGAAAACTATATAATGGAAGCCTCAGCATCACCCAACTCACATATTATTTTCATTTACTATCCGTTGTAGTTACACTGATGACCCTAAACCCGGAAGTGTATTTAAATGGGATAATGGTGACTATGCATTCAATTCATACATATCGCAGCTGGATTGACAGGCTGAGCTTCATGGCAAAAGCATTAATGAAAGCTGGGACCGTCTAACTAACAAAATTGCAGCAGGTGAAGAAAAGTTCATCCAAAAGCGTCTCCAGTGCACAAACAGACCGCAAAACGAGCTTGGATGAATGCCAAAGCCCTATCCAAAGTCAAAGAGAAGAATCGGGCATGGAGGGCATTTCATAAGAGCCGCGACAGAAATGACTATACACACTACTGTAAGTTAAGGAACCAGGCTCGTCATGCTACATGGCCGCAATGAAGGAGTTCGAAAAAAGCATAGCGAAAGAAACCAAACTCAACCCTAAAGCCTTCCATAAATATATTAAAAGCAAGCTGAAGACAATAGTTGGTATCTCTGATCTAGACCATGGTGGAGGAACTGCAACATCTGACAGTGATAAGGCTGTAGTGCTCAATGACTTCTTCGTTAGTGTTTTCACCAAAGAATACGACATGAATATACAATGTAGCCAACACCCAGTGCAATCACCAGTGTGTGAATTAACTCTGACAGTAGGCAATGTTCGAGACAAACTATGTAAACTCAACACAAATAAATCTGCAGGACCAGACAATATACACCCAATGGTACTAAAAGAACTTAGTGACACACTATCATTGCCACTCTATATCATTTTTACAAAGAGCCTAGAAGGCAATGTACCCGATATCTGGCGGCAAAGCAATGTAATGCCTATTTTCAAAAAGGGTAGCAAGAGATCAGCCAGTAACTATAGGCCTATCAGTCTAACTTCAATTTGTTGTAGTGTTAGAGTCCTTAGTCAGAGATAGCATAGTCAATAACATGACCCTCAACAACCTGTTCGCAGACCAGCAGCATGGATTTAGGGCACGACGCAGCTATTGACAGTAATAGAAATGTGGACAGAACTCCTGGGCAAGCAGTTTTGCATAGATGCAATCTATTTTTGATTTTCAAAAAGCTTTCGACACTTTGCCACATTTAAGAATCCTCACCAAGCTACGGAGCTATGGAATTGGAGGCCAGGTCTCTACCTGGATCCTAGCATTCTTATCGTCCAGACACCAGACAATCTGCGTAAATGGATCATATGCACTAAAGTCTTCCGGGAAATTGCATCAGTAGAGGACTACCATATCCTACAAAAAGATATTGACAATCTTCAACTCTGGTCAGAACGATGGCTACTGAAATTCCATCCCCAGAAATGCACAGTAATGAGGATTGGTACGGACCACCCTGATTATACATATGTAATGACTGAATCTGGAGGCAAAGTGACTCAACTGGAAGTGACGACGTGCGAAAACGATCTTGGGATCCATTTTGATGACAAGTTAACCTTCCAACAACATGTTGAGATGACGGTTAACAAGGCCAACCAGGTAATTGGGCTAATTAGGTGGTCATTCCATTATCTAGATGGAGAAATGTTGCGTCTACTGTTTGAATATCGGGTGAGGCTGCTACTGGACTATGCTAATACAATAAGGAGCCCGCGCTTCAAGACCGACATATCCAAGATAGAAAAAGTCCAGAGGAGGGCAACCAAACTACTACCGGGACTGTTCGATATGGCATGTGAAGAAAGACTCAAGCAACTAAAGCTTCCAACTCTTGGCTACCAAAGAATTCGAGATGACATGGTTGAGACCTACAAATTCCTCAACAACAACAAATACACTATAGAGCTACATGGATTGGTTCTGGAAACGTCGACCACAACACGTGGACACAACTACAAGCTTAGGAAGCACCACTCAAATAAATCACTGCATGCGCACACCTTCAGCAACAGAACTATCAGCAACTGGAACTCTCTTGCTAAGGATGTGGTGGTGGCACCCTCCCTTAGCTGCTTCAAGTACTGACTATATAAACACTGGTCCCAATATTTCTATACAGTCGACCTCCCTCAAGTTCTCAGAAGTCAGTACCAACCAGAATGCGATTCAGAGAAACTTAGTACTATTTAATACCTTCAAGGGAACATTATTCCAGGCACACTGCCTAACTTCCCATGCAAGTATATCGACAAGGTGGGCCAGTCCTACCCATCATTAAAGAATACACCAAACTGAAAATCGTAACTGTCTCAGTACCCCATGTAAATTGACAAGGTGGGTAGGTCCTACCAATTACGAATTGTATTAATGAGGCGGGTCCACCCCACCAGCTAAAACTGTTATGCTGTTCCTGGTCCACGTTCTATTACTAGTCCACAGCCAACCTATAATGTAATACTCTCATCTGCAACAAGCTGGGTCAGGTGGGCTTGTCCTACCAGCCCCACATGCACATAAACAACTACTGTAATAATGTAAACGTACTGCTACGGTTGGTATGCCCTACCATTTAAGTAAGCTAATTATGCGAGTCAGACTTACCAGCCCCAACAGGTTGCTAGGTGAGTTCTTGCTGTATTTAAGTCCTATGTTTTAGTACCAAGTACCAGCCAACATATTGTATATATCTCCACACATATTAATCTGGAAGAATACACTGAACTGTAATCGTAACTGTCATAGTCCCCAAGTAAATTGACAAGGAGGATTGGTCCTACCAATTACGAAATGTATTGATAATACATATTGTATATATCTCCACACATATTAATCCAGGACAGGTGGGCGTGTCCTACCATCCTTATGAGGCTACATGTGCACTGATAAGGTGGGTCTGTCCTATCATTCAATCGAACTTGCAAGGAGGCTCAGACTTTCCACCCACACGATTAAATATATGTATATATTGTACATTTGAATAATTATGCTTATTGTAAGTGGCTGAGCCAGGTGGGATTGCCCTACCATCCCTTCAAGCCACATCATGAAGAGCCAGACGTTCCTGCACTTCGATAAGGTGGGTCTGTCCTACCAGATCAAGGATGTATATTTGTATATTGTAAATTGTACATATACCACAGCAACCCTATAATACAAACAGTAAAAAAAGAAATTCAACCATTATCCAAAATAAATTAGATAGGAAATTTTGCGCATGCATGAAAGTAGGAGGACGTGAAAATCTTTCTCCCTGTAAAAATATTTTTAATGTATATTAAACTTAATTAGCTACTATAAATGCGTCTGGACCTGGGAAAAACTTCTCAAGAGCCAAAATACAGCAGTATTTGCCGGGGAAGTGGACATTGACTATTCAACACAACCACGAAAATAGAACCGTATGTTATCAGTACGGCGGGTTTTGGCGGTAACCTAAATATATGTTTTCAGGCACATCAACCACTTCTCCAGCGAGCAAGTCTGTATTATTAAACTACATTACTATTGTTGCCACTGCCAATATCCTTTTGCCTCAACTGACATGTCTACTATGGTAGGCACTAGAAAAGATTCTCCAAGCTCAGGCATGGCCATAGGGGGTAACCATGGTAACCATAGCGATGATAGGAGCCAGTCCATCAGTGAGTGCCCATGTGGACTATGTTCGATAGAGGTTAGGAAAAACGGCGTAGTCCTGCAGTGCGACAAGTGTGACGTATGGTACCACACAAAATGACAGGATATTACAAATACTGATTATAAAGTACTGCAAAAGAAAAACCTTGGACTAATTTGGAACTGCACACTCTGCAGATGTGGTGCATCAAATACAAGCAAGAAGGAGGACAGGTTAACTAAGTTAGAAGCAAAAATAGACCAGATCCTATCAATAATGGAGCAGCAGATCACTATCAAAGATGATCAAATAAAGCACATAGAAGATAAGATAGAAAAAACGGATGAAGACAAAGTCAGAGAAAGCTTTGACGAATTAGTTGACCGCCAGAACAGGAAAAGGAATACAATAATTATAAATATAGAGGAAAGTAAACAGGAAACTGACACGGAGAGGAAATTTGATGACAAGATTAAAATAGATCAGACACTAATGGAAATGGTGGAGACATTGAATCAGTTCATAGACTAGGGAAGAAACAAAAAGACAGCGTCAGACCACCGCCAATAAAAGTCGTACTGAAATCGGAATCAACCAGAGACAAACTATTGCATACAGCTGCTAAATACAATAATAGAAAGGATGGGGGAAACTAGATTTACATAAATCGGTACAGGACACCACAAGAACAGAAAAAACATGCCACACTAAGGCAAGAGCTAGCGGACAGAAGGGACGCAAACCCAAATGATATATTTGTTATAAGGAATAGTAAAATAGTCAAACTGGACCCCAAGAAGGGGGGGGGGCAAGACATTGCTGTATTACAAATCTCAGAAAACCATGTACATAGAACTAAATTGCAGTGTACACCTACCTGTAAACACACAAACAGCGACAGCCTGAGCAACAAAATGGAAGAACTAAAAATATTTGTAAATAACTTAAACCCAGCAATAATCTACATTACAGAAGTACTGCCGAAACACTCACAGTCTAAAATACAACCCAGTGAGCTGCAATTAGAGCACTATGATCTGTTCATGAATGAGAAGCCAGAACGGGGAGTAATCATTTACACACATACGTCCTTAAATGCATATGCCTGTGAATCCATGAATGACACAGACTTTAAAGAATCTATCTGGTGCTCTTGGTCAAACAGAAATAATGAAAAAGTAATAGTCGGATGTGTATACAGGAGCCCAGACTCTGATAGCAATAACAATGATAATTGAAAGCCCTTGCTTGACAGAGTTGAAAAGGAGAAAGGAGAGCACACAATAATAGCTGGGGACTTTAATTACCCCAATGTAGATTGGACAACAGGAACAACCTCTGACCCGCACAGTGAACAATTCCTGAGCACCTTGCAAGACAACGTCCTACAGCAAATGGTCTGTGGCCCAATCCGCAACAGGGAAACTCAAACACCAAATATTTTGGACCTTGCACTAACCAGTAATACAGATATAGTTCCATACATCATACGTGGAGCACCTCTAGGCAAGAGCGATCACGACACTTTAATAAATCATCTACACCCAGAAATCCTCAAGAACAGCACACACCAAGAACCTTATAAACTTCTTCTAAACAAAGGAGATTATAGGAACCTTAGAAAAGAACTCAATGATACAGACTGGGATGAAATGAATGTCCTTAGCACAGTGGAAGCAGGTAAATTTCTCTACCAGAAATTGTAAGAAGCTATACTGCACAATATTCCTAAATCGAGGCCGGGTAGGGAGCCTAAGAAAAAGAGACAAATCTGGGCAAACCAAGGTGTTCATGATTTGATAAAGGAAAAGTGCAAGGCCTACAAGAAATTTAAAAACTAAAAAAAGTGCAGCGACTACAGAAAGTACCAACAAGCAAGAAATCTGACTAGATCAAAGATTAGGTATACAAAAGCAGAATTTGAGAGAAAGATAGCCACGGAATGTAGCACAAACCCTTACATCTGAAAGAGAGCGCTGGAAGCTTAATATGTCCAGATAGTGGGATTACTGCCAAGACTAATACAGAAAAAGCACAAGTACTAAATAACATTTTTTTGCCAGCGTCTTTACGGAAAAAAACCTTGACAAAATCCCGGAACTGCATGATAGAAACGATGGAGCCTTCCTAGCTGACATACTAATTACGCCACTTACAGTTGAGAATAAGCTCAAACAACTAAACCCAAATAAAAGTACAGGACCAGATGATATTCCACCTAGGATTTTGAAGGAGGCAGCCAAAGAACTCAGCATACCAGTGAGTATACATTTTAACAAATCTTTAGAAAGTGTGATTCCGGACTTATGGAAAACAGCCAATGTAACTTGTATTTTTAAGAAAGAAACAAAACAGGATCCTATTAACTACAGGCCTGTTAGCTTGACCTGCATTTTATGCAAGGTATTAGAATCGTTTGTGCGTGAAGCTATTATGGATCACTTAGAAAAGACTGATCTATTATCTAGGTGTCAGTACCGATACAGAACTAAAAGATCATGTAAGACCCAGCTGTTGGAATACCTGGAAGTAGTAATCCAATTATTGGATGCCAACGAACCAGTAGATGTGATCTACGTCGATTTTAAAGAGGCATTCGACACAGTTCCACATGAAAGGCTTCTCACTAAACTACACTCTTACGGTATCTGCAAGACCATGAACAACTGGATCCGGCGCTTCCAAATTAACTGAAAGCAGAGAGTGCAGGTTGATACTGCAATGTCTGAATACAAAGATGTAACTAGTGGAGTGCCACAAGGCAGCGTTTTAGGTCCGGCATTATTTGTACTATTCATTAATGATTTACCTGACTGTATTGAATGCATCTGTAAAATATTTGCTGATGATACTAAAATAATTGGGAACCCAGCAACAACTGACATACAGAAGAACATTGACTCAACTTGCAAATGGTCATGAGATTGGCAACTCAGGTTCAATTCAACCACGATTCATATACTCCATCTTGGGAAAAACAACCCTGAACTGCAATAAGTCATGACAGACACTGACAGCCACCCGCCTACATCAAGGACAATATGCGAGAAGGATCTTGGGGTCTATATTGACGAGAAATTAAACTTCGATAAACATATCAACACCATTGTAAACAAAGCCAACAGCATACTGAGCATCATAAAGAGAACATTTAGTCACATGGACACAGCTACTTTCCTGTTACTGTACAAAACATTAGTCAGACGCATCCTGGAGTATTGCAACTCGGTCTGGTCACCACAGCTTGTAAGACAATCAAAGACAATAATAGAAAGTGTCCAAAGACGAGCTAGCAGATTACCTACAGCATGAAAGAGCTTCAGCTACGAAGACAGACTCTGGGAGCTCAACTTGTATTCTCTAAACTATCGACGGACTCGAGATTTAATTGAAGTCTAAAAACTCACGCATAATATGTACAATGTCGATCCAGATAATCTCTTTGGGAAACCTACAAGCAGCATAATACGGACCACAACTACAAAATAAGAATAGATCACTGCAACATAAGTACATGCAAATTTTTCTTTACGCAGCGAGTGTCATCATCGTGGGATGCTCTACCATCACACATAGTAGAAGCAAAGAACATGGACGAGTTTAAGTATAAACTGGACACACATCTTAAAGACCGTACATTCACCTTTGACTAACTTGTACAGAACTAATTATACTTCATATGATTGGCCGTGTTACATACACCAGCATACCGGCAAAGACAACAGTTATTTCAAAATGCATCGTGGTAGAAATTCAACTATATTTATCGATAACCATACTTGACAGTCTTGGTGGGTCAGTCCTCCTGGTAGGCGTCACACCGCAGCTGACCTAAGGGCTGACTATGTGTCTTGGTTGTAGGTGGCACACCGCAGCTAACGACCATGACACATCACATTGCCTGTTAAAAACCTTGTGAACATTACAAACCGTGTACAAAAAAATGTGTAAAACTGGAGGAGTCTGGGTTTAGGGCTGTAATCGCACCCCCCCCCCCACCTCCATCATCCCCCCTCACCCCCATTGTAATTTGACAGAGCAGTGATATGGTTTGTGTGTGGAACCACACCAACCTAAATTGCATTAAAATGACGTACCATTTATATCCTATATACAGTACGATTGTTGCATAGAAAAAATATACTTCTAATGATTGGACGTGTTATCTGCGCCAACCTATCGTTCAAGTAATGCAGTCATTTTAAAAGGTATTGTGATAACAAATCCAATTATATATGTATGTTTATAGCCAGTCACACTAGACAGATTTGGTTGGTCAATCTTCCTGGTAGGCGGGACACCGCAGCTGACCTAAGGGCTGACTAAGTGTCTTGGTTGTAGGCGGCACACCGCAGCTGACGACCTGGACCTTGTCACATAGCCTGTCAAAAACTGTAAATATTTGTAAATCTTGTAGCATAGTTATATGTAACATACACATACTTTCTTTTTTCGCAACTTCTCTTTCACGCATGCAATATGTAAAGTAGTATTAAATCTACCGGGACACAGAGAAGCCAATGGCTCATTTCCTGTGAAATGATGATGATGATGATGATGATGATGATGATGATACGCCAAACATGGCCTCCAACGTGTATAAGTGTATAAGACAAGGTGCAGGCCTACTGGGAACTGACCAGATCAAACGTAGTAGTAGTAGTAGTAGTAGTAGTAGTAGTAGTAGTAGTAGTAGTAGTAGTAGTAGTAGTAGTAGTAGTAGTAGTAGTAGTAGTAGTAGTAGTAGTAGTAGTAGTAGTAGTAGTAGGTACTTCAGTACTCAGTTGTTTCTGCCGTAACGTCCTTTCACGGTGCAAGGCATAGCAGAGGCCCCTACCCAGGCTTTCTAGATGTGGTATGAGAGGCTGAGGTAAATAGGAAACTCATGAGCAGTCCAGTACGAGTTGTGTGAACATTGTTCCATTTAATGTAGCATCATTGATAATTCTTTCATCTACTCCGATGTCCTTAAGCAGTCTTTTCATGTCTGAGGTGAAGGGCTTCCTGATGTGTTCGAGGCATGAACATCTAGAGATGAAATGTATTAGATCTTCTGTGCCATCTTTACACAATGGGCAATCCGCATTCATGCTGTGTTGGTTAAATCTGCTTTTATTTGCTTGTAGGGTGAATGTGCCGAGGAACAATCTGCATTTAATTGATGCTTTGGTGATGGAGAGGCATTCGTAACCAGCACTGTCCCATACGGGGTGCACTTTTCCTACTGACAGGTTTTTGATGTTCAGAAACTTTAGAGCGCATCAGCTTTAAGTTTATTTTCCCAGTAGATATTGACAGCACGTGTTATTGCTCCTTTCCATGATTACTGTATTACATATACTGCAGCATCTGCTGTTCTATCTTGAAGGTGCTGAATTTGCCGTAACAGTTATTTATGGAGCTTGTCCACTTGGGCCATGTCCTTCATTGTTAGTTGTATTGTATCAAGACCATAGATAAGGCGTGGAATGACATACATATTTAGAAGGTGGTTCGGGACTTTCGGGTTAAGCCCATTTGCCCCATGAAGGCCTGCACCCATAAGTGCA
The DNA here is from genome assembly GCA_034401795.1 of Chaetoderma sp. LZ-2023a. NCBI lineage: Eukaryota > Metazoa > Mollusca > Caudofoveata > Chaetodermatida > Chaetodermatidae > Chaetoderma > Chaetoderma sp. LZ-2023a. The sequence goes on from CM067372.1 coordinate 13,237,408, forward strand.
TATACTGTTTTACGTGCCTCGGTTATTCGTTCGCTGATGACTTTTTCTGTCCAATATTTAGAGGTGCTGTCCCTGGTAATTCCTAAGTGTGTTACAGTATTTTCAATTGGTATAGGTAAACCATTGAACTGAAGATTTGGAAGGGTACTGTTACTGTTGAAGCAAACAACTGATGATTTGGCTTCACTTATGATATAATGTTCACCGTTTGCATAGTCTTGCTGTACACGGAGAAGTGACTGCAGGTCTTCGATATTACTAGCTACAAGGCACACATCGTCTGCAACAGTCGGTGAACTGCAGTGAGAAGTACCAATCTTACTACCAATACCTGGTTCCAGGACATTGTCAAGCAATGGGTTGATAAATAGCTTATAGGCAGTCGGAGACAATAATGTTCCATCCCATTTCACGCAGGGTGACATATTTGTGTACCACTCTTTCATTAGGAGCCAATTTCCGCTTTCTATGTGTATTTGATGAAGTGTACGGAGCATGGGCTCATGCCAGACGAGGTCAAATGCCTTTTGTGCATCTAGGAAGGCAATGTAGAGCGGTAGTCAGTTGTCCTTGGCCTCAGCAATCAGTTCAGTTAGGATTATAGCGGCATTAGAGGAAGATCTAGCCTTGGTGAAGCCTTTCTGAAGTGGATTCTGGGCGTTACTCACTAGGAGTTCGACTAGTTGTAGATGCACCTTTTCTACTATCTTCCCGATTATGCTGGTGATAGTAATTTTCCTATAGAAGCTAGGGTCCTGCTTAGGCTTACCCTTCTTTTTATAGATTGGTGTAATGCGACCGACTTTGAAGGCTTCTGGAATTTTCCTTTTGCAGAGGACTTTGTTGATAATTGTGGTTATTGTCGATATAATGACCTTTCCCCCATATTTTAGATGCCCACTGGTGATGTTGAGCTGGTCAGCTACTTTGCCATTTTTTAGGCCGTTAATAATCTCACCAACAGTGTCTGCCGTGACTTGTGGAGGTGGCTCGGTGTTAAGTTCATTAATTTCTTCGAGTAGAATGTGGTCAAGCATAATTTGCCATCTTTAGCCTGATGCAATTAAGTGTGGGTCAGAAATATTCTTGTTTGCTGATAATACAAAACTATTCAAATCAATTCTTAAACAACCAGATTCTGATACGCTGCAGGAAGATATAGACTTTATTTATGTGCCTGTGGACAGAAAACTCACTCCTAAAACTCCATCCAAAAATAAATAAAGCCAATCAAATCATGGGACTAATTAGGTGCACGTTTAACTACATAGATAAAGACAACTTTAAGTGCCTCTTTAAATCCCTTGTCAGGCCTCATATCGAATATGCAAATGTAGTCTGGGCGCCTGTCCTAAAAAAAACCCCATGTAAATGCAATTGAAAATGTTCAAAGGCATGCCACAAAACTTATCCCAGGTATGCGCAACCTATCATACTACAAAAGACTAAAAGAACTCAACTTACCAACTCTCACATTCAGAAGACTGCGAGGTGATATGATTGAGATATATAAAATACTTCACAACAAATATGATCAACCTACATCAAACCTTATCAATCTTTTTGACAATAACAGATTGCAAGAGGTCATAGCCTAAAAATTCAGGAAATCAGAGCTATGTTAAATATAAGAAAGTTTTCATTTCCATTGCGCTGCACAGACCAATGGAAGAAACGTCCTGAACACATTATCAATGCACCTTCTATTAACTCTTTTTAATCCAGATTAGACCAACTATGGAGTAAACACCCATTGCTATTCAACTTTGAATCTGATCCAATCTTTCATCCCACTTTCTTTAAAGAATTACTAACAAATCATGACTGTGATGACAACCTATGACTGAAGTTTTCCATATTCTGCATTTACTAGCCTAGCCCAGAATCCTATCCTTATCCCCACGTTTAAAAAAAAAGTCGTGGGTATTGTAATCTTCTCCGTCCATCTGTCCGTCTTTCCATCTGTCTGTTCGTCCATCCATCATGCTATCTCCTCCCAAATCGTTGGGTGGAATTCAACCAAATTTAGTTTTGCTACCCATATGATTGCGCTTTGCAAGACGATATTTATATTTGGCTCTGACCCCTGGGGTCAGAGGGGTGGGGTCAAAAGCTCAAATATCATAAAAACTGTCTGTCACACTATCTCAAACGAAACCACTCCGCCTAACTTCGTCTGTCCATAACACATCTGCTGAAAAAAATTGTGAGTGTAGGTTCAAAACTCTTCGAGATCTTCTCCGGACAAGAAAATTTGACGAATTTGAGCTTTTCAGGAGCGATAACTCGGGCAAATATGGCCTGATTTTACCGAAACGAAAGCATTGTACTTCGTCTATCCCTAACACATCTGCCGGGGAAAAAATTGTGAGTGTAGATTCAAAACTCTTCAAGATCTGCTCCAGACTCGAAAATTTTGTTGAATTTGAGCATTTATGGGAGGATAACTCAGGCAAATATGGCCGGATTTTGCCGAAACGAAATCAATGCACTTCGTCTATCCCTAACACATCTGCTGAAAAGAAATTGTGTGTAGGTTCAAAACTCTTCGAGATCTCCTCCAGACAAAAAATCAGACGGACAGGCGGATGGACGAACGCACTGCAAGATGGACGGACGGCGAGCGCTATCACATAATACGACCACGCTTACGAGGGCATATAAAAATGGGCAGTATAACAACTTTCAGTCAAATATTCTTCACACTGATATTAGCACAATTAACAACTTTCAATTACGCCAAATATGAATCATATACATTGAAAAATATTCGATTGAAAATCACTGGTATCGTTGACAATCAAACCGTTTTCAAAATATTCAGCAGACGCAGGACTATATTACCTTCCCTCAAAATTCTACTGAGTATTTTTAAAACAACTTTATCAAAATGATCATCAGCAACTTTCAGTCAAATTGTTTTCAAAATAATCATCAAATTTCGTTTGTTTGAATATAGTAGTGACCTGTGTAACGAGAATGTGTGGGTAATGCACCCGCTTGGGTTATAGCACGTTGTGGACAGCCTGCGGCCACAGCGGTGTTATTAATCTGCCCTAGGATCATGGATGAAGGGTTAATGATGGACCCAGGAGCACGTGAGACACCCTCCTCCTTTTAACCATCATTACGCGCAAATTGTTTTTAAATACTTTGCAATAACGTCAGTCGTTTTAGATACGATAGTTAAAATGCGGTCATTATGTCTCTGAGGGTTCCGTGTGTTTATAGAATTGTATGTCGAGCGTACTTATGCTAAAAAGATTATTTGGTGCGTATGGTTTAACCATACGTTTTGAAAAGCCGTGAGATCAATCTTGAATCGAGATACAAAACCATGTGTTAATAATGAAAGAACGTGTTAGTACCTCACGTCTTGTTCTAAGCACAAGATATTACAATGTCCTCGCCGAGAGTTTGTAAAAAATCGATAATAACGCCTGCACCCGCTCACCGGCTATTGCTGTTTACCGATGCTTAAAGATACGACAATTAAGAGCGACATTACAAGCGTAGTGGCATAATCATAGATGGCCGTTTACTACAAATATAAATATATCCTTGTGGCTACAGATCAGTGATACATTATAACCATGTTTTTTACTATATAATTCAGTCCTGCCATAAGTGACCACCTCGTGTTGCGCCATTACACGGACGCTAGAGACTTTCTTAACCCTTTTAACCCTCGAATTTCTTCAAGAAATTGTCCGTTTTCTTCATCATAGTACAAGAGAAGACTATTTTTGAAAATTTATCATCGGAATGACTGGCACTGCAGGCTATCCATTTGTCTAGTCATTGCGCTGGCAAACACCCCCCACCAACCACCATCATCATCACCAACACCCACCACCACCACCACTACGACCTACACCCAACACCATGCATTAACCCCACCACCACCACCACCACCACCCACGCACCCGCCAACCCATAGCGAATTTCTTCATATTCATACTTGCATCCTTAGAGAAGACTATTTTTGAAAATTTATCACCGGAATGACTGACTCTGACAGCTATCCATTTATCTACACATTGTGGTCGGAATGTGTGAGAGCTCTGTGTTTGACAAAAATGGCATATAGGTTGGAGAGGGTATGTCAATGAGGATTTAATAAAGGTCTCGCTCGTATGCACACATGCTAATACGCAATACTGCTCGTTATACATTGTGCCCTTGTGCGTAGGTGTGTGCGTGCAACACTACGACCTACACCCAACACCAGGCATTAACCCCACCACCAACACCCACCCACCCGTCAACCCATAGCGAATTTCTTCATATTCATACTTGCAGCCCTAGAGAAGACTATCTTTGAAAATTTATCATCGGAATGACTGCCTCTGACAGCTATCCATTTATCTAGACATTGTGGTCGTAATGTGTGAGAGCGCGGTGTCTGAAAAATGGTGTATAGGTTGGAGAGGGTCATGAGGATTTAATATAGGTCACGCTCGTATGCACACATGATAATACACGATACTGCTAGTTATACGTTGTGCCCTTGTGCGTGGGTGTGTGCGTGCCATGGTGTGCGCATGCGTGCGCCAGAAGACTTGTTGAAATTTTTTCCATCGGAATGACTGGCTCTGCTGGCTAAAATGTATACGTACATGTGAGAACGCATGCGGTCTGCATGTTGTGAATTTGCGGGCGTATGTTGTGGATTGCGGGTGCATGATGCGGATTTGCGGATGTATGTTGTTGATTGCGGGCGCATGATGCGGATTTGCGGGTGTGTGTTACGGATGGCACCAAGAGTATGTACATGCCTGAACATGCATACACGCCAAAATGCATGCATACATGTGCGGCCGCATGCGGGCCGCATTTGCGGATTTGCGGGCGTATGTTACAGATTGCGGGCACATGATGCGGATTGCGGGCATATGTTGCGGATTGCTGGTGCATGATGCGGATTTGCGGGCATATGTTGCGGATTTGCGGGCGCATGATGCGGATTTGCAGGTGCGTGTTGCGGATGGCACCAAGTGTATGTACATGCCTGAACACGCATACATGCCAAAATGCATACATACATGTGCGGCCGCATGCGGGCCACATTTGCGGATTTGCGGGCGTATGTTGCGGATTACGGGTGCATGATGTGTATTGCGGGCGCAGTACATATAATCCTATAACTGGTACAAATTCAATCCCTTTTCTCATTCCAGTTTAAACATCGCAAAGTGGTTGGACGTGTAACTGCAGAGTAGTTAGGCAGTCAGATTTCTTTGAAGAACCTTGTAACTTGAATACTTGCTAGATTTATCCTATAATCAATATGCCGAGACATAAATGCTTTGAATGTGCTTCGACTTTTAATAGGTCAAATGACCTGAAGCGGCATAAGATCCGATTCCATAACGATGAAGATAGCAAAAATCTAGACAGTGAAGATGAAGAAATGACAGAGATGAATAGTGACGATGATGAGCCAGTGGAGTTGGAGAGTGAAGCCGGTAATGACTCAGCGGAGACTGAGAGTGAAGATGAAGGTGAAGATGAAAAAGATGCCAGGGGCAATGAGGAACTATTTACCATATTCCAAAATATTAAGCAGGTCTTAGACACTGAACAATCAGGTTTAGAAGATGAGGATGGTGAAGTGGACACAGACCCAAATGGTGTGGGCAATGTGCCTATTTCCGTATATGCTGATGCTTTAGTTACAAAGTGTATAGACATAATGCTCCAGTCGAGAAGATTACAGAACTCTACACTCATTAAAATAATTTGTCAGGAAATTAAAGATTCTATCGTCGAGGGGTACGCATACGATGAAGGAGTCTTCTCAGCTTTTCGAAAAAGAGAGTTTCTGATCAAGAAGTACATAAGGAACCATCTAGATGCTGAGGATAATGATGATGATTCTGACGGTGATGGATCTGATCCATAGGGAATCAGTCATCGATAAAATGGATCTCCAGAACATTGACTATTTGTTTATGCTACAGCAACTATACGTTTTATCATATGTAATATTTACTTCAATGTAAAAATATGGATACAAATAAAACATTGGTTCTTTATGCACGTATTGATTTGATGATTGTAGCTACCCAGCCAGGTCCCCCCCCCCCCCCACATCCCTCGATATACAAATCGGAGTGCTGATGCTGTTGGTGGTGGTGGCGGTGGGGTTGGCGGTTGGTGGAAATAGGTGTTGTGGTGGATGATGGTGGTGGGGTTAATACTTGGTGGTGGGTGTTGGTGCTTAGTGGGTAGTGGTGCTGATGGTTATAGAGGGATGGTGATGGTGGTGATGGTGATGGTGGTGGTGATGGTGATGATGGTCGGTATTGGTAGTAGGTGGTTGCGGCCACAATGTCCAGACAATGGTTAGCCAACTATATTATTTTTGTTGTCGGGGTCTCATTGCCTAGGTACTCATAATGCATTCATACTGTGTGTACCCGGACATGGTGACTTTTCCTAGTTTTATTACCTTTAACTGGCTGACTGGCGAGGTGTTTCAGACATTCCAGGGATCTACTTCCTAGCAAAATATTTTGGAAACGATTTGAGCAAAAGTTGATGCAGACAGTCAAATTATTTTCAAAATATTCACTAAATATCATGGAAATGATTTGATAGAAAGTTGTCGCTAACACCGCAGTCAAATTATTTTCAAAATATTCGTACAACGCACATTGCCGACCTTGTAAACAAGTATGCTAGCATACCTCATCCCTCATGCCAGGCAGCACCGCACTAGCATACCTCATCCCTCCTCCTCCTCATTCGTTCGACCTTAGTTATGCGACCACCTCTACACTCATTCCAGTGATGTTATTTTCTGATTCTTCAAACCTAAATCATGGTGCATTGGTAGTTTAAGCGAATAGTTTTGATACTAATTTGACGTAGGAAGCTACAATTCGCACTAGCGCCTTCATGCGCACAAACTCTTAAAAAAGTACTGTTCAATGCAACAATTTGACATAGGAAACCACGATTCCGCTTAGTTTCAAAATATTTTTTTACTACAACAACGAGGGACAGCATTGAACACCTAATACGTTAAACGATACAAGGGTGCTCGTCATTATTCGTCAACGATGACGACGGTGGATATTGTTACCCCCATTTTTATAACAATTTTTAAAATTTAATAATTAAATGACTGTCGCTTTAAAGAGCACTCCTTAAATACGAGATGCATGATTATTATCTATATAATATTATGCATACAACATCGCTTGGATTAGCTATATATTACCCTCATAGAGATGTACTTTGCTCTCTTTTAAAAAATTTAATGACTGGTAGGAAGCCGCTTAGTTTCATGTTTGAGGGTTTTAGATGACAGTTAACGCGTTTGCATACAAATTGAAAGATTAAAAGCGAATCATAGATGCTTTATGCACAATAACGAGGTGGTCAGAGAAAACATATTTCACTGGATACTTTTTTAATGCGCACAGATTTTTATGTGCATAAACCATTTAACAAACTGATCCATCGCGTCTATCCCGTGAACATATCCAAGATTTTCGCCTGCATGTATGTGTCATTATATGGAGGCCAGTACGGGTCAGTTTTTGATAGGATGATAGTCATCTCACGCGATATTCCTTACATGTTTTGTAGTAGAGCGATGTAGTATAAATGTAAATGTTAATGTACATTCGGCTAAAATGTGTTGCGGATTTGCAGGCGCGTGTTGCGTATGGCAACAAGTATATGCACATGCCTGAACACGCATACACACCAAAATGCATGCGTACATGTGCGGCCGCATGCGGGCGCGTGTTGCGGATTTGCGGGCTCGTGTTGCGGATTGCGGGCGCATGTTGCGGATTGTGGGCGCATGATGCGGATTTGCGGGTGCGTGTTGTGGATGGCAACAAGTATATGCACATGCCTGAACACGCTACACGCCAAAATTCTTAGGTATGTAAACGTAGCACCCCTCCTTCGGATGAACAGATGAACGGAGTCTGATATTGTCAGGTGTCGTCTGTTTCAAATCTAGGAGTAGATATGAGTGAGGTTCGCGTGTAGCGTCCTTATATGATTCGATCAAATACTTGCCTGGGTACATCTGATTAGATAAAGAACGAATGGATAATGCATCACGGGGATTCTTAAACAATACCATGTAGTGACAGTTAACTGATAAGTCGCGTTAATTGCGAGACTTGTGAAACAGATTTTGTGCGACAAATATTACGCTACAATTCTCATGGTGAGAACGTTTTGTAAATAGGTCAGCTACATTCTCGTCGCATTTATTCATCAAATCGTCGATCACCAACAATGTTCTGCAACTTCTGTCTAGTTCAACATTCACACCCTCTTTAAATTCAACTTCTTTTGCCAAATCGCTATACCCATCTTGCCACGCACCATATCAGTACACAATCCTCTGTGGAGGGAGAGTAATGGCATAGGGATCCCTTATTAGTGCTTTTATCATCTCAGTTTTACCGCACTGTGTTGGACCGCAGACAATCATAGTAAATGGGTGATGTAGCGTCGTATTGCAGTCAAGCGTTGATGCCATAGCGTCGTCACATGTGCGTCCACATACGACTAAGACGGTATACGCTCATGCGCATATATATATATATAACTTAGGCGTATGTGGATGCGTGTGAACCATCACTACGATGTAATATGTAGTTACTCTTCTGCGAATACCTTATCAATGCTTGATGGTTAACGAACATTACGAATTGTAACATCGGATACTCGTGATGTAAGAGAAATGCTATGTCCATTTAAGAATGCCACATAAATTAGGAGAAATGCTACGATTGCAACGTCAGATACTCGTAATGCAGGAGAAATACTGTGTCCATTTAAGAATTGTGACGTAAAATTAGGAGAAATGCTACGATTGCGTCGTCAGATACTCGTAGGTGAAATATTGTGTACATTTAAGAATTGTTATGTAAAATTAGGAGAAATACTATGATTGTGACCTCGGATACTCGAGACGTAGGAGGAATGCTATGTCCATTTAAAAATTGTATCATAAAATTAGGAGAAATACTATGATTGTGACGTCAGATACTGATGACGTAGGAGAAATGCTATGTACATTTAAGAATTGTGTCGTCATATACACGCTATGGAGCAGAAATGCTATGAACATTTAAGTGTATGATTATGACATCAGATACTTGTGCGATGAATCCATAACATCTTTAAATAGTTACAAAAATAAACACAATATTCCGTGAATATTTTGTCATGAAATTGAACAAAAACCGTCTAACGGTGTTTTATTTAAGTATGCGCTATTCAGCTCACTCTATCATTCATTCACCTGGACCATTCTTCTCTAAAGAATAGCGATGGCACGCGCCATCAAGTGCCTCTGTCAAGTGAAAAGCGGGCATACCAACGCGTGCGGAGGAGGCGGGGGAGTGAATAGCGAGTCGCTAGCGACAGATAAAGAGATAGAGAGCTAGGTGCTAGTACTGCACAAGCGAAATCTGATTTTAAAACTTTTTTATTAATACAGACATCAATAATACATATCGTTACAAAGATACGAAAAAACACACCAAATACATCATATTTTACAAAGCTATGATTGACAAAATAAAACAATTAATTATGTTATTTTTAAAAATAAAATAAGATACGTGGTAACAACATCTGTTTTTTATATATTACATCCACAATGTACCTCTACCATTCCGTCATACACATATGGTACAGTTCAGTACAATGTTCGCATATATAGTAATGGCAGACTAGTCGAGCGCAATATTCGTATTCGTCCATTTCTAATAATGCCGCCTCATTATACAGTTCAAAATTGTCAATTAGATTAAGGTCAACATCAATCCCTAAACATGAATGTTCACGTTGACTCGGATGATTTACTAGACATCCGTAACAATCTCGCACAACCAACGAATGTATCTTTTCACACAGCATGGATGCGAATAATTTCTGACTAATCATTTGCACATGATCCGTAGGTCAATAATGGTGTGGATGACCCATAGTTTTACAATAGTGACACAATTTGACGGTATCGTCATCGACGAGATTTAGTTCGACATTGCTTAAAACCTCATCGAGGTATATAGCGTCCGTAGTAAGCGTATCGTGATTAGACATCTCTGCGGAATCACTAGTGGTTGGAATGTTATTCATGTTCTCGCTTTTTCACACCATAAAAGCACTGAGGTATCGTGCTAAACAACTCGTCACCGCTCACGTTGGGTGTCGTGTAAAAGTTAGGTAATGCTGCCAGCAAATTACTCGAGTTCTGTTTCAATAATTCCCACTCGTTGTCTTGCAGGTATAATCCGCAACGTGTGGCATGTGGTTCTGCGTCAGAGCAGAAAAAATAGCGTATGTCAATACACGGAAATTCGTCACATATAGAAATACGAACAGAATTGTCCAAAGAATATGTAAATAGTACGCCTTCTTTTTTGCGCACACGTTTTACCGCGTCTTCAAGATCGGGTATGATCTGTAACAGCTGCTTAAATGCTGCTACGCTAAGATATAAACCACGTTTAGTGGGATAACCGTCAGGATGAAACTGCCGTAGATCGATACACCACTTTTCGCCAAAACGTATTGTTCACGCTTTACACGAATTACCAAGACACACCAAAACGCCGAGCGATTTAAATATTTAAAGCAAGGATCAGACGACATCGTGGAGAACGAATAATCATAGCGTGAAACTGTTGCATTTCTATATCATTAGTAACAATAACGAACAGCCGCACACGGATTGAACGACATCTGGCGTAAATACCATGCATACAATGGCGTACAGAGGAGCATGTGCATTACAATGACGTACATAGACACGCTTAATTTGAATTTATGGAACGCATTTGTTCGATCAATAACGTACATATTCACGCGGTACAAGACACCGTCTTCTACAGTCGCACACTTTATGAGCAATAACGCGCACGATCAACTTCTAACCATTACACGGCTGAGAGACTCGATACACTAAAGTCGCAGCATATTATCGCTGGATGCACAAAATATTTTGAAAACTATCCGACTCTAAGTTCATGGCGTATGACAACAACTTTCAGTCATAATATTTATGCCGTAATATAAGGCTTGTAATGCGTGCGATAACTAAGCATAAGTTATGAATGAGAAAGACATCGATTAATGTAGCTTCGCAGCAATAATACGCGAACCCAATGCACTATGTCTATCCCATATTCGGTTAATAAACCCTAGCTAATTTCAGACATGAGTATAATTCTTCCAGCATTCATTTTGTCATCTCTTAAAGCGAACTGCATGCTCCTCATAATCAACGTACGCATCTTATCCTTATCAGCGTTACACAGACTAGCAATATTTGTTATCATAGCGCTAGCAGCTAGTGCGGCTTTGGCGGACATGGATGACACCGACATTGTTTACGTACTGACTGAAAAAAGTGCACTGTTGCTATTTATATTACACTAGTGTAACCATATGGTACTGATGATAAATCTCCCAGTTTCAAAATACGTTTTTTAAAGACGGGTCTGAAAATCTTACTGCTATTTACTGAAAGAATTCTAAAATGATCGGTGCACGTGATCTTTGATGGATAGCTTAATAGTATGCTATTACTATCCGTAATTCCACCATCGTTTATAATTTGATCAATGGATTTTTTCATTGTATCAAAATTAACTTGTTTTGATTGTTTGGTACCGAGCGTTAAACCTTTAACCTTCGTCACCTGTTTAATGATCGATGGATCGCCTCGACGCTTCATTTCATAACTATAGTTTTTTGGACCGAGTGCGCAAAAACTTGTTAATTCGTAATCGGAGGCGATTTCACTCGTCCAAGAACCTAGATACCCACTTCGATCTTGAATGGTCGGCTCACCTTCACGTGTACTAAATACCACCGAATCCGTATCGTGATAGGCTACGAGGCGTCCGAGTAAGGACAAGACTTCGTACAGTTTTATTCGGCCATATGCTGTCACGAAAGATGCAAGAATACAGTTGGTATTTAATGGTGACTGAACGTACTCGTCATTGACCGAATAGGAGGCCATTAGAAGACCATCGTTCAGGAATGTAATGGAGCCTACAGTTTTACTTTTATCATTCTAAAGGGAGAGTAGACCTTTACGTGTTGATATCATGCTATTCTTTTTATGATTACGAAGAGAAAATCGTCGCCACAAAATATTCAAACAGGATTTAGCGACAAAGCGCAAACCCGGATTATACGATATTTTGGCAGGGTCGAGCTGTATTCCTTCATGTTTATAATAGTCAGCCACATAATTCGCCTTTTCACTCTCACTACCGACACAATCAGGATAACCGCTACTTTCCTGTTTAATTTTCAGAAAACGGCTAATGTATTCTGAAAATAACCCATCGTCGCCCTGCGGCTCATATTGCGATGACGTGTGATAATGCCATACTTCATACATTTTTTTAATTACATAACCGTTGCGTATAGCTAGCTGTAACTCTGGAGTGGTCCATGTTACGCATAAACTGCGCTGTTCTTCCGTATGTTCGCATACAGAAGATTGTTCATTTCTTGCGCATTCGTCGCATAGTACAAACATTAGGCGCGAATTTATTCGAGCAGGTAGCATGGGAAAGTATAAATCACGAGGTGGAAGGACTTTGCATTTAATAAGACCAAAGAAGTCATGCACCGTCTTATCACTCAAGTCATCGCCACTTAGAACCATATATGACCCTTCTGGAAAACTACATTGTTTCATCACTGAAGGATACATGGAAACGCAGTCTAAATATTCGAGTGTCGTATGCTCATCCGCTTCCATAAATAAACGAATCGCGGATGTACGACCACCGAATAGCGCATCACGCGGTGATATTGGGTGTGCTAAGTCCAATTCGGTGATAAAATCATTTAGCTCGGAGGAATCAGCGACTTGTTTCTTAAAGTCGCATTCCCACATAATTCTCACCGTATATCCACGCAATTCAAATAAAGAAATGCGACATTGAACTGCGGAATATGCTTCTTCATATGTCTGATCGCCATATGGTGTATATGTCGTATCACGCTTATCACCACAACAAGCAGACTCGTGTCCGTGGAATTTACAACCTAAGAACTCGTAAAGAATATTTTCAGATACATCAATTCCATCCACATAATGTCCGCATATTTTCTGTTCACTGCCATTTAGCGCATGCGCGATTTGGCGACCTTCACATTGACTGACCCATTCCATCCATTCTACACCCAAAACACTATAAGCACGTTTTGCTCTTAGTGAGCAATCAGGTATAGTCTGTAGCCATAAAGCGCGATAGGCCGCATTACACACTCCCACTAGCGTTATCCCTGTCACAAATGGGTTTTGGCCATCCGTCAATTCAGAAAATAAAGTCTTAAATCTAGACATGGCTAAACGTAAGACAGTTACGTCATCATTACAATATTCGATGAGATTTTTATCGACATCGTAGCGCTCGTGTCTAGATATCTGGTAGTTGTACCATCGATCAAATTAGATTAATTCATTCGCATTCATATTTTGTGGACAGAATATCTCCCTCTCGGGAAATGGTATTACCGTACCCCAATATTGAGGCGTAATGAGCTGATGGGGAAATGTCCCCTTATGAACAGGAAGATTAAAAGCATCGCCCACCTTATGTAATGAAAGGGGGAAAAAGTTAATGGAATCGATAAACCGAATAGTACCTACGTCAAATGAGAGAACTGATCGACTGCGCATGATAATATTTGAAGGTTTAAGATGCGGATTAGTGGTTTTGCAAATGCATTGAAGGAGTAAAAGAGAATCATAGGCACGAGCGTTGTGAGCGATCACCAAGTAGTCAGAGAAAACATATTTTCTAGCGATTTGTTTACCGACACTCGCAGCCTTAACACGTGTCAGCCATCTAACGAACTGATCCACCACGTCTAACCCATGAAAGCGAACATATCCATAATTCGTACATCGATGACATGTAGAGCAATCGTCTTCGAGCGGTTGCTCGAGGCACGCATCACAACATATGTTGGCAACCACGAGATTGACTTTATGCTCGGCTAGAATATTAGTATTGCCACTGTCGATAGGCGATAAATATGTTTCTGTATCGTAAATGATATATTTTTGAAAACATTCGTAACTACAATTGTCGGCATTCATACGCATAGAGCGTGCGTGGGATAATGACATAATAGGTTCTTCAATTACTTTATGATAACACGTATGATTTTCAGTAATAACATACTTTTCTTTACACGCGTGACATTTTGTCATACCGCATACGTGTTCATCGTCATCTTTATGTATGCGACTGAAACAGTGGGGGCAAGCAATAACCATTTCGCAGGTCCCATCAGAGAGGTGGTTCGACATACATTGACGGTTATAAAACTTACGATGACAATCAGTACACATTATCTTATGCGTAGCGTCTGTTGAAGTACAAGATCCTTTATCAGAATAAAGTGTCTGACAACTACGACAGCGCGCAGAGCATGAGTGATCATTAGAGTATGACGCATTACACCGCGTACAGTAATTACATACCATAAGAAATGCAGCCATAGACGTGATTAAGGATATATGATTATCACGTTCTGAATGCATAAGATTTATGCATGGTAAACTCGGGGAATCGCTACCGAATAGGCGTTCATGCGTTGACTCTGAGGAGACTTGAATAGAAAATTTATTGCGAAAATGTTCCTGAAATGTGTTCCAATCAGTACTATTAATTTCGCGTACAGGAATACTACAAGCTGTATGATATTCATGTGCCATATGCATCATATATGTTTTATTACATCTAAAATTATCCCATTCTTTTGCAGAGATTAATTAGTTCATTTTCTCAATATATTTTATTCCTAAAAATATTCCTGCCGCGAAACAGAATGGATATTCGACGCATACGGGTATAATACATTTTTTTATACGCATGTACGCATCTAAATCAGATGAATGTAAATTTAATAAATTTAATTGTCTAGAATCGCTCCCACCTAGGAGAGTATCATTTCGACCACTCGAGTTGTAGTCCTTTACACGAAAAACGTGAAATTCAAAACCCTCTGATAACCTACAATCAGTATTTGACTGAATGACTTTTTCCACTGATTCTAAAATTATGTCAGGTGTATTTCATTCCATAGCCTAAAATCCATCGCTATCGGCATTTCCAAAGAAGGGTAAATCAACTCGATTCTCACGTGATCATTCGGCTGAACATCACTAACTCAGAATGAGAAAGTGGTGTATCGGCTATAGGATAACTTTTAAAAGATACATTATATTCAGTACCTTCAAGATGAAACTTTTTACTGCGGTATTTGCGAACAGTCTCCACAGATATATAGTCGGTATAATCAACTACCGACCCTCCGATTTGAGCGTGCTCATAGTGTTGCAAATAACGATTAAGTAGATCATCTGTAAGCACTATATTCTCTGATATACATCGACTGATTTCATCAGCGATGAGACTAATTTCATCTGTCGAATGATTTGCTTGCATGTCAATAAGAGATTGATGAGTAGGATCACCGATGCGATAAGCGGAATCGTTAGGAAGGTATGCTATATCCAGAGATAAGTCATTAACCGTAGGCTCGATACAGACCGGCACATCATCACGTAAATTTAGGTCGGTATCAATAGGAAGACATGATAAATCCAGCGATATGTCATTAGCAGAAGGCACAATAGTCTGGAACCGGCGCAGCATCAAATAAATTTAGGTCGGAATCGTTAGGAAGGCATGATAAATCCGGTGATATGTCATTAGTAGAAGGCTCAATATGTACAGGAACTGGCGCGTTATCAAATAAATTTAGGTCGTAATCATTAGGAAGGCATGCTAAATCCTGTGATATGCCATTAGCAGTAGGCTCAATACAGACAGGAACTGGCACGTTATCAAATAAATTTTGGTCAGAATCATAAGGAAGGCATGCTAAATCCTGAGATAGGTCATTAGATGAAGGCACAAGAAAGTCAAGAAGGGATGTATCGTAGAATAAATTTACATCGTAATCATTAAGAAGGCATACTAAATCCTGAGATAGGTCATTAGCGAAAGGCACAATGTCAATTAAATTTAGATCGTGCCCATCACGTACATCGGTCAAATAATTAGAATCAATTATGTCACATACGTTATGAGGATAATTAACTAATGATGATGGTACGGTACTCAGATCAGGAATAGATTGTTCAGTTATAGTATGTATGGTTTGATCATCGATAGAAGCAGGTTGCTCAGGTATGATTACATCATAATCGTATAAATCGTCCAAATGATTGAAAAAATCAGCATCGGTATCAGACAGTTCAGGAATGACTTCGCGTAATGTTCGTTTTCTCTGCAGAACCTACACAGTGTTTTTCATTTTGGTGCTTAGGGGGTAAAATGACGGTATTTAGAATTTCATGAAACAGATCACCCAAAAGTATTCATTTTGATTTATTCTTCGTTCTTTATTTATCTAAACCTTTGTTCACGGTACAAAATGACCTTATTGCCCATGCCGCCGAAAGGCCAATGTGGGTATTGCAGTTGGTGACGCCTGTGTGCGCAAGTGCGTGTGTGTGTCTGTTGGCACATACATTGATATTATGAGTGGTTAGAAAAAATTTAGTTTGGGGTTAAAAGGTCAAGAGTTGGGGGTAGGGCGAATGGGATCACTTAGTGTATACTTGAATGGACATTTTCGTGTTTGTGGACAACTGCCTGATATACCAGCAGAGAAAATCGTCCTAAGACCACTCCATCTTTTAACAAGACCTTGGGGGCATTAGAATGCTGGGCTTCCGACTAGGGCATACAGTTCAATGCGAAGTGCGATATCCTGAATGCAGTGGAAAAAATCACAGCACTACCATAATCTTTGTAACACCATCCTACAAGTTGTTTCAGTAATCCATATCTTGGTGTCCAATTCCTTTCCATGAACCTAGTAAGGAACTGTCCACTATCATACAGGAAAAATGCATATCTATCGCTTGTGTGGTCAATAGTTGAGTATGGCGCTGTTATCTGGGACCCATATCTCAACTCGGACATTGAACGGTTAGAAAGAACCCAACGACAAGCAGCAAGATTAATCGCTGGTGTCTTAGAAGAGCACGACACCATGGTGCAGATGCTGAACCACCACGACCTAACACAATTACAGGGAATGTGCAAACAACTCAGAATAATATTCCTATTCAAGATGGTTGATGTGTTTATGCCAGCCATCAATTATTATATATTAGAAGATATGTTCATGTACATGAATTTGAAGACTATATTAACAATAGGATTCTCGACAATCGTATCACAAACACCTCTAGATGCGTGTGAACAAACATCAAAATCAGAACCCCTATAAACATTCGTTCTTCGTTCAAACAGTAGTTGATTAGAACCATCTAAAAGACAATTGTGCTTGTGCCTTAACTGTTTACAGTTTCCAATCAATTCTCAGCAGTAGGACTTTAATAAAAGCTCTCTCACCCATTGTGCTATGTGCCGGAATCAGCACTATAATGCATTCCATAAAGATTGTAAATATTCTGTAAATATTTTAACCTGCATGCAGATGGCCATAGTATGAAGTCCATTTGGCTTTAAACTGCTGTTGTAGCCGTGGAACCTGTGGGGGGGGGGGGGCTTTGTGGTCAACAATGTGCCCTGTTCATGTTATCCGGAGATGGCAATCTTGGCATGGGTGTTTGAAAGCCATATTTGTTGGAAACAGTCCATTGGAACTACCAGTGCATTTCCATAGTTATTGTGTGTACCATGCCCATATGAACCGCATTACAAGCCAAGTCCTGAATTCTCCTTGCTGAGTTTACCCAGCTTGGAGTTGAAATCTTCACACATGAACAGTTGCCATCTGGATGGAGTAGTAATGGTTGAGATCAGCTCTACATAGAAGGCATCTAATATTGATGTATTCTCTCTGGACCATATGCATTGACTATGCAGCACTTAGTGGTGGTAGATTTTCGTGGTGGTATAGACAGGTCGATAAATGTAACATGATCACTGACATATCCAAAACTAATGACAGTAGGGCCATATCCATTGACTATGCAACACTTGATTTCCAAACTCTGTAGACTTCACTGTCTTGACTTGTGCTCTCAGATTGGTGTCTGCAAGTAGTAGTCTCATTAGTTGCAACACATCTTCATTGCAACTGGCATGGTGTAGCACATCTAGGCTCTTTGAACGTTTAATTGTGTCATGGGCTCATGACATGTCATTGCCCATTTTGTGGAAATTTCAGTGTTTGGACATGACTACTCACACGGGCATGCATTGAGCTGCAATGTCTGCGCAGATGCATCCATGTTTAATACCACTCGGACAGGATCTAGTGAAGGCATCGATCATGTCTTGAATGCAGCATAGGGTAAAGTTAGATAGGAGAGCACAATGGTCTGTAGATTACCTGACGAGCTGGGTGACTTTTAGGGTTGGGTAGCGTGCTATGGGTGGCTTGGCATGCAACATCGATGACAAGATGGTGCATAAAGGCTGAATTGATTAAGTGCGTGTTCGGTTTTGAGATAATAGCATGTGCATACTTGAATAGTTCATTGCTGATGCCATCAGGTCCGGATGAACATCAATTTTTTTTCAGAGCTTTTAGTGTATTCTCATCTTCTGCTGTCTCAATTGCTGTTAGTAATGACCTGGGGTCACTTGAAAACGGATCCAAGGGCTCATAACTGTTAACTGTTCCTTAAAACGTTCTCGTATTGCATCCGATTTGCCCTGGTCAGTCCTGATAAAACATCTTTCAGCGTTGTGTACAGTGAGTGGTGGCGAGTAGTCACCAACTCGGGCTGCCTGAAACATTTTGTGGCAGTTGTCCGTAGCGGTGATTTCATCTGATAGGGAGTCTGCTTGTTGAAAAGCAATATCTGTTAAGCGTTCACTGATGTGAAGCATAATGTTATTGTGTTCTCTGCATAGTTTTGTGCGGTCTTCACACTGTGGTCACTTTTATAGATGTACAATAGTAGTGCTTTTTGCTCTGCTGAGAGTTTTACTACTACAGGGTCGCTTTGCTTGTTTTGCATAGCTTTGCAATGCAGATGAGCTGCAACCAGTGAAACTACTACTTGCAAACACCAAGCTGCGGTTCTGAGTCAAGACACTAGTCTGCAGAGGTTGCCTCAAGTGTCCATACTGAGTAGTACGGCTAGAGATGGAATACACCAACAATGTGTACCTCATAGATGAGGAAAAGAAACCCTTTGGCAAACTACTCACGATAGCTGCACCCAAGCTAAACAAGAGGCCCAAGGGCCCATGACACTCACCTAGCCCATTAACATTCAAACCACTTGCCTATAAATAGACATGATGAGATAACTTTCCGAGAATCCAAGATGGCCAACAAAAGAATTTATCAATCAAACTTGTGTGGCCATTGGATCGTTTCACCAAAGTTTCATTGAAATCAGGTCATAGATTAAGCAGTAGTGATTTAAATGGTTCTGGGGAATTTTAAAAAGTCCCAGGTGGATGCCAAAATAGCGCCCAATCAAATCTCTGAATAGAAGTTCCAGAGGCTATTGGCCAAATTTGATATTAAATCCCTCAAGTGGCTTTGGAGATACACCTTAAAGGATATCTGGATAATTTTCGGAAAATCCAAGATGGCATAAAAAAAAATTTACCAAGCAAAATTCAATTTTGACATCTTGAAGCATACCATGATACGATCGTTTCACCCAAACTTCATTGAAATCAGAGAATTGATTAAGGAGTAGCTTTTAAAAGGATCCAAGCTGGTTGGCAAAAAAAACTGACCAACCAAAATTTTGAAGAGAGTTCTAGAGCCTACCATTGTAGGATCCTCCCAAGCAAATTTTATTAAAGTTCACAGAGTGGTTAAGGAGAGGAGCGTTGACAATTTCTGGGAAATTTTTCATAAAATATGATTTTCACCCAAAAAATTGGCCAATCAAAATTATGAATGGACGTTATGGAACCCAGCACCATAGAATTCTTCCAACTAAATTTGGTTGAAATCCATTAAATAAGATGCGTTTTGACAATTTCCTGTGAACCATGGATGAAAAGCCGAACCCTGGACTCACCGCTGACATTGCTCCATCCTGCATCATAAAAAACATAGTTTTGCCGTCCTTCTGGAAGCTTAGGATTCATAGATCAAAGATGCCCTTCACAAAAAGACTACATTTGGTTACTTAAGGACTGAACTTGTACTTCAGTATTCATATCTTGAGAACTGAAGGATTGAACCTGTTCTTCAGTATTCATACATTGGGAACTGAAGGATTGAGTTTGTTCTTCAGTATTCATATCTAATGCTATTATGAATTAAAGAACAAGCTCAATCCTTCAGTTTTCAAGAAAAAACTTAATTTCTGTTTACTCAATGTCCACTTCCAGGGCAGGAGACTAATTTTTAAATATACCACTGAATCGAGATGCTTGGTTATTGAGCCAGCCATTCCAGTCGTAAATTCTGCTTCGCTTGGGCTGCAAACAGAAGCTGTTTTGGCTGGCTTGATCACTATTGGGTTAGCTCAAGGGTTATATAATATGAATGATATGACGCACATAGAACAGAACAGAGGCATCTAGTGAAAAATAATCACATGATATTTTGTGAACTTAGAAATACAGGCAATATAATATCAACAACATTAAAACAAGGCTAAATATAGCAGAAAATATATGGCTTAACAATAGGTCTATTGACTGTAAATGGTTATACAATTCTCAAATTCTTGGAATCAATCTGATGAAGATTATATATATATATATATATATATATATATATACACCTGTGCAAAAGTTAAGCACCAGCAAAAACAATAGAACGTAGAAACATGATGGTACAACTAGGCTGCCATACTTTTTGTCCCCGCGTTAGCTGACATAATTCCAAGTACGAAATGCACATGCATGCATGACTTCACGCCGCTTGATGTCCGTGCGTGGCGGGAAACAGCACACGTGTTCAGTTATGTAAAAGTCCAGTTTGAGGTGTAGAACATTACATACAGATTTAGGCGACTAGATTAGGCATTTTGTGTTCATGACCGTGGTTTATTTGTACAGAGAGAATTAGCTCTTGATTGTGAACCGCTATGGCAAGACGAAGGTTAAGTGATCGTGTGAAATGGCAAATCATAGGCATGCGTACCACTGGTATGTCATGCAGAGAGATTGGCAGACAGCTGAACATTAACCATACTGTAATCAGTCGTTTGATTGCAAAGCATGGGCAAACTAACGAGGTGAAGGACAGGCCTAGATCTGGAAGACCGAAGAAGACTACTGCCCGTGATGATCGAGCCCTAGTACGCCTTGTTAGGAGATCTCCATTCACCAACAGCAGAGTGCTCAGCCAGCAATGGGAAACGTGCAATAGTGTCAATGTCTACCGTCAAAAGGAGACTGTATGCTGCTGGCATGAAAGCTAGGAGACCTGTCAGACGTCCTCTCCTCACTGCACACCACAAAGAGGAGCGTCTGAGGTGGTGCAACGAAAGAAGACACTGGAACATGAGATCCTCGAGACGGGTACACTGGTCCGATGAAAGTCGGTTCCTGCTTCATGCCACAGATGGTCGAACTCGTGTATGGAGGTCCAGACGCACGGCGTACGACCAACGTAACATCATGGAAGAAGTTCCATTTGGTGGAGGTTCCGTTATGATATGGGGGTGCATCTCATTTGATTGTAAGCTGGATCTGTTGACTGTACCTGGAGCACTAAATGGACAAAGATATCAAGATTCCATACTGGATAGAGTTGTGGTCCCTCATTTTGTAAATCATGCACCTGGAACCCACCCTATATTCATGGATGACAACGCCCGACCACATCGTGCTAGAGCTGTGCATGAATACCTCCGCCAGAATGCCATCGAAACCCTACCATGGCCAGCAAGGAGCCCTGACATGAACCCTATTGAGCATATCTGGGACATTCTGGGAAACATGGTGAGAAGGAGGGATCCTCCTGTGCAGAACCTACAGGAATTAACAGATGCACTCCATCTTGAATGGCAACGAATACCACAATGGCGTATCAGTCGGTTGGTGACCAGCATGAGACGTTGTGTCCAGGCCGTCATCTAGGCACAAGGTGGATATACCCGGTATTAATAATGACAGTCTCAAACTCGTGCACAGATGTTAAACTTCGTTTTCAGACACCATTAATGACAATCTAGCCACGTGTGTCAACTGTAGGGCAATAGTTGTCAGTTGTGTCAACGTAACCATATTCAGGCCTCGTTTTCAAGTTCAAACAAAAACATACAGTGTTTCCCCACCATCATAATCAGCATTCCTCTAGTTGCATTATTACCTCTTGCACTAGGATGGATGGGTACATAAATGTTTATGCTATTGCTTTCTTCATAGCACATGAATATACCCTCGCATGTGCGTAAAAATAGGGTGGTGCTTAACTTTTGCACAGGTGTATATATATATATATATATATATATATATATATATATATATATATATATATTTATATATATATATATATATATATATATATATATAAACACACTAGCAAATGTGCCTGCAGTCATACAGACGACTATGTATACATATATGTACAAACATATGCCTGTAGGCATACTGACTATACAAATAAATAATTATTACAATTGTATAGTATTGCCATCCAAGATAAAAGGCATAACGTATGGTTTTACCATTATAATATACATCATTATGCTGAAAGCTATTAAAATTTATTAAACACTTCTCAAACAGCCACCATAACCACCACCACAACCTGCACAATCACCACAACTACA
The DNA here is from genome assembly GCA_034401795.1 of Chaetoderma sp. LZ-2023a. NCBI lineage: Eukaryota > Metazoa > Mollusca > Caudofoveata > Chaetodermatida > Chaetodermatidae > Chaetoderma > Chaetoderma sp. LZ-2023a. The sequence continues at coordinate 13,260,182 of CM067372.1, forward strand.
TTTGGACCCCAAAATCTAAATTGTTCTTCAGATCTAAACAGGCAAGCCCATATATGAGTTTGGCTTCAGATCTAAACAGGCAAGCTCCTATATGAGTCTGGCTTCAGATCTAAACAGACAAGCTCCTATATGAGTCTGGCTTCAGATCTAAACAGACAAGCCCATATATGAGTTTGGCTTCAGATCTAAACAGACAAGCCCATATATGAGTTTGGCTTCAGATCACAACAGACAAGCTCCTATATGAGATTGGCTTCAGATCTAAACAGACAAGCTCATATATGAGATTGGCTTCAGATCTAAACAGACAAGCTCCTATATGAGATTGGCTTCAGATCTAAACAGACAAGCTCCTATATGAGATTGGCTTCAGATCTAAACAGGCAAACTCCTATATGAGTCTGGCTTCAGATCTAAACAGACAAGCTCCTATCTGAGTCTGGCTTCAGATCTAAACAGACAAGCCCATATATGAGTTTGGCTTCAGATCTAAACAGACAAGCCCATATATGAGTTTGGCTTCAGATCTAAACAGACAAGCTCCTATATGAGTCTGGCTTCAGATCTAAACAGACAAGCTCCTATATGAGTCTGGCTTCAGATCTAAGCAGGCAAGCCCATATATGAGTTTGGCTTCAGATCACAACAGACAGGCTCCTATATGAGTCTGGCTTCAGATCTAAACAGACAAGCTCCTATATGAGTCTGGCTTCAGATCTAAACAGACAAGCTCCTATATGAGATTGGCTTCAGATCACAACAGACAAGCTCCTATATGAGTCTGGCTTCAGATCTAAACACAAGCTCCTATATGAGTTTGGCTTCAGATCTAAACAGACAAGCTCCTATATTAGTCTGGCTTCAGATCTAAACAGACAGGCTCCTATATGAGTTTGGCTTCAGATCTAAACAGACAAGCTCCTATATGAGATTGGCTTCAGATCTAAACAGGCAAGCTCCTATATGAGTCTGGCTTCAGATCTAAACAGAGAAGCTCCTATATATGAGTCTGGCTTCAGATCTAAACAGACAAGCTCCTATATGAGTCTGGCTTCAGATCTAAACAGACAAGCTCCTATATGAGTTTGGTTTCAGATCTAAACAGACAAGCCCCTATATGAGTTTGGCTTCAGATCTAAATAGACAAGCTCCTATATGAGTCTGGCTTCAGATCTAAACAGACAAGCTCCTATATGAGTCTGGCTTCAGATCTAAACAGACAAGCTACTATATGAGTCTGGCTTCAGATCTAAACAGACAAGCTCCTATATGAGTCTGGCTTCAGATCTAAACCGACAAGCTCCTATATGAGTCTGGCTTCAGATCTAAACAAACAAGCTCCTATATGAGTCTGGCTTCAGATCCAAACAGACAAGCTCCTATATGAGTTTGGCTTCAGATAACAATGGACAAGCTCCTATATACGAGTCTGGCTTCAAATCTAAGCAGGCAAGCTCTTATATGAGTTTGGCCCAGATCACAACAGACTTAGGGTCTGCAGTGAAAGAAAGAAAATTGTATGGCGATTCGATGGAGTAGCTGGCTGGTTTTCTCAATGACAAAAGTGTTACCTCGCTATTGTTAGCTTGTTTATCGTAGCGCTTTGTGTTGTGATTAGTCATTATTAGTAAAGGCAGAATATAAACACAATGAACAGGCATAAATCCATTACAATTGTCCTCATGTACTGCTACAATGCAATGGAAAAGTACACACTTCAGATTTTAATGTGTCACAGGGTCAAATAAATGGCATCATTTATTTTAAAATTTTGAAACCAGATCTGCTGATTTAAAATTTTAAATGCTGGTAATTAACATTTTTTTGAAAGCATGATTGTTATTTTCAAATTTCAGTATTTTAATTTTAAATGTCATTAATTTTTATTTTTTCAAAAACATGATTTTCATTTATTTGACCCGGTGACACAAACATGAAAATTGTGACTATTTTCCGTTTTGACTTTTCCGATTTTTCCTCAATTACATCGTAAAAATCATGATTTTAAAAATAAATTTAACTTCACGATTAAATCGAAAAATCGTGCAAGCCTAGCTTCAGTTCACAACATGCAAGCTTCTATATGATATGAGTTTGGCAAAAAGTAGAAATCTTCTGCATTTTAATAAGCGAGATACGGCAGAACAGTTAACTTTACATTATTTTATTTCTACCATCCCATAAAATTGTTGGTGGTGGTATCCCTAACACTCATGCATGCACACACACGCACGCACGCTTGCATGTACTAGTGTAAAACCTTGCACTGCTGAAATATACACTTAACTTGTGATGTAAGAATTCACTAGATAATCAGACAAAGCCTGGAATGATTTAATCATGCTATGTTTGAATGTCATGGGATGAACATTAATCCAATGCAGGCTGGATATTCAAATTATCACGCTTCGAGTTTCAAAAGGTTAGCTCTAGAGTTACCATAAAATTGGGATTCTGGGAATTCAGGTTTCAAAGTATATAAATCAATTCCAACATGCGAAAAGCATGGGCAGAGTTTAGCTAGAAATGGGCGGGAATGGCTGGATTCATCCATTAGTGAAAATAATTTATAATTAGTGAAAATAAATAATAATTAGTGAGAATAAATAATAATTACTCTAATAGTGATACGGTAATAAATAGAAAATAAACAGCATATCTCTGGAATATGATATGGCAACAAACAATCCTAGATTTATATAATACTGTGGCAATGCTGGCATATAACACAGTGCTAATGGAAGAGTTAGCAAGGGCTGACAATGCTTACTTGAAATTTGCATACCAGCAAGTTACACGCCACCTCCCTCCTGGCAAATAGCATGCATGACGGTGGTTGATGCTGAACTGCTCTAAATAACACATACATATAAACCACACCACCATCATCATCATCATCATCATCATCGTCGTCGTCCATCATCGTCCATCATCATCATCATCCATCATCATCATCATTTATGAGGCATAAGCCATTGCCTTTTTATTGTACTCTGTTTTAGTCATCGTGCTTCTTTCTTCATATAGAGGTCACCTCCATATAAAGGTCACCTCCGTATAAGGACACATCTGTATAAAGGTCACCTCTGCATAAAGGACACCTCCATATAAAGGTCACCTCTGTATAAAGGACACCCCTGTATAAAGGACACCTTGGATAAAGGTCACCTCCATATAAAGGTCACCTCTAAAGGACAACTTCATATAAAGGTCACCTCTGTATATAGGACACCTCCGTATAAAGGTGACCTCCGTATAAAGGTCAGCTCTGTTTAAAGGACACCTCCATATAAAGGACACCTCTGTATAAAGGTAACCTCCATATAAAGGACACCTCCATATAAAGGACACCTCTGTATAAAGGTAACCTCCATATAAAGGACACCTCCATATAAAGGACACCTCCATATAAAGGACACCTCTGTATAAAGGTAACCTCCATATAAAGGTCACCTCCGCATAAAGAACACGTCCGTATAAAGGACACCTCAGTATAAAGGACACCTCCGTATAAAGGGCACCTCCGTATAAAGGTCACCTCCATATAACGGTCACCTCTGCATAAAGGACACCTCCATATAAAGAAGACCTCTGTATAAAGGATGCCTCCATATAAAGGACACCTCTGTATTAGGGACATCTTCATATAAAGGCCACACACAGACAAAGTGATTACTATATATAGTTGTGCTTTGCCGAGTACATTAATAATCTTGGATCTGTATAATATTAGGCGTACACAATTATTCAATTTAATTGATAATCGCAATTATTGAAAAATAAATAATCGTGGACAATGTTAGATTCAAATAATTGAATAATTGACACATATTGAAATTAAAATTGCAAATACAATTTTGTTGAACTTCTTGTATGGAAACCACCATACCAAGCGTATCGAGGACAATTGTGTGCTGGATGTTCAAAATCTTTCCTGTATGCCTACATTACAATCAAGATTATTAACTGTTTTGAAACTAATTTGACTAAGATTTGTTACTGTCATATATACATCTAGCAATAACAAATTCATTTCAATAAGATAGATCCTTTTGAGTATGTTGAGATTAATTTTACTGAAAGCTGTTGCTGCCTCTGACAGTGTCAATAAAATCACTTTCAAAACGTTTAATGGATTTCCAGCATATAACTGTCCTTCTAAATATCTTTAGTAAATTCTTTAATCTGCCTGCTTTAGCAAAATGGTAAATGGTTGAACTTGAGTCAATCGTCATTGCATTGTCATTTACCAGCACACTGATTTGAATTATCTGCAGTATAATTGTTGTGCACTGACGCATTACGATGAGGCTAGACTTGCTAATCATTAGCTTATGAAGCAAAGAACTGTTGTTGTTGTTGTTGTTGTTAACACACACCTTTAGTGTGTCTATGCTTTGATTTTACTTGCTATTCAAGCGATATGTTGTTTTTAATCTATTTCATTTGAAATGTTAATATTTAAGCAGAGTTTATTTTGAAAAAAATCAATGTATATATATCATTGTGCTACAGTTCAGATATTCAAAAATATTCATTATGTTTCAAATTCAGCTCATTTGACACAAAGTTGATTAATATTTTGTTAGTCAACTTAGTCAGCTTATAATGGTAACAGGACGAAATGGCAACCTGCTTTTGTTCACTTCAAGTTTGATCTTAACCACATTCTCCCTGTATTTTGAAACATGCGGAATATTTTCAAAAGAATTTGTCTAAAATTTATTGCTTGCTTATGTGGCAATTCACCTTTCCAGAGTACCCACCCATCATATGACGTCATAATGAACTGCATGATGTGTACAATGACATCATAATGAATGATGTCATGAATGACGTCGATAAGTACGTCACGAATGAATATTTGAAGACGGTCTATGGATTGTTGTACAAATATTCAACAACTTCCCTGCATGGTTTTTAGGAAATTGATAGCTAGGGCATTCGGGGATCGATCAATCCCAACATGGCGAGGTGTGGGTGGAGCTTAGCTTGTGATGGGCGGGGCATAGCTACAAATGGAAAGGTCCATTATTCTCAGTCAAAATGTTTTCAATGTACATGTAATCAGTAGTGAAATTATAGCTGTATTATATCTACAGTCATCTATGTGTATATAGTGTGAATTAGAAACTTATTCTTCTAGCTTTCAAAAGTTGTATTGCTAAGATAGAAACAACATTTATAAAGTAACTTTGTTTATCAAATGTACATCAGTATTTCTTTCACTACCTCTGTAAGAGTTAAAGTTTTGACACAGAGTGGACTAGGGTTAAGTATCAATTAATTGAATAATCGCAATTATTTCTTTGAAATAATCACAATTATAAAAATTGCATAATCGTGCAAACCTATATAATAAATGTGGATGCTTTGTGTCAAATTTGGATGAAATCTGTTCAGCTGTTCTGGACAAATCTCTTAAAGAAAAAGATGACAGGCGTATGTAGAACAGATGTGCACATTGTAGCAATATGTATTGAAACACGTTACAACGAATATCAATGATGAAAATTACAATGGTGTTTAGAAAAGTCTATTTGCAGGGCAAGAGAAGACTATTTTTGAAAATGTATCACTGGAATTCCTGGCTCGAGAATCGAGCCAGGCATTCCAGTGATACATTTTCAAAAATAGCCCTCTCTTGCCCTGCAAATGGACATACATTCACTAAGCAAAATGTCATTTTTCATGACCAATCGCATTAAAAAGTAATTGAAACTTAGGTTTTGAAATATTTTAGGCAATAAAAAATATTCACGATTATTCGATTATTTAATTTTTAATCATATAAATTCACGATTTAATATATAATCGCGATTTTTGATTTAATCACGTTATCGTGCAAGCCTATAATTAACCAAACATGAGATGATATCAACTGCTAATTTGAGCTAAATGCAGTGTTAAATGTGGAAAAACATTTTTTACCAATGCCACAATGACCTAATTTTTTTACATTTCGATCCACTGTTATTTTGTGATTCCTCCTCATTAAATAAGGAATTAGGTGTCTAAGTATGATTAACCAAATATGAAATATGAATTGTAAAGTTGAGCTAAATACAAAATGGTAATATTGCACAAAAATATACGGTAAGTCTTTATCGAGGTCACAAATACACCTTTTTTGACTATGGCGAGAAAACAAATCAAGATGGCAGGAAAACCATTTATCCGACAGTCTCGAAAGTGGCATATTTAAACTCGCCACACTGATAAGCATATATAAGGCAATTTTCACCATCAAAATACATCAAATACAAAAAAGCCAATATGACCAAGAAACGCTAAATTTTGATTGGTTGATGGCGGCCATGTTTTTTAACGTACAAACTTCCCTTGAACAAACTTGAATGGACTTTGGTCCCTAAGCATATTTATCAAAGTTCAGGTCTATCCCTTCAGCGGTTCGGGAGAAGTCGTTTTCGCAAAAACTAGGTCATCCAAGAACAAACTTGGGTCTACCGTTGCACTAGATGATGTGTTATGAGTTTTGAATCAATTCCTCCAGCGGCTTCGGAGAAGATTTTTTAAAGTGTTTCTAAAAATTGGCTATTTTGGCCAGCGGCCATCTTGGATTTTGGCTGATCAGCTTCGTTTGAACAAACTTGAATCTCTATGCCCTAGGGATGCTTCCTGCCAAATATAATTGAAATCGGCCCAGTGGTTCTTGAGAAGAAGTTGTTTAAAGAAAATGTTGACGGACGATGGATGGGCGACACGGCATAAGCTCACTTGACCTTTCAGGCCAGGTGAGCTAATAAATGGCTGATAATTTGGCAGTCAAAGGCTACTTTGTCACTATCATTTGATTGCTCAAAGTCCAATACAAATTTTGTCAATACTCAAAACATGCATCTTCTGATAATCTGGACTGTCTTTGTTAAAACAATAACTGAGTACTTTCAAGACTATGGTTGTATTGCTCAGCAATAATAACAACGTAGGTGGGAGGACATTTTTGACAATCTCATCCCGCTTCGTTTATGCCTATGGGGGGGGGGGGCATGCAAAGTAGTTGGTGGATCCAGTTCTATTGCTACATGTAATGACAGCGCAACAAGAATACATTTAACGGTGCATATTCATACCAAAATGCTTCAAAATAAAACTGTTAAAATTACATACTTTTAGAGGTTAAAATTATGTGCCTCGGTGTAAGAAAATGAAATCAATTCTACTGTATAATGATTCATTTTGATTAAATTAATATGATTTTTCAAGTTGTGAAGTTGAATTGGAGACACGAGTCCCTAATTTAAATTCACAACTAAAAAAATTATATTAATTTAGATATAGAATGAAAAGATTTATTTCGTTTCATTACATATAGGTACACAATTTAAGCCTCTAAAAGTATAATTTTAACATTTTAAAGAATGTTGGTGTGAATATGCAACTTAAATACAAAGTTTAATATATGAAGAATTATTCACCAATTAATCCTCAAATTTGTTCAGGAAAATTTCATTCAACTTCCTCACAGAAAATGTCCACTTGCAGAACATGAGATTATGTTTGAAAATTTACCACTGGGATGACTGTCTCGGTTATAAAGACACTCATTCTGGAGTTGTAAAATTTCAAAAATAGTCCTCTCTTGGTCTGCAAATGGACATTTCATTAACCCTTAAATGGTCATGCCGGCTAAAACCAGCCTCTGTTATGGTCTTGTGGAATGTCCATTTACAGGCCAAGAGAATACAATGTTTGAAAATTTACCATTGGAATGACTGGCTCGATAAGCGAGCTGTCATTCCAGTGATAAATTTTATAAAATTTGATTCTCTTGGTCTGTAAATGGACATTCAACAGGAAGATATTTAAATTTTCTTGACCAAATTTGTCCATTAAAGGGTTAATTTATAAGAAATGAAATCATTATATTTTAAGATTGATTTCATTTCCCTACATCGAGGTACATAATTTAAGTCTCTAAAAGTATACAATTTTAACACTTATTTTGAAGCGTTTTGGTGTGAATATGCATCTCTACAAATGGAAGTCTTATTGAAGAATCTTGACCATTAACAGATTAAAGGGTACAGATGAATTGAATCATGACTTTATTTGGGTTGCAGACAGATGAATTGAATCATAATGACTTTACTTGGGTTGCAGACAGATGAATTGAATCATAATGACTTTATTTGGGTTGCAGACAGATGAATTGAATCATAATGACTTTATTTGGGTTGCAGACAGATGAATTGAATCATAATGACTTTATTTGGGTTGCAGACAGATGACTTGAATTATAATGGTTTTATTTGGAAAATGGATTGGATCGTTTTATATTGTTGGTGAAATTTCTCCATAATACGGATATCCCTCACTTTAACCCTTTAACACTCAAGCCAAAACAGCTTCTGCAGTAGAATTTCTAAGTTGGGAAATTGAATTACAGACACAAGTCCCTAGTTCAAATTCACAACAAAAAATTATATTAATTTATACAGAATGAAATCATCATATGTGAAGACTTAATTTTGTTTGATTACGTATAGGTTCACAATTTAAGCCTATAAAAGTATATAATTTTAACTATTTTATTTTAAAGCGTTTTAAATTTTTGTTTACTGGATTATCCATTTGCAGTCAAGGAAATAGTATATTTGAAAGTTTACCATTGGAATGACTGACTATGTTATCGAGACAGTCAGTCCAGAAGTAAGATTTCAAGTCATCTTCTCGTGCTCTGCAGCTTGGCATTTCTCAATAGCCAGTTTTGGCCAGCACGAGCACTAAGGTGCTAATTAATGGAAACCTACCACTGGAAGGAGTGGCTCACTTTCGAGTGTAGCTATCGAGCTAGTCATTTCAGTGGTAACTTTGATATAGATATAGTCTTCTCCTTCTTCATCCACATGATAAATGAGAAAACTTATATCCAATTTGGGCCATTCACCCTTTCACCGACAAATCTCGGAAAAAGCATATTCTTTATGATATAAAAGTTATTCTGTTGAATATTTTGAAATTAATTTGACTGGAAGCCATTCCTGCCTAAGGAAGCAATGGCTTCAGTTAAATTAATTTCAAAATATTCAACAGTTTTCCAGGCCTTGAAAATGAGATATGGGGACTTGATCGGTGAAACAGTTAATGAGCAATCACTATCGAGAGACATTATTAATGTCGCCACTTTCTTTTTAAAGATGTGTAATCTTCATCCTCGATACTGTCATCCTGGTCAGAATCAATATCACTGGATTCTAGTCCATCACCACTCACACCTCGAAACTCGGAAATCACAGCTCTTTTGTGTCGAGATGATTTTCTACTACCCAATTTAAATGGAGTCGCAACATTTAATTTCACTTTTTTCTGCATCTGATCAGTTCGTCGAAGGATCGGTTGAGTTTTTTTCTTGCTATTCACAGAGTTTGTCAATGAATTAATTTGTTGGAGATCTCGACCATAGACCTGTGTAGCTAGAAACATCTGTGTACCCAACTCTGGTGAAACAAAGTTTAGCATGTCCGAGGAACAAAGAACTATATTTTCATTTAACAGTAACTTTGGCATTAAAGTCAGTGATGACTGAGTCTGTCCTGGAGAAGAGATAACATTAACTTGATTTAATAATGGCACAGAAGGAATCGGATGTCCTACAGCTGAAATTGTCTCTCCTGTAGTTTGAGACATTGCTGTTGATGATGCAATTGTCTTTGGGACAGTTGAATTTGTAGATCTGCATAACGTCTGACTAACACTACATGTAGGTGCTGAACGCGTCTGGCATACAGTCAACTGGGTACCGGATTTATTACAATGTCTAATACGGGTATCAATTATAACTGCTGGTGGTAATTGCTTGGGCAATAAAAAACGTGGCTGTGGTTTACCATTTTTCGAAGAATGAACAACTGATGTTTGATTTAAGACAGCAAGCTGTGATAATAAAGTATTTGGTGATTGGCTATTTGCTGGTGGCTTCAATTGAGAAGAGGCAACATTAACTGGATTTAATAGAGGTGCTGAAGGAATTGTCTGTCCTATTGTCGACAGACCCGCTGATGCAATTGTGATGGGTTGGTCTATTGTAGTTTGTGGTCCTGAAGATGCTGATGCTATTGTCTGTGGGAGAACAGGCATTACAGAGCCACTGTATAAAAGTTTAGCAGGAGTAGATCCTGAGGCTTTGACACATTTCAGATCTTGAGTACCAGCATGAGTGGATTGCGTAATAGTCTGAGAAACGTTTGAAAATAAAGTATTTAGTGATTGACTCTGAGCAGAAATAAGATTAACTGTATTTAATAGTGGTGCCGAAGGAATTGTCTGTCCTATAGTCGGCAGGCCCAGTGGTGCAATTGTGATGGGTTGCCCTATTGTAGTTGGCAGTCCTGGAAATGATGCAATGGTCTGTGGGAGAGCCGGTATTGTGTTTGGGAGAGCTGGGATTGTGTGTGGGAGAGCTGGGATTGTGTGTGGGAGAGCTGTGGTTGTGTGTGGGAGAGCTGGGATTGTATGTGGGAGAGCTGGGATTGTGTGTGGGAGAGCTGGGGTTGTCTGTGGGAGAGCTGGGATTACAGAGCTGTATAACGGTTGAGCAATAATAGCTCCTGATCCTGTGATGCTCGTGCTATGTGGAGTCCCAGATTGAAGAGGTTGTGTAACAGAAGTAAAATCTGTCAATCCCTGTGGTAATTGGTTGGGCAATATAAAATATGGCAACTGATTAGCATTCTGTTGTGGGACTGAAGGACCAGCAGTAACATTATGCGAATGTAAATACTGAACTGGTGCTCCTGCTATTGGTAGTAGGCCTACATTTTGCATATGGCTAGATAAAGGTGAGCCAGTTGTACATTGCAAGGTGGGAGCAGAATTACATGTATTTAGCTGTACTGTATGAGTAACCATTGGTTGAATTAGAGTTGGTGTTACTAGAGTAGAAGTACCTCCCAAAGGTGAAGAAATGGCAGATCCGCAGACATGAGCTGTTGTGGTAGCTGTTGAAATCACTGCCCCATCTGACATTGCACTGATATTTCCATTATTGTCAACAAATGTAGTTACAGAACCTTGTGTAATCGTCTTTGATACTTTTGTTAATCCAATCCCTTCCTGAGATGTAAGACAATGTGCTGATTGGCTACTTCCAGAAATTGTATTATCGACACTGGTCGCCATTGGCTGTCCTATTACGGGTGAATTAAATATATTTCCAAATGTGCTGGAGTCTAAAGCAATACTACCTACAGGAATTGTATTATTTGTAGTATTGGTTGATATATTATTCACATTACCAGAGATTTGCCGAGTGTTAGGATTAAGTGTTTCTGAAGCATTCTTAGGAGTGAGTACAGATCCAGCTATGTTTTGCTCCATGGTGATGGGTTTAATTTGAGCCAACTGCTGTTCTGTATTATTACCTCGAACTCGTACCAGTAAAGGTATTAATAAGTCTGACGCAGAAATAGATGGTTCTGTACACGATGATTTTAAAAGTTGCTTTCTAGCATGCTTGGTCCTTTGGGTAATTGAATTCTGCTTATTGATCAGTGCTGCGGGAGCGGGCTTCAGAGGTCTCAATTCCTTCCAAGAATTAACAAGATATGACGTGTCTCTTTGCAGCTCTACAGGGAATACACTAGCCAGTGATCCCATCTTATCGGTGGATGAACTGATATTTTTACTATATACCAGCTGAGAGGCAACAGAGCTGGAAGACAAAAAACCTCTGCTTACAGAGTTAGATGAGGAAGGAACGGCTGTTATAGTATTGAAATGCGTCGATTCCAAACCAACAGATTTGGTAATGGTTGTCAGTAGAATTTTTGCCGGAAATTTGGTCGTACCTGTAGATGCGATCGGTGTGTTTTCTGTAGTGGAAGTACTCGTGACACTAGAGTGGTGTTCAATGAAGCTATGTTTGGTTTGTTTGTGTGATGACATACGAGGTCTTTCCGCACATGTTGTTTCATTATTATCATGTTCAAACACAGATAAAGGTCTATTTTCCCGCACTGTGAGAGACACTTCATCTGTGTGTTCAGTCTTCATAGTAACAATTGGCTTCACATATTCAGATGGTCCATTATCCTGATGAAGAGATTTAGGCTCTTCATTATCAATATCTGTGCTTACAGCTGCATAGTTTGTATCCCGCTGAGTTATGTCATTAGTATCAGTCAAACAGCCCATTCTCATTGCATGTATGTCCGAGTTAAGGAAATCAAAATCACTTAATTCCAGTTCAGTGTTGCTGTGAACTAACTCATCATCACTACTTGTATCCTGAGTATGGGCCACATCTTCACACTCCATGTCAAGACTACTATTTGAATCTTCATGTGCATCAGTACTAAGTACAGGGGATAATGGTCTTTTCTCAGGAATAAGAAGTATATTGTCATCAATATTCTTTGTGACACTATACGCATTAGGAGAATGTTGAATTTTGTCAGACTGCTCATCAACAGGGCGAGCACTAGATGGGGATGCGACATCATCATCATCGTCGTCTATTTCTATCACAGCGGATAATGTTTCTTTATCATCAATTATAACCACATCATTATCGATATGCTCAGGGATACCATCACTTTTAGGAACATGAAGAGAAACAGAAGACCTATCACAATGTTTGTCAGCTACTCTGGTACTAGAGAACATAGAAACATTATCCTCTATTTTTATCAGATTGGCATTATCAACATCATGTTCACGACTACTGACTCCCGGAGATAACGCGGCTTTATCATCATTAACACCCACATCATTATTAAGATTCTTGAGCTGTTCATCCTGCACTCGGCTACTTGATGATGCTGAAACTTCATTCTCTAATTTTATCAACCTGTTATGGAAGCCATTCTCACTCTCCTTAATAAAGGCACATATTGCATTATTTACAGGCACAGGAAGCTCGATGTTGCTATTTTTCTGAGCATTGCTAGTATTATTAATAGCATCCTTTACAGAAATATTTGATGACTCTACAAGTGGGTAGTCTGGTATTATTGGTATGGATGACTTATCATCAATTGGACGTGCCGCTGGAAATTTGTTATCTTCAGAAATGTACTTGCAATTCGTCACATGCACAACAACCATGTCAACTTGTTGAAACCGTGCATGACATTGGTAGCAGCAAAACATAAGGTAGAAGCCACAATCTTCTGAAAAACAAACAGAAAAACCTTGTTAGATGTTAGTTGAAAACTATAAAACAGTGTTTGTTTCAGAGATACAATTATTCGTGACAATACAGTATTTGGAATTGACCGGGAATCAACCCCACAACTGGTGGAAGCCGGAGTCATAGCCCACAAATACTTCCACCACACCTGTCATGCAATGTTGCTGTGGTGGAAGCATTTGCGGGCTATGATGTTTGGTGCTTCCGCTGGTTGTGGTTTCAATGCCTGATTGCTCGGTCAATGTCTCAGAGGGGCCAGTATTCACTGAAAACACCTACAGTACGGACAGGGTTCAGAATAAGGCTCTTTTACATCTTTTGGTAGAAATCGGCTGGTGCTGTAAATTTGGAACCCTAGGTACACTATGATGCATGTACCGGTCTGGCCAATATGTTATATCAATTTATGTACATGTACATTGTTTGGCGGCGCAAGTACAATCATAATGTTAGATGCACTTTTTTCTTCACCTGAGCACAAGTCATAGTTAAGCCAGTGGTGTAGTAAGATGCTACAAGATGGCATATCCTGCATTTTAATGAGAAAGCCCCTTGTATTCTCCGTAATATTTTCTGTATATTTTAGATACACTTTTCATTGTTGGATAGCAATAAGTGGAAATAATGCTAAGACAAAATTTATAAATGTCGAGATATTTTCTTGTGTATGCGCATAAATCTTGATATCATAACATGCAAACTGACATTAAACATATTCAAGAGTGAAAAAACAACCAACTTAATTCTATATTCACAACCCTTCAGTCGACATCAGGTGAATCGTGTTGCAATCCTGTATGGGCACTTTTGCCCCCAACCTTCCAGCTAACTCTAACTGAGGATGGTCTGAGACTGGTTTCATCCTCCCCTGGGAGGGAGCCAGAGTCCACCCCCCCCCCCCCCCCCCCCCCCCCCCCCGGGTAACTCCTTAAAACTATATACTCTGAGATGCCATTTCCTACTTATTGATTGATTAAACAGCATCTTCATCCTGCTTTAAAATTCTAGATATTTTCATTTTCAGAGTATGTAGGAATATTGAGACATTAAGAAACCTAAACCTCACAATTGACCACCCAAGTGTATCCGCCCTTCCACTGTCATCTAGGCTCGATTTCAATCAAATTTGTTATGTGGGTGACCCACATGATTGGGGACTGCATTTGACATTTACATTAGGATTGGAGGTGGAGATTAGGGGCAGAATGAAGGAAATTTCAATTTACCTTTCTCCGAGATCTAACAATACTTACCATTATATTACTCATAGATAACAACCTATCTGGATAGCTGGCTCTAGGAATCTAGATTTAGTAAGCTTTACCGGCTCCTGGAACCGAGTACCCAGTTCCCAACAACCGGGTACCCGTCTGCCAGAGACAATCATGTTGTTTGCATAGCTACCAAACAAGAGAATACCTATGCCTTGCCTCTGTGGGGCAGGGTGGCAGGGTCCGTAATATAATGGTAAGTATTGTTAGATCTCGGAGAAGGGAAATTGAAATTTCCTTCATTCTCCTTCGATCAATACTTACCATTATATTACTCATTGATAACACCAGATTTAGACAGTAACCTGGTGGGAAGGGGCAAGCCATACAAAGCCTCTTTTGCCCCTGGAGAAAGAACTTAAGACTTAAACTCGACATACAGTGACCTAGAAGGACCAACAAGTTTGGGACCGAATCACATTCGCATCACTGCTCCCCCCTCCCAACCCTTTTCTCCTAAAAAAAGGGAGAGAACTCACGAACATGCATCTCGCCTGAAAACACAAATATGCAGAGGGTTAACTGCTCTTTGCACATATAAGCCTGGGAATGAGCATGACTATATAACATGAATGACCATGATATAGAAACATAATACAAAAAACTGTCAAACTTGAATTACCTCATGAATATTGGATTCCAGACGTGGAGCCATCAACCAACACACTTTTGACCAGACGTGTCCCATACAGTTGAATTCCTCTCGCTGAAAGTTGTCAAAAGGGAAATGAACAGTGTGGCCACTAGACTATCATTTCAAAACAGCTAAAGCAAGTGGATTGGCGAAGTCTGACATGTCCCTCATATAGTAATCCGTGAAAGAAGACTCAACAGTGCCATTGTGCAACGGCCATGATGTCATCTAACGGGACACCATTGAATAGGGCGGTCGAGGCAGCTATTCGTCTAACAACGTGAGCCCTAGCACATTGCACCTGGTGTCCAGTCGCAATCTCGTGGGTAGTCTGAATGCATTCGACCACCCAACGACAGATAGAATCGGTGGATGCAGCGCCATATGGCTTCTTATGGGAGATCCACAGATGTCTATCACTTGACCGTAGAGTCCGTCCATTTTTTGTACTTGGTCAAAGCACGGACTGGACACCAGGCACTGGGATCACGATCAAACCTTGTTAGCTTTGGTATAATGATTGGTTTGCCGGGATATTTCAAAAATTGATTCTTTGATATAAACTCTGCTCTTGGCAGCAATCGCAGACCCTCTCCGGAGATAAATCGGCCCCTCTCTGCTGAAAGCGCATGGATCTCACTGCGCCTTCTCGCTGAGGAAGCTGCCAATAGAAAAACCGCCTTTTGAGTCAGATGCTTTAGACTAGATGAACCCAGAGGTTCGAAAGGGTGCGTGGCCAGTACATTAAGCACCAAAGATAAACTCCAGGCTGGATTGACTACCGGTTGTCTCGGTCGGAGATTGCTCATTCCCTTCACCATCACATTCAACTGGGCCACCTCTGGACTATCCCTGTTGGCTAGACAAGGAATAACTGATGCCAAAGCTGACTTGTATCCAGCAATTGTGACAGGAGCTAGTCCTGTAAAGAACAGCTCACAGAGAAAGTCTGCTATTTGCTGAATAGTGGATTGAAAGGGATCAATATCCTTTCCTTCACACCACTCTGCAAATTTGTTAACCTTGTGGTTATATGACTTGAAGGTTGACCTCCTCACGGCTGCGATGAAACTTGCAGCCTGTTGAGAAAAGCCTTCCGATGTGGAACGTTGTTTGATAACATCCACGCAGTCAATTCGAACATCTCGGCCCGCTCATGTCGGAAGCGACCCATGGCCTGGGAGATTATGTTCGGAATCTCGGGCAGCTGCACTGGATTGTCCACCAGCAGATCCAGAAGATCCGTGAACCACACCTTGCTGAGCCAAAATGGTGCTATTAGCAGGACCAGGCACGGCTCCTCCATAATCTTAACCAAACCTTCGGCAGAAGAATGGTGGGTGGATACGCGTAAGCGTGCATCCCTCTCCAGCTTATCGCCAGAGAGTCTGTATCGACGGCATTTGGATCTGGAATCGGCGAGACATAAGTCATGATTTTGACATTTTCCATTGTGGTGAACAAGTCCACGCTTGGTTTGTCCCAATGCTCGAAGATCCTTTGTAGAACTGGATGGTTGAGAGACCATTCTGTTGGCAGAATCCTCTGTCTGCAAGACAAAGCATCCGCCAGAATGTTCAATCGCCCAGGAATGTGACCTGCTTTCAAAACAACCGAGTAATTCCTGCACCATTGAATCAAGTGCCACACCTTCATACACAGTGTGGGTGACCTGGTCCCGCCGTGGCAATTTATGTATGATACTACTGTCGAATTGTCCGATTGTATCAATACCACCTTGCCCCTGACTTTTGCAAGAAACTTTTCCAATGCCAGTTCCACTGCCATCATTTCCAACAGATTGATATGCAGCTGCCTCTCTTGGTCCATGTGCCCGAAACCTGGTGATCTCCCGGGCAGGCCCTCCACACCTCCAGCGATGCATCCATGCACATGGACAGCTGGCGGTGGGGTAGGTGAAGAGAAACTCCTACTAGGATATTCTGACGCTCCTTCCACCATACAAGATGCAATATTATTGGCTCCAAAACTGGTACCAGCTTTGACAGGGGTTCAGTTCTCTGTTTCCACAGACATCAGATAGAACTGGATAGGTCTTTGCATCAAAGCAGCGTACGGGATTACCTGCTCCATGGAGACCATCATGCCCAGCATCTGAAGAAACCTCCTCGCCGGAATGTGGTTTCCCAATCAAAAGCCCTTGAGGATGGCTAACAGAGACACCACTCTGGGCTCTGTCGGGTAAACCCTGTCTTCCTCGAGATCGAATCGCATCCCCATATAAGCGAAGTGTTGAGTGGGCATCTACTCGGATTTCTCCCTGCTGCCTAGATCTGAAAGCAATTTCAGAGTCAGAGTAGTATCCAATCCTAACCTGGCTGGCGTGTCCGCCTTGATAAGTCAATCGTCTATGTAGGTGTGAAGCACCACATTCTCTCTTCTGAGAACCGCTGTCACTGCTAGGACCATTCTGGTGAAAACCCTTGGAGCTGTCGACAGGCCGAATGGGACGACTACAAACTCCCATACCTGATTCTGAAACGCGAATCTCAGAACCTGTGACAACCCCTGTTCATTGGAATGTGGAAATATGCATCTTTCAGATCGATCCATACACACCACATTCCTTTCCTCAATCCTGCCATTATCGATCTTGGAGTTTCCATCTGAAACCGAGGCGTATGGATAAACCAATTCAATGGCCTGAGATTGAGTACAGGTCTCCACCCCCCACCCCCCATGCTCTTGGGGACAAGGAACATGTTTGAATAGAAACCTGGAGTGCTCTGGTTTGCTGGTTTTATTGCTCCCTTCAGTTCGTTTTGAATGGCTTCTAACTTGTCTGGCTCCCTTGGTACGGGAGTCGAGACAGGTGCCAGACAGATTTTGTGATGGGAAATCCCACCACTCTGGCATGTATCCCTGGGATATCCATCCCAGGACCATACTGTCTGACGTCACACCTTGCCAAGCCCAGACAAAAAGCATGAGCCTTCCACTCACTATAGGCGCATTGAAGCCTAATGCGTGTGTCTAGTTCGCGATCTGCTCCCCCACCCCCCTCTTAACGAGAGAGAACCATTTTGGTCTTGGCTTGACTGGTACCGCGGTTCCTGTCGCACAGGCGCGGTCCAGGCAGATATGAAGGGAGCTACCATACCCTCAGGTATGATCCACTCCCTTCTTTCCACCCTTGGTGGCCTCACCCTTGCCCTGCCACTTCCCGCCTCTCAGGCGATCAGGGCCATCACTGGGGTGGGCAGGAGCCTCCACAACCTTCCTCTCCTTCTTAGCCGCAGGCGGCTACGAAGGCCCAGCAATAGCAGAAGCTGGCTTGGCTTTCGTCTTGTTCTTATGCTTCTTCTGCTTCTTGGAGGCAGGTTAACCAGTTAACGGTTTAACAACAACCCCTAGTGCATGCGCCTGGCGCACTAGTTCCAGCTGAAGGTTAACTGCTAAGCGACTGCGCTATGTTAGCAGTGTCCTCAAGGATGGCCTGCGCTTGGCCATTGAAGATGTTAGGGCTGTTCAGGGGCGTTCCAAGCAAACACTTCCTGACAGCCGTAGCCGGATGCATATGGTCAAGGACCATCTGCCTCCTGGACTTTGCAACACACGCTTGCTCCCTGGCCAAAGCGTTCATCGACAGCACCAGACCGTCGTTATCGCAAGACAGCGCCACAGGTGGCACAGGGTGACTGAAGCAAGCGATAGGAGTGATTAACAGCATTCATTGCTGCCCTCAATCCCTCATCACAAAGGGACAGGACTTCCTCATTGTGTGCTTGGGATTTGTCCACAAGCGCCTGAGCGGGCCCTCCCGCTCCAGCACTCTGGACCCCAAGAACCCAATGGTCATCCTCAGTGACTGTTGATACAACACCATAGCGCTCATACTCCCCTCTGAGAATACGGCACCTTGCCCGCACCTCCCTAGAGGCTGCAGGGAGCTGGCGCTTGGTAAAGAGTTGCTTGCTATAATTAGCCTCGAGCAACTCCTTGAACCATGGATCCAGTCCAATGGACTGAATCTGAGCCATGGGCAAGACCCCCTTCTGAATCGACGCAACCGATGGACGGGGGTGTGTCTTCTTCGGTCATGGCCGAGACCATGGCCGAGACCACGGCCGGGTCCACCCTGGCTAGCCAAGCCAGAGCCTTGGACCAGTCTGTCTCTGATGAAGACACCCCCGTGGACACATCACCCATTGATGATGTATTCACCGGTCTACCAGCAGCAGCCTCTCGGCTAGGAGCCACTGCTGGAAAGCCAGCACCACTGGTACCATACAGTTCTGCCACCAGCCCGTGAGACAAAGTGTTCCATGGAGTAGGCCCGCACAGAAAACCATGCCGTAGCGGTTATGGAACCGTGGCCATACACGGGCGCCAACGGGCCCCCCCCCTCCCCCCCGTGTGGCTGCTGGATCAGGCGAGATAGGCGTGTACCAAGCCTGGCGAGCAACACCCGTCACTGTGTCGGTTGGTGGCAAACCAACCAGCACTGGATGGGGGCCCGGTACTGGTGTGGCCTAAACCACGGGCAGAGAGGCTGCCCTGGCATGCGCCAAGCCAGGCAGATGGAGGGCGGTTCCGTCCAGAATGGAATCGACCTCCATGCACTCCACCCGCAGTATCTCAGGTTGCAACAACCTCTCCTCTTCGGCCTCCTCATCCTCAGACCCCGAAGGGTCATCACCGGATGAGGAAGCACTGGAACCGTCCTGGCAAATGGCTCCCATGCCCGATGGACCGGCTGCCACTACTGGACCACCAGGAAGGAGGTGGCCGCAGAGACAGTACCCGCCAGGCTGGAGCCCGACGGGATCACCAGGGAGCCATACGAGATGGCCCCCTCGGTAACCAGTCCAGAACCCTGTCCAAGGACAGGGTCTGTACCGGACATGGAGAGATTACCCTACAGTCTTCGGGATCAGAGACGACATCAGCGTGGGCAGGACGCTATGCATGAAGCCTTGCATAATGGGCCCAAACCACGCCAGAGGTGCCATCTCCGAACCCTCCAACTGCAGACGAGGAGCGGCTCCAGGGGCCAAAACGGATGCTCCCCGATTTACTTTCGCACCGCCTGACCCCGTGTCAGACCCAGCCAAGTCCTTCAGGGCAAGGAACTTGATTAACAACTCGATCGGCCACACTGAACAGCCATTACACCTATTATCAACATTACAAGCTGAACATCGAAAACAGACATGGTCTTTATAGGCGACCTTAACGAGTTTGTGACACTCTGAGCATGATGGCGGTGTAGGCTTGGCCTGAAAACAAGCACAAGCCTAAAATAAGCAAGCGGGACATAACAAGAATGGAAGGCACACAAATAATTTTCAAATATTTTGACAATAAATTAAATGTTAACCCTCCAGCACCCCACACTCGCAACGTTACAACCAAGATCGCATAAGCTGGAGACAAGAACGAGAGCGTGCCAATAATACACCCATATATTGATCCTGAAGGATGTATAAATAAGGAACCAGGAACCATATCGATAGCATTCGCGATATATTTAAGAATTAATTTCAAAATTATACTTCTTAAACGAAGGTCAAAACGATACGTGAAGAAAACAACAAAATGAATAAACAAACTGCCGTAGAACACGGTAAAACCACAGAACACACATCTTAATCAACAATTTTGAAATCATCGATCAATGCAAACAGATCGTGATTTGCACGCAAAACTTGACATAATTCTAATGTTTCTGGTACAAACATGCACGCAGCACCAAGAATAAGATGTGCGAATTAATGAAACATTTCCTTCACCATAAAAATCCGAGAAATCAAACGGGTGTGATGTCACATGCTCGGATAATATGGAGAACAACGTCAGCCGATTTTAGTGTTAAAAACCGTATAGCCAACATCCAGTTTCATATTACTGCCTGATCGATATTTGGACTTTTATCTTGATTAAAGGAGGCGATCTCATCTGGCATATTTCGTTGTAACCACACGTCCCAGATTCGGGGTCAGAAATTGGGGCATGCAACACAGATGAAATTTCAGACTTAAGTCTCCATATAGCTAGAGAATAACATGAAAGAATACGCCTGAGTTTCAGTAGCTCCTTCCATGGTAAATCCAATAATTCCAGATGCGAAACAGCTAAATTATGCACAAAGAAAACACAAAGAAAACTAAGATTTCTCTATATGCAAAAAGAATGATTGTCTCTGGCAGACGGGTACCCGGTTGTTAGGAACCGGGTACTCGGTTCCAGGAGCCGGTAAAGCTTACTACATCTAGATTCTTAGAGCCAGTTATCAGGATAGCTTGTTATTAATGAGTAACATAATGATAAGTATTGATCGAAGGAGAAAATCAAAGTTGGTGAAATTCTTATGTTGCCACAGGACCAGGCCTGCACTGGACTAAATATTCTGTGAAAAAATTATGTCCAAGCCGTGTACATATATAGAACCATAGCTATCAGGCGATTACAAATAACTTACTTGTATATTAATTGTTCATCAGAGGATATGATGGACCACGGGATACAGTCCCATATTAAAATGACAATCTACTTGCTGAAACAAAATACCCATGGTACTACCCAACGGGCAAGCATAACATCGGAGAGGCAGAACCGTACTGTCTGTCAGTAACCTGCAGTACAATGCCTACTGACAGACCAAGTCTGACCAGGGTTTTAGATTACCCTGTAGCTATGAACTTACAAGTCATGCCCAAATGAAATCTGCCCATATTAGTGAGACCAAATTAAAATCCTACTGGCTGCTATGAACACTAATTAACTGATTTACAGTCAATTAAAGACTCACAGATGGATGCTGTGACATTTTATGTTTATTCAGAGATCTTATTGTCCTATTTAAACTAAACGGCTCAAAATCAATCTCTCAGATTCCAAAATTCTCTAGTTTCTAGGAGCGTTGATGGATCCCGGACCAGATAGGTGGTATGCCCAAATGAAGTAAATCTAAAGCCCTGCTGACCAAAAGGTAAATGATCCAAAAACAAGCAAACTTCAAAGCCTGAGAAAAAGTACAAAACCTTTCAAAGTCAGGTATTATGATAGTAATATGATGCAGACTACATTTAAAGTTATCCTGAAGCAATAACACTAGGAAATATTTGACAATTTCAGTGACGATCGTCTTCTTCTGAGCTGCCATTTTAATTTGATTTTTGTAGCCGCCATTATTTGGGATTCTATTGCTCTCGCTGTCGTGCCAAGACCAGTATAAAAGCATTCCCATAACGCAAATGATAATCATTGTACTGTTGGCCGCCGAGGTGAACAAATCTACTTGTATTGTGTGCAGTAAGCTTATAGGAGTTTGATTCTAAATGCATACAAGTTTCATCCAAGGAAGTTGGGATCGCTCACTTATCGCGCGCTGGCGTATGAAATCTCGTGAGAATGTGAGTGTGTGTCTTCAAGCAAACTCTTTCATGAATAGTGCCATCAATTATTTACAAATATATATCAGAATTAATTTCTTGGCATCTTACAAATATACTTAATATATGCCATGCCCATCATTGTGGGAGTGAACTTATTATCTGGGACCACCTAAATATTAGGTATACTCTAATAACCATCATTTATTACACTAAAATTAGTATACAATTTGACATTCCATGTCGTCGTGAAAAAATACAAATCATGTGATATTAGAAAGATTTATTTCCAGTATCCAGGGTGAGTACTCGTCTGTGACACATGGGCCATGATTTGGACTCGGAAATAGCTATATGCGCAAGTGACCGAGTATTGCACTTTAGATCCGATCCCAATTTCATCCAAGGAAGTTGGGTTCACTCAGTTATCTCGCTCTCTCGCACTGGTGTATAAAATCTCGCGAGAATATGAATGTGTGTCTTCAAACAAACTCTTCCGTGAATAGTTCAACCAATTATTTACTAATACATGCTAGTCAAAAAAAGTTTGTTTTAGACACAATGGGGCAAAAAAAGATATTGCGCTTTCAACCATCTATATCAAGCATGTGGCAGATATTTAACATCATGTGTGTATGACCATTCATTGCGACAAAAATGATAAAGCATCAGCCACAACGTGATTAGATAAACAATGCTCATTCCCAGGAAGATAAATTATTCTTCATATAGTGATTGGATAATTTTGTCGTGCTAGCATATGAGAAAATGGGAATCGAATGATCCGCAGAAGCGGTTTAAACGATATAGATATTTCCCGGGAAGACTTGTCTTAGGCATCAATCATTACCCATTGCGCTTTTCGTGATTGTCGCTGATTAGATCCTTTATCAGAGGCTTCAATATATATATATATATATATATATATATATATATATATATATATATATATTTTAACGAGAGCGAGGTAGCTCGCCTCTATTTAGATTGGAATTGTAGATTTAGGATATATTGTGTAGATCTCTTGTGGCCATTAAACGCATACCCTTACTATTGGGGCTACTTGTACCTACCGCTGGTGGCCTGCGGTAATTGCTGACTGTACATTTGCATCAGAATTAAAATGGTATTGTGATTTGCCCCACTGTATCCACGTAGATATCTTAATCTCTACTTCAACACGCACACACACACACACAACACACACACATATATATAGTAGGGGAATGTGTGGTACTGGGTTGGGTAGACGAGAATTCAATGGCTGTAATATAATGCCTTTACTTAATCCAGATAATTCTTCATTATCAGAAGCTTGGCTTACAAAGGATTTAAATAGAAAAGAAATGTTAGGGTTTTTTCAATTCTTTTTTATATAACAAAATTTTCAAATAAAGATTTGTTAATGAGTTATACATACACATATGAACACAATAATGATGCATTCCATTTGCATTGTAGATACTTGATGGGTGAAACTCAAAAGCTAAAACATCATTATGATGTGTGATGTCACAGTCTATGTGTGACGTCAGAATATTAATGCTTTAATTAATTTAGGGAACATGGATATGATGGGTTAATCCAGTATAAGAGGCCTAAGTGATTTTCTCACTATGTAACTTGGTGAACTATTGATAGATCTAGTGTTTTTGAAGTCGATGTTTGTACGGTAGACCAGGCATCAATATTACTTGAAATTAACATGACACATTCATTGCAAATGATTGGCGCCATTATGATTGGAAAATAGTTCCTTTAGATTTTATTATATTGGTCAATTTAATTGTATAATTATTTACATTTCTTGTATAATTATTATATTTGAGATTCTATTTTCAAGTGAGTTTTATCAAATTTTAATATGATAAGATTGTCACCATCTTTAGGCATTATATGAACATCGGTGCATTTATACATCAAACCATGTGTTTGTTCATCAACCACACGACAGTGTTTTGGTGGGAAAATCGCCAAGTCCCACTCATGAGTTCGAAACATATCTCTAATCGGCTCACACGTCAACTAGGAGCTGCTTATTTTCAAGAGTCCACGAACTCACCATGTAAAAATATTTTAAAGTAATAGTGTGCCTGTGTCATCTCGTCCTGTCATCGTCTCAATGTGATCATCGTCATCAGCCATCAGTCAATTTTTTCTGACCAGTGATGTCCATCTCCCGGCCAAATCACAAAGTGAGAGGAAACTATTGCCTACTTTGGGTGGGTAGGAGTCTAAATTCTCTACCCGTGATGTCATCAATCTAATCACCCTCAGACCAAATTCCAAAGCAAGCAGAACTTGGTGCCTTGTTTGGGTGGGTAGTAGGCTAAATTCTTTACTATTCTCTTCTGTATCGGTAACATTCTTCTGGATTCATCATCCGCTTCTTCATGGTTAGTGGTCTGGAGTGAAGTTGTTTCACGTGTTTTCACTCCCAGCGCCACGACAGATCGGATGTTCATCTGTTCGCCTTCATTCGTGTGGTGCAGAGACTGTCCAGATTTTTACTTATGCAACCAAGTTTCAAAATATTCTATAAGTAAATCTTCATACTTATTATTGAAATATTTCTATTTAAATTGATTGGATATTTGTTTCATTTTGTTATTATTACGTCACTTGCCCAAGTTCAAATAACCAACAATCGTTCAGTAATGATCATGTACACTTAGTTAGTTTCCAGTTCCAGGGCCTGAGTAACTAATCAACCAATTCATAAAGGGTTTATTCCACTTTCGCCTACGTTCCACTTTTGCCTACATGTACTTTCGCCTACGAGGCGGGGGCCAAGTTTTATCAACTGAGTTCAAACGATAAATAATTATTAATTTTTTCCCAGATGATAAATGTTCATCATTTTATCAAAATCGAACGTTTGATGCATCTCTGTTTAATACTGATCAGTGATGAGATTTGAAACCTTATATGCCAGATTAGTTTGATTATGTCAAATGATCACTTGCTCACTTGATCACTTGCTCACTTGATCACTCGCTCACTTGCTTATATAAACCGAGAGCTCCTATAATCCCGTAATCCCACTGCACAGTAGTCCACTTTCGCCTACGCTAGTTTCACAAAATTTACTGTAGGCAAAAGTGGAACGTAGGCGAAAGTGGAATACACCTCATAAAGTAAGTTCTAGATTGGTTGAGTGGTTCATCAGTCTTTTGAATTACCCGGTAAATTTCGTTATTATCCTACCGA
Source organism: Chaetoderma sp. LZ-2023a (assembly GCA_034401795.1). Taxonomy (NCBI): domain Eukaryota; kingdom Metazoa; phylum Mollusca; class Caudofoveata; order Chaetodermatida; family Chaetodermatidae; genus Chaetoderma; species Chaetoderma sp. LZ-2023a. Next base: position 13,285,805 of record CM067372.1, read on the forward strand.
GTAGCAGTCAACTCGCTATTAAAATACCATTGAACTTGTAATGCATAATCCTTGAATTAAAATATGCATTCAAATTGATTATAAGTTTGCTATGCTATTTGGTGATTGCCTCTTTAATAAATAATCCCTTAATGAAAATTAAGCGCTGATTGATTAAAATTTCAATCAAATTTCCCCACAAAATTTTCTTTCCGCTTATTTGTGTATTAATTTACTCAGATACTATATCCATGCGCTTGTAACGCATCACTGGTGCTTTTAAAATGTAATAAATTATAGCGTCAATTCACTACTCCATTCATACTGTATCGATATCAATTCATCTACTCCGTTTTATCTGTAAAGAATGATTAAAGTTTTTTGTGTTTTCATAGTTTCATTTACAGAATTTTCTCTACCGCATGCAGATTAACCATCAAATAGTACCATTCCCAGATAGACGAATTTTCTGGTTCTGGTAAAGAAGTTTAAACAGCTCTTGTCTTTTGAAAGCGAGATTGGAACTGTTTAACCTTAACTGCTAGAATTTGAATCGATGCATATCGGGGTTAATCGGCCGTAGGTTTTCTGATTACGACTTCAACGTCATTAGATAGATCAACGATAATATTGTGGTCAGTTAATGGGGAGCTCTGGTGGTGACTGAGAAACGTGCAACTTTGACCAAGTCATACATATCTGAATTTTGATCCCATACTGTTATCGTACATCTATACACCGTTTGGAATATACATGTATCCACTTGAGGGCTATACATGTATCTTGATTCTTACCCCACAACCCCCCCCCCCCACCCACCCCCCTCCTTCGGTTTGCCACGAAATCTGGTTTAAAAAATATAAATAAAATTATCAGTATTGTTTTCAATGTCTACAACATTTTAATAAGTAAGGCTATACTTCTATGATGCTTTTTCGCCATACGAAGAAAGCGGTAAAAATAAATAACAGAAATAAACTCGAGATCAGTGTTTCTTATGGCATCTAAATTTTGGTGTAAGGCAGGGTTGGGTTTTGGACTGTCCAAAACTAATTTTAAACAGACTTTGTCCAAAACCTGTCTTAAACCTGTCTTAAAGGGTTTAAACCAGTCCAAAACTGTCCAAAACTAATTTCAGCATATTTGTACTATGCTTATTCATGCTTACTTACTAGTCTTAGTAAATAATGCAATGAAAGAAACAAAACACCATAATAACATACAAATTGTATTACATTGTATATTAAGATATAAAGTTATTACAAATATTATGCATGTTAACAGATTAAGATTACAGGCATGAAAATTCAGTTTTATGAAATGTGTAAGAGGTATGACATGTTGCTTATGCTCATTTAACCTTCAGTAATCTAAATCAGACAGTCCTCTCAGCATCCTATAACAAAAGACAAGCTTTGATGCTTTCTCTACTCCTAGTCTGTTCCGGATATTTGTATGTATGTAACTGAAATTGCTAAAGATTCTTTCAATGGATGCTGATGAGGCTGGCGCATCCATCAATTGAAGGGCCATGTCTATAAAATCTGCAGACACACCTAGAGGTTTCAGACCTTTCCACCATGTCAGTGGAGGTACCTGGACAGCAGCATCAGAGAAATAAGATACAAGAACTAAACAGATGAACTTAATTAAGAAGATTTACTTGATTACTGATTTCTAATAGAAAGTGGAATAGAATTATATAGTGATGAAATAAGCTGATAGTTGTATTAATTGTCAGACTAGAGATTAGTCACTGTATGCTAGTTGTGTAAACATGTATCAGATAGCTATCAAAAAGCAATGAGAAAACTTAACTAGCAGGGCTAAGTTAGCTAATAGTAGTAAAAACATCTTAACAGACTTACTGTCACTTACATGTATGAGCTGTGATCTTATGATCAGTGTATATATGTGTTGGCAATTTTAAAGCAGGTAGACAGGCACTTAATGTTTAGACAAATACATGCACTATCAGTAGATTCAGTTGTATGTCTTCCAGGTTTTAATCCCTGAATCACAGTCTAGTCTCAATTATAAGGAAAACACCATGCTGAATATTTTTGAAACTAATTTGACTGGTAGTAACAGGTTTTAATCAACTTAAAATATAATTTAAGCTTATGGAGAAATATTTTTGACCAGGATTTTAGGTTTTGGACAGTTTTGGACACTTTACAGGTGTCCAAAACCGATTGTGAGCGGACGGTTTAAACCTGGTTTAAACCACTAGTGTCCAAAACTTACCAACCCTGGTGTAAGGATAAGGATATATAGCCCGCTTGAGGTCCAGTATATTATTTAGTTGATGCATTTCCATGCTTTGTCGTATTAGGCTGATGATTACACGCTATCCTAACATCTCTTTCACACCTTGTCTATCTATATATCTCTATATATATATATATACACACATAGAGCGTAGCATACGAGTAGATCACGCTGAAGGTGCTTATGTGGGGGACGTAGTACCTGAGCATAGCGAGTCCATCATAGTCCCCATGTCGACTATATGTTGCTATACCACACTACATTTTGTTTGTTGTGTACAACCTATTTTAGGATGACGTTCATCCTAACCATGAAGGCCTCTGCCTATTGTCAGAAAACATCAGTTATCACCTGCACTTAGTGATGAACACCACTACAGAATCGCAGGATTTTTTTATGTCCAAGCTACAGCACGGAGAAGATAAACCCAGCTGGCCTATTCCACAATGACCTGGGATATGTACTTGAAAAACCTGCAATCACAAAGGAAATCTGTGAAAATAACTCTATTAATATGTTTGTATGACCATGAGAAAGTGATTGTAGAACCTGGCAGGTCCTGGAAATTGTGTACAGTTATCTTCAATATTTCCTAAGTTATGATATATAATGTACATGTACCACAAAGTAACTCAAATTAAGGTATATTTATAAATGGTATTTTAGTGTATATAAGTTTTGTGTTTTTTCTTGTTAAAAACTTACACAAATACGCAATAACTGATTTTAGTTTATAGCATATAAGTTTATGGTTAAGTTGACAAGCAGAAGAAGCAATTTGACAATTTCCAGTAAATTTGTCACAAAATCTAAGATTTTCACCCCAAAAATAGCTCAATAAAAATTCTGAATGGAAGTTCTGGAGCCTACCACCATAGAATCCTTCTAACCAAATTTGGTTAATATGTCAAGGAGCTATGGAGTAGCATTTTGACCATTTTCAGTAAATTTTTCTTAAAATCTAAGATTTTCACCAAAAAATTGACGAATCAAAATCATGAATGGAACTTCTAGAGCCCATCACATGATCCATCAGCATATTCTCTCATTGTGTTTAAGATACCTGAAGCTTAATCAAAGAAGACCTACTTGACTTTACTTATGCCAGTCGGGGAACAGCTGCACATCTGGTTGAGACCATTACAGGGCAACTTGTCAATTGCGGGCTTAAACTAGAAAATGTGAGAGGACAGGCTTCTGACACTACAGCTGCAATGTCATCTGGTGATCGTGGCCTTCAACAATAGCCATAAGTTAAATTTGGTAATTACCTCAGCATCAAAGTTACCCCAGATTAGGAAAGCTATCACGGAAATATACTGAGATGTATCTGTTCTTCAATGCGTCTCACAAAAGTCTGTGATTCTTTGAACGTGTGATTGATATTCTGGACGAAAGAGATCGTCAAGAGCAAAAAGATATTACTGGGCAGCACAAGTTGAAAGGACTGTGTAAGACAAGATGGGTAGGGTGCTTCGAAGCAATTGATAATTTCCTGGATCTGTCCAATGCAGTTCAGACTACATGCGACATCATTATCAACCCCCCTCTCTATTCCGAGGATGAAGAAATTTGCAAACTAATAGAAGAGAAATGGAACTGGGACGGTGATACGAAAACTTGTGCCCAAGGCATATTGGCAAGTTTTGACAACTTCGAGATGATCGTATCATTGATCATATTGAGAAATGTCCTTCAGCCGCTCGGAGAAATAACGATACGACTACAAAAACAGGACATCGATATCAGGTCAGCGTACTTATCATTGGCAGACGTTAAGAGGGATATGGCTATACTCAGAGGGGATATTGATGCCAGATTCGTTCTTTGGTACAAAGACATTCAGGACCTAGCTGGCAATCTTGGTACGAAATGAGTGTCCCCCGAGCTAAGGGGAGAAATATACATCGATCAACCCATCCAGTCCAATCACCATTAGAATTCTACAAGAGATCAATTGCCATTCCATTTATTGATGACGTCAGCTGCCAGATGTGTGAGCGATTCTCTCCGGACAGTACAAGTGTAGTATCGACATTGATTAGCCTAATCCCTAGCCTTATGGCAAAATCTAATATTACAGACCTTCCATCCAAAGATTGTAGAGGATTTAGAAGCATATAGAAATAATTTGCCACGGTTCAACAGCCTCCGAGTTGAACTCGAGATTTGGCGCAGAAGATGGGTCGGTGAGCAATCACCACCAGATTCACTACTGAAAGCGTTGAATGCGTGTAGTCGAGACTTTTTCCCGAATCAAGCCATCCATCTCCAGATTGCATGCGTCATCCCAGTTACCAGCTGCGAAGCCGAGGTCATTTTCCGCCATCCGTCGGCATAAAACTCAGTTACGATCAACAATGGGAGAGGAGCGACTGACATCGCTCATCTTAATGAACATGTACTATGATACACATATCGATATTGATAACGTAGTCAGTAGATTTATTCAGAAAAGACCGCGCCGTTTGTTTTCCCCTATGCAAGAACTGTAGGAATGGACCTTTCCGGTTTTAGCTTTGCCCCGCCAATCTCTAGCTAAGCTCTACTTACACCTCGCTCGTGTTGGGATCGATCGATTTCTTAACACCATGACTATCAATTTAGAGAAGACTACACATGTAAGTTGTTGAATATTTTGAAACTAATCGACTGGGTGTTGTTCCTGCATAAGGGAGCAACAGAGCCCAGTCAAATTAGCTTCAAAATATTAAACTTAAATAGCAAAGAATTACAAAGACATTCAATCCATACAACGTGTCAGACTATTCAAGATTTGATGGCGGGCCTTCGAACACTTTATGATGTAATTGATGTGACGTCATCCTACACGTGTTGAGCTGATTATGCCATCATATGTGGTCAGATGATAGATGGATACTCTGGAAATGTCTGATTGTTATATCATTATCATGTGACAATAGTGTCAAAAACATATTAAGAAATAAACCATTTTAAATGTTTCTTAGAAGTCGTCTTGAGCAAAGTTCATATGCCAACTGCTTATGCGGCAAGCTAGGATGTGTAGCCTATATGATACTGGTGCTCACTAACCATTTAAAAGTGAAACAATGCAATCCATCCATCGATTCATCTATCCACCTATTTATATTATAGGTAGGATAGTAACAACAAGGTATTGGTTATTTTCCCCGATATCTGTGTTAAGGGGCGGGCCTTCACCCTGCCAAGTTGATGCCAGCCGGCTCCATTGTGTGGAGCTGGTGGATCCAGTGCCAGCCCTCAAAATTTCAAATATTTGCGAGACCCATTTTTGGGTCCCGTGTTTTCATGTCTGCGTAACCAATTGTTCGGTTGCGCAAAATCGGTTTGCGTAACCAATTGGTTGCACAAATTGGTTACGCCAATATTTTATCCAAACCTGCTTTATCTGAACATATTTCATCTGTATATTAAGTTAATAATGAATTTAAAGTGCATGTTGCTGAATTATCATTAGCATATTGATTACAGCATGGACCTATCCACCAATTGCCTAATTTACAGATAAAATATGTTTAGTTACTCAACTATTGACCTCATAATCAATTACATCACATATAGGTTGATGTCACCATTCACTATTATAATTGAGAGACAATAATAACTCTCATAGTAGTCTTTCAGTAAGTATTAATTGTATGTCTTTGCAATTTAATAAACTTTCTGTTGATTGTTTTGAGGGGAAGTTTGTTTCAAAGTAATCACCAAGTTAGCGTTACCATGAAATTGAGATTCTGGGACAAAGCTTGGAGCATAGCTTAGCTAGAGATGGGTGGGGAATAACTAAAAGTGGATTCATCCATTGTGATATAAGTACTGTAATATGTCTCAAGTAAATTTGTCAAAAAGCAGATTGAGTTTTTGTTTTATGTCCATTCATTCGTTCCATTTCATGACCAAGAAGAATATTTTGGAAAATTTACCCCTGAAATTACAAGCTCGATAACTGAGCCAGTCATTCAGGTTTACTTAAGTCTCCAAAAACAATACTCCTTTGGTCTGCAAATGTACATTTTCCCTGCCAAAATATCAGTATTTGTATGACAACACTCATTGGTAACATCTTTCCACCTTGCAACAATTTCAGGGTTCATACACCTAGGGCACAATAAAATTCCATACTTTTTCCAAACATATATTTCAAAATTCCAGACCAACTATAATAATTAGTGACTAATGACCCAATATTTATAAATATCTTAACACCCTCCTCCCACCCCACCCACGAACCCCCACTACAAAAACAAAGAATTGAATATCTTACATTATTGTGGCTTACCTAGTTGAGCAACCCTCTCCAGCCTACCCACCACCACCTTGAAATCAATGGCTTCCAGTCATATTATTTTCAAAATATTTAAAAGAATATGCTTTAATTTGTAAAGAATTCCACCTGTATCAAAGAACTACCGTCTTAATTGACCCAAAAACAACAGGGGTTGAAACGTTTATAAAATTGTAGCTGTGACGGGTAGATTTTTTTGTAACTGTTACCAAATATTTGTACTTGTAGAAGCAGCGTACATTTCTAATATAAAACAATAACCCGCAAGTCCACCACAATAAAAAACGCAAGCAGCTCTTATAGTAGATAGCTTGACCCTTCTTAACTTGTACGCTTTAAACTGACAATTTAGTGCAAATGCCATTTAGTTGAAAATAAGAGTTACTACGCACCGGTTTTCCTGACATATAGTCCTGTTTTCTCGGTCGCTCCAAAGCAATGAACCACTTAAATATCGGGTGGTATTACCGTCAGAACCTTCCAATAATAATATATTGGGTCATATAACCCATCACAGTGGGCGCTAACATATTGCTTTACTGCGTTTAAAAGCGGCACAGTGACTAGATTTTTCGTTCGCCATTAGCCATCAATATTAATCGCAAGAGTCGCACAGAGATTGGTTGAAATAAATCATGTGATTAATTCGTTATGAATGACAACGAGGCACGTGATAAAAATGTTACTACGATAGTAATTTTCGTTCATGCCTATTGAAATCGGATATCCCGCGAGCCAATCAGAAACTACGAGTGTGCATTATCGATTGTTATTAACTACGACTGCGCAGTCACGCGAGAGATTTCTCATTACCGATGTATTAGCAGAGCCCTCTCTAGTCTGATTCGTGACATAATTTTTATTGTTGAAATTAGTAACCGGGATCGTGGCGTTCTGTAAGAATGGAATGTTTATGTTTTTGGAAGCGTTTATTTACGAGAATCCAGTTGGATTCCCGTATTTTTCAATTTCGGGAATATTATGAGAATCCCGTCGAATTTCGAGGCCTGAATTATTGTGTGTCATGGACAAATATACACTAACACAGTAGCTCGGATCTATGAATGTAAAAGTTTAACTAAAAAGATAAATTCTTAAACAGCTGCCTCTACAAGCCAACTGAAACTCAAGGAGAATATACTATGAGCCTCACTCAACAATGCATGTCTTCCTATGTTATATCGGGATCCAATCGCTTATATAAAATAATACATCGGGAACATGCCAGCCGACGGTTGCATGTACTTGCATGCAACGGTTTATAATTGAACAGTCCGTTGTTGATGTATAAAATTGAACAGTCCGTTGTTGATGCATAACGTGTAGCGAGACTAGTTCCCGGCCGATGTAGTAATGCTAGTGGCAATACAACGGAAGTTTGTCTCTGATACATGCGCGCTGTCGCTTATTTATAGAATTTGACAGACAGATGTTATCGATCTTTTAGATGTTTGAAAATGCTAAATTCCGTTGTAAATAGCATGCTTCATATCAAAAAGTTGTTGAAATTTTTGTGTTTTCCATGATCAGAGATAACTACCGTTCTGGGCTTCGTCACTTACGTGACCACTTTTTCGTTCATGGTAATTTTACTTCAAGTAAACGGCACGATCGTTTCGTTCGCGCCAAATTTTAAGGGCTGTGCTCCTCTGGGATGGCGGGCCTTTTGTAGCCTGTTTTATTCCATTGGGGGTTTTGGCGTCTCATGGAGGGAGGGGCGCCTTAGTTTCCGCCACCCTTCTTCTTTTCCTTTCCCTAGCGGGCAGCACGGTGGGTGAGTCCACCATGCTTGAGCTGGGGGCCCCTTTGACGGGTGTGTTGTGGCTATTCTTGGCGGATAGTTCAGTTTTTGATGGCTCTTAATAATTCCGGTTTTGTCATTCTTGGCAGTATTCATGTTTTTACCAGATTAATAACAAAGTCTCAAACACTTCGAACCACGCTACCGCATCATACAAGTGCTCTCCTCAGACCCCTCCAACCAGCAAACGCAAATGCTGACAAACACCAGATGGGGGACACATAAAGCCCCACCTAGGCCAACACAATCGTATGAGGCCACTCTATTCCTCTGATGAGTTCAACACTTTGAACGAAACGCTTAAAGTCTGAATTATATCTAAACCAACTGAGACACATGAGATGTCTCAGTGTTAGATCATATCTTTGAATGGTCACCCCAGATAGGCACCACCGCCTACATATCCCGAAAAATGTCTGGATAAAATGCCAAAACAAAACAGGCATAACACCACAAAAAAATCCCTAACAAAATCCACAAAAAATAACGCCAAGCAGCCAAAAAAGGCTGCCAAACCGCTAGGCCTCCAGACCGCCATATACCACCCACCCATAAGCCTGCCATGCCTCCACGCATGTGCAACACTCTAATGCTGCCAAAAAGTGACTGGAGGCCCCTAGGGAGAGTATATAAGGAACCCCTCAGACCCCAAAGGCCATTCAGACTTTACTTGAATTAACACCATTATGAACAAGTGTCAGGATATCTCATAAGACTTGAAGTGTTTGAGACGTTGTCATTAATCTATATTATAAGTAGCCCAAAATATCAATAAAGGGGTGAAGTGAACATTGAAGAATCAAATTGGACAACTATACTCTTATATTTTGAAGACAATAGCTTCACAATACTAACAATAAAATTGCATCAGATTAGGATTCTCCATTAGACGCTTCACAATTGTATTGGTTATATTCACTACTAAGTTATGAATGTGAATAGATGGATAAAATGATAAGTTAATGTGCTGTCGTCACAACCTTATTATCTGTAAAATGTACTCTATCTGTATTTGTGGATGATAATATGACATATTTTTTTTAACATGATACCATAATGCTGGAAATTGTTGTCATTAATGTGACTGTAGTACTATTCAGTTGGCCTGTTGCCAAACATATGGCAGTTAAATTTATTCCAAATGTTAAACATTACAAGGGCAGTCTCAGCTAATCTTGTAAGATTCAAAATTTGAAACTTGTCCATGAAAAATGGGCATTGTCACCTCCAACTCATTCATCATATTTACCTCCAGAAATGCAGGCGATGCATTCTGAGAGCATCTAGATTTAAAACCACCCCCACCCCCGATTGGACCCACCCCTTCGTGGATTCCTGGATCCGCCCCTGTATAGACATGAATTTGTTTATGTGTTTTGCATTGTTTTTTAATTTTTTCTTTTGCTTTTCATAACTTACATCATTGTTAACATTATTATTTAGAATATTAATATTTACATCATTTACAATAATGGCTTCACTGGTTCCATATATATCTGTCCTGTTAAAGGAAATCTGTAGTTATATTTGCATATATGTATAACCATTCTGACATGGAGCAGAACATAAAGGTCTTGCCCGCGCTCGGTAATATTTTTAACTTTAACTAACTAACTTTGACATCAGGGTCAGGGTGCTAAGGGTTAAACTCTTAAATCTAACGGTTTCAAGACTTAATTAATCCACAACAGTCAAACCATTCAGAACAAACTAGATATCAAAGAAAGAACTTTTGAATTGGACTGATCAAGCCATACTACAACAAAAACACTAAGCAATAACACGCCAGTGGCTCTATGCCTTGTAAAATTATGATGATGTATCAATAATGTACCACGAAAATAGATAAGGATTAAAGAAACGGCTGTATTTCTATGAGCTTAAGTTTAGCCGCTGTGACACAGAGCACATTTAACTCACTCGTCTTATCACATATTGACTGAAGCAATCGCATTTTCTGCAAAACGTCCATATCTTCTTCAATTTATCTGTTTATATAGCTTTTCCTTCTTTTCACTTTCATATCGTGCTCCTCTTTGCGGTTACACCCAATTAAAGTTACCCTGAAACAATATGCTGGGACTAATTATAGCTACCATCATCATCCGAAGAGCCGTAGCTCCGATACGAGATTGTAGACCTCAACCTGTGATTGAAGACGATCGCAGTTTATTTGCGACCTTCAAAAGCTTTCTTCAACATGTAAGGAAAAACTAACATCAAGATACAGGGTTCATGGTCTCAAGGACAGTGTAAATTCAAGCACTTTTTTATTATTATCGATAATACTGAACACAGACCGTACAGGCCTCTATATTCAGATGCATGAGTGACGCTAGGTTTTGAAATGATTACTTCATGGTGACGGTGCCTCGGAGTTAAATTTAATTTGTGCATTGTCCCAGTATGTATCAAGTCGGTTTTTAAAGCTTTGAATGGTCGGGGCGTTAACGATACATGGTCAGTTACGTTATTCCATGCTTTTGCTATTCTGTAATAAAATGAAAACGTGGATATATTATATTTAGCTCGCTGGATAAATAAACTTTTACTATGACCCCTGTTACTATTTCTTAAAGCAGATTTTAATGTTGGTACTGTGTCTGGATCATAGGTATTCAAAACCCTATATGTTTCAACCATGTCCCCTCTCAGACGTCTGTATGTGAGTGTGGGGAGGTTTAGAGAACGTAACCTATGCTCGTAACTGAGATTGCAAAATCCAGGGACAATCTTTGTTGCACGCCTCTGCACATTTTCCCACAGTGTGTATGTTTTTTAAGGTGTGGGGACCCTACTGCATGTGCAAATTCAATGTGGGGGGCGCACAAAAGCTTTATATAATAGCAAAATGTTTTCTCTATCCAAGTATTTGTAGGTTCGTCTAATGAGGCCCATGATACTGTTGGCTTTGTTGATTTTATTTTGAATGTGGTGATCAAAGGAGAGAGCCGAGTCAAAGATGACTCCGAGATCGTTTTCGTTGTCCACATGGGATAGAGTATGGCTAGCATTATCACATTCAAGTTTATATTGGAAATTCTGTTTTGTACCTCTACCAATGGATAATACATTACATTTATGAGGGTGGAATTTTAACATCCATATTTTTTACCACATTTCTAGGCTTGTCAGATCTGATTGCAGGTCATCACAATCAGATTGTTTTGTAATATGCTTAAAGATCTTTGTGTCATCTGCATAAAGATATAGACTGGATGTTTGTATTAGTTCAGGCATGTCATTTATGTAGATCACAAACAGAAGGGGGCTGAGCACACTGCCCTGCGGTATGCCACTAGTCACGGCTGCCCATTGAGAGTATGAGTCGTTTATACGTACTCGTTGATGCCTACCCACCAGGAAGGATGTAATCCACCCCAAGGCTGGTTTTGTGATGCCATAACTTGCTAGTTTGTTAATCAAACGGATGTGAGGCACGGTATCAAATGCCTTAGCAAAATCCATATAGATAATGTCCACAGTGCCTCCCTTCTCTAGCATTTTAATCCATTCATCTAGGACAATTATTAACTGGAGCATGGTTGATCGTCCAGTACGAAATCCATATTGTTTCTTACTAAAAAGTTTATTTGATTTCATATGGCTCATTATTTGCTCTCTAATAATGGATTCCATAACCTTGCAAGCTACACAGGTGAGACTTATGGGTCTATAATTACTTGCAAGTTTGGGGCTGCCTTTCTTTTTAAAAATTGCTGTTACATGGGCCTCCTTCCAATCCTGGTACAGATTTTGTTCTTAATGAAGTTGAGTATATGATTGACAAAGGGTTGGCTACACAGATGGATAGTTCTTTAAGAACTCGGGGATGTATCCCATCAGGTCCTGCGGATTTAGAGGTTTTCAATTTGGCGAGGTGGGATAAAACTTGTGCCTCAGTTACTTGTGCCTCAGTGTTTTTAAATGGGATGTTAATAGGTCTAACTGGAATGATTGGCAGGTTGTTGGTAGGTTCATCAGTGAAAATGGTTGAAAAGTGACATGATAGAACCTCAGCTTTTTCTATGTCAGTTTCTGTGCATTGAGGTTTATTTATCAGCAGTGGAGAAGTACCAGGTTTCGTTTTAATTTTAGATTTGGCATACATCCAGAATTGCTTAGGGTTTGATTTGGCTGCTTTTGCTATATTTTTTTCATAATTTGTATGCATTTTGTTAGTCAGAGATTTGACTTTGTTCCGTTGCCTGTTATACTTTATTTTATTTTCGTTTGATCGGTTTGTAAGGAATCTTTCCCAGCATCTGTGTTTTTTCCTAATTTGACCTACAGTATTGTAGTCTAATGGGATGTCACCTTTCTTAGTCCAGTTAGGTTTATCTTTAAAGGTATTTGATGGGACATGTCGATTTATCATGTTATTTAGTATCTGTTTAAAAATTGACCATTGCTGATTAGCATCATCTGGGCAATCATAAAATTTATTTGTCCAGTTTATATTTATGAGGTTGTTATTTATTTCTTTATAGTTTCCTTTGTCTAGAAGAAATTTTTTCTTCACAGGTTTTCCTGCCAGATAAGAATGTAAATGGAATGTGATAATAGAATGGTCACTTTTACCGAGTAGGCTCAGGTAATCTAAATCTGATATCATTTCTTCTTCATTGGTTAAAAGCAGATCAAGTATATTAGGTGTAACATTATTCCTAAATCTGGTGGGCCTATTTATATGCTGGTATAAATAGGTGTCACGAATACATTCAATGAACGAGTACTCTTGACTTATTTCTTTTTTTGTGGTTGACCATGTGTTCCAGCAGATATCAGGATAGTTAAAGTCACCCACTATTAAAAGATGGCTATAATGTAGCATGGCAACATGTTTTAATAATTGTACCAGTTTTTCATTGTTTTCCCTTGTTCCACTGTCAGACCTATATATACCACCAATTAATAACTTGTCCCGTGAATATAATTTTATCTCAATCCAGACTGATTCTTCATATTCGAATGTGATTAAGTCAGAACCACTAGCACATACAGAAGAATGTGTGTAGATGATTATTCCCCTGCCTATTGTCTTATCAACATTTGTTTGGTGTATGGTATACCCATCAACATTGTAGTCCTCTAGGGTTAGTTCTCTATAATGTTTGGGTTTCACTTCAGTTATAATAATAATTAACGGTTTATTGCTGTTTAATTCAGTCATTTTGTTTCGGAGACAGTCTGCATTTGTGTGTAAACATTTTATGGGAACGTTGAATAGAGATTGATGGGATGTTTCATTAGAGGCACCGTCACCATTGGTGGCCAGATTTCTAAAATTATTTTCATATTTTGTATTGTTAGTTTGCTGTAATCCTTGTTCAGTTGTTTGGTAGTTTTTACATGTGTCTGTTATTTCGCTTGTATATTCATCTATGAGGTCAAGAAATTGGTTTGATAAAAAGGTTTGTTTCGGTTGAAAGACATTTGGAAGAGGCTTTGATTTTTGTCGTATGACTGGTTTCCAGGAGTGTGACTCTGCCTGAGATGATGATTCATTGTGCTCCTCCCTATATTCCTCCCAAAATGAAAATCCTGCTCAGGTTCGGAGTCATACACATCAGCGAAATACATATCAGCGAAATGTTTTTAAGGCCTCTTATGCAATTTTTGCTGATTTTTAGTAACCAATTTAAAATATATAAAAAAATTTGTTTAAACCTCTGAAACCTGCTTTTTCGGTTGAATGTTTTGAGGGGGTTTTCACTGGAAGCCGTTGCTGCGTAAGGCAGCAATGGCTTCCAGTCAAATTATTTTCAAAATATTTAACAGATTCCATATAAGCTAGCCTTGAACACAGAAATTTATGGCATTGGCCGCTTAACCCCATTAATGACCAGGCCAGCCAGAACCGGTCCCTGCATTGCTCTTGGGGAATGTCTGCTTGCGGAGCCGGAGGGGGCTATTTCAGCGGATTTATAGCTGGAATGATGGACTCTATAACCGGGTCAGTCATTTCAGCTGTGGATCTGCTGGGATGGCCTCCTCTTGCCTTGCAAGTGGAGATTCACTTGCAAGTGGAATTTCGCTGATTTTTAGTAACCAATTAAAAAAGAAAATTCTTTTTTAAACCTCTGAAAACTGCTTTTTCAGTTGAATGTTTTGGAGACGTTTTCACTGGAAGCCATTGCCTAGCATTGAACACAGAAATTCATGGCATTAGCCCCTTAACCCCATTAATGACCAGGCCAGCCAGAACCGGTCCCTGCATTGCTCTTGGGGAATGTCTGCTTGCAGAGCTGGAGGGGGATATTTCAGCGGATTTATAGCTGGAATGACGGACTCAATAACGGGGTCAGTCGTTTCGGCTGTGGATCTGCTGTGATGGCCGCCTCTTGCCTTGCAAGTGGAAATTCACTGAGCACAGATTTCACTTTTCATGACCAAATTTGATCCTCATATACAATGTAACCTAAATGAACTATTCATTCAACATTGTGGTATATAACTAACTGTGTATATGTATATACTATGTGTATGGAATGTGCATGTATATTTTGTATATATACAAAAATGTGTGCGTGTGTGTAGTCATACCTGCTATTGAGACAACCTCTACATGAAGACCACATCTCTATAAAGCCTGCTCTATTATGAGTCTCAACTGCTAGAAAATTATGCATTTTGGTCCATAGGCAGGTGGTCCCTGTAGGCAAGTGTTCTCTCTGTGGAGGATCCTCACGGAGACCACTTCCCTATAGAATCCACTTTTGTCTGCCCTCACATGGGTGGTCTCTATAGAGAGGTTTGACTTTTATATAACTTCAGTATGTACTCATTGTCTGCGCACTGATTGCTGGTAAAACATATCCTAGTCCTTAATTGATAGTCCAACTAAATGATGAAGAATCTTACCATTGCCTTCTGGAACATAGACAATGCTAATGCAAATGAAAATGGCCCGAGGACATGCAAACTCAATGATCCTGATTTTCAGAATTCTACCCAAAACTTCGACATTATCTGTTTAGCGGAAACCCACTGTGGCGAAAATGATACACTCTCCCTCCGAGGCTTTAATGTGGAAACAAGTCTTAGACCAAAACTAGTTACCGCCACTCGTAACTACGGAGGACTCGCAGTCTGTATCAAGAAGGAAATACGCAAAGGCATCAAATTTATAGCTCCTTCTAATACCGAGATTATGTGGTTAAAACTCTGTAGATCCTTCTTTAACCTAGACAAAGACCTTTACCTAGCCGTCGTGTACGTCAGTGCTATCGGATCAACATTTACTGCCAGAAGGGAAAATATTTTTGAATTATTAGAGAGTGATATTGCACACTACTCCAAATTGGTGATTATTTAATCTGCGGTGATTTTAACGCTCGAACTGCTACAGAGCCAGACTTTTGCCTTGGTGACCAATCACCTATTACTGATTTACAGCCAGATTACGTTAGTGATGTAGGAACTCCTCGAAACAACATGGATACACATACTGTGGACAATCATGGACAACAATTACTGTTTGTGCAAATCTAGCAACCTCCGCATCTTAAACGGTCGTAGTTTGGGTGATTCCTCTGGCCAGTTAACTTGCTATAGCAACTATGGTAAACCCAGTCTCATCGACTACATGCTCATCTCCGCTGATCTATTAGACGGAGTAGAATGTTTCAATGTAAATAACCCCACCGAATTATCTATTCATTGTATGCTAACAATGATCCTTACCACCAATGTATATAACCATTCATGGAGTGATACTCCTAATTCTCCATGCCCAAAATTCGTATGGACCAATGGCGACGATGTCAAATTTATGAAGGCAATGACAAGCCCGGTCATAGTGTAAAAAATTAACGATTATATGTCATTGCCTTCTGGTGTCCTATTTAGTAAACCTGCTGACTCCAAAGAACCACTGATAAACTCTATTGACGATATTATTATAACTGCAGCCCAGATCTCTGGAATCAAACATGTTGGTAAAAAGAAAATTGCTATTCATAGAAAAACTCTTAATAAGAGGAAATCATGGTTTGATAATGATTGTCAAATGATGAAAAGAGATCTCCAATGTCTAAGTCGCAAAATTCACAATGACCCATTCAGCGTGACACTACTAAATAACTTCCGCGCCTTGCGTAAGAAATTCAAAAGACTTGTTGCCAAAAAGAAATCATTGTTCAAACAACAGATCATGGATCAAATGGAATCATTGCAGTCTAAAAACCCATAGGCATTCTGGAAACTTTTCGACAAACTTAGAGGCAAAAAATAATCAGAAGTCAAGCCCAATTTCATGCAACGAATGGGTCTCACATTTTACGAAACTTGTAAACAGCGCTCCTGCCCATATAGAGCAGGAATTTGAAAATTCAATAGATACTTATATCCATTCAAATAGAAACCAAATTTTCAATGAATTGAATTTTAGCATTAGTACATCGGAGATCTCCTAGGCCATATCTAAGCTTTAAAATGGTAAGGCTATCGGTTTAGACCAAATTCTAAATGAAATGCTAAAAGCTGGACAGAGTCAACTTTTGCCTGACCTGCACAAACTTTTCAATACTCTATTATCATCAGGACAATTCCCTGAGAACTGGCGATGCAACCTCCTGACGCCAATCCACAAAAAGGGGATTATTTCCAACCCTGAAAACTATAGAGGTATTGCTGTAGGGAGCAATCTTTGTAAGCTTTTTTGTAGCATACTACAGCTCAGATTATCAAAGTTTGCTGAGATAAATAAGCTTGTGCCGCAATGTCAAATTGGCTACAAGAAAAATGCCAGAACTGCTGATCACATATTGTCATTAAAATCAGCCATTGACAAATATATTAATACAGCCACAAAGAAATACCTTTTCTGTTGCTTTGTGGACTTCAAATCAGCCTTTGATACAATCTCAAGGAAAAAGCTTGTTTATAAACTTCTGAACGCAGGTATTGGCGGAAACTATCTCAGTGTCATCCAAAACATGTATTCAGAAGTCAAATATGCAGTTAAAGTTAGCGATGGTTACAGTAATAGCTTCCCATAGCTTCCCGTCTTCTGTAGGGGTTAAACAGGGTTGTGTGCTTAGCCCCCTTTTATTTAACCTATATCTGAGAGACCTGCCGGATATATTTGATGAAGCATGTGACCCCATCTTGCTAAATGATATGAAGCTTAATTGTCTCATGTTTGCAGATGACCTTGCCATTCTATCTCAGTCAGCTAGTGGGCTGCAGAATTCTTTACTCAAACTTAGTGCATATTGTGAGAAATGGAACCTTACTGTAAATCTTAATAAAACTAAAGTAATTGTGTTTAATAAAAGCGGCCATCTAATGAAGAAATTTCACTTCTCATATTTGGGCAAACCAATCGAAATTGTCCCATCATACTGTTATTTAGGTATAGTATTTACGCCCTCTGGAAATTTCAAGGCAGCATGCGAACGGCTTGCTGAACAAGGCTGTAAAGCGCTATTCAAACTTAAGGGGCTTAATATCAGGAACAATATACCAATGGCATTGAAATTATTCCATTTATTAATTCTACCTATCTTATCGTATTGTGGTGAAATTTGGATCCCATTCTATATTAAAGGTCTAAACGAGCACAATTTCATGAAACTGGGAGATAATGTACCCATTGAAAAAGCATTAATCAATTTTTGCAAATCCTTACTTGGAGTCAGCAGGAAAACGACTCATGCAGCTGTGAGGGGGGGGGGGGGGACTGGGGCAGTATTCACTACTGACAACAGTCCTCCCATATGCTTTCAAGTTCTGGCTAAGATTTGGCGCACTTGACTCTGATGCAGTAGTTTATCAGGCTTACCAACAATCATACAAATCTCTAGACACAAACAATTGGGCCACCTATATGAAAACTTTATTTACAAACTTTGGCCTTGATGAAACTTGGAACAATCAAACGACTAACAACAAAAATGGATCAATGAAATCATTAAAACTTGCTATGGAGGATAGATATAGATCAAATTGGTCTGCCTATATAAACAGGGACGTTGTGCAACCACCGAATACAGCGGCATCAGAACAAGGTTCCAAATTAAGAACATATAGAACTTTTAAACAACACTTTGGCTTGGAAAATGTTCTAGTGTATGATAGAAACTTTAACAGAAAAAAACAATTCGCCAAGCTCAGAGTCTCCAGATTGAAATAGGTAGACACACTGTGCCCAAGACACCAGCAGAAAATAGACTCTGCAAACTATGTGACCTGCGGGTTGTCGAAGATGAGAGACACTTTATTCTCAATTGTCCACTCTACAAAACCGAGAGGGAATCATTATATTCTGAATTCAATCAGTTTACCAATTTCGACTCACTCTCTGATGATGAAAAATTTATCTTCATTATGTCATACAATCATGGAGATACGGAAATGTGTAGGCCGGTTCTGAACTATGTAGATAAATGCATGTCCAAACGACAAGAGCACATGGCACCTTCAAAATAGGAACTATCTTTATACCCGCGGGTCATTGAGTTTTTGCCGCGTCATGCCCACTGGACATGTGCGCATATTTCATATTAAAAAAAAAAAATTATTTATATGAAATGGGCGTATGTGTCGGGTCGGGCGGGCGTGTTGTGGCGGGAATTCGGGGGCCTGTGGTATACAATGCACTATTTCTGTTGATTTTGTGTTCCGATCTGCATTGAATTTGATGTTTGTCACCCACCATCACAGTCAATGCAGATCACAACAGATTAAACTATAGGTCTGATAGACCTACTGAGCCGGCCAACAACAATAAGTGAATTGCCCTTCAACCCGCACCGAAAATAAAGAGACTTGTGATCTCCATAAACTAAAAATTCACTTCTCATTTTGCTAGTGCTACTTGAAGCCGTAACGGGTGGTGATGCTGCTGGCCTGATTCGGCGGACCTCTCAGCTGATTTGTATGATCACTCAGTATTTATCAGTGTCATACAATACAGTTTGGGTGAGTGATGAGTGCTGAGTGGTAGGCATACACCTCATCTGGGTGGGTTGCGGAGTCAATCCAGCTGTAAATGACACCTCTGCATGAGGAGTACACTTGTTGCAGCGCTGTGTACATAGAACCTTCCCTATATAACTGTAAACACCGTATATTTATAAAAATCTATTCACTGTTAATGCTCTAAACTTTATTACATGTCTGGCCATGTCTATCTGTATGTAGATTTTACGCCATTAAATATTCTGATTCTGATTCTGATTCATCATCATCGTCATCATCATCATCATGCTTTTCTCAGGACTTAAGCCTTAGGCTTTTCTTCTAGTCTACCAAACTGAGACTCGTCTTTAATCCAATGCAGAGCAAACTCCAAGCCGGTTTTGCTAAACTGGCCTCATTAAGATTCATGGTTTTGCCGAAGGAGCCTCCCGATTCAAGATTCAAGATTATTTATTTTCATATTGAAGGAAAAACACGTTTCCAGATCGAATTTTGTTGATTCTGTCAATTTGCGTTTCATTTGAGATGTGAGATGACATAATTTCAAAGTTTGGCACGGGTGTTTCCTATTTCCCCTCCTGGTTATCTTGTTTAAGTCGGTCACCTGAAGACGTCAACGGTGTTCGATCGGCATGCTGAGATGAGGCGTCTTGCAGTGCTTGTCCAGCGGAACGCATCTTTACTGGAGCCGTTATGCGTGGAGATGCGTTCGGCTGGCGAGTGGTTATTGTCAAGCTGTTACCAGTATGGACCGCCGGAGGATCGTGTCAACTATGTTGTTTTCACCTGCCCAATTAGCATGACAATGAGGCGTCTATGGTAACCCTTTTATTTCGAGGGCTAAATTGCAATTCCCGTCATGGTGCTGAAATTGCGTAATCTGTAAGAATTCTTTGATTTTTGGTAGTAATCCAAGATTTCGCCGACAGGTTTTCACGATGGAAGTCTTCTGATAGGAGTTGTGGTTGACTTTCAGAAGTATTATGGTCCCATGTCGTCCTCGCCGCCCCGACGTGGAAGTGCCTGGTGGAGTTAGTGTGAGTGTATGCAGCCTGCCTTTTCCGCAGGCCGACATTAAAGACCAAGCACAACGGTAGCAAAAGTGGCTTTAATATACAAGATTGTGCAATAAATAATATAATTAAATGTTTTATTTTAAAATATTACTGTTTTACGTTGTATTTTACAATTCTGTGTTGTCCTCGAAAACCCCGAAATAGAAACCGCTCTATATTGTATGACGTCATCGGAGGGACCGATTGCTATCGTGCGAGGCGCAGTGCGAATAAGTCATTGTGACCCTGTTGAGCGATCGCAGATTGTTGTCAAATATGCCTAACCGTTGTGTGGCTTAAAGCTGCGGTAATACTGCGAACCAAACAAATGGAATTTCGCTGCATATTTTTCCGAACAAATAAAATTTATAGGCTATGGTGCAGTGGGTAAATTCCATACAAAGAGAGCCGATTTCCGCGAACCCAAAGATGGCTCAATACAACAGCCACTGATTTGAACACGGTTCCTTATTCACATTCGAAACATTCGACACATTCGGGGTTTTCACGGTGGTAATAGAAACGGTGTGAGTCTCGCACTGGTCGGTCGACAACGGGATTGTTTGCACGTTTGATGTTTAGTAATATGAATAGGCTACATTCGGGCCATATTTAAAAAAAAAATCCCGGAAATTATATTGTAGCGAACAAAAGAGTAGTGAAAAACATGAAAAGTCGCCCACAATTGCCTATATAAGGCGCTATGTTGTCTGAATCGGCCATTACCCCAGATTTTCATGAATATCAATCGATAGGGCTGTCAAAGAACTATCGACATGCAAATAATTAGAGTTCTATCTCCATTATTTTTAGCAATGGAGGTCTGATTACCGTAAATCTTAATGGAATTCTGTTCACAGGTGTATTTATGGCGCCATTCTGTCTGAACCGGCCATTACCCCAGATTTTAGACCAGAGAGGGTGATAGGGCTCCCAAAGAACTACAGACATGCAAAAAATTGGAAAGTTCTATCTCCATTGTTTTTAGCAATACACGTTTCTTTCCGATATATCCGAATGTTTCGAATGTCAACTAGATAAACATTCGACACATTCGGGTTTTTCATGGTGATAATAGAAACGGTGTAAATCTCGCGGTGGTCGGTCGACTACGGGATTCCTTGGACGTCTGATGTTTAGTAATATGAATAGGCTACATTCGAGCCATATTAAAAAAAAATCAGGGAAATAATATTGTAGCGTACAAAAGAGTAGTGAAAAACAGGAAAAATCGCCCGCATTTGCCTATATAAGGGACTATGTTGTCTGAATCGGCCATTACCCCAGATGTTCATACATAGCAATCGATAGGGCTCGCAAAGAACTATCGACATGCAGAAAATTAGAAAGTTCTATCTCCATTATTTTTAGCAATGGAGGTCTGATTACCGTAAATCTTAATGGAATTCCGTTAACAGGCGTATTTATGGCGCTATTCTCTCTGAACCGTCCATTACCCCAGATTTTAGACCAGACATGTTGATAGGGCTCCCAAAGAACTATCGACATGCAAAAAATTAGAAAGTTCTATCTCCATTATTTTTAGCAATGGAGGTCTGATTACCGTAAATCTTAATGGAATTCCGTTCACATGTGTAGTTATGGCACCATTCTGTCTGAACCGGCCATTACCCCAGATTTTAGACCGGACAGCTTGATAGGGTTCCTAAAGAACTATCGATATGCCAAAAAATTAGAAAGTTCTATCTCCATTATTTTTAGCAATGGAGGTCTGATTACCGTAAATCTTAATGGAGTTCCGTTCACAGGTGTATTTATGATGCCATTCTGTCCGACGCGGCCATTACCCCAGATTTTAGACCAGATAGCTTGATAGGGCTCTCAAAGAACTATCGACATGCAAAAAATTAGAAGGTTCTATCTCCATTATTTTTAGCAATGGAGGTCTGATTACCGTAAATCGTAATGGAATTCCGTTCACAGGCGTATTTATGGCAACATTCTGTCACAAATCCACTTTTTTCTTAGCTCGTGTCTATTTGCCGGCTGTGAGAAGACTATTACTGAAAATTAACCACTGGAGTGACTGGCTTGGTTACCGAGCCAGTCATTCCATTGGTAAAATTTCAAAAATTATGTTCTCGAATAAAATAATGGACATTCTTCTAGACCACTACATAGTCCGTTTTGGCGGCATTGACCATTAAAGAGTCAACGTTAATGTAAGAGGGGTTAAGCAGTAAATTCTCTCAGCAGTGAATAACCATTCTAGCCTTCATATATACGTAATAGACACCGGATAAATAAAGTTAACATTCAGCAGTATAAATGGTAATACAAATCTAATAATTCACCAGTAGAAGGGTTAATATGCTGGAACAACTTCAAAATATTCATCGGATATCCGTAGCATCTACAATAAATGTAAGTTCTATATTTCCATACACGAGTCAAGAGTCAATGGGTTAATCGTCCCCGTGGTCAACTGATATTAAATGACAATTAAATCCCTATCACATTACTCACTTTGCCTAGATCATTTACAGTAGCAAATCCTGTTTATTATCCACGTGGTAAGGGGAGATAAAATGACAATTAAATGTCACATTAATCATTTTGATTAGCGCAATCTCAGTTTGATTGCTCAGTTTGCTACTAGATAATAAAGAGGAGAATTAAAACCTAAATATTTCGGTCGCTGATGGCTACCAGTCATATTTGCAGACACCGTGCCAATCTGCTGACATGGAACCAGTTTGGTTGCTCTAGACCTGGTGGTTCAGAACCACCCAGCAGAAAAGTAGAAAAAATGCTATGCTAGTCTAAGCTATGCTACTTTAAGCTAAGCTTTGCTAAGCTATTCAAAGCTATGCTAGTCTAAGCTAAGCTATACAATGCTAAGCTAAGCTAGTCTAATCTAAGTTATGTTAAGCTATGCTAGTCTAAACTAAGATATACAAAGATAGTCTAAGCTAAGCACAGCTATGCTAAGCTAGTCTAAGCTAAACTGTGCTAGTCTACACTAAGCTATCATAGGCTACGGTTAAACTAAGCTAATATAGTTTAATCTGCGCGATGCTAGTCTAGGCTAAGCTAGGACAGTCTACACTAAGCTATGCTAGTCTAGGGTAAGTTAAGCTATGCTAAGCTATGGTATGCTATGTTCGGCTAAGCTAAGCTAATCTACGCTATGGTAAGCTAGGATAGGCTAAGCTAGGCTAAAATAGTCTAAGCTAAGATAGTCTAATCTACGCTAAGCTAAGCTATGATAAGCTATGCTAGTCTAAGGTAAGCTGTGCTATGCTATGGTCAGCGAAGCTAAACTAAGATATTCTAATCTAAGGTAGGCTATGCATAGGTTAGACTTCACAAGCTATGCCTAAGGATTACCTGGCCAAGAGTAGCTAATGCCAAGCAAAGCAATGCCTGGCCAATGCCTAGTCAAGCGTGGAAAGAGCCTAGGAAAGCCTGGCTACGGCTTACGTAAGGTCCAGCCAAGCATAGCTAAAAACCTATGTAACGCCTCCCCAAGCTTAGGTAAATGAATAAGGCCTAGTAAAGCCTGACTAAGGCCTGGGTAAACCTGACGAAGGCATAGGGAAAGCCTGTTCAGCCTAGGTAATACTAAGCCACGCGTAGCTTAGGCCTAGGTAAGGCCTAGACAAGCCTAGCTCAGGCGAGCCTAATGCTAGTTAAGGCCTAGGTAACCCTAGCTAAGGCTTATTCAAGCTTCGATGTTTCAAAAATAGTTTTATGACATGCAATGGACATTCCTCAAGACAACTTCGGCAAAATCTCAAAAATATTTTAGAAAATTTACGACAGGAATGACTGCCTCGGCTTTCGACCCAGTCATTCCAGTAGCCAATTTTCAAAAAGACTCTTCTCATGGCCTGAAAATGGCTATTCTTCACGACCACATTGGATACAGTTGTCGTAAGCGTACCTTTGAATCCTGAATAGGCCTACTGAATCATTAAATACTGTCCGAAAATAATTACAAAAGAGATCTAACGAAAATGTGGCTGTGGTGGGAGGTGGTTTGTCGTGCCTGTCCACAAATATGCCTGTCTCAGAGAAATATGTGTCATACCAACAAGAACAATTGGAATAAATATAGCGCATATACAGGTATAGCCGCCCATAGATTATGCACTATTAGCTATTGGGGGGGGGGGGGTGTATTTAGATGTAATGATGTCTCATATACCGGTAGTTTAACAAATGGTATGTGATTAGCCTACTGCTCAATAATGTCCGATATTCATACGGCGTGACGTATTGGGGGATTCTAATTTATCCATAAATCATACGACTTCATAATTAACTAAGTGACGTGCAGGATGACGTCATAATTAATTACGTAATAAATGACGTCGCTACGTTCGTCACGAACGCTTAATGGAGGAATCCTGTTTTAGCTGTGCCCCGCCAGTCTTTAGATAAGCTCCACCTACACTTCGCCGTGTTGGGATCCATCGGTCTGCGAACTGCCTGACTATCATTTTCCAGAAAACTATATAGGTAAGCTGTGTAACATTTTAAAACTAATTTGACTAGGTGGTGTTGCTGCCTAGCAGCAACAGTGACGGTCAAATAAGTTTCAAAATATTCAACAGCATGTTTATTAAATAGCTTAGACATACAATTCGTACAACAACGCTTAGTCCGTCATCAATTAGGCGTTCGTGATGAACTGATTGATTATGACACCAGCCTACACTTCACATAGTTGATTATGACGTCATATTATTGGTGGATAATCTGGAAAGATCCATTGATGACGGACTAAGCGTTGTTGTGCAAATTGTATATCTTTACTATTTAATAAACAAATTAGTTTCAAAATATTCAACAGCTTACGTGTATAATTTTCTGGAAATTGATAGCAATATTCGGATACTCACTATCAATGATGTTACAGTCTCATGAATTAATAAGCAATTAGGGTGTGCCGGATAGTGTGAAATGGAAATTAACCTGTGTGCGAGATTTTTCATTTAGATACAATCATTAATGATTTTAAAAACAATTAACTCTGCTCCTTCCACACGCCATGCTTGTTTAACCCCTTAACATATAAAGATGTCCATTTGCAGACCAAGAGAACTTATTTATTTTTTAATTATTTTTAAATTCACCACTGGAATGACTGGTTCGGTTATCGTGGAGGTCTTTTCCATTGCAAATTCTAAAAAAATTGGCATTTCTCAAGACCACTGCAGCAGAACCTTTTGGCTAGCTTGGCTGTTAAATGCCTAATAAAGCAGCAAAATTCGGAAGTTTTCTTAAGCACTACTTCCTTACCCACTGACCGCCGCTAAGACGGTATAAGTCATTCGTGTGTAGAGGAGGTTGGGGCGTATTCGCGGTATTTTTTTATCGGTTGCAGTATTTTTTGATCGGTTGCGGTATTTTTTAGTCGGTTGCGGTATTTTTTGGTCGGTTGCGGTAACCCATTCTCAGAACCCCAATTTCAAGGTAACTATGTACGGGAACGCCGTTGAATACTTTGCGACCAATTTGACTGGCGTACGTTAAAATTGTAGATTTTGTAAATTTATGACGGAGCTAGACGCTCCACTATGTAGTGTGACGTCAGTCTACATGAGCATGACGTCATAAACTTGAGTGACAGATCGGCTCCCTCCATTACATCGTTGTTATAGCAGTTTGGCATTAACATGACAATATTAATCAATACTAATAAGCCTGTACATAAATTTACAAATATAATGGTTATCACTTTCAATTATTGTGAGTTCATAATATTATCCGCAACAGTGGCATCATTTTTGTCATCACAATGCCATTAGTATCGTCATCATTTACCCCATCCCCAGCCCACCCAAAAACCTTTCTATCAAAACCATAGTGATCCTACTAGGTCTTCTCTTCTCGTTTCTTATACGAAACAGAAACGAGAGAGAAACAAGACGTGAAACCCAGCCTCCTCCTGCCCCGCCCTCCCCGCCCATTTAATTTGACTCCATTACGGTGTATTTAGATGAACTGTTAACCTCCTCATAACTTGCAACGAAAAGTGTGCTGAGATTACTGTGTGAGATAGCCGTAGTAAGAGTTGTGCTGAGTTGCACAATCACAATAACACCACAATGGGTGGTTCAAAGCTAGAGCTAACTAGAAGCTGGATAAACCACAAACACGGCTTGTCAGTTTAAGGTATATAGAGAGAACAGATTTATTTTCTGTTTCCTTCAAACACGTGAGCGGGTCTGTACAATCATGATGACCGGCATGTATCAATTACAGTTACAGAGAGTAAACAAGCGGACTCAGTTCTAGTTCGTAGGTTCATAGGCACTAAACTTCTAACCCATGCATTCCAACATTTTTCCAACCATTTCCCTACACTCCCCCAGCCGAAAGGTAGGCTCCGAAAGGGTTAAATCGAGTGTCAAATATTCTAGAGGTATTGAAAGAAACCATAGTGAAAAGCTTAATCTTTAGAATCCAATTTAGGAAATATACCCCAAACTTCATTACTGCATCTCAAGTTCATTCCAATGATTCAACATAGACTAGTAAACAATTGAACGTATAAAGTGACGTTGCAAGTATAAGTAATACGAATGACATTGTGATTATATGACTATACTATCAGAGAGTAACTAACTATACGAGCATAATTATTAATAAGGCTATTTAGTGATATTGTAGTATATGCAAATATGTGGTAATCGACGCTCTACACGTATCCACTCCGAGGACTTCTCAACGTACTCCGAGCCCCGTGGATATACTGAAATTACACAAACACTGAAATCAACTCATTATAATTATGCAAACGGCATCAAGGCACGATCTATACATGTCCACTTTGAGGGGCTTCTCGACTTATTCCGAACCCAGTGGACGATTACACTCACAATATTATGCAGACCTATATGCATCCACTTCGAGGGGCTTCTCGACTTATTCCGAGCCCAATGGACGATTATACTGACAATGAGTGGCTGAATATAATTGTCTATATGATAAATGCGCTAGAATGCATTTGAATATATGCGACTGACATATGAGTATATGTGTGACCAATAGTAATTAAAAGCTAAGTATTACCTATTACAGAAATAGCATGTGTAGTATAACATGAGATAATAATTAAGAAATAATAATAAACGTTAATGTCTAGTCAAACATAGCTGATTGCCAGAGTAACCTTGCTCTTTCAGCTGCCAAACGGACAGGACGATTAATCGTATTCTGAGAGTCTGGTAGTGTGTTTTCACCGTTGTCTGACAGGTCAATATTATCTACCATATCCTCAGAATGCACCTCCAAAGGATAAAGTTTCGCAATTGGTCGGTTAGTAACGCCATTTTGAGTTTTAATATCCGCCGATCTGTCAAGTCCGTCATTTCCGAATTTTAGTTTGATAACTTTGGCCAAGCGCCAGTTAACGTGTTTGTCCGTGTCCGATTGAACTAAGACAATATCTCCTACACGTATTCGATTATCAGTACAACCGTTTCTGCTGTTAGAGGCATGTTGTTCACGGAGGGAAGCTAAGTATTCTATTCGCCAGCGTTTCCAGAAATGTTCAAACAGATTGTCTAAGTAGACCGCACGCTTCTGGATCTCTGTCCCATTATGTGATGAGAAGTTAGGGTGAAAGAGTTCATCATCGTCATATATTCGATGTGGCAATAAAGTTATCATTCTACCATTGAGTAGGTGGGAGGGTGTCAAAGGTGTGTTGGCTTGATCGTCAGAAGTAGCACGTGTCAAGGGACGATCATTAATAACTGCTTCTATTTCGGTTAAAATGGTGTTCAGTTCATCAAGAGTTACACAAGCACGACCTAGTACTTTCCTTAATGAAGATTTGGTTAGTCCGATTAAACGCTCATAAAAGCCGCCAAACCAGGCGGCTCGCTTAGGAATAAATGACCACTTAACATGTTTATTGGCTAGATAGGTCAGAGTTTTTCGTCAGAAAGTAGCCGCTTGATGGTGTCGTCAGCAGAGATAAACGTAGCAGCATTATCCGAAATCAGCTGCGCTGGGAGCGACCGTCTACTGCTAAATTGACGGAAAGCACGCAGAAAGGATTCAGATGTCATGTCAGTCACCAGTTCCAAGTGAATCGCTCTAGTTATTGCGCACGTAAACAAACAGACGTACGCCTTGTTGAACTTAGTACGAGAGTCCTTGTAATGTAATACTCCCGTAAAATCTACACCAGTCATGGAGAAGGGTGGAGTCTCTTTAATCCTACACACTGGTAGGAGTGGGGTTACTGGCTTCTGGTAGGGTTTCCCATTGACTAATAGGCAATGTTTACATCTTTTGAGAAGCGATTTCACGATAGGTCGAATCTTCGATATCCAGTAAGTCTGTCTAATGTAATTTATCGTTCCTTCAACTCCTGAGTGTAATGATATGCTGTGTGCATGCATGATCGTAAGATGTGTGTATGCACGTTGTGTGGGTAATAGAACAGTAAATTTGTGATTATAGCTTAAATCTGCATTTTGCAACCTACCGGCACAGCGTATTAACCCTTCAGTATCAACAAATAGTTTTAATTGATTCACGAGAGGACAATTTCCATTCCTCTGCATTGCCGCAAATTCAGACGCAAACACATCTGACTGAATAGATTTAATCCACAGTAATTTGACGTCGCTTAGTTCCTTGGCTGTGACATACTTGTGTCGCCCACACCCGTTTCCGCAGTTTGGATACGAATCTGCAAACATATGCTGTTATCCTCAGTAATCTGCCGAGAGAGCTATAATGGTTAATATCCATCACACGCTTTACATCGTAACCTGTCGGTGATGACGCCTTTGTTGTCATCTCGACTGCTAGGTTGTGTATCGGCTGCGTGGGAGCAGGTAAGTCCATGACAGCATCAATACATAGGACATGGTCGACAGAGGGATCTGCGTCACACAGCAGAAGATTGGTGTTCAACAGTTCACAGACAGGAAAATCTCCCGATGAGAGCCATTGAGGGCCCTTAAACCACAGGTCAGAATCTGCTAAATGCTTAGCCGTAATGCCACGCGTCAAGAGGTCAGCTGGATTATCTTTACCAGCACAATATCTCACGTCATCAAATTGCATTGCTCGAATTTCGATGACTCGATTTTGTACAAACACAGGTAGTCGTTTCTCCGAACGTAGCCAATGTATCACAATTTGTGAGTCGCTCCACAGAGTCCGTTTAACAATATGCCAGTTTGTAAGTTCTTTAGTTATGAATTTTGCCAATCGTGCTGCAATTAAGGCTGCCAATATTTCGAGTCTAGGGAGGCTAATATCCTTGATAGGTTTAATTCTAGTTTTCGCCATGACCATCGCAGTTTGGACTCCACATTTCAGGTAGGCAACCGCGCCGTATGCCCGAGAGCTGGCGTCCGCATAAAGGTGCAATTCGCAATTGATGCCGCAATTGCCAGTGAAGTAGAGACGATTAATCTGGGTGTACCTTGCATAGTTTAACTCGTCACGTACCTTATACCAATCATTGACCAAATCATCAGGCAATAATTCATCCCAGTCATGATTGCCTTGCCACAGTTTTTGAATTAGTAATTTCGCTTGTACATGTACAGGTGCTAATATCCCCAGGGGATCAAACAGTGAAGCTGCCTAGCGAATCACTTCGCGCTTGGTAGGCAACCAGTTGCTATTGCCGCTTGGGCCAGTTGAGAATGTCAACATGTCATTGATCGTTGACCATTGCATTCCAAGGACGCCTACGTTCTCGTTTGGATCGTTGTTTTTGTCATTACTAGCAATCTCGCGCAATTTAGTATCATTCGTGGCCCACATACGTAGCTTAAAACCACCATGTTGCATTAGTTCATTCGCAACGTTATAGTAATTTATGGCCATTTCAGAAGTCAGAACGCCGGACAAAGAATCAACCCTAATGCCACTAATGACATTGTCAATGTACGTGTTCATACTCATGTCATTAGACACATCACACAGACTTGACTCAAGATGAGTTTTCAAAACACTGTTCAAGATAAAGGGACTGCAAGTCGCGCCAAAGAGGATAGATTGGAACCGATAGGTGTCCAATTCACTTTCTGGATTACCAGGATCTGCAATCCAGAGAAATTTCGTGAAATCTCTGTCTTCTGGATTCAACTGCACATTGAGAAACGCCTTCTCAATATCGGCAGTAAATGCTATGTTATTTATACGAAAGCGCAATAAAATTCCAACCAAATCATTAGTTAACGCCGGACCGGTTTCCAAACACTGATTCAAACTTGGACTGTTCGTTTGCTTACAACTACAATCGTACACAATCCGAATGGGTGTGGTAGCAGACTCTTTAGTGACGCAATGATGGGGTATGTAGTGCCCCTGTGTGACGTCATCATCAACCACCTCTTCAATGAAACCTCGGGACAATTGATCTGCAATAATAGAATTGTATGTTTGTAACAACTCCGGTGATAAATTTCTGATCATAGATCGGGTTCTCGCTTGACAAACATTGTAATTTGTGGGTAAGGGTGGGTGATCGGGGCGCCATGGTAATTTAGCGCAGTATTTGCCGTCTACCATGCTGATGCTTTCATCACGATAGTTTTCAAATTTCTATTGGTTCGAAATTGTATCATCATCAGTAATACCGACAGTTTCCAAATCCCAGAATTTAGACAGATTTGAGATATCTTTATGAGTATCAAGCATACTATTCGCTAATTCCAACAGACAATCAGTTTTGTACACGCCTATATCGGTTTTCAAATTAGTGGGTCCAGACAGAAGATAACCTAGTTTCGAGCTAACAGCCACTGACTGGCCCCACTGGCCCTGGACCGCGGGTAATTTCATCAGTAATCACAGACCAATAAAAATCAGCCCCTAGCAACAGATCTATCTCAAAGTAATCTGAGCTTACCGGCTCTGCTAAAGTTAATTTCATGGTTTTTCATCGCAGTGGAAATTTTGGGAACTATTAAAGTTCGGATTTCTAGGTTACCATCTAGTGTTGCTAAGTTCACAGTGGCGACCTTGACCTTTTGCAAGCCACGAGATTCAGCCCCAAATGCACTCAGTTCAACGGTTTCCGTATCACAAGTAGCCAGGTTAATGGCCAATTTATTAGCAGTGGCCTGGGTCAGAAAACTTCGTTGCGAGCCCTGGTCAAAAAGAACGTTTACCCTATCGCTGCGCGTTGCAGATTCTAATCTAGCAGCGGCTGTTTTTAGCAAGACTGGACCGGAAGTCTTGGTCATAGCAACGTGAGTCGCATTTATGGATTCAGATTTTGTATTTAACTCCTTGTTTGGAACTACACTAGGCTTACGTGACGATGTAAACGATGCAAACTTACCCATGTTACAAATAGCAGTGTGGTGTCTTCCTTGGCAGTTTCGACAACAATCACGAGAATTGCACTGTGAAGCTCTATGATTTCCACGGAGACAATTATAACACAACCTGTTACGCATTATTATATCCCTGCGATCGGGAACCACAGTACAGTTCACATGGAAATGGTGTCCTTTACAGAAAGCACAACTATTCCTTTGCGTCGGTGGCACGTGAAGGGTTTGGAATGAAGCCATTGTAGCACTGAGTTCAGCAGACACCGAGTGCGGGTTGGTACCAGCAACCGCAGCTTGAATTTCACGGTACAAAGATGATCTGAGTTGACCCAAAGTTCACGCCTTATCGCCATGTTCACGTGAAATGTTCGTTCTCACGTGACCCGGTAGTTTCTCGAACACTAATGCCACTAAAAGATTTCCGTAGCTTTCTTCAGATTTTCCTAACGACTGTAACCCTCTAATATAACTTTCCAAGTCGTCGTACAACTCACGAATAGAATTCAGAGAATTTTATGGTTTTGGAAGTTCCCACAAAGCTTTCATGTAGCTAGAAATTAACTTATGTGGCTGTCCGTAACGATCCTTTATCAATTCCATGGCCTCGATGTAATTAGCACTTGTCAATTGTAGCCCCTCAATTGTCTTTGCTGCATCACCTGTCAACTGTGCAATCAGGTATTGACACTTTTGAACGTTATTCAGTTTAGTGCCACTATCCACAGCAGCAGTAAATGTATCAATAAATCCGTTCCAATGAAGTACGTTTCCGTCAAACTTTGGTAATTGCAGTTTTGGCAGATTAACCGTTCTATTCCCAGTAGTAGAATTAGTATTACCTGACGACGAGTCCGTATATATACCAGTGGAGTCAAGCACATTGACGTTGACAATGCTTAACTGCTGTTTTAAATCCGTTAAATAGTCATCCGATTCGATAATCGCATCCGCTAATTCGTCCGTACCCGTCGCTTCCATTATGACGTCATCGATATCCCGTAGTTGCGCAAGTTTCGTAACAGCCGAGTCGTGTATATTCCCTGAAAAGTTTGTTGTTGTAATAATGATGGTGGATCCGTAAAGGTAACCTTCAAGTCCTGTAGTTTCTTTAGTAACTTAGTCATTTGCCCACGATGGGCTCCCCGCGATGTCGGCAGTCTTCTCATTGTATCCGCCGTCGGTAGACTTTGATTCTCCGTCATCATCGTGTCATTATCCACTTGTCTTCTACTGGCTCATCCGTCTCGTCGGACCAGAAAGAATGTGTGAGATAGCCGTAGTAAGAGTTGTGCTGAGTTGCACAATCACAATAACACCACAATGGGTGGTTCAAAGCTAGAGCTAACTAGAAGCTGGATAAACCACAAACACGGCTTGTCAGTTTAGGGTATATAGAGAGAACAGATTTATTTTCTGTTTCCTACAAACACGTGAGCGGGTCTGTACAATCATGATGACCGGCATGTATCAATTACTGTTACAGAGAGTAAAGAAGCGGACTCAGTTCTAGTTCATAGGTTCATAGGCACTAAACTTCTAACCCATGCATTCCAACATTTTTCCAACCATTTCCCTACACTCCCCCAGCCGAAAGGTAGGCTCCGAAAGGGTTAAATCGAGTGTCAACTATTCTAGAGGTATTGAAAGAAACCATAGTGAAAAGCTTAATCTTTAGAATCCAATTTAGGAAATATACCCCAAACTTCATTACTGCATCTCAAGTTCATTCCAATGATTCAACATAGACTAGTAAACAATTGAACGTATAAAGTGACGTTGCAAGTATAAGTAATACGAATGACATTGTGATTATATGACTATACTATCAGAGAGTAACTAACTATACGAGCATAATTATTAATAAGGCTATTTAGTGATATTGTAGTATATGCAAATATGTGGTAATCGACGCTCTACACGTATCCACTCCGAGGACTTCTCAACGTACTCCGAGCCCCGTGGATATACTGAAATTACACAAACACTGAAATCAACTCATTATAATTATGCAAACGGCATCAAGGCACGATCTATACATGTCCACTTTGAGGGGCTTCTCGACTTATTCCGAACCCAGTGGACGATTACACTCACAATATTATGCAGACCTATATGCATCCACTTCGAGGGGCTTCTCGACTTATTCCGAGCCCAATGGACGATTATACTGACAATGAGTGGCTGAATATAATTGTCTATATGATAAATGCGCTAGAATGCATTTGAATATATGCGACTGACATATGAGTATATGTGTGACCAATAGTAATTAAAAGCTAAGTATTACCTATTACAGAAATAGCATGTGTAGTATAACATGAGATAATAA
Organism: Chaetoderma sp. LZ-2023a; assembly: GCA_034401795.1. Classification (NCBI taxonomy): domain Eukaryota; kingdom Metazoa; phylum Mollusca; class Caudofoveata; order Chaetodermatida; family Chaetodermatidae; genus Chaetoderma; species Chaetoderma sp. LZ-2023a. The sequence goes on from CM067372.1 coordinate 13,319,742, forward strand.
TTAAGAAATAATAATAAACGTTAATGTCTAGTCAAACATAGCTGATTGCCAGAGTAACCTTGCTCTTTCAGCTGCCAAACGGACAGGACGATTAATCGTATTCTGAGAGTCTGGTAGTGTGTTTTCACCGTTGTCTGACAGGTCAATATTATCTACCATATCCTCAGAATGCACCTCCAAAGGATAAAGTTTCGCAATTGGTCGGTTAGTAACGCCATTTTGAGTTTTAATATCCGCCGATCTGTCAAGTCCGTCATTTCCGAATTTTAGTTTGATAACTTTGGCCAAGCGCCAGTTAACGTGTTTGTCCGTGTCCGATTGAACTAAGACAATATCTCCTACACGTATTCGATTATCAGTACAACCGTTTCTGCTGTTAGAGGCATGTTGTTCACGGAGGGAAGCTAAGTATTCTATTCGCCAGCGTTTCCAGAAATGTTCAAACAGATTGTCTAAGTAGACCGCACGCTTCTGGATCTCTGTCCCATTATGTGATGAGAAGTTAGGGTGAAAGAGTTCATCATCGTCATATATTCGATGTGGCAATAAAGTTATCATTCTACCATTGAGTAGGTGGGAGGGTGTCAAAGGTGTGTTGGCTTGATCGTCAGAAGTAGCACGTGTCAAGGGACGATCATTAATAACTGCTTCTATTTCGGTTAAAATGGTGTTCAGTTCATCAAGAGTTACACAAGCACGACCTAGTACTTTCCTTAATGAAGATTTGGTTAGTCCGATTAAACGCTCATAAAAGCCGCCAAACCATGCGGCTCGCTTAGGAATAAATGACCACTTAACATGTTTATTGGCTAGATAGGTCAGAGTTTTTCGTCAGAAAGTAGCCGCTTGATGGTGTCGTCAGCAGAGATAAACGTAGCAGCATTATCCGAAATCAGCTGCGCTGGGAGCGACCGTCTACTGCTAAATTGACGGAAAGCACGCAGAAAGGATTCAGATGTCATGACAGTCACCAGTTCCAAGTGAATCGCTTTAGTTATCGCGCACGTAAACAAACAGACGTACGCCTTGTTGAACTTAGTACGAGAGTCCTTGTAATGTAATACTCCCGTAAAATCTATGCCAGTTATGGAGAAGGGTGGAGTCTCTTTAATCCTACACACTGGTAGGAGTGGGGTTACTGGCTTCTGGTAGGGTTTCCCATTGACTAATAGGCAATGTTTACATCTTCTGAGAAGCGATTTCACGATAGGTCGAATCTTCGATATCCAGTAAGTCTGTCTAATGTAATTTATCGTTCCTTCAACTCCTGAGTGTAATGTTATGCTGTGTGCATGCATGATCGTAAGATGTGTGTATGCACGTTGTGTGGGTAATAGAACAGGAAATTTGTGATTATAGCTTAAATCTGCATTTTGCAACCTACCGGCACAGCGTATTAACCCTTCAGTATCAACAAATAGTTTTAATTGATTCACGAGAGGACAATTTCCATTCCTCTGCATTGCCGCAAATTCAGACGCAAACACATCTGACTGAATAGATTTAATCCACAGTAATTTGACGTCGCTTAGTTCCTTGACTGTGACATACTTGTGTCGCACACACCCGTTTCCGCAGTTTGGATACGAATCTGCAAACATATGCTGTTATCCTCAGTAATCTGCCGAGAGAGCTATAACGGTTAATATCCATCACACGCTTTACATCGTAACCTGTCGGTGATGACGCCTTTGTTGTCATCTCGACTGCTAGGTTGTGTATCGGCTGCGTGGGAGCAGGTAAGTCCATGACAGCATCAATACATAGGACATGGTCGACAGAGGGATCTGCGTCACACAGCAGAAGATTGGTGTTCAACAGTTCACAGACAGGAAAATCTCCCGATGAGAGCCATTGAGGGCCCTTAAACCACAGGTCAGAATCTGCTAAATGCTTAGCCGTAATGCCACGCGTCAAGAGGTCAGCTGGATTATCTTTACCAGCACAATATCTCACGTCATCAAATTGCATTGCTCGAATTTCGATGACTCGATTTTGTACAAACACAGGTAGTCGTTTCTCCGAACGTAGCCAATGTATCACAATTTGTGAGTCGCTCCACAGAGTCCGTTTAACAATATGCCAGTTTGTAAGTTCTTTAGTTATGAATTTCGCCAATCGTGCTGCAATTAAGGCTGCCAATATTTCGAGTCTAGGGAGGCTAATATCCTTGATAGGTTTAATTCTAGTTTTCGCCATGACCATCGCAGTTTGGACTCCACATTTCAGGTAGGCAACCGCGCCGTATGCCCGAGAGCTGGCGTCCGCATAAAGGTGCAATTCGCAATTGACGCCGCAATTGCCAGTGAAGTAGAGACGATTAATCTGGGTGTACCTTGCATAGTTTAACTCGTCACGTACCTTATACCAATCATTGGCCAAATCATCAGGCAATTATTCATCCCAGTCATGATTGCCTTGCCACAGTTTTTGAATTAGTAATTTCGCTTGTGTACAGGTGCTAATATCCCCAGGGGATCAAACAGTGAAGCTGCCTAGCGAATCACTTCGCGCTTGGTAGGCAACCAGTTGCTATTGCCGCTTGGGCCAGTTGAGAATGTCAACATGTCATTGATCGTTGACCATTGCATTCCAAGGACGCCTACGTTCTCGTTTGGATCGTTGTTTTTGTCATTACTAGCAATCTCGCGCAATTTAGTATCATTCGTGGCCCACATACGTAGCTTAAAACCACCATGTTGCATTAGTTCATTCGCAACGTTATAGTAATTTATGGCCATTTCAGAAGTCAGAACGCCGGACAAAGAATCAACCCTAATGCCACTAATGACATTGTCAATGTACGTGTTCATACTCATGTCATTAGACACATCACACAGACTTGACTCAAGATGAGTTTTCAAAACACTGTTCAAGATAAAGGGACTGCAAGTCGCGCCAAAGAGGATAGATTGGAACCGATAGGTGTCCAATTCACTTTCTGGATTACCAGGATCTGCAATCCAGAGAAATTTCGTGAAATCTCTGTCTTCTGGATTCAACTGCACATTGAGAAACGCCTTCTCAATATCGGCAGTAAATGCTACGTTATTTATACGAAAGCGCAATAAAATTCCAACCAAATCATTAGTTAACGCCGGACCGGTTTCCAAACACTGATTCAAACTTGGACTGTTCGTTTGCTTACAACTACAATCGTACACAATCCGAATGGGTGTGGTAGCAGACTCTTTAGTGACGCAATGATGGGGTATGTAGTGCCCCTGTGTGACGTCATCATCAACCACCTCTTCAATGAAACCTCGGGACAATTGATCTGCAATAATAGAATTGTATGTTTGTAACAACTCCGGTGATAAATTTCTGATCATAGATCGGGTTCTCGCTTGACAAACATTGTAATTTGTGGGTAAGGGTGGGTGATCGGGGCGCCATGATAATTTAGCGCAGTATTTGCCGTCTACCATGCTGATGCTTTCATCACGATAGTTTTCAAATTTCTATTGGTTCGAAATTGTATCATCATCAGTAATACCGACAGTTTCCAAATCCCAGAATTTAGACAGATTTGAGATATCTTTATGAGTATCAAGCATACTATTCGCTAATTCCAACAGACAATCAGTTTTGTACACGCCTATATCGGTTTTCAAATTAGTGGGTCCAGACAGAAGATAACCTAGTTTCGAGCTAACAGCCACTGACTGGCCCCACTGGCCCTGGACCGCGGGTAATTTCATCAGTAATCACAGACCAATAAAAATCAGCCCCTAGCAACAGATCTATCTCAAAGTAATCTGAGCTTACCGGCTCTGCTAAAGTTAATTTCATGGTTTTTCATCGCAGTGGAAATTTTGGGAATTATTAAAGTTCGGATTTCTAGGTTACCATCTAGTGTTGCTAAGTTCACAGTGGCGACCTTGACCTTTTGCAAGCCACGAGATTCAGCCCCAAATGCACTCAGTTCAACGGTTTCCGTATCACAAGTAGCCAGGTTAATGGCCAATTTATTAGCAGTGGCCTGGGTCAGAAAACTTCGTTGCGAGCCCTGGTCAAAAAGAACGTTAACCCTATCGCTGCGCATTGCAGATTCTAATCTAGCAGCGGCTGTTTTTTAGCAAGACTGGATCGGAAGTCTTGGTCATAGCAACGTGAGTCGCATTTATGGATTCAGATTTTGTATTTAACTCCTTGTTTGGAACTACACTAGGCTTACGTGACGATGTAAACGATGCAAACTTACCCATGTTACAAATAGCAGTGTGGTGTCTTCCTTGGCAGTTTCGACAACAATTACGAGAATTGCACTGTGAAGCTCTATGATTTCCACGGAGACAATTATAACACAACCTGTTACGCATTATTATATCCCTGCGATCGGGAACCACAGTACAGTTCGCATGGAAATGGTGTCCTTTACAGAAAGCACAACTATTCCTTTGCGTCGGTGGCACGTGAAGGGTTTGGAATGAAGCCATTGTAGCACTGAGTTCATCAGACAACGAGTGCGGGTTGGTACCAGCAACCGCAGCTTGAATTTCACGGTACAACGATGACCTGAGTTGACCCAAAGTTCACGCCTTATCGCCATGTTCACGTGAAATGTTCGTTCTCACGTAACCCGGTAGTTTCTCGAACACTAATGGCACTAAAAGATTTCCGTAGCTTTCTTCAGATTTTCCTAACGACTGTAACCCTCTAATATAACTTTCCAAGTCGTCGTACAACTCACGAATAGAATTCAGAGAATTTTATGGTTTTGGAAGTTCCCACAAAGCTTTCATGTAGCTAGAAATTAACTTATGTGGCTGTCCGTAACGATCCTTTATCAATTCCATGGCCTCGATGTAATTAGCACTTGTCAATTGTAGCCCCTCAATTGTCTTTGCTGCATCACCTGTCAACTGTGCAATCAGGTATTGACACTTTTGAACGTTATTCAGTTTAGTGCCACTATCCACAGCAGCAGTAAATGTATCAATAAATCCGTTCCAACGAAGTACGTTTCCGTCAAACTTTGGTAATTGCAGTTTTGGCAGATTAACCGTTCTATTCCCAGTAGTAGAATTAGTATTACCTGACGACGAGTCCGTATATATACCAGTGGAGTCAAGCACATTGACGTTGACAATTCTTAACTGCTGTTTTAAATCCGTTAAATAGTCATCCGATTCGATAATCGCATCCGCTAATTCGTCCGTACCCGTCGCTTCCATTATGACGTCATCGATATCCCGTAGTTGCGCAAGTTTCGTAACAGCCGAGTCGTGTATATTCCCTGAAAAGTTTGTTGTTGTAATAATGATGGTGGATCCGTAAAGGTAACCTTCAAGTCCTGTAGTTTCTTTAGTAACTTAGTCATTTGCCCACGATGGGCTCCCCGCGATGTCGGCAGTCTTTTCATTGTATCCGCCGTCGGTAGACTTTGATTCTCCGTCATCATCGTGTCATTATCCACTTGTCTTCTACTGGCTCATCCGTCTCGTCGGACCAGAAAGAATGTATGAGATAGTCGTAGTAAGAGTTGTGCTGAGTTGCACAATCACAATAACACCACAATGGGTGGTTCAAAGCTAGAGCTAACTAGAAGCTGGATAAACCACAAACACGGCTTGTCAGTTTAAGGTATATAGAGAGAACAGATTTATTTTCTCTTTCCTACAAACACGTGAGCGGGTCTGTACAATCATGATGACCGGCATGTATCAATTACAGTTACAGATAGTAAACAAGCGGACTCAGTTCTAGTTCATAGGTTCATAGGCACTAAACTTCTAACCCATGCATTCCAACATTTTTCCAACCATTTCCCTACAATTACCGATTTAGCGAGCCTTTATTGCGCCCCTCTCAAGTCCTGACCACATCATCAACGAGATCGTCGTCATTACTTCAATTCTCTTTACATCTGATTAAAACTTGTAATCGAACCGATTCAGACAACATTGTCCCTTATATAGGCAATTGCGGGCGATTTCTCATGCTTTTCACAACTCTTTTGTACGCTACAATATTGTTTCCAGGATTTTTCTTTTAAAATATGGCTCGAATGTAGCCTATTCATATTACTAAACATCAGTCGTCCAAGCAATCACGTGGTCGACAGACCAGCGTGAGACTTACACCGTTTTTATTACCACCGTGAAAAAACCGAATGTGTCGAATGTTTCGAATGTGAATAAGGAACTGTGTTCAAATCAGTTAGCATTTGTCTAGCTGAAAATGCTTCCAAAATATTTAACAGACCACCACCAGTAAGCGTGAAATACATACCGTTTCCTGTTTTCATTTTCTTTCGCTTACACTCGCCACAGATTAGATTCGCAATTCGCACAAGCCGTATTTTGATCTGTATTTTTAACACACCCCAAGCCATTTACATCATAAACAAATGCTAAATTTTCAACGACTATTTCAGCATTTACATATGCTAAATCTCAGGGGCCATTAATGTTTTTTACTCCAATAATTATTTTACCATAACTATATATTGTATTTAGTATAGATTGCACAAACTAGCTTACCAATAAGTATTTTCCATCCGACCGCTAAACCCTGCGCCATCCTCTTCCATATCACTCTCATTGGCATCGCTTTCAGTGGCATACGGCTCGAATTGGTATGGTTTAATTTTATCATGACAGATATCACTTTCATGGATGTCATCGTAGTCGATGTCGCTATGTTGCGACGTCCCGGAAAACACTCGTCTCTGCTGAACTTGAACTTGAATAGGAGCTTGTATCTCGCTTCGTTATTTTATGAGACGCCATTTTCTTATGATCGCAAAACACGTGGGCATATCGGTAATCACATGGTTAAAAAAAAAAAATCACGCGATGACGTCACATCGTGATTTTTTTAGTCGGTCTCAAATAGTCAATTTTAAGCTCGATTTTAATATAGATAGAGTTTGTGAAAAATGTTCAAATATGTTTAAAATTTTTAAATATAGTAAAATCTTCTTTTTGGAGGTTTTTATTGAAATCTAAATCTAGTTTGTGTTATCCTTTAACATCAGCTGGAAGTGTTGCTATATGCCGGTATAATCACCCTGTCTGTGTGCGTGAGTGTGTGCGCTCGCATGTGTGTGTGTGTGTGTGTGTGTGTGTGTGTGCGTGTGTGTGCGTGTGCGCGCGCGCGTTTGTGTGTGTGCGTGCGTGCGTGCGTGCGTGCGTGCGTGCGTGCGTGCGTGCGTGCGTGCGTGCGTGCGTGCGTGCGTGCGTGCGTGCGTGTGTGCGTGCGTGCGTGCGTGCGAGAGGGCGTGCGTGCGTGCGTGCGTGCGTGCGTGCGTGCGTGCGTGCGTGCGTGCGTGCGTGCGTGCGTGCGTGCGTGCGTGCGTGCGTGCGTGCGTGCGTGCGTGCGTGCGTGCGTGCGTGCGCGCGCGCGCGCGTGCGTGTGTGTATCAGTGCATGGCATGCGTGCGTGCGTGCGTGTGTGTGTGTGTGTAAGTGCGTGTGTCAAGCGAGATAACTAAAGTTCCAACTGATGGTCAAGGCTGATTGTGAGATGGCATTTATATTGGCCTCTTTCCTTTGGGACAGAGGTCAGGGTGGTGAGGGTGGAGGTCAAAAAGTCAAATATAAATGTTTGGGGGTTTGCGATGGCGCGCTATCGACTGCACATTTTAGTTGTAACTGTCTCGCTGCTGCAAAACACCAGACAATAGTTTCAGTGAGCAAAAACTGACTTGTTGAATATTTTGAAAACAATTTGACAACAAATTTCAATCAAATTGCTTTCAAAATCTTTAGCAGGTCCTGTTATATAACGCTTGGAAAATGTTGTCTGCAAAAACTCAGTAGTCAGACAGTTAAATAATTAATATTGGTTATTTTGTTGAAAAAGATGGCAGAATAATAAGTGAATTTGTCCTCTGTTTCTATTTCAGATATATCGTTCAGGTATTGTGAAATCAATGGCGCTTCTACCGGTCTCTATTTCACGAACACCGCACAACAAAAGGAGATAACACATGCTAATGTTCGTCTTTCTACATTTTCTAACTGCGGAATTGGAATTAACGCTCGGCTGTACAGAACAACTGAAATAATCATCCACAGATCTTCCGTTATCAGTGCAAAGGATCATGGGATACATGTGATGGTTTTAAATAGGAACATAGTTGCTGATATTATGTTATTGGATTCAACAATTAAGAAATCAGGAAGATGTGCTATTTCATTGGAAAGTCCAGGGGCAGTGAACGCTTCGTTACGGTTCTCTTTAGAGAATATGTTTGTTGTTAATAATCGGGATGGTATAAATTTAGATACTTACCAGAATTCGTTTGTGAATGTATCAATCATCAAATCTGTGATATCTGGTAATCAGGGATTTGCGCTTAGTGGTAATTTCTTGCCTCGGAATCTTCTCATTGGTAAATCAAACATTTCATCCAATGGAAAAGGTATCCATATAAGGCTTTATGGGTCAGTGAATCAGAAGAACGATGTTTTATTGTTAAGTGGAAAACCCGTAATCGTTGTTGATAATCTTCTTCTTCTTTCCGTTCGCTGATCTTACCGCCAGTCCTGTAAGTGACTATCGACATGATCATAAGCGTTAAGTGCGTGGATCCATGGTTTATTTGAGTGCGCCGTGCGGCCTGGAACCTCCTTCTTCAGCACTCGAGGTTTCTGTCAGGGTTACCTCACCCTTACCTCCTTTAGTCGCCTCTTACGACACGCAGAGGATACGGAAGGTGTATTCTAAGCCCCACCTACAGGGCAGGGTGTTGATAATAATATCAGTGATATTTTTCTTGGTGCATATTTACATATTAACGCAGATCGATCATTCCGTAGTGAAATATCTGTTATTAACAATGACTTCTCTAACTAGTTAGCTGGAGTTAGGAATAATGATCATAACACTGGTGCTTTAGTTATAGTCTCAGTGTCGCTTGATAATTTACGCATAAAGAATAATAATTTTACAAATATGAAGTTTGCTGCGGTGCGATTGAATGTTGATAAAGCTCTACGACGCGGTGTAATAGAGTGTAATAAGATATTGAACTGTAACACAGCATTGCATTTTAAAGTTAATTCTTATGAAGATTTGAGTATTAGAAATAATGAGATTATACAGAATGTCGGTGATCCAGTGACTTATTTTGAAGCAGTCAATTCAAATCTACTGAGTCAAAAACCTGTTCAAATATTATAATAGGTTTGTGAATAATACCATTACTACGATTTTGTTAAATTATTCATGTGTCGTGTCGCATAGAAATTTGTTTAGTAATCCAGATGCTTCATACAACATTCGACTCACTCAAGGTATCGGAAATATTAGAACTTAAAGCTCAAATTCATATGATAATTGTAGTATTAATGCCACAATGAATTACTGGGGTGGGACATCAGAACGTGTTATCGCCAAACAGTTATATGACACATGATCAGCAACAACTTCCAGTCAAATTAGTTTCAAAATATTCAACAGCCTGTATGGTTGCTTTTATACCACATTGCCAAACTATAGCTGGCACCTCTAGACTGAGCATATATCCTGAGGCAGGCCCGCTAGGCTTTTTCTGATTGGTTGTAAAGTAAATCATGGCAGCCATCATAGGATGTAGAAATGTAGAAACATTTAGCTACTAAATCCTGAATATCTTTATATAGAGGTATGATAAAAAGCTTAAAATTACCTGCGGAATTTATGAGTGGCATATTAGATCACCTGCATAGCTATCAAGAGTTCAGATTAGTTATCCTTTAAAACAGTAATAATCACTTCTCAACTTATTGTAAATGGTTCCATGTGAGTGTGTTTACTATCATCATATTGACCCTATAAATACTGAAATTATAAATCATGTTGAATATTTTGACAGGGCTCGACATACCCATTAGGTAAATGATAGTAAAATAGAAATCTGGCAACTAAAATGCTGGATGTGTTAAATCTTTGATTTGTGATTAGTCATTTAACACTCAAGCTGGTCAAAACCTATTCATCAGAGTTATCACTCCTGAAAATAGAGGGATCCGATATGTCACTCAAATATCACATGTCATAATCCAATACATCACATGGTAGCTGATGTCACAATCAACATATAGCTCTGTCACGAAAATTGAAACTAATTTAACTCAGAGCTGTTAGTGCCATAGGCAGCAATAGTGCCTCCCCCCCCCCACCACCCCCAGTGAAATTATAGTTTCAAAATAGTTAAGAACTTGCCTGTATCATTTAAAATACTACTCCTCATTAAGTGCGTGGTCGATTTAAATAAGACTTGGATGGAAGGACGCTAGCGTAGTAGGCTTCAGAACATGTATACAGAATTTTGATTGGTCAATTCTTCCGGTAACATCTTGGATTTTCTGAAAATTTTGAGAAATCAGCTATTTAAGGCTACTCCTCATTAACCGCTCTGCCGATTTCAACCAAACTCAACTGGAAGCACCCTATGCTGGTATGCTTCATTACATATACAGAATTTTGGCTGCTTTATTTTATTATGTGGCCATCTAGAATTGTCCCAAAAATGCGAATTTCTTTAAAACGCTTCTCATTAACTGCTTGGGCAATTTCAACCAATTTGGCTGAAAGAATCTTATAGTGGGAGCCTCTAGAAATTCTATTCAGAATTTTGATAAGTCAATGTTTTGGCAGCCATCTTCGATTTTCTGACAATTTTCCGGAACCATTAAAAAGTATTCCTTAATCAATGGCCCGATTTCAACAAAACTGTGGTGGAACGATCCTATGACAGTACGCTTCAACATATGAAATGAGAATCCTGATTGGTCAGTTTTTTTGGTGTTCATCTTGGATTTTTCGACAGTTATCCACCATTTGTATTTAAATGCAAATTTGGTTCAAATGCTAATGTTCCAGGCCCTTGGGCCTCTTGTTTCAATGTACGCTAATTTCAGGAACACGTGATATAACTCATCATTTATCTCATTTTATTGTGTCTTTCAGAAGTGTCTTATTCAATCCTGGATAATCTTGTCATCAACAATACTAGTAATGGTCTCACAATCGATGGAGTGTTACCAGTACTGAAGGCCGTGAACAGTTCTTATTCTGCTGAGAATTGTATAACAATATTCCTCGGATTTCCTCCTCAGCGACACCACAGATGATGACAGCACATCTCTGAGCCACAACTCAATAAGAGCAATTCAAAATGTCTCCACAAAAAATGTGGTAAATCTGGAATCATGATAATGACGAAACACGGGAAACATAGAATGAATGATAGGTCTATTGGTAGCAGTACTTTTACTCTGATAATCAAGAACTGCGCTGTGTCTAGTAGCGAGGAACATGGTATTAATATAACTGGCACGGGTGCAAAAATTTGGATACAGGGTTGCCAGATTGTTGATAATCATGGAATCGGTATTACGGTTACGGAATCATGGCATAAATCTCAGTAACAGTCCTGGTGCTATTATGGTGGGTTATGCGCTATTTTTAAGAAAAACATTTCATTTTAATATAAACTTGTGTTCATTCACTAATAATACTCTCAATTATAGCGGCGATGATGACAAGACACCTCTGGAAAAGGAGAAGCAAAGATTGTTTCACGCGCATCTTATTACTATCCATGATAGGCACTTACAGCATTCTGGGACATGGAGTATTACAAACAATGTTTTCAACAAAAACATGAATTTCAGTCACATGTTATATTTCGAGAATAAGCCACAATACACGGGTGACTTCTCTTTAAAACTTTCCAACAACCGTTCACAGATACTATTCTCCACGATAATCTGTTTTCTCTATCCGACGATCATAAATATCTAACTAAAATAGATTTAGAAAGAAATCATTTTGTGAATAACACGTGTCGGAACCATAGTCTACTATCATTCCCGATTAGTGACCAAATGAAGTGTAGTATTAAAGGTTTTAAAAATAAATTCATTTCAAACTGTGCAAAGAGAATTATTTATTTGTCTACTTGCGCGAGCAAACATGAAACAATATTTCAAAATGGCATTATCGTTGCAAGAAATAGCTTCGTCGACAATAATTCAACAGATATTGTTTTATTAAAAATACCTATGGATCAGTGTTCGATAACAATATTTTCGAAAATAAAATTGCACTCTGTGAACTACACTCACCAAACATGAACAGTTATATGGCCAGTAGCGGAGTGTACGCACGATATTGTTTTTGGGGGTGGTGTAGACTTCGAACAAGTATGTCCACGTATTTGTGGATTCGAAACAAACATTTCACTTCAAGAGTATACTTACCTCCTAATACTCTTTGATATTGCTAAATATCGGCTTTCACTCAATAAAACACTCAGATTAAAAAAAGTACTGTGCCCCTACTGGGCAGGTAGTCAGAAGTCAGTCAGGCGGATGCCAGCCCCACCACAGCGCATGCGCCGACTAGTACTTCCTCTTTGCTAATTTATTGGCTGAGAGACAACTCATGTTTTCTATGCTCATAGGCTTTTCCTTAATTTCTGAAAGTGTTGGCTGTGTAGAAGTTCTATTTCTCCTGGATTAATATGGCAGAATGTGCTACTACTCCAGAGGAGCGCCCAGGACGTAGCCATCAGGTGACTTCTAGTTTATTTTAGCGAGTTTATCCCGTTGTAATGTGTTTCAGGGACTCGCGAATATCATGATAAGCGCCTAAAATAACTAGTTTATTTCAAAATGGCGCTATGAAATGCTAATCTCTCTTTGTGTTTATGTCCACAGGTATCTACCTATGATTGTTTAGGACCTCACATCATCAGAGAGTTTGTTTTTCTCTCCACCCAGGTTCCATTTCCTACTAACATTGTTAGGTTATCTAACCAAAAATCTTTTCCCAGTGAGTTGGAGGCCTCGGATGAAGGTCTTCTCACTTTGCCGTCTTGGTCCACTTCCTTCCCCTATAAGGTGGAAAGAGTTAAGAGGTCATAATGTTGGTGGAGCGTCCGGTTCATCAGATCAGATGGTTTGTCTATGCTAAAGACGCAGGTACTCTAGTTATGATATGAGGCATTTCAGTTATATTTGACAATATTTATAAAATCTTACTGCCATTTATCATTGTTTATCTGATGTTTGTATAGTCTGTATAAACTATCCTGTCTAGTTAGGATGTTCTGGATATGATTACAATTCATCCTTACACCTGGATGTTTTTGTTTCGGATCGATTTAACTTCTTATTTTTGAAGTTATGACGTCATAATCAGCCTTGCACCTTACTATCAGTTAAAAGTTTTGTCCAACGCTGATTTATTATTATTAGCTTGGGTCTTTATGGCCCCTTCCTCCTTGTTTATTTCTTGTTGAGTTCTAATTCAATATCTGTAATACTCATTGTCTTCGTCCTCTGCTGTGTTTCAGAGGCCTGGTTGTCCTTCACGTGGAAGGTTTATCTTGGATAGATTCTTCCCCCATTTATGCTCCCAGTGCAGCCCATGTGGGCCATTGCTTAAATGTGAGATCTGTAAAAAGTGTGTGGGGGTGGGGGGGGGGGGGGTGGGGGGGGAGCTAATGTCTGAATTTCTATCATTGCAGTCCAGGGAGAAGGCTCCAGAGGAGGAGAGGAAAATTAAGAAAGAGGCTTCTGGTAAGAAGGGTAAGAGGAAGGCCACGTCCGCTATGGATATGGAGGCCTTCCGTATTGAGATGATGGGAGAGATGAAGAGGACAATTAAAGATTTGGTCCCAGAGTTGCTTCGCGGCATGCTTCCTGGTCCAAATCTTTCGTTGTCCTCTTCATCTGCTCCAGAGCAGATAATCCCCGCCTCTGAATCGGTACTATTTAGGGACCTATCAGCTTTCGACCATGATTCAGAGGTGGCCCTATTAGACGGTGAAATCCACTATAAGAACACTGGCAGCAGGCTTGCCGCGCCGGTTGTCCATGGTCAGGTGTCGCTGGAACCTGCCTGCTTATCAGGCCAGGATAATCCGCACCCTGCAGGTACCAGTTTCTCCTATGGTACCTCTCTTGGCCAGTCCGGGTTAGCATTCCTTGCTGACCTGGAGTCTAATCTTTCTGGCCAGGAAGAAGAGGATTATCTGCTGGGTTCTCCTTCTGGCGCCGTGGCCGTGGACATTGACGTACGTACACCCCTCACGGGGAGTACGGGCGACATTGTCCATGGAACTACTCACGCAGGAGTAGCGTTCACGGCGCAGACGGTAGCCCTGGATGGATCTGATGGCCAGTTTTACCGCATACTTCGGCTTGCCGATGTTGTATCAGGTGCTGGCCAGGGCCGTGCTGTGGCCAAATTTTCCCCACGCAATACCACGGCACCTGCTTCTGGTCAAGCCAGTCAGTTTGGCATGCCTGTTCTTTCAGGCCCGCATGCTTTCTCTGGCTTGCCAGGCATATCAGTTCCTCCAGCTACATATACACCTGTGATTGCCCAGGAGGATGACGAAGGCCCTCGTCTTGTAGAGCATTCGCAGGTGGCCACGGAGGAAGACTGGTCTGATGCTTGTCAGTGGCTAATCAACGTCAGACCAGATCTTGCCATTGATTAGTCGGCCAGTCAACGGGACCAGCGCCCGTGGCTGGCAGGAAAACCGACTGTTACCGCTATGCCATCTTTGCCGTTAGCTGATCATATTGTTAATATGTTCACTGCGGCGGAGACATCCATTAAGGCACATTGACTTTTAGCGAAGGCCCCCCCCCCCGCGAAGTGGCAAAGCGGTGCCGTATTATAGCTGATCAATATCAGCTATATGGTGTAGTGCCTAAGCCAAGCACGGATGACTGTGCTGCGCTGGGTGAAGATATGTGGCCAGGTTCCCGGTCTGACACGGGAGCACTGTGTTCGAACATTTTGCGTTCGGCTAACACCGCATAACGTGATGCGGAAGAGAGTTCGAGGGCGTCTATCTCAGCGCTTTCGCATGTCTCCCATTGTTAAAGGGGGTAGTAACGGCATCCGCATTACGTCAGCCTAGTCCGGTGACTGTCCAGAGAGCCATCCAAGATGGAATTAACTTGGCTTTGGACTGTTTAACCCGGGCTGTGACCAGGAGTGTCAGGGCGAGGTGCACGTTTGCTCTTGATAACTTGTGCCCGACCCAGGATTTATATAATATGATGCTGCGTATGCCTATGACAGGTCCTGGACTCTTTGGAGGTGATGGATGTAAGCATCTCCAGGAGACGGTTACCCTGGTCAATAACCAGAGGACATTAAGTGAGCAATTTGAAGTGCTCCGTAGAGAGCGCATTTGCACAGCTCCCCCTGCGTATCATCCCTTGCAGGCTCGAGGTGGCGGTGGCCAGGTCAGAGGCCAGCGATCAGCGCAGCATCAGCAACGGCCGTGTGCGCTTTGGCCAGCAGCGAGGGGGCGCAGGCTCCTCTGGCGCAGCCAGCCAGGCAGCCACCCATGCACCAAGGTGCGCGCGGTGCGGGCCATGGTGCGCGAGGATCTGGTCGTGGTAATCGTACCTGACAGGGTGATTACCACAGTAAGAGCTATGCCAGTGCATCTGCACCAGGAGACAGGGCCACTCTTGCGCTCCTTATGTCCACCTCTCTCCCTAGGTGGACCAGTGGGAGGCCGATTGGCCAACCACATGCAAGAGTGGGAACGGTTGACTCAGGACCATTTAGTCTTGCGATGGCTTTCAGTCGGGTATCATCCCGACTGGATAACAGGCCCACCATCACGACTGTCTCTGGTGCTGGTCTGGACTCAAATTCCAAGAGATCCAGATCTGCGGTTGTGTACAGAGGAGGAAATAAATTCCCTCATACTCAAGGAAGCAATTCAACCGGAACAAAATTGCCCGGGCTTCTATTCAACCGTGTTCTTGGTAACGAAAAGCACTGGAGGGTGGAGACCAATTCTCAACCTCAAGCCATTGAACAAGTTCATGGACACGCCCAGTTTCAAAATGGAAACTGTGAAATCGGTGTTGGCAGGGTTGGAGGGGGGAATGTGGACAGCTTCAATAGATTTGAAGGATGCTTATTTCCACATTCCTATAGTGAGGAGTTTCCGTCGCTTCCTGAGATTTTCATTCCAGGGCAGACAGTGGGAATTCAGGGTGTTACCTTTCGGAATTTCTACGGCTCCTCGGTTCTTCAACAAGGTGGTTCTTGCGATAACAGCATACCTCCGCAGGAGACGCATAGCAGTCCACACGTACATAGACGACTGGCTGTTAAAACCACACAACCAGAAAAGTTTATCAGCAAATCTGGAGATAGTTTTGAAAACTCACAGATTTAGGCTGGATAATCAATTTTCAAAAATCAGAGCTGACTTCATCCCAGAAGTTTGTTTACCTGGGAATGTTCTTCGATCTGGAGATAGGATATGTTTATCCTACTCAGGAGAGGGTACATATACTCATCTCAGTAATACAGTCCGTGTGCAACAGTCGTCATGTCCTGGCACAGGTTTATCTGAGAATGCTGGGATTGATGGTTTCTCTGGAACCAGTCATTCCTCAGGTGGCCTTATGCAGGCGGCCGGTCCAGTTATTTCTCATGACACAATGGACCCAGAGTACAGGTTCACTGGACTCAAGCGTGTCAGTGTTGGAGCCTCTAATTCATCACCTTCAATGGTGGTGGAAGACAGAGAATCTCCTGGTGGGGTGATGTTAACCCCTCCTCACCCTCAGTTAACGATGTATACAGATGCATCGATGGAGGGGTGGGGAGCTTGCCTGGAAGAATCCACGATATCAGGGCTTTGGAATCTGGAACAGTCAAAGGAACATATCAATCTACTGGAATTACAAGCAGTAGTCCTGGGCCTGGAACATTTCTTACAGAAAGTTCAGGGCAAGAGTGTTCTAATTCGATCAGACAACTCAACAGTAGTGACTTACATAAACCGCCAGGGCGGAACGAAGTCACCCAGTCTCTGTATGATGACATGGAAACTGCTTTGTTGGTGCCTGGATCACAGGATTACCTTGAAAGCAGTTCATATTCCGGGATGGTTAAATCTGCTAGCAGACTCATTGAGCCGAAGGATGAGTGTTTTACCTACAGAATGGCAACTAAATAAATGTGTGGCGGATCGTCTGTTCAACCACTGGGGGAAACCCAACATAGATTTATTCGCAACGAAGAAAAATGCGAAGATGCCAACGTACGTCTCTCTGATTCCAGATCCGAGCGCTATCGCAACAGATGCGTTAGCTATCAGCTGGGTGGGAATGTATGCATACGCATTCCCTCCAGCAATCCTGATTCCAAAAATTCTTCGGAAAATCAGACAGGAGGAGTGCCAAGTGCTTCTGATCGCCCCAAATTGGCCAAGCCGATCATGGTATACGGATCTGCTGAACCTTCTGGTCTGCAATCCGGTTCCTCTGCCTCTGATGGACAATATTATCTTCCAGGGCAAGAACCTTCACAACAATCCGTCAATGTTCCAATTGACTGCGTGGATATTGTCAAGGAATCTAGTATTAAGGAGGGCTTTTCTGAGCAAGCAGCCATGTTCATGGCAAAAGCCAGGAGGGGGTCAACCTCCAGAGCATATAATTATAAAATCAACAGATTTGCAGAATGGTACTCAAAAAGATGTATTAATCCAATGGAAGCATCTATTCAGGTAGTAGCCGATTTCCTCTGTCACCTTTTTGATGCCTATAGCCTCAAGCCTAACTCTATTGCTGGCTATAAGTCAGCTTTAATGTCAGTTATCCCTTGCTTGGCTAATAGGGGAAGTGATGAACTAAATACATTACATACTTTAATCAATGGCATGGGCAATCTAAGACCAAGGAATCCCGCAGTGATTCTGTCTTGGAGTTTATCAATAGTGCTTCAGGTGCTAGCAGATAGGCCATTTGAACCACTAAGTTCCATTTCTATGAAAATGTTGACGCTTAAAACTGTATTTTAATTGCTGCGGCCTCGGCTAGGCGTAGAAGTGAGATTCATGCCTTATCAGCCGAGGCAGACCGTTTTGTCGTTACAGGGGAAGGCCTTAGGCTTCTACCTAGGATACATTTCATGGCGAAAAACCAGTCTTTGAAATATCCGGGTCAACCTATAATTTTACCAGCTTTGACTAGGTATGATCCTAATTCAAAACTATGATGTCCAGTCCGAGCATTAATCCGGTACAAACAACGTACTCAGGAATGGCTGACGGACCCAACAGCGTTATTGTTGTCATATATTGAGCCTCATGGCAGGGCGTCAAAGGACACCATTTCCAGGTGGATTGTAGAGTGTATTCAATTTTGCCATAAATCCGCCACAGGTAAACAAGTTGGCATGGCCAAGGCTCACAGTGTCCGAGGTGCAGTGGCTTCCACTGTCCTATTTAATGGGGGTACCTGTGGATGACATTATGTCAGTAGTTCAGTGGCACTGTGAGTCAAGTTTTACCGACCATTATCTCCGTGACACCTGGAATCCTCTCGCCTTATCGATTTTGAAAAGCTAATCTAGGTGTACATATTTTGATGAGGTATCCTCATTTTTGATATATTTTCACATTTAATCAATGGAAACATCTACTTCATGGGCTGCATCAGTCTTCACCAATGGGGAGATGATGACAGCACCAATCTTCCACAAGGTTAGTCTTGTGTGTGTTGTCCATGTTTTTTTTAGAGTTGATACTTACCTCCCTAATACGGACCCGGCCTCTCCGCCCCACTGAGGCTCGGTCTTCAGGCTCTTATTATGTTGCATAGTGTCAGCCAATAAATTAGTCAGAGGAAGTACTAGTCGGCGCATGCGCGGTGGTGGGGCTGGCATCCGTCTGACGGCCTGCCCAGTAGGGGCACCTTACTTTTTTAATCCGAGTGTTTTATTGAGTGTAAGCCGATATTTAGCAATATCAAAGAGTATTAGGGAGGTAAGTATCAACTCTCTCGTGAAAAAAGAAATCCGTGATTTCGTTTAGTCTTTGTCGCATGTAGTTTATTTACCATTTCATATCAGCAGAAATCTTAGTGACAGGAATAATGTGAATTTACCAGGAAATGATGCGTTTCTTCACGACTCTGGATTTGGCGGTGTCATCAGTGGGGTGATTAAACTTAATGCTTCAGAGAAGCCATATGTGATCAGGAGATCAATATTCATCAGGTATTCTTAACTGTCTCCCTGCTGAGTTTCTGCAGACTACATTTTCCATGGGATTTAACTCTGGATATGCTGAATATTTTGAAAACAATTCGGCTGAAATTGTTTTCAAAATGTTCAGCAGGTCCAGAGTTATTGCCTATAGAAATTATTGTCTGGTGGCTTGCAGCAGTCAGCGAGTTAGGAAAGAAATTTTAATGAATTCTTATTTAAACCTAAATTCCAAAGAATCTCAATTTCAAGACAATATCACGAATATATTTTGAACCTAATTTGACCGGAAACTGAGGCACGTAGAGCTCCCGGTCAAATTAGTTTCAAAATTGTCCAGCCTATTGTTAATTTTGATGTTAACACTTTGATTATGAAAAATCATTTAAAGTTTAATAAATATTAAGTTGAAATTTTTGAAATTAATTTTGCACTTTTAAACATTACAGGCCGGAAATGAAATTATAGAAAAACATGGGTTCGAGAAATTTGGAATTAAATTTAGTAAATTGTAACATTATTACCCTTGCCCTGTAAGGGGAAGAGGGTGTTACATTCAGGTCTGAGTGTGTATATATGGATCTGCCTGTGCGTGCGTGCGTGCGTGCGTGCGTGCGTGCGTGCGTGCGTGCGTGCGTGCGTGCGTGCGTGCGTGCGTGCGTGCGTGCGTGCGTGCGTGCGTGCGTGCGTGCGTGCGTGCGTGCGTGTGTGTGTGTGTGTGTGTGTGTCCGGTGCTGTATCTAAAAAACATATTGATTCCATTTTGTTTAATGTTTGCTTAGCAAACGACAATGCTGTAAACTAGAATTTTGGCCATGATCCAGATAAACACGGATACCAATTTATGAATATCTTGGAAACTACTGACCAGTCCGAATCACCTGAAGTTTTAACACAAGAAATGGTGTGACCATACGCTAAGGTCCCGCAGTTTTGAGTGTGATCTGTTAAATCCAGGAAAATCAAAAAAAAAATCCTTACAGTGTGAAAGAAGCAGGAGTATTATTATCGTTTTATTTAAATTCTTTTTTGCAGAGTTATGTGCTTGTTTGATGATTGAAGCTGGAGCTAGACTGCTCTTTTCTCCAGATACAGGGGATACTTGTAGAAGGTATGTCCGACTCGGTTACATTCTATGTTAGCCATGGCTTTGCAGCAAGTAGCTTTAAAACTTCTGCGGTAACATTTTCTGTAAATCTTCAATGTTAATTGTACAAATCTGGGCTTAATATTAATAGAGGGTTCCAATCTGTCACTTAAGTGTCTTCAGATCATAATCAAATTATGTCACCTGTCCGCTGACATCGCAATCAAAATGACAGAAGTCGAAAAGCCTTTGCACGAAAGTGTATGAATTGGATGTCTTTGGTGAATTTTCCGTTTAATAAACACTTTGTTGAATATTTTGAAACTAAATTGACTTGGAGCTGTTGCTGCAATAGGCAACAACACCCCCCAGTCACATTAGTTTCAAAATATGCATCAGCGTACTTGTATATTTACATTGAAATTTAGATTCTGCGAATTCAGGTTTCAACGTTTGAAATTGGTCCCAACACATGAACAATGCAGGGTGGAGTGGAGCTAGCAATGGGCGGGGCAAGGCTGGAAATGGATCCCTCTATTATAGCCAGCAGGACCAGTGCACAGTAACTCTTGAGGGATTATCTAAAGATTTGTTGATGAGTCCTTATACTCTCATCGTACTAACATACGGCCACTCACATAGCTACGCTGCTCGATGCCATACTTGCAGACCTATGATTTCTTGCTATGTGAAGTAACATTAAGCTAGTAGGCCAGATTTCTGCCTACTTCACGCGATGGGCGAGGCTTCGTCTGGTGACCTAATTTACAATCACAAAAACAACGGCGATCGCGACCCTGTTGAACTGGAAAGAGATGTTTGCAAAAGTTTGCAATAGTTTTGCTCTAAACAAGTTATCTGAGAAACAGAAAATGTGTAGATTGGTTTTCGGTAACAAAACCCGCTAGTTTGGTTTAGGCACATGTGTAAATGTGTCTTCTTCATGATTTCTTATCGAGCAATCTCATTGGCGCAAGTTGACTGACCTCAGCTCATTAATATGTATGAAGCTTCGTGAACTTAGCACAAACATCAAAGGCATGCAAGCACGGTACTCGATACGGGAACGTAGTGGGAGGGCGAGGATCGTGCAATAGGACGATGTTATACTCTATAATTAGGACCATATGAGTACAGAACTCTTTCTTGTCAAGACACCCAAAACTGACATTTGCACTGTCCTTGAATTATGCTCCTTTACAGATCTTCAAGATAGTATTTTTGAAAATTTTCCACAGGCTTGATAACAGAGCCAGGCATTCCAGTGGTGAATTTTCAAAAATGGTCTTCACTTGTCCTGCAGATGGACATTGAATAAAAGCAAGAAGACTGACAGCAGACAGGCACACAGGCTGGTAGGCAGGCAGACAAACAGGCAGGGATGTGATAAATGCAATACTGGTTGTCTGCTAGGGTTAAAAATTCCATCTCTCCAGTTGTTGATGTGTGGTGTCTGTCTTTCTTATCACAGGAACATTGCGGGTTGGTCATCATTACAAATCACAATGGGAGATAACTTCAGTCAGGGTAACGCGTTCCAGTATGACAACAAACAGTAACCGATGGTTTGGTATAGTCTTTGCGCAGAGTAAGTACATTTTATCCATATAAGCTGTCAAACTAAGTACCTGGTGAATATTTAAATAATCTTAATTGCGTTTTGTGGCTGCCTATGACAAATGTAGGGATCAGATCTGTCACTCGAGTATCTGCCGTCATAATCAAATTCATCAGCCCATTTCATATTTCTCTGTATGAACACACGTGTAATATTCATTGAAAGATTGTCATTGGTCAGATAGCACTTAAGAAATAACTTCATTGGTTAGATACCTTGTAATAATCCCTCATGCCCTGTGGCACCGCAAATGTTTCATAGCGACGATGATGGCGAAAATGTCAACATGACAGTATAAGCTGTGTTGTTGAATTTTAAAAGTTGTATTGAAAGTAATTTCAAGTTCAAAATACGATGTTTTGTTTGTCATTAATTTTTGTGGCACAGCTTAGCACTGTTAGCAAGTGATTCATCACAGTGACAAAAACAAACAGGGAAAAATGGTGCATTAATACTGATTTCAGGGTTTGAATTTATGGTAAAATTTGTCAAAATATCTTTATATAATAAATATAATCTCAAACTCGGTCCCATTTAATATCACTATTATCAATCTCGTCAAAACTTATCAAACTACACTCGCTAAAGCTCGGTGCAATGTGATAATTTTTGTCTTGGTTAATAATAGTAATATTAAATGGGACCTTGTTTCAAATCCTCTATATAAGTCACATGTTTGCTGACATCATAAGCTAAATGATATACCTCCATCATGAAGACCGAAACGTCTGTCACTAAAGTGTATGAATTGTATGTCTTTAATTTAAAAAACTGTCTGTTAAATATTTTGAAATTAATATGACTGGGAGCTGTTGAAATTAACTTCAAAATATTCAACCCCTTACCTTACCTGTATAGTTACCTTGAAATTTAACTTCTAGGAATTCAGGTTTAAACCTGATTCCAGCACATACAAAGTGGGTGGAGCTTAGCTAGAAATGGGTGGGGCATAGTTAGAAATGTATCCCTCTATTAGATATGTCTCTCTGTAATGGGGAAATTCCAGTTTCTCAGTTAATCATATGACATCATAATCAACTAAGTGATGTGTAGGCTAACGTCATGATTAATTACTTGCTGAATGACTTGATTTAGTCCATCTTAAACACTTAATAGCCTGGCAGGTTGGAAAAATTGTATGTCTACTATTTAATAAACATGTTGAATATTTTGAAACTAATTTGACTGGGCGCTGTTCCTCCATTCACACCATGCCCTCGTATTATTTTATTGCCAGTGCAGCGTAATAGCGATCCATCACGTGACCTGTCGCTACACAAGGACTTCGGAGCACACATGGGTCTCGAGTATACTGTCCATAATGGTAGTTATGGCACTGTCTGTGATGACCGCTTTGATGCCAGGGAATCATTGGTGGTGTGCTGTATGCTCGGCTATAGGTAAATGGAATACAGTTGCACTACATGTAATATACAAACCAGAGGTATAAGGGCCCGGTGTCACTCACCTCCAACATTGGCATGTCAGATAGATTGAGACCCATGTTCTGTATATAGTTGTGTCCGAAATTCAACAATTCTGACCAGTAATACGCAGATTTAAGATTTATACATGTAATTACAAATTGTGGCCAGGTATTTTAGGAGTAATATTTTAAATGATTTCATGGAAAATTTTGTAAATCGAAGTGTTTAAGCCTACAAATGTTCATTAGAAGTGTTGTAGTTTACAAGCATAGGATCGTTCCACTCACGTTTCCTTGAAATCCAGCCATTGATTAATGAGGACTGGTGTTCAAAAGGATTTTTTGATTTTTTTTTCTTAAATCCATAATGGCTGCGGAAAATTAAGATTGACAAATCAAGATTTTTCATAGAAGTTCTGGAGCATACCACAATAGAAGATCCACCAATATTACATTAGGAGCATATACGTTTTAAACGATTTCCTGAAAATTTAAGGAAAATCCCAGATGGCCACCTGAAAAATCGATCAATCAAAATTCAGTTTTATAACTACTAATATTATAACATATTCTTGATCTTTCAGTGGCAACTCAGCAATTTTCTCACGAATACATGTTGATGAGGATGTCGATATAGACACTGACCCGATTGTATTAGATGACTTAGAATGTATGGGGTCAGAGGGATCATTAAGTGAATGTCAAACACTGGACAGTGCTGCTGGCCATAACTGTGACCATACCGAGGATGTGGGTGTCACATGCTATGGAGACTATCAACCAACTAGCACTAAACATACAGGTACCTTAAACATTTAACCATAAAAAAATTTTAAAGAAAAGTTACATTTTTTTGATAGAAAATGACGATTTACAGACCAAGAGAAGACTATTTTTGAAAATTTATCAATGCAATGATTACGGAGACCATCATTCAAGTGGTATGTTTTCAAAAATACTCTTTTGGTCTGCAAATGGACATTTCTCAGGACCACTGCAGAAACCATTTTTGCTGAGGTTGAGTGTTAACCCCTTAATGGCTATTGCTAAATTTGGTAAACAATATCAAAATATTTGCTTATTGAATGTGTATTTGCAGGGTAAGAGAAGGATTATTTTTAAAAGTTCACCCCTGGAATTACAGGCTCGATAAATGAGCCAGTCATTGCAGTGGTAAATTTTCAAAAATTGTCTTGAAATGGACATTTCTCAAGACCACTGCAGAGGCTGTTTTGGCTGATATGAGTGTTAAAGGGTTAAACAAGATCTGAGAACATTACTCAAGGAACATAAGTGGACTCAGTCAACCAGAGTTCACAAGAGAGAAATGTGTTGTGTCACTTAAGTATCTGACGTCATAATCAAATACATTGATTACATATGAGCTGACATCTCATGTAGCTACAAGCTTGGTCACTAACGTATCTGACGTCATAATCAAATACATAGATTACATATGAGCTGACATCTCATGTAGCTACAAGCTTGATCACTAAAGTATCTGACGTCATAATCAAATACATAGATTACATATGAGCTGACATCTCATGTAGCTACAAGCTTGGTCACTAAAGTATCTGATGTCATAATCAAATACATAGCTTACATATGAGCTGACATCTCATGTAGCTACAAGCTTGGTCACTAAAGTATCTGACGTCTTAATCAAATACATAGATTACATATGAGCTGACATCTCATGTAGCTACAAGCTTGGTCACTAAGGTATCTGACGTCATAATCAAATACATAGATTACATATGAGCTGACATCTCATGTAGCTACAAGCTTGTTCACTAAAGTATCTGACGTCATAATCAAATACATAGATTACATATGAGCTGACATCTCATGTAGCTACAAGCTTGGTCACTAAAGTATCTGACGTCATAATCAAATACATAGATTACATATGAGCTGACATCTCATGTAGCTACAAGCTTGGTCACTAAAGTATCTGACGTCATAATCAAATACATAGATTACATATGAGCTGACATCTCATGTAGCTACAAGTTTGATCACTAAAGTATCTGACGTCATAATCAAAAACATAGATTACATATGAGCTGACATCTCATGTAGCTACAAGCTTGGCCACTAAAGTATCTGACGTCATAATCAAATACATAGATTACATATGAGCTGACAGCTCATGCAGCTACAAGCTTGGTCACTAAAGTATCTGACGTCATAATCAAATACATTGATTACATATGAGCTGACATCTCATGTAGCTACAAGCTTGGTCACTAAAGTATCTGACGTCATAATGAAATACATAGATTACATATGAGCTGACATCTCATGTAGCTACAAGCTTGGTCACTAAAGTGGATGAATTGTGTCTTTGATGGATTTACAATTTATTAAAACCTTCTGTTGCATATTTTGAAACTAAGTCGACTTGTTGCTATAGGCAAATTAGTTTCGAAACATTTAACCCACTTACTTGTATATAATTATTTGAAATATATATTGTAGGAAATTCCGTTCCAAAGTCTCCAGTCGATTGAAATGTGTGTAAAAAGTGGGTGGTGTTTAGCTAGAAATGGGAGGAGCTTAGCTAGAAATAGGAGCTTAGCTAGAAATGGGAGGAGCTTAGCTAGAAATGGAAGGAGCTTAGCTAGAAAGATGAGCGTAGCTAGAAATGGGAGGAGCTTAGCTAAAAATAGTTTAGCTAGAAATGGGAGGAGCTTAGCTAGAAATAGGAGCTTAGTTAGAAATGGGAGGAGCTTGGCTAGAAATGGGAGGAGCCTAGCTAGAAATGAGAGGAGCTTAGCTAGAAATAGGAGGAGCTTAGCTAGAAATGGGAGGAGCTTAGCTAGAAATAGGAGCTTAGCTAGAAATGGGAGGAGCTTAGCTAGAAATGGGAGGAGCTTAGCTAGAAAGATGAGCGTAGCTAGAAATTGGAGGAGCTTAGCTAAAAATAGGAGGAGTTTAGCTAGAAATGGGAGGAGCTTAGCTAGAAATAGGAGCTTAGTTAGAAATGGGAGGAGCGTGGCTAGAAATGGGAGGAGCCTAGATAGAAATGAGAGGAGCTTAGCTAGAAATAGGAGCTTAGCTGGAAATGGGAGCTTAGCTAGAAATGGGAGGAGCTTAGCTAGAAAGGGGCGTGGTATAGCTAGACATGGATCCCTCTATTTGGCAGGTAAACACAGACGATATGCAATTGCAGAGCGGTCAATATAGCAACCAACAACTTACAGTCAAATTGTTTTAAAAATATTTAGCAGGTCCAGAGATATAAGTGCTAGAATATATAGTCTGCAAAAATTAAGCAGTCACACGGTTAAACTCGAAGTTTCAGTATCAATACCAAAAAGATCTACATGTACAAAAATGATGCTGAATATTTTTCACATAATTTATTTGGAAATTTATATTTTGAAACCTGCCATGCCATGTTACCGTGCGTAGCACATGCCAAAATATAAAACTTATACCAGGATTTATGTTATCAGTGCCCTAATCTAAAAATAGTATGCAAATTAATGGATAGATCCGATCTGTCACTCCAGTGTGTGATGTCATAATCAATTATGTCACATGTACACATGTAGGCT
This sequence comes from Chaetoderma sp. LZ-2023a, assembly GCA_034401795.1. Classification (NCBI taxonomy): domain Eukaryota; kingdom Metazoa; phylum Mollusca; class Caudofoveata; order Chaetodermatida; family Chaetodermatidae; genus Chaetoderma; species Chaetoderma sp. LZ-2023a. Next base: position 13,346,420 of record CM067372.1, read on the forward strand.
GACATCATAATCAAAATGCGTAATGAATGACGTATCTAGTAGGTCCGTCCAGAACGTCAACTAGTCAATCAAGCGTACGAATTGTATGTCTTTACTATTTAATAAACATGATGGTGAATATTTTGAAACTAATTTCACTGGGAGCTGTTGCTGCCATAGGCAGAAACAGCATCCAGTCAAATTAGTTTCTAAATATTCAACAGCTTACCTATATAGTTACCATGAAATTGGGATTCTGGGAATTCAGTGTTCAAAGTATATATAAATCAATCCCACCACACACACCATGTGGGCGGAGCATAGCTGGAAATGGGCAGAGCATAGCTAGAACTGCATTACCTGCTTATCGAGCTTCATCGTTTTATTCATCCACAACTCGAACACATCACACTTAATTGTAATGTCAGTTGAAGTGATGTTGTTATGATAATTAAAATGTATGCCTTGCTTGACAGAAATAACACATCGGGATTCATGCTTGGTAAAAATTTCAAACTTTTTGCTTACATGTGGTTAATGCCCCTTTGCATACCAAGCCAGATTATTTTTGAAAAAAAAAATGGAAAATTCTCAAGACCACTGCAGAAGCCATTTTTGACCGGCTTGTCCATTAGATGGTTCATCTTTTTTTTATTTCCAGCGTCATGGTTACACAGCACAGATGTTATCAGCTCTAATTATGGCATTATGTTCCTGTCCTTTGATGTGATGATGTCAGACTGCCATGTCCGAAACACCACTTATGACGGTATTACAGCTCGGTCCAATCTTCTAAGACAACTCAATTTTGAGGGAAGTGTCATTGACGAAAGCGGCCGTAGCGGGATCCACTTGGATGTAAATGATGTTAAATTAGTCGTGGAAAATGTTTTTATTTCGAATAGCGGAGATTTAGATATAAATGCTACGATTAGTGGAGGTTATCTGAGATTAGATGGGGGTGCTTACGAGTACACGGATGCGATCTCATTATAGGAACGGAATAAAACTAATGTTTGGGAATTACAACATAGTGTCGTCAATTCTATTTTCAGTTTCGGAATACAAAATTCTGCTGTGAGCATCATTTGTAATGTTCATACATCAAGTTCATTTAATTTAGAAATCATCGGGTTGAGGGCATATTTGATCATAGACGATATAGGGGGTGGAATGTACGTACACGATCCAGAACAATTTACTGTGAACAAAATGTTTTTTTAAACAGTGGTGCAAATATGATAAATTCTGATATTAGATTCAATGTGACGGTGTTGCGTAATTTATTTATAATGCAATGTGAACCAGAGTTATTTCACCGGTCCGAAGAAGATAGCGTAATAAATAATTGGTGTTCATTTATTACAGATTACAGCCAGTCTCTTACAGCAACCAATCTCTGGAATAAACAAACACGCTGTTATTTTACAGTTCATATCGTGTCAGCCGTAATCACCAACTTTCATCAAACATCAATTGTCATAGAGAAGAACGTGTTTAGTAATATCACTGATGAGAGTTGTGTTGTACGTTAATCATCAGATGGTCACGCCATCATTCGCTCTACATTCCAATTTAATCGTATTGATAATAGTTCTGTGACAAAAGCAGCTATGAACGTAGATTCACGAATATACGATATCAATCATAATATATTTAGCAACCCAGACAGTACATTTGAGGTAAATGTTATTCTAAAAGGGCCAAACTGCTTGAAATTGTATGACAATTACTGGGGGCGTGGAGATACAAATGAGAATATTATGCGCAGTAAAAGCTTGACCAATGAGCTGATAAATAGTGCGGTATCTAGGATTTTCGATAAAAAAAACTAAATGACCAACTAATGTGTACAGATATAGGTCCTATGTTGTTAAATGATGAATACAACTGCACAAGGGCAGATAACTGTAGTGCGAATGGCTGGTGTGTCACAGACGATGTATGTGTATGTTCACATGGGTGGTCGGGGAGCGCATGTGATCGATTCCGCTGTAAAACTGTCAGAAATTGTCTTAAATCTTCAAATATTCCATTGAACAGAACTGCTGATATTGTTTCGGTGAATGTACTTCTTCTTCTTCTTTTCGTTCGCTGATCATACCGACAGTCCTAAGTGACTATCGACATGATCATAAGCGTTAAGTGCGTGGATCCATGGTTTATTAGAGTGCGCCGTGCGGCCTGGAACCTCCGTCTTCAGCGTTCGAGGTTTCTGTCAAGGTTACCTCACCCTTACCTCCTTTAGTCGCCTCTTACAACACGCAGAGGATACGGAAGGTGTATTCTAAGCCCCACCTACAGGGCTAGGTGAATGTACTGAGAAGGGAGTACCTAGGCGAGAATAACAGCATGCCGTACATCTACATTGTGCTCAACATACGCCTCAACTACTCCGGGTCATTCTATGTTAAGTTATTTAACTACTTATCTCCCGACATGAGACAAACTGACGCGATGCTTCTTAAAATCACAGCTCAGGACAAAAATGAAACAATAGACTATGTTATTACACAGGATAACAAAGATGATGATGGATTCATAGTGCATTTTATAGATTACATTGGAACAGAGGAATTTCAAGCAATATAGGCGGGTATTTGGAAAACCAAATCGGCATGTACCGTTATTTGTAAATCTCAGGAACGAACGTTCAGTATTTGGGAACATGGATGTGAGGCAGAACATATTCTCGGTTACTGCTATTGATGACGATCTCAATAAAATCAACTACAGTTTATTGACTCATCCCGATGTTTTTTAAATCAATAATACATCAGGCATCGTTACATTCAAACATCCGGTATTAAACATCAATGACACAATTTATACATTAATAATCAAAGCTGTCGATGATGGCTTTCCGAGCAGAAGCACAACAGCCGAGATAAAAATTACCATAATCTGCAGACTTAATGCAACACGGACCACTGCGGACCAAAACACGAACGTATCAACTGATGAGAATTCAAACAATATTTCCTCTATAGACCAAAGCGCTGTTAGTAAATCTTTCGTAAATTCCAAGTATTTCTTGCCCCTTGTAGTACCTGCTGGTATTTTAGCAGTCATAGCGTTGACTATTATGCTAGCTTTGATAGCATTTTATTTTAGAAATGTCAGACAGAGAAAAGTGAAGAGTAAATTTGATAAGTATAAACTAGAGGCAGTAGAAACAACAGAAACATAACACTGTGGGTGGGTGGGTGGGTGGGTGGGTGGGTGCGAAGGCGTAATATATTTATAGATTCAATTAAATCATCATTTTGTTGCTTAACATACTTTCTTGTTTTAGTTATTCAGCATGTTGTTTCTACTAAGTACTACCCCTTTAATGGTCAAGCTGGTCAAAACCTGGTCTTTAGGAGTGTCCATTTCCAGGCCAACAGAAGTTGACGCCATATCGGAGGATCTCGACATAGTGATCCAAATGAGGCCCGTCGTGTACCAAGAATCGACCTTTCCAGAGTAATGATGTCATAATCAGATAAGCGGCGCGTAGGATGACGTCATAATCATTACGTCATAAATGATTCTATATGGACTGTCTTTAACTCTTAAAAGCCAGACACGTAAAAATTGTATGTCTCTACTATTTAATAAACATGCTGTTAGAGAGTTCAGAGATCGTTCTATCCCAACACGAGTGAGGTGTGGGTGGAGCTTAGCTAGGGGATGGGCGGGGCATAGCTAAAACTGGAAAGGTCCATTAGGTAAGTGTTAATGTTTTTCAATGGGCATTGAAGCCATCATGGACTGTCAGATGTCAATAAAACTTTACAGGTGAATAGAGAGGGAGGGAGGGAGGGAGTGATTAGAAGTAGAGTGAGAGATCGATGGATGGAGGGAATGGGAGGGAGGGAGGGGGGGGGGAGATAGAGGGGGAGACTGGATCAAAGGTTTCTGCCTCCATGAGAAGCATAATACTCTAGTCTAATTAGTTTCAAATGATCCAACAGCTTACCTGTATGATCATATTGATATTACGAGAGAGAGAGAGAGAGAGAGAGAGAGAGAGAGAGAGAGAGAGAGAGAGAGAGAGAGAGAGAAGTGAATTGAGATGGAGAGGAGGGAAAGAGAGATGGAGAGAGAGAGGGGGAGAGATGGAGATAGAGAGAGAGAGAGAGAGAGAGAGAGAGAGAGAGAGAGAGAGAGAGAGAGAGAGAGAGAGAGAGATGGAGATAGAGAGAGAGAGACGGAGATAGAGAGAGAGACGGAGAGAGAGAGAGAGAGATGGAGAGAGAGAGAGAGAGAGATGGAGAGAGAGAGAGATAGAGAGAGAGAGAGAGAGAGAGAGAGAGAGAGAGAGAGAGAGAGAGAGAGAGAGAGAGAGAGAGAGAGAGAGAGAGAGAGAGAGAGAGAGAGAGAGAGAGAGAGAGAGAGAGAGAGAGAGGAGGAGGAGGAGGCAGGCAGACAGACAGACTGGATCAAAGATTTCTGCCTCCATGAGAAGCATAATACTTCCAGTATAATTAGTTTCAAATGATTCAACAGCTAGCTTACCTGTATGATCATATTGATTTTAAGAGTGAGGGGGGGCGGGAGGAAGAGAGAGAGAGAGCATAATACTTCGTCTAATTAGTTTCAAATGATTCAACAGCTTACTATGATCATATTGATATTATGAGGGAGGAAGGGAGGGAGGGAGACGGGTGAGAAAGAAGGAAGGAAAGAAAGAGAGATGAGATACAGTGTTTCAATATAAAAATGCTATGCATAGCTATGCTTTTGAATATTGTGAAACACATCTTTTTCCTCATGTTAATAAGCTAGTAGTTAATATATTTGATATATTGATGTTAGATATCACCAGACCTATACATTTACCATTCCATGCAGATATTATTTAACTCTTAGCACTCTGATGTCAGTATCCTGCCATTTACTGTGTCAATAGTAAAGATACTGGTGTACATATTTCAACAAATTTGGTGGATGATGTTGTCTATGACAGTACCTTCTTTCACCAAATTTGTTGAAATGTGAACACCAGTTCATCTTTTAATTTAATTTGAGAAATTAAAATTTTAACATCAGTGTGGTAAGGGTTAACATGGCATGTGGATGCATGGACTAGCATCAATGTCTAATGCCATACATTCCAGTCCCATTGCCAATATAGTTTTCGTTGACATGCTCCAAGCAGATGTAATGCCTGGCGTACATCATCGTCCTATCGCACGGTCTCACCGTCCTGCTACACTCTTGTATCGAGTCCCGTGTTTTGTCTGCTTTAGAGATGTCTACACTAAGTTCACAAAACTTCATAAATGAGGTCAATCAACTACCACCCATAAAATTGCCCTGTTATTATCGTCCTACTAACATACGGCCAATCACATCGTTTGACATGTGTGTCTTGCGAGCTCCCCATAGATATTATACGAAGCCACGCCTCTATTTATAGATTGATAGCTAGATTGAAGTAGGTAGAAATCTGATTGGCTGCCTCCATCCCACCAGAGTAATGTTACTTCACATAGCAAGAGATCAAAGATCCGCATGTACGGCCTCGAACGGGGAAGCAATGTGAGTGGGCGTATTTTAGTACGATGGGCGTATATATACTGAGCCAAAAAGCTTTAGCAACAGTGAAGTTTGGTTTGGTGTATTAAAACTGTGCGTCCATTTATAACCACATTTGCAGGCATGTTTCGTCAATGTAATGTCTGTCTCGCTGATCATGAAGAAATGCAAATCATTTCTTGCATTTCTCGGCCGCACGCTTACTGCATGTGAAAATGCATTTTTCATGCACTGGCCCACATTGGCAGGTAGCGAAGGCAAAAATTAACCATATTGCAAAAGCAGATAACGAACGTTAACAGAAAACGCTTAAAAGTTTACCCTACCGAACATGGGCCGCCGCCCAGGGCTACCCGAAAATCAGCGCCATGAAGCAATGTGAAGACTCGCTGCTGGGCAGAGCATTCGGGTTGTTGCTCGACATTTTAATGTGCAAGCCTCAACCATTTCCCGTCTCCGCCAACGTGAGCAGGAAACTGGACATGTTAATGACCGACCACATCTGGCAGACCGAGAGCAACAACACCACGAGAAGTGAGAAGACCGCTACTTAGTGACGTCATCACGACGTCACAGGTTTGGGACTGCGCTGCGGCTGTCCCGTAATTTGCACACCGCTACCGGCACGACAGTGCATGCACAAACTGTGCTAAACAGACTCCATGATGCTGGACTGCATGCCCGTCGTCCACTTGTTGCTGTTCCGCTTACAGAGCGTCACATCGAGAATCGGTTTGCATGGGCAAGAACTCATAAGCGATGGCATGCTCAACAATGGAGCCACGTTTTGTTCAGTGATGAGTCGAGGTTTTGTGTGGATGTGGCGGATGGTAGGCAACGGGTTTGGCGACGTTTAGGAGAACGGTATGATGCAGCCAACATCATTCAGCACGACAGATTCGGTGGCGGTGTAGTGTCATGGTGTGGGCTGGAATCCATGAAAATGGCAAAACAGATCTTATTGTGATTCGCGGAAATTTAACGGCTCAACGTTACTGTGAAAAAGTTGTCGCCCCTGTTGTCATCCCTTTTATGCAGCATCATGCAGACTTTACGTTCCAGCAAGACAACGCCCGTCCTCATTCAGCTAGGGTCACCAGTGATTTCCTTGAGGCTAACAACGTTCCGGGACATGCTTGGCCGTATGGTGCGTGAGAACCATCCACATCTTCACAACGTGTGGGAGCTGGAAGCTGCACTGCTCCAGGAATGGGATGCGATTCCTCTTCGTGACATCAGGTGCTTAATTCGAAGCATGAGAAAGCGATGTACGGCGGTGGTTAATGCGCGCGGAGGTCACAACAAGTATTGACAGCTGAGTGTCATTATTTAAATTGGACCCTTCCGTTGAATGATGCCATGTTAAAGGCGCGATGCTAGCATTACAGTAACAAAAGAATGTTGTTCAAATTGGAAAATGACCTATCAATTAAATAATATATTTGAATCAATTTATTGTTTTTGTTAAATAACATTTATACAGTAATATTCTCAGTGTTGCTAAACTTTTTTGGTTCAGTATATAATGACTCAACTAGTCTGTAGGCTTGTGCGATTATTGTGTTGAGTGATCGCGATCGATTATTAAAACATAATCGCGATTGCGCGGATACAATTTACTAAGACATAACAACAACAAAATATCAATGACGAAAATTGCAATGGTGTTTAGAAAACTCCATTAGCAGGGCAGGAGAAGACTATTTTTGAAAATGTATCACTGGAATGCCTGATTCCAGTAATACATTTTCAAAAATAGTCTTCTCTTACCCTGCAAATGGACATACATTCACTAAGCAAAATGTAATTTTTCATGACCGATCGCATTAAAAAGTAATTGAAAGTTGGGTTTTGAAATATTCTATGCAATAGAAAATATTCACGATTACTCGATTTTTCAATTTTTAATCATATAAATTCACTTTTTAAAACATAATCACGATTTTCGATTTAATCACGTAATCGCGCAAGCCTACTAGTCGGCGACTAGCTGTATGGAGTTGTAGGGAGTTGCATTGAGGTGTTCCGATTTGTAAGGAGTTGAGACGTTTCATGTACGCTAGAAAAAGACAGTTATACGCTCGTCAGTTGTGAGTTGTAAGTAGTTCTTTATTTAAGGACTTTATTTATTAACCCATCCATAGAGATGAGTTGGTCATGCACTTTGCAGGATACATGCATCAAACAAACTACATTTTTATTATTTTAAAGAGCGAATAGCATCAGCATTGATCCATGGACATATATTTTCTAAACTGTGAGTGCCGAGTCAAATATTTAAAATGAGACCCCTGGATAAAAAAAACCCTGTCTCTTGAGACAGAGGTTCTCTTAATAGATGATCAAATGTCTTGCATAATTTGATTTAGTAATTGCATGAAGTGGTCTTTTAAGTCAGGTGGACTCTTAATAGAGGTGGTCTTTGTAACAGGATTAGCTTTATTATCAAATAGTATTATAAAATATTGTTGATTGCATAGGCATAGAAAATGGACCTTTCCCGTGGTAGCTATGCCGCGCCCACCTCTAGCTAAGTTCCACCCATACCTCGATCATCGTGTACTGACTATCAATTTCCAGAAAACTATACAGATAAGCCATTAAATATTTTGAAACTAATTTGACTTACAATTTGTGCAACGTGTCAGACTATTAAGCTCTAAAGACGGACTATTTCGAATCTTTCATGATGTCATGATTATGACGTCAGCATGCACTTCACATATGACATCATATGATTGAGTGAGGAAATGGATTCATGAATAGCATGAGGTGGTCTTTTATGTCAGGCAGACACTTAATAGAGGCTGTCTTTGTAGCAGGATTAACTTTATTATCAAATAGTATTCTAAAATATTGGTGAGTATAGGCAAATGAGACCAGTGTCTTAGAACACATGGAATTTCTACAGCCATAGCATTCCTACTGTACTGTGAAGACAGCCTCATAGTTCCGTGAATTCTCATCAGAAACGCATCCAATGCTGGATATACATTGTAGTCTTCTCGACAAGAGATTCACCTTTCCAGAGTATCCATCCATCAGCTGACCTCGTATAACGTCATAATCAGATCAGCGCGTGTATGATGACGCCACAATCATTATGTCACAAAGGGTTCCATATAGACCGTCACCAAATCTCAAATACTCTGACACGTTGTATGGATTATATGTCTTTGTAATTGTTTGCTATTTAATAAACATGCTGATGAATATTTTGAAACTCTTTTGACTGGGCGCTGTTAAATTAGTTTCAAAATATTCAACAGCTTACCTGTGGGGTTTTTGGAAATTGATAGTCAGGGTGTTCAAAGATCGATCGATCCCAACAAGAGCGAGTTGTGGGTGGGGCTTAGCTAGAGATGGGCGGGGCATAGCTAAAACCGGAACGGTCCATTAACCGACCAGTTGGCGCTAATCTAGTGGTGTATAGTTTTACGCTGACTGAAAATTGGGGTTAACCGGCCGATGAGCGCTGATTACAAAACATGAATCGACAGACCGCGATGCCGGGGATGATCGCGTGGTGTATGGCCTGACAGAACTGACTTGACTATCCTGTCTTGATCTGTATGGTGGCCATGAACTTGAGTCTGACAAATTAAATTGTCAACATTCATGCATCCAATCAAGAATTTACATTTTGTCATGTGGAAATAATCAATATTTCAAGATGGCACACGTATCTGAATTATACCTTCTTTCTTTGACTACTTTGACTATCCTATATGAGGCAGACATGTTTTTCCCTGCCTCAAGTAGCTTTCGTACTACTTGCTGTTAAATAGAACTGGGAATGCTGACTCCACGTTTCAACAAATTCTCTATCTCAATTTCTGGATTGTTTCAGTCTGACATGTTGTTATTGTTGTTGTTGTTGTTGTTGTTGTTGAGCTTACATCTTACACTGGCAGTCAACAGGAAATTAATTGTGGTACCCATCTAAGATAACTCTGGTTACATTTTGAACATTTCAGGATCGATTTACTTTGAACTTTGAAATCTCAGAATCCCATCTTCAAGGTAAGCTGTTGAACATGTTGAAACTAATTTGACTGGGTTGAAATTAGTTTCAAAATTTTCAACATATTGTTTGTTAAATATTAAATCCATCAAAGACCTACAATTTGTACACATGCCAGATCTTTAGATGTTCATGATGGCGATAGATATGTCAATCATTATGTATTTTATTGTGACGTCAACGTACATTGATTAGGATGTCATATAGTTGTGTGAAACATCGGATCCATCCATTGTATATCATGTTCCGGTAAATATATGTAACTTCCCCTGGTTAACGGTAGGCAGTTACTCAAACCTGGATCTCAAAGGTGGAGCTTAAAAGTTGTTATATATACGCTGATATACAACTGGTTGGCACGACGAGTTGGACAAACAGTAGTTATATGTACGCTCATACACAACTCGTTGGCGAGTTCTTCTGTAATTGGTTGGCAACTAACCAATCAAATAGTCATAGTTACATGTACGCTGCACATAACACTATTCAACAAGTGTGCATGCTTGGACACGCCCATGTTTAGCAAGATGGGCACACCAATACAAGAATTGAGTATACCAGATGGACGGATCTAGATGGATGGAATCGTCCTCACCAAGAATTCCCTCTCCTCTTTTAGACAACCTACAAAGAGCATTGCATTATCGATGAGTTCCCCATATATCAGATTCAAGACAATACTGCATGAAGTTGCAGAATATTTTGAAATTAATATGACTGGAAGGTATTGATGCCTTATTAACTTCAAAAAATTTCACAGAATATGTTGTGCATCTGAAAGAGTGTATGTTTTTTGTCTCGCCTGCGAAGCAGAAAAAGCGAGATATAGGTATCACTTTTCCGACGGTGACGGCGTCAACATTAAGGTTCTGCGTTTAGCAAAACTTCTCAGCTTATATTTCAGGATTGGTTAAGCCTATTGCAACTAAACTTGGATATCTGTTTACCTATAATCTTAGAAAGCAGCATGATAACATTGAGGGCAGAAGGTCAACGGTCAAGGTAACTGTGACAAACAGGAGACAGGCGAGACATTTAATTCCGCAAAATTCTTGTTTAGGGATTTGTGGGTGAAAGAGTTCACATTTTCTAAACACATTGTGGAGATGAAATTATCATATGAAAACTAAAATATGCAGGAGTTATGGCCAGAATAATCATAAAAGGTGGGACTTTCTTTCTAGTCACATGGCCAAGCTACACACAAATTTCAATGTGCATGCTCAAAGTAGTTGTTAAGATATTGGCTGAATAATAAAATCGGAACCTGGTCCGACAGATGGATTGATAGATGGATTAATGATCTGAACGTTCCTTGTTATTGGCACAGCCACATTGTTAACACTCTGGTTAATCATAATGAGTATGCTCCGAATAGTCATTAAATCAAGAAACAATATGTACATGTGAATGCACACACTGGTGAATGGATGGATATATGGAGAGACAGAATGTCCCCGAAATAAAGTGGCCGTTGTCAACATATCGTCGCAGTTGCCTTATTACCTTAGACTAGTGAAAGGAGAAGTCAGGTTATACATGATGCACACATTCATAGGTGGGGATGTGTATATATTATAGTGGGCAGTGAAGGTAAATGAAGATTTTCAGAGTGCCAAGAGACGGCTCCTATGCATGCACCAGTGGACCTTTCCATGTTTAGCTATGCCCCGCCCATCTCTATCTAGGCTCCACCCACACTTCACCGTGTTGGGATTGATTGATGCCCGAGTGCCCTATCAATTTTCTGAAAATTATACAGATAAGCTATTGAAGATTTTGTAACTAATTCGACTTGGTGCTGTTTGCTGCCTATGGCAGCAACAGCGCCCAGTCAAATTAGTTCCAAAATATTCAACAGAATATTTATTAAACAGTAGACAATTCGTACAACAACGCATAGGCCATCTTCAAATATGCGTTCGTGATGTACTTATCGACGTCGCGTAGTTGATTATGACATCGTAGGATGGGTTGATAAAGTGGAAAGGTCTATTGTAGCTAGCGTCTTGCCCTGTAGGTGGAGCTTAGAATACACCTTCCGTATCCTCTGCGTGTCGTACGAGGCGACTAAAGGAGGTAAGGGTGAGGTAACCCTGACAGAAACCTCGAGTGCTGAAGACGGAGGTTCCAGGCCGCACGGCGCACTCTAATAAACCATGGATCCACGCACTTAACGCTTATGATCATGTCGATAGTCACTTACAGGACTGGCGGTATGATCAGCGAACGAAAAGAAGAAGAAGAAGAAAGAAGCTAGCGTCAAGAGGATTATTAGCTCACCTGGCCTGATAGACCAAGTGAGCGTATGCCATGGCGACCGTCCGTCGTCCGTTTTCGTGAAAACAACTCCAGAACTGCTGAAGGGATCAGGTCGAAATTTTGGAGATATGATTAGAGAGTAAGGGTCATTAAAGTTTGTTCAAGGGAAGTTGAACCATAAAAAAACATGGCCACCGTGGGCCAATCAAAATGTAGCGTGTTTAGCCATATTGGATTTTTTTATTTGATGGATTTTGAGTCCAAAATTGGTCTTATATATGCTTTTGGTTATTCTGAGCTCAAATTTGTAATTTTCAAAACTGTCGGATAAACTTTGGCGGCCATGTTGGATAATTTCCCTGCCAAATACTCCCATACTAAAGCAATGGGAAATCTAAAATGTCTACTCGAGAACTACTGGACCCTTATATTTGGTAGGAAGCATGCTTAGGGAATAGAGATTCAAATTTGTTCAAACGAAGCTGATCGACCAATTTGGCCGGCGGCCATCTTGGATTTCAGCCGATTTTTAGAAATGTCTTTAAAAATCTTCACCGAAACTGTTTAAGGGATCGATTCATAACTCATAAAATATCATTTAGGGCACGAGCTGAACCAAGTTTGTTCAAGGGAACTTGATTTGCCAAATGGTTGGCCGGCTATCTTTGATGTTTCATGAAAGCAACTTCGTCTCCAGAGCCACTGAATGTATTGGACCGAAATTTGGGAGATATGATATTGATGACTAAGGGCCATTAAATTGTGTTCAAGAGGAGTTGATACATAAAGAAACATGGCCTCTGTTTTCTTGTTACAAGTCTGCTCAACTCATTAGAGTTCTGCTTATTGTTAATGACCATTCTAGTTGAAATGTCTATGGTCCAAGTGAGTGATACAGGCCCCTTTGGCCTCTTGTATTATGCTTACTCCTGCCAGGAACTAGTTATAGCATCATCAGGTGCGCGAATATACGCTAAAGGTTTAACAATTCAAAAGGCATAAGCCCTAGATTTACACCTATGAAAGCTGTCTGCTCATTGTAAAGATTTTGTGGAAATATGTTGGAAGCTCATCTAGACAAAATGTTTTCAAAGTATTCGTCAGTATGGCTTTTAAATAGTAAAATACCCGATTTGCACAAATACCCTGCTATTATTAGCAGAGTTTTAAAAAGTCTGTATATGCGCTCTATCTGGATATGGGGACCTAATCACCTTAAGTTAATACAGTTACAGCTATGACAAAACCTAGAGGTTGATTGAGTGCACATGTGAGCTTCCTGAAACTATTTTGTCTCAAATTGTGAAGTACATCTATGAGTAATGCCTCATATATTTTAATTATTTTCAAAATAACTGCTAAAATGTTTTATAAAATTGTGACCCAGTCAATTCTCACAACCTGTTGATCTATTCCTTGTTCGTGATGCGTCCATGTGCGTGCATACATACTAGCATTAGTGCGACAGTGCATACAGTCGCATGAGTGTATGTTTGTGTACATGTGCACTGGAGTTCAAGCTGACCCAGCCTAAGCAAAAAACTGGAAAAAAGGTTTGTGGCGTGTGTAATTTATAGAGGTCAATATACCCGCTCACCCCTCCTCCTCTCGCCACCACTCTCCTTGAAGTTTAGATAAATGGTAACAATACAATGCCACGTCTCAATGGGCTTCATAGATGAATCTCTGCCAAACTGAGTATTTTGATTCAATACAACATCTCCCAGTCAAAATAGTTTCAAAATATTAAACAGAATGTTTATTAACGCGTTAACACTCATTTCAGCCAAAAACGGCTTCTGCAGCGGTCTCGAGAAATGTCCATTTGCAGACCAAGAGAAGAGTAACCGAGTTATTCCACTTAAACTTTCAAAAATATTCTTCTCTTGGTCTGCAAATGGACATTTTTTATGAGAAAATTAAGATTTTCCTGAAAAAATTCAAGTGTTAAAGGGTTAAATAGTAAAAACAGAATTTGTACATCTCTGTGTCTATACCATGTTCATGACGAAGTATTTCTCTCTCATTACATCTCTGTGTCTATTCCATGTTCATGACGAAGTATTTCTCTCTCATTACATCTCTGTGACTATTCCATGTTCATGACGAAGTATTTCTCTCTCATTACATCTATGGGTCTATTCCATGTTCATGACGAAGTATTTCTCTCTCATTACATCTCTGTGACTATTCCATGTTCATGACGAAGTATTTCTCTCTCATTGCATCTCTGTGTCTATTCCATGTTCATGACGAAGTATTTCTCTCTCATTACATCTCTGTGTCTATTCCATGTTCATGACGAAGTATTTCTCTCTCATTACATCTCTGTGTCTATACCATGTTCATGACGAAGTATTTCTCTCTCATTACATCCCTGTGTCTATTCCATGTTCATGACGAAGTATTTCTCTCTCATTACATCTCTGTGTCTATTCCACGTTCATGACGAAGTATTTCTCTCTCATTACATCTCTGTGTCTATTCCATGTTCATGACGAAGTATTTCTCTCTCATTACATCTCTGTGTCTATTCCATGTTCATGACGAAGTATTTCTCTCTCATTACATCTCTGTGTCTATTCCATGTTCATGACGAAGTATTTCTCTCTCATTACATCTCTGTGTCTATTCCATGTTCATGACGAAGTATTTCTCTCTCATTACATCTCTGTGTCTATTCCATGTTCATGACGAAGTATTTCTCTCTCATTACATCTATGGGTCTATTCCATGTTCATGACGAAGTATTTCTCTCTCATTACATCTCTGGGTCTATTCCATGTTCATGACGAAGTATTTCTCTCTCATTACATCTCTGTGTCTATTCCATGTTCATGACGAAGTATTTCTCTCTCATTACATCTCTGTGTCTATTCCACGTTCATGACGAAGTATTTCTCTCTCATTACATCTCTGTGTCTATTCCATGTTCATGACGAAGTATTTCTCTCTCATTACATCTCTGTGTCTATTCCACGTTCATGACGAAGTATTTCTCTCTCATTACATCTCTGTGTCTATTCCATGTTCATGACGAAGTATTTCTCTCTCCTTACATCTCTGTGTCTATTCCATGTTCATGACGAAGTATTTCTCTCTCATTACATCTCTGTGTCTATTCCACGTTCATGACGAAGTATTTCTCTCTCATTACATCTCTGTGTCTATTCCATGTTCATGACGAAGTATTTCTCTCTCATTACATCTCTGTGTCTATTCCATGTTCATGACGAAGTATTTCTCTCTCATTACATCTCTGTGTCTATTCCATGTTCATGACGAAGTATTTCTCTCTCATTACATCTCTGTGTCTATTCCATGTTCATGACGAAGTATTTCTCTCTCATTACATCTCTGTGTCTATTCCATGTTCATGACGAAGTATTTCTCTCTCATTACATCTCTGTGTCTATTCCATGTTCATGACGAAGTATTTCTCTCTCATTACATCTCTGTGTCTATTCCATGTTCATGACGAAGTATTTCTCTCTCATTACATCTCTGTGTCTATTCCATGTTCATGACGAAGTATTTCTCTCTCATTACATCTCTGTGTCTATTCCATGTTCATGACGAAGTATTTCTCTCTCATTACATCTCTGTGACTATTCCATGTTCATGACGAAGTATTTCTCTCTCATTACATCTCTGTGTCTATTCCATGTTCATGACGAAGTATTTCTCTCTCATTACATCTCTGTGTCTATTCCATGTTCATGACGAAGTATTTCTCTCTCATTACATCTCTGTGTCTATTCCATGTTCATGACGAAGTATTTCTCTCTCATTACATCTCTGTGTCTATTCCATGTTCATGACGAAGTATTTCTCTCTCATTACATCTCTGTGTCTATTCCATGTTCATGACGAAGTATTTCTCTCTCATTACATCTCTGTGTCTATTCCATGTTCATGACGAAGTATTTCTCTCTCATTACATCTCTGTGTCTATACCACCATGTTCATGACGAAGTATCTCTCTCTCTCATTACATCTCTGTGTCTATTCCATGTTCATGATGAAGTATTTCTCTCTCATTACATCTCTGTGTCTATTCCATGTTCATGACGAAGTTTTTCTCTCTCATTACATCTCTGTGTCTATTCCATCATGTTCATGACGAAGTATCTCTCTCTCATTACATCTCTGTGTCTATTCCATCATGTTCATGACGAAGTATCTCTCTCTCATTACATCTCTGTGTCTATTCCATGTTCATGACGAAGTATTTCTCTCTCATTACATCTCTGTGTCTATTCCATCATGTTCATGACGAAGTATCTCTCTCATTACATCTCTGTGTCTATTCCATCATGTTCATGACGAAGTATCTCTCTCTCATTACATCTCTGTGTCTATTCCATGTTCATGACGAAGTATTTCTCTCTCATTACATCTCTGTGTCTATTCCATCATGTTCATGACGAAGTATCTCTCTCTCGTTACATCTCTGGGTCTATTCCATGTTCATGACGAAGTATTTCTCTCTCATTACATCTATGGGTCTATTCCATGTTCATGACGAAGTATTTCTCTCTCATTACATCTATGGGTCTATTCCATGTTCATGACGAAGTATTTCTCTCTCATTACATCTATGGGTCTATTCCATGTTCATGACGAAGTATTTCTCTCTCATTACATCTCTGTGTCTATTCCATCATGTTCATGACGAAGTATCTCTCTCTCATTACATCTCTGTGTCTATTCCATGTTCATGACGAAGTATTTCTCTCTCATTACATCTCTGTGTCTATTCCATGTTCATGACGAAGTATTTCTCTCTCATTACATCTCTGTGTCTATTCCATGTTCATGACGAAGTATTTCTCTCTCATTACATCTCTGTGTCTATTCCACGTTCATGACGAAGTATTTCTCTCTCATTACATCTCTGTGTCTATTCCATGTTCATGACGAAGTATTTCTCTCTCATTACATCTCTGTGTCTATTCCATGTTCATGACGAAGTATTTCTCTCTCATTATATCTCTCTCTGTGTCTATTCCACGTTCATGACGAAGTATTTCTCTCTCATTACATCTCTGTGTCTATTCCATGTTCATGACGAAGTATTTCTCTCTCATTACATCTCTGTGTCTATTCCATGTTCATGACGAAGTATTTCTCTCTCATTACATCTCTGTGTCTATTCCATGTTCATGACGAAGTATTTCTCTCTCATTACATCTCTGTGTCTATTCCATGTTCATGACGAAGTATTTCTCTCTCATTACATCTCTGTGTCTATTCCATGTTCATGACGAAGTATTTCTCTCTCATTACATCTCTGTGTCTATTCCATGTTCATGACGAAGTATTTCTCTCTCATTACATCTCTGTGACTATTCCATGTTCATGACGAAGTATTTCTCTCTCATTACAGAGGTGTCTATTCCATGTTCATGACGAAGTATTTCTCTCTCATTACATCTCTGTGTCTATTCCATGTTCATGACGAAGTATTTCTCTCTCATTACATCTCTGTGTCTATTCCATGTTCATGACGAAGTATTTCTCTCTCATTACATCTCTGTGTCTATTCCATGTTCATGACGAAGTATTTCTCTCTCATTACATCTCTGTGTCTATTCCATGTTCATGACGAAGTATTTCTCTCTCATTACATCTCTGTGTCTATTCCATGTTCATGACGAAGTATTTCTCTCTCATTACATCTCTGTGTCTATACCACCATGTTCATGACGAAGTATCTCTCTCTCATTACATCTCTGTGTCTATTCCATGTTCATGATGAAGTATTTCTCTCTCATTACATCTCTGTGTCTATTCCATGTTCATGACGAAGTTTTTCTCTCTCATTACATCTCTGTGTCTATTCCATCATGTTCATGACGAAGTATCTCTCTCTCATTACATCTCTGTGTCTATTCCATCATGTTCATGACGAAGTATCTCTCTCTCATTACATCTCTGTGTCTATTCCATGTTCATGACGAAGTATTTCTCTCTCATTACATCTCTGTGTCTATTCCATCATGTTCATGACGAAGTATCTCTCTCTCATTACATCTCTGTGTCTATTCCATCATGTTCATGACGAAGTATCTCTCTCTCATTACATCTCTGTGTCTATTCCATGTTCATGACGAAGTATTTCTCTCTCATTACATCTCTGTGTCTATTCCATGTTCATGACGAAGTATTTCTCTCTCATTACATCTCTGGGTCTATTCCATCATGTTCATGACGAAGTATCTCTCTCTCATTACATCTCTGGGTCTATTCCATGTTCATGACGAAGTATTTCTCTCTCATTACATCTCTGTGTCTATTCCATCATGTTCATGACGAAGTATTTCTCTCTCATTACATCTCTGTGACTATTCCATGTTCATGACGAAGTATTTCTCTCTCATTACATCTATGTGTCTATACCATGTTCATGACGAAGTATTTCCCTCTCATTACATCTATGGGTCTATTCCATCATGTTCATGACGAAGTATTTCTCTCTCATTACATCTCTGTGACTATTCCATGTTCATGACGAAGTATTTCTCTCTCATTACATCTCTGTGTCTATTCCATGTTCATGACGAAGTATTTCTCTCTCATTACATCTCTGTGTCTATTCCATGTTCATGACGAAGTATTTCTCTCTCATTACATCTATGGGTCTATTCCATGTTCATGACGAAGTATTTCTCTCTCATTACATCTCTGGGTCTATTCCATGTTCATGACGAAGTATTTCTCTCTCATTACATCTCTGTGTCTATTCCATGTTCATGACGAAGTATTTCTCTCTCATTACATCTCTGTGTCTATTCCATGTTCATGACGAAGTATTTCTCTCTCATTACATCTCTGTGTCTATACCATGTTCATGACGAAGTATTTCTCTCTCATTACATCTCTGTGTCTATACCATGTTCATGACGAAGTATTTCTCTCTCATTACATCTCTGTGTCTATACCATGTTCATGACGAAGTATTTCTCTCTCATTACATCTCTGTGTCTATACCATGTTCATGACGAAGTATTTCTCTCTCATTACATCTCTGTGTCTATACCATGTTCATGACGAAGTATTTCTCTCTCATTACATCTCTGTGTCTATACCATGTTCATGACGAAGTATTTCTCTCTCATTACATCTCTGGGTCTATTCCATCATGTTCATGACGAAGTATTTCTCTCTCATTACATCTCTGTGTCTATTCCATGTTCATGACGAAGTATTTCTCTCTCATTACATCTCTGTGTCTATTCCATGTTCATGACGAAGTATTTCTCTCTCATTACATCTCTGGGTCTATTCCATCATGTTCATGACGAAGTATTTCTCTCTCATTACATCTCTGTGTCTATTCCATGTTCATGACGAAGTATTTCTCTCTCATTACATCTCTGTGTCTATTCCATGTTCATGACGAAGTATTTCTCTCTCATTACATCTCTGGGTCTATTCCATCATGTTCATGACGAAGTATTTCTCTCTCATTACATCTCTGTGTCTATTCCATGTTCATGACGAAGTATTTCTCTCTCATTACATCTCTGTGTCTATTCCATGTTCATGACGAAGTATTTCTCTCTCATTACATCTCTGGGTCTATTCCATGTTCATGACGAAGTATTTCTCTCTCATTACATCTCTGGGTCTATTCCATGTTCATGACGAAGTATTTCCCTCTCATTACATCTCTGTGTCTATTCCATGTTCATGACGAAGTATTTCTCTCTCATTACATCTCTGTGTCTATTCCATGTTCATGACGAAGTATTTCTCTCTCATTACATCTCTGTGTCTATTCCATGTTCATGACGAAGTATTTCTCTCTCATTACATCTCTGTGTCTATACCATGTTCATGACGAAGTATTTCTCTCTCATTACATCTCTGTGTCTATACCATGTTCATGACGAAGTATTTCTCTCTCATTACATCTCTGTGTCTATACCATGTTCATGACGAAGTATTTCTCTCTCATTACATCTCTGTATCTATACCATGTTCATGACGAAGTATTTCTCTCTCATTACATCTCTGTGTCTATACCATGTTCATGACGAAGTATTTCTCTCTCATTACATCTCTGTGTCTATTCCATGTTCATGACGAAGTATTTCTCTCTCATTACATCTCTGGGTCTATTCCATCATGTTCATGACGAAGTATTTCTCTCTCATTACATCTCTGTGTCTATTCCATGTTCATGACGAAGTATTTCTCTCTCATTACATCTCTGTGTCTATTCCATGTTCATGACGAAGTATTTCTCTCTCATTACATCTCTGGGTCTATTCCATCATGTTCATGACGAAGTATTTCTCTCTCATTACATCTCTGTGTCTATTCCATGTTCATGACGAGGTATTTCTCTCTCATTACATCTCTGTGTCTATTCCATGTTCATGACGAAGTATTTCTCTCTCATTACATCTCTGGGTCTATTCCATCATGTTCATGACGAAGTATTTCTCTCTCATTACATCTCTGTGTCTATTCCATGTTCATGACGAAGTATTTCTCTCTCATTACATCTCTGTGTCTATTCCATGTTCATGACGAAGTATTTCTCTCTCATTACATCTCTGGGTCTATTCCATCATGTTCATGACGAAGTATTTCTCTCTCATTACATCTCTGTGTCTATTCCATGTTCATGACGAGGTATTTCTCTCTCATTACATCTCTGTGTCTATTCCATGTTCATGACGAAGTATTTCTCTCTCATTACATCTCTGGGTCTATTCCATCATGTTCATGACGAAGTATTTCTCTCTCATTACATCTCTGTGTCTATTCCATGTTCATGACGAGGTATTTCTCTCTCATTACATCTCTGTGTCTATTCCATGTTCATGACGAAGTATTTCTCTCTCATTACATCTATGGGTCTATTCCATCATGTTCATGACGAAGTATTTCTATCTCATTACATCTCTGGGTCTATTCCATGTTCATGACGAAGTATTTCTCTCTCATTACATCTCTGTGTCTATTCCATGTTCATGACGAAGTATTTCTCTCTCATTACATCTCTGTGTCTATTCCATGTTCATGACGAAGTATTTCTCTCTCATTACATCTCTGGGTCTATTCCATCATGTTCATGACGAAGTATTTCTCTCTCATTACATCTCTGTGTCTATTCCATGTTCATGACGAGGTATTTCTCTCTCATTACATCTCTGTGTCTATTCCATGTTCATGACGAAGTATTTCTCTCTCATTACATCTCTGGGTCTATTCCATCATGTTCATGACGAAGTATTTCTCTCTCATTACATCTCTGGGTCTATTCCATCATGTTCATGACGAAGTATTCCTCTCTCATTACATCTCTGTGTCTATTCCATGTTCATGACGAGGTATTTCTCTCTCATTACATCTCTGTGTCTATTCCATGTTCATGACGAAGTATTTCTCTCTCATTACATCTCTGGGTCTATTCCATCATGTTCATGACGAAGTATTTCTCTCTCATTACATCTCTGTGTCTATTCCATGTTCATGACGAAGTATTTCTCTCTCATTACATCTCTGTGTCTATTCCATGTTCATGACGAAGTATTTCTCTCTCATTACATCTATGGGTCTATTCCATCATGTTCATGACGAAGTATTTCTCTCTCATTACATCTCTGGGTCTATTCCATGTTCATGACGAAGTATTTCTCTCTCATTACATCTATGGGTCTATTCCATGTTCATGACGAAGTATTTCTCTCTCATTACATCTATGGGTCTATTCCATGTTCATGACGAAGTATTTCTCTCTCATTACATCTCTGTGTCTATTCCATGTTCATGACGAGGTATTTCTCTCTCATTACATCTATGGGTCTATTCCATGTTCATGACGAAGTATTTCTCTCTCATTACATCTATGGGTCTATTCCATGTTCATGACGAAGTATTTCTCTCTCATTACATCTATGGGTCTATTCCATGTTCATGACGAAGTATTTCTCTCTCATTACATCTATGGGTCTATTCCATCATGTTCATGACGAAGTATTTCTCTCTCATTACATCTATGGGTCTATTCCATGTTCATGACGAAGTATTTCTCTCTCATTACATCTATGGGTCTATTCCATGTTCATGACGAAGTATTTCTCTCTCATTACATCTATGGGTCTATTCCATGTTCATGACGAAGTATTTCTCTCTCATTACATCTATGGGTCTATTCCATGTTCATGACGAAGTATTTCTCTCTCATTACATCTATGGGTCTATTCCATGTTCATGACGAAGTATTTCTCTCTCATTACATCTCTGTGTCTATTCCATGTTCATGACGAGGTATTTCTCTCTCATTACATCTCTGGGTCTATTCCATGTTCATGACGAAGTATTTCTCTCTCATTACATCTCTGTGTCTATTCCATGTTCATGACGAAGTATTTCTCTCTCATTACATCTATGGGTCTATTCCATGTTCATGACGAAGTATTTCTCTCTCATTACATCTATGGGTCTATTCCATGTTCATGACGAAGTATTTCTCTCTCATTACATCTCTGTGTCTATTCCATGTTCATGACGAAGTATTTCTCTCTCATTACATCTCTGTGTCTATTCCATGTTCATGACGAAGTATTTCTCTCTCATTACATCTCTGTGTCTATTCCATGTTCATGACGAGGTATTTCTCTCTCATTACATCTATGGGTCTATTCCATGTTCATGACGAGGTATTTCTCTCTCATTACATCTATGGGTCTATTCCATGTTCATGACGAAGTATTTCTCTCTCATTACATCTATGGGTCTATTCCATGTTCATGACGAAGTATTTCTCTCTCATTACATCTCTGTGTCTATTCCATGTTCATGACGAAGTATTTCTCTCTCATTACATCTATGGGTCTATTCCATGTTCATGACGAAGTATTTCTCTGTCATTACATCTATGGGTCTATTCCATGCTCATGACGAAGTATTTCTCTCTCATTACATCTCTGTGTCTATTCCATGTTCATGACGAGGTATTTCTCTCTCATTACATCTATGGGTCTATTCCATGTTCATGACGAAGTATTTCTCTCTCATTTATGATTGTGACATCAGACTGCATTTGACATAATTGATTATGACATCTATGGGTCTATTCCATGTTCATGACGAATTATTTCTCTCTCATTTATGATTGTGACATCAAACTGCATTTGACATAATTGATTATGACATCATAGCGTGTGTGCGTTCGCCCACGTACAGTCGAGTGTAGGTCAGGGTCGTGGGTAAAACGTAGTTGTTGGGAGCTTTGAGAGACATATGCCTACGAGATGCTACAGATAAAATGTTTTCAAAATATTCAGCAGAGGGTGTTTGATTAAAAATGTGGTTGCAAATGATTGAAGGTAAATTTTAAATGATTGCCAGCTCTTAACTGTAAAGCAGATAGTGTGCAAGCCCTCCGAGTCGTTTCTCTCTCAACCTCTATTGAGTTCTCAGCATTCCGACCGGTCTGTAAATGAACATTCAACAAACAAATATTTTAATTTTCTCGATCAGATTTAGCCATTAAAGAGATAAAGTAACACGAAAGCCAGGATTACAGCAAGGAAACAATGTTGCTGGAAACTGTTGCTGTCTTAGAGAGAAAAAGTTTGCCGCAACATTGTTTTTGAAAAAAAACCCCAATACTTATTGTATAAAGTGGAATAGAATTGAGTAATATACCGTTGTAACATCCGTATCATTATATGGAATAGAGGGGTACATTTAGCTATGCCCCACCCGATTCTAGCTATGCCCCACTCATTTTGCCCCATCCATTTCTAGCTAAACTCATTCCCCACTTTGCGCCCACTGGGGGGTAAATTTTTATACTTTGAACCGTGAATTCTCAGAATCCCAGTTTCAAAATAACTGGGTACGTCAAGTTCAAGTTCATGTTTATTCACTCAGGCTTTACATACAGCATATGAGGGAAAATATTTCACAATTAATATACCGGCGGTAGATATAAGTTACATATTTCATATTGTTAGCATTATAAAATTAAGATGTAAGAGAGCATCAATATTTCTCCTAAATTCCTATGTACAGTTTGTACATCATACGATCAAACTATCGTCTGAGCACCGGGGTTTTGTCTCCATTGAAGCGCGTGACACGACCCACCCCGGTCACACACCTCTGAACAGTCTACAGCTGTTACAATTCAATTCAATTATAATACTATGCGTAACTGTAACTGAGTATGTTTATCCTTTATACATTAATTTATATATTTCGAGTACTTCAAAGAAGTTATTCAAATAAACTTGAATTGAATCGGTGGAGCCTCGAGACCCAACCCACGTGACTAATGACCAAACTTAAAACTCTGTAAGACAAATCGATAAAGTTTGCTTTGTATCCAGCCTTAGAGTACAGTCCAGCACAAAAATAACTGAAAACGTTAAAAAACAAAATAAAATGTACGGTTTTAAATATTTTGAGCGTAACTGGGTTGAAAGATGTTGCGGCCTAAATCAAATTACGCCCAAAATACAGAAGAGAACTGTTCTTACTAAAATGGTTTCTGTTCACATTTATATACATACCTCTGAGCTGCACTATATAGGCAATGTTATGGAAAAAATAATGAAATAATCGATTCCGCAGATGGCTAATTACCTATCCAGAATTAAATTCAAATCATAACAATGGAGGTTGTGGGCCGGTCGGGTTGTGGCTGGGTGGGCGTGGGCAGGTTGTGGCGGCGCATTAGCGAATAGAGTTTTACAGGTGTTTTTTTATTACATTCAGGCCGTGATCAGACATAATACAGATCAAATCATAATAATGGAGGTAGGGTGATCGGCGGGTTGTGGCGGGGTGGGGTGGGCAGGTTGTGGCGGTGTGTTAGTGAATAGGGAAACGTGTCAATTTCGCAGAAATGGCGCTGTGCAGATCAGAGCACAGCGTTACAGGCCTATAGCTATAGTCAGCATAGTCACCTTTGTACGGAAATATATGCGAATCAAGATTTATTCGATCCCAACTGGAAAAAGATATGAACGGAGCATAGAAATAATAAAGATAAAACAATAAATGGGCGAGACATACCCAGCACACATATACACGTACCTGACAACACAAAGTCCGAACATAGCGACTATTGCTGTAACGCTGAGGCCGGGCTACTACAGTTTAAACGTGACTACCTGATATCTCAATTTTACAGTAACTATATCGGGCGTGTTTGATTTGTGGGGGATTTGACTGGAAGTTGCTGCTGCCTCGGGTGGTAGCAGTTTCCAGCTGAATTTTCTTTCAAAATGAACTGTTGAATAATGCATTGAATTGTCAAAGTTGTGCGTGTTACATCGGTTGTCGCGCTACGAGTGGTTCAGTAACATTGGTGTGTGCGTGCGTGCCTGCGTGCGTGCCTGTGTGTTTGCGTGCATGTGTGCCTGTGAGCGTGCCTGTGTGTAATGTGGGTGGATACGTGTGTGCGGGCCATTTAGTTATTATTTTAGAATCACTTGGAGGCTTTTGTCTGGACGTAGATAGTTGGAAGGGAGGGGTCGGTTTTAAATCTATCTCCTGCCATCTTCTGAATAAGGTCTGGCCACTCGTTGCACGTGCGGAGGTCGATTAAACTTTTGATTTCTTCGTTCATTTAATGTCAGAGTAAAACCGGTATGATTTTGAGACTGTTTTGACTGTGTTTTGTTGTTACCTATGGCAGCAGTCAAATTAGTTTCAAAATATTCAACAAGTTGATGATCGAATGATAAATTCATCAAAGACATGCAATTCGTACACTTGACAGATTATTTTTGTTTGATGATGGAGTTTAAATTATATTGTTAGTGATCTCGTCATTGACGGGTGGACTACCATTATGACGTCATAAACTCAGTGGATATTTCATGATATTTAAAGTTAGTTATGTATGGATATGTGTCTGATTCGGACTTTGTGTTGTCAGGTACGTGTATATGTGTGCTGGGTATGTCTCGCCCATTTATTGTTTTATCTTTATTATTTCTATGCTCCGTTCATATCTTTTTCCAGTTGGGATCGAATAAATCTTGATTCGCATATATTTCCGTACAAAGGTGACTATGCTGACTATACGTTGGTCATTTTGGTGCTAGTTTGACCGGGTGCTGTTGCTGTCTATGGTGGCGCCAGTGCCCGTTTAGATTAGTATCAGAATGAAACGTGTAGTTCTGTTAGCCGAGCTGTTGCTAATGTTGCCTTGGGAGAATACTAAGTTCGCCTACTCGAGTCATTAAGTTGTTTTGTCATAAGTGGAAAGTACGGATCGGTGTAGTGAACCTGGAGTTTTTACTTCAAGCTTGTTGAAACTGTGTTAGCTATAAGGCCAATTTTTAAGATCGGTAATACGTGTGCCTAGCGATTTCCAGAAAACTATGCGGGTAAGCTGTTGAATATTTTGAAAGTAAATTGACTTGGCGATGTTACCGCTTATGGCTGCAACACCGCCCAGTCAATTTAGTTTCAAATTATCCTACATAATGTTTATTAAATAGTAAAGACAATCAATTATGTTTAAACCAATCAATTCGTGCAACTTCACGATCTATTAAGCGTTTATAACAGAATATCCAATTGCCCTCAGCGCTCTAATGGATTTTTCCATTTTTAGCTAGGCTCCACCCAGTTCTAGCTAAGCTCCACCCAAACCTAACCAGGCATTCCATTCCAGCAGACACTCTCCATAACGGAATCGAAATATATATATACAAATCCAAGTGCAAAAATGTATAAATATAAGCGGAATATGTTACAGTTTAAAATAATCTTAACGAAACCGTATCACAAATTTACTGGCTGTTATTTGTTATGCATCCCGTTAAACGTTTCGTCATAGTGCGTACGTGCGTGCGACTGGGCTTGCGGACATGTGCGTGGGCGTACGCGCGTGCATACGGATAGGTGTGAGTTCTGCGTGTGTGCGTATGCATGGGCTTGCGGGCGTGCAGGTGTGTGTGTGTGCGTGTGGGGGGGGGGGGGGGGAGGTGTGTGTGTGTGTGTGTGGGCGTGCATGCGTGCGTAAGGAAAGGTGTGCGTGTGGGCGTACGGCCAGGTGTGCGTGCATGCGCACACATGGTCTTGAGGGCGTGCGCGATGCGCGCGGGCGTGAGCATGTGCGCGTGGACAGAGCAAACCTTTTAATGTTTGGAATAGACCTGAACCGGTCGATTTTAACTATGCCCCGCCAATCTCTAACTAAGCTCCACCCACACCTCTATCGTGTTGGGATCGATCGATCTCTGATCTCCCTGACTAGAAATTTCCAGAAAACTATAAGTGTAAGGTGTTGAATATTTTGAAACTAATTTGACTGAACTATGTTACTGCTTATGGTGGCAACAACGCCCAGTCAATTTGGTTTCAAAATATTCTACATAATGTTTATTAAATTGTAAAGACATACAACTCGTACAACTTGATGGTCTATTGACTGGACGATGTTACTGCTTATGGCGGCAACAATGCCCAGTCAATTTACTTTCAAAGTATTTGGCATAATGTTTATTAAATAGTAAAGACATACAATTTGTACAACTTGACGGTCTATTAAGCGATTATAACAGCATAACCGAGTGCCCGCAGCTCGCTAATAGATGTCCCTCCCGTCTCTACCTAAGCTCCACCGACACATCGATCATGTTGGGATCGATCGATCTCTGAACGCCCTGACTAGCAATTTCCAGAAAGCTAACAACGACAATGACAACAGCAACAGTCCTTAAAATAATGATAAATACTAATGAGATAGGCATATAAGACATATTATTCTGAATAATATATAAACATGCTTCTCAACTGATACGCACAATTATAATACACATAATCATATATGTAACATTGTGACCTGGGCGTACATAAAGAAACTTGAAACATAAAACTATAGTGGGATTGTGAAATGTTTATTGACAGCCGATCACGCCATGTAGGTGTTTACTTTGTTCGGAAAAAGAAAAGGGCGAGATTGCGTCACCTAAAGCCCCTTCTGTCAGCGATTAACCCTTTAATACTTCGAGTAGCTCAATTTTCAGATAACTATACGTGTAAGCTGTTTAAACCTTTGAGCGATGACTTCCACATATCGCATTTTCAAGGCAAGCATAAAAACTGTTGATTATTTTGAGATTAACTTGAGTGGAAACTGTTACTGCCTTAGTAGTGTGGAAATAAATCTTACTATTTATCTATCTATATTCAAATATTATATTTGAGAAAACTTCACTGAAGATTGTTGCTGCCCTATGCGGTATCGAGCTACAGGGGTATTATTCTGGAAAAGAATTCAATGAATTTGCAGTATTATTTTTTCGGAATTGAGGACATGGGATATTATAATTGAAAGCGTTTTGAGTGAAGATAGAAAGGGTGGAACTGTATCAATAACTCTTCACTCCTAATGGACTGTATCCATTGTTTCCATAACTGTCCTGAAGAACCTACTTAAAGTTGTATCTGTGTGATCTATGGTGTGCAAATGTTTTCTAAACGTTAATATTATACTACTATCATTACCTTTTTAACTTTCTCTACCATAATGTTGATATGTCAGCCACCATATATGATAGTGATATGGTGGTGGTGTTTTTATTTATGTTGTAAAATTGTTCTAATGTGTGTAAGGAGCCCTACAGGCTCTGTCTTTGGTGGACTACCTGTTGTGACATTAAATGTGCACAAACAAAATTAATGAAATAATACAACATTGAGTCTTGAATCTTGAATAATGGGCTGTCGGGATATTGTATGTATGATTACTGTATTCTGCGGCTGTAGTAGTAGAAACATCCTACAGCTGCAATCAGTCCTTCTTCGCTTTTGCCCACTGTGTCTTGTCCTAAGCCAAAATCCTTAGCTTCCTCAGGTCCATTTTTGACTTGAGTGTACCTAATCCTGCTTTCTTGAGGTCACCTCGTAGCAGGGTAGGCAGATTTATGCAATGACGTCCTCTCCTGGCTCTGTATTTGCTGTCTCCGAGTAGGGCGAATTCCAAGGCTCTCTGTGCTGGAGTGTCTTCTGGCATCCTTAGCACATGGCCAAACATCTTTGCTGCGCGACTTTTTACAGACAGCAGCAGCGTATTACACATCTTGTATAGTGTTACACATCTTGTATAGTGCATCGTTGGAAATTATGCTCTCTGGCAATCGGTGTCCAGTGATGGTGTGTAGGTGTTTGCGGTGGCAGGCGTCAAGTTTGTCTAGAGCTGCCTTTGCTGTTACAGTTATACATCATCAAGGATACGCAGGTTGCATTGTATAAGCATAGTCTTTTTACCAAGGGCATCTTTGATCTACGAATCCATAGCTTCCAGAAGGACTGGAAAGCTATGTTCCCCATGATGCAGCGTGCAGCAATGTCAGCAGTACTGCAAAGCAGTGAGCCCAGGATTTTACTTTTCCTCCATGGTTCACCGCCACGGAGTGGATCGTCATTTTCTTTAGTTTCATGCTTTGTAGATAGGGATAGGTGGGTGAACTCTGTTTTGGATTCATTCATAAAGAGATTCTCAATTTTTAGTTTGCTTGCAGCTATTTGGAGAAGTTCGTCAAGGGGTTTCTTTTTCTCATCTATAAAGTCCACATCGTCGGCATATTCCATCTCTAGCGGCATGCCCAGTATTGACACGGAGTGTGTGTGTGTGTGTGTGTGTGTGTGTGTGTGTGTGTGTGTGTGTGTGTGTGTGTGTGTGTGTGTGTGTGTGTGTGTGTGTGTGTGTTTGTGTGTGTGTGTGTGTGTGTGTGTGTGTGTGTGTGTGTGTGTGTGGTGGGGGTGGGGTGGGTGGGGTGGGTGGGGTGGGGTGGGTGTTTAGTCTTTGGATTTCAATGCAACAGCCAGGTAACAGGCGAAGAGCACAGGGGATAGACCATCTCCCTTAGGGAGACGATTGATGTCTCAAACTATACAGACTTCACTGACTTGACTCGTACTCTCAGCTGTCGGGATATAGTAACAGTGATATATTTTGTTCTTTCTTGACAATTATCCTCGATTTTAAACAGCAATTGATGTGAATCCCCTGAAAATGCTCTATTTATAAGTATTTATAGGAAATCTATGTGGAATGATAATACTTCAGTAGCTCCTACATTTTTACATATAGGTTAAATGACAATTTTCACATTGCTGCCAATAGTAAAATTAGGTTGCACAGTGGTGGAAAGTTTTTAGACAATTTAAGAACTGTTAGCTCTTGATTTGGTTACTGTGCACCTTTTGCCATAGGCTACAAATTATATAAGAAATAGAAATCTATGTGCCCTAGTTTATGACAAATATAAATCAAAGATAATTTTCAGAGTGAAACTGATTGGAAAATATTCAGACATCACGCTTTGTAATTTTTTAGGTATTTATGGCAAATCCGTTCAAAATTTACATAAAAGCACCTAATGTTCACTGATGAAATCCTAGTATCGCGATATCAATGCAAGCATACAGTCACCGGAAAGTGGTTGAATATTTTGAAAAATACCTTTAAAGTGACGTCATTGCTACCTAAGGCTTCCAGTCAAGTAATTTTCAAAATAGTGAGTCCAGCTTTCCTGTATCTCAAATTCAGGTAAAACTATTTCACCATTGAAAGATTTAATCGATCTAACATATGGCCGCTTGAAAGTTTTGCAAAATATTGGCGCTAATGTGGAAAGATTATACTTTTAGAGTAGGAATACACTTGCACTATGTATCCAGTAGTGAGTGTAAGGGAAGATTTCAACATTGGTCAATCGTTTCAGAGATGCCAGTGCCATGACCATTTACCCCATTATTAAGTTATTAACTTACCTGGCCTAAAAAGCCAAGTGGCATTATGTCACGCCTATTGTCAATCAACGTTCGCTTTAACCCTCGAATTTGATCAAGAAACTAAATTTTCTCATAGAAAATGTCCATTTGCAGACCAAGATAAAACTATGAGCCAGTCATTTCAGTGGTAAATTTTCAAAAAAGTCTTGTTCTGCAAATGGACATTTCTCCTGACCATTGCAGACGCCATTTTTGGCTATTATGAGTGTTAAAGGGTAAACATGTCAACCTAAATAACTTGACATTTTAACCAAATTTCGTTGGAAAGATCCGACCTGTATGATGATAGTCTTCCCAATTTGTATACAGAAATGTGATTTGCCGATTTTTTTCAGCGATGACCTTGAGTATTGGACTTGTGTGATGTGAGACATGCCTTACTCAGTATAAATGTCATATGCATCATTTTACAGGAAAGTCCAGTTTGAACCACCAATCCCAGCCCCATTGACATGGCAAGCCACAGCGAGCGCATCAACATCGATGGACGCACCACCACTGTCAACGACCATGACTACAAGCACACATGATTACTCTGTTCATTCTGAAGACTTAGAGTGAGTTAATACCAAACATGGTCAAAATTAACTTTATGATATTTATTTAATATATCAATCAGCATTGTAAAGGTACAGTTTAGTTGATGTCAAATACCAGAGCTTGGCCCTTTTCTCCTTCGATCCATACTACAGGTATCCTGATAGCTGGCTCTAGGAATCTAGATTTAGAAAGCTTTACCGGCTCCTGGAACTGGTTACCCGATTCCCAAGTTCAAATTCTATCAATTTACGTCAAATTTACCCAGAGTTATTTGCCGTTGAAAGTATAAAATTCAAAAGCAGAAATAGAGGGAATTTGTATTGCTTGCAATGCCTTATCTTGAAATTGAGATTCTGTTAAGTTAGCGTCAATGACGTTAAGAGAACAGCACCAAAGGGTGAATAAATAAATACCCCAAGGGTCAATGTGCCCGCCTGCCTTTGGAATTGAATCGCTATTTTGCAAATGGTCATATAGACAGTGCCGCATACTAGAAATAAATGTCCCAAGGGCCATAGTGCTCACCTATCTGCCGAGGACTTGTGAACATAAATATATGGGGGTATATAGATTTTCTTTGTTCATCCGTCTGTTCGGGCTTTCATTTCCGTGTGATAACTCAAGTTCTATTGAATGGATCGTTACCAATCTGGTGTGGGAGCTTGTCCTTGGTGGTCCGAAGAACCCTATGGATTTTGGTGTCAAACAATCAAAGTCCAAGGTCACTGACCTGATTAATTACGTAATGCGTTTCCGGATGATCACTCGAATTCTATTAAAGGGATCTTTACCAATTTGGCGTGGGAGCTTGTCCTTGGTGGTCCGAAGAATCCTATTGATTTTGAAGGCAACGGTCAAGGTCACTGTGACCTAATTAATGGTGTAATATTGCGTGTCTTGATGATAACCCGAGTTCGATTGAAGGGATCATTACTAATCTTGGGTGTTTTGGTGTCAACGGTCAAGGTCACAGTGATCAATCTTGGGTGGAAGGGTGTGCTTGGCGGAATAGGGGGAGCATACTTTAGCAATCACTGATTGTTATTCTTGTTAGTTACATGTTTACATTAATTACTGCACAACAAGCACCATTTGTCAATCAGGCAAGCATAACTGTTGCCATAGACGAGATAGACTAATGGTCTTTATCATCATTATTGATCAGTGAGACAACCATACTTACCACTAACACGACTAATGACTAACAGTGTAGGTGTCACTGACACTATTAACCAATTGGAACCATGGTTCTTGGACTTATTGAGCAATGAGTCAAATCTGACCAACAAGAGCATGGGTTCTTGACATTATTGACCAATGAGGCAACTGCTACGGACATAATTGACCAATAGATAAAGCACCCTTGGTAAATGTGGCACGCATATCTGATGCCATGGACAAATGGGGCAAGGGTCCTTTCTATTAGTGATAAATAAACAATCATCTCTGATACCTGTGCCAGTGCCAAAGAATTCAAGTGTCATTTACACTATTGATCAATGAGACAAGAAGCAGCCTTCAATGAGGAAACGTAACTGATGTCAATGATCATTGTGTCAAGGGTCCCTGGAGTTCCACACGCTTCTGATAATGATATTACTGACAAAAAAATCTGATAAGAATGGAAAG
Source organism: Chaetoderma sp. LZ-2023a (assembly GCA_034401795.1). NCBI lineage: Eukaryota > Metazoa > Mollusca > Caudofoveata > Chaetodermatida > Chaetodermatidae > Chaetoderma > Chaetoderma sp. LZ-2023a. The sequence goes on from CM067372.1 coordinate 13,379,166, forward strand.
TTTGTCTTTTCAAAACACTGATTCTGGATGGGAGGACAGGCAAACTAATATGTATCTAGTACACAAGCTCACTCATGAAGTTTCGTCACACTCATATCAGCCAAAAATGTATTGTGCAGTGGTCTTGAGAAATGTCCATTTGCAGACCGGTTATCAAGCCAGTCATCCCAGTGCTAAATTTTCAAAAATAGTCTCTTGGTCTGCCAATTGACATTTCTCACGGCCACAACAGAAGCCATTTTGACCGATTTGAGTGCTAAAGGTATATTTTGTAGATACCACCGACAGTTCTCAAAAAAGGCGGGCCACTGGACAGTGACACAGGTGAAGGAGCCCAAGGGTTTTTTGTACATGGATGGCCTAATCCTCAAAGTAATTCAAAGAACAGAGACAACTACATTACGCAATCCTGCTCCGGAAAAGTCTGTCGATGATCCACAGAGAATTGCGCCAACCATCGCGCCAATCCAGCCACCACCAACTGTCGACATTGTCACAGAAAAATGAAAACATTCCCGGTTTACAGATTAATCCTCTAACCCTAAAATTTGTACAAAAGAATTTAAATTTTTTCATAGAAAATGTAAAATTCCTGACCACGGAAATGACTGGCTCAGTTGTCTAAGGCAGCAATGGCGAACAGGCAAATTAATTTTAGAATATTCAACATAATGTGCTTTACATCAATTGTCAGAAATTTGGTTTATGAGGGATTTGTTGTTGAAAGGTTTGCCATAAAAATTCGGGATAGTTATTCGGAAAACAATTTGAGTGAATGTAGTTGATATGATGGCTAAGACGACTACTACATTCAGTCATAGAAAGTAGAAAATGTACAATTGCAGACCAAGAGAAGACTAATTTTGTTGAAAATTTACCATTGCAATGACTGGCTCAGTGTTCGAGCCAGTCATTCCAGTGGTAAATTTTCAAAAATAGTCTGCTCTTGGTCTGCAAATGGACATTTCTCAAGCCCACTGCAGAAGCAGTTTTTGGCTAATACGAGTGTTAAATTTGATGAAACTTCACAGGATGTTTGGCTATGGTAGTAGGAAAATGCACATTATTTTCTGTATCTGTCTGACCATTCGTCTTTCTGCCTGCGTGTCCATCCATCTGTGCAAATGTTGTGTTTTCATTCGATAACTTTACTTTTGCTTTGAGGATCGTGACTGAACTTCATGGGAAGGTTGGCTATGGTAATAAGGAAATACACATTATTTTGTGGGTCAGTCAGTCCATCCTCCCAATGGGATGCGACTTTGAGATTTTATTCCCGCATTCTGGAGTTATGGTCTTGATAAACAGACCAATGACACCGACCGCAATAGGTATATGGGCCTCATTGACTTACAAATTGTTCAGCATTGTTGCAATATAATTCTGAATAAGGTGATTTCTATGTACCGAGTCATGGGAACAAAGTAATTGTTGGATCTATTTCTAAATTGGTACCTATTCCTACAATTGTTTTGGCGACTTGGATGATTTTACACATTGTGAATTTGTATAAAACTTGATTGAAAATAGTAAATAACGCAGAAAATTCCAGTATGAATGATTGTATTATTGAACATCTGTCCTTGTTTATGATTGCGATTTATACAAGCATGTATGTACATACTTTCTATTTGTGTAGTTCATGCAATATTGGGGTTAAAATCGACAAATTGTTGTTGATACATTGTACATAATTAATAAATCATTTTGTGTTGACTAGAGTGAATAATAGTCTTTCATCAATGAAATTTTATTAAACTTTCTTTCAGGCCTTTTTGAAACTAATCTGTTGAATAATTTGAAAATAATTTGACTGAAGACGTCGTTGTCTAAGGCAGCAATGGCGTACAGGTAGATTAATTTTACAATATTCAACATAATGTGCTTTACATTGTCAGAAATTTGGTTTATGAGGGATTTGTTGTTGAAAGGGTTGCCATAAGAATTCTGGACAGTTATTTGGAAAACAATTTGACTGAATGTAGTTGATGGTTAAGACAACTGCTATGGCTAAGACAACTGCTACATTCAGTCATAGAAAATATACAATTTTCTCATAGAAAATGTAATTGCAGACCAAGAGAAGACTAATTTTTTGAAATTTCACCATTGGAATGACTGGCTCAGTTTTCGAGTCAGTCATTCCAGGGGTAAATTTTCAAAAATAGTCTTCTCTTAGTCTGAAAATGGACATTTCTCAGGACCACTGCAGAAGCCATTTTTGGACAATATGAGTGTTAAATTAGATGAAACTTCACAGAACGTTTGGCTATGGTAGTAGGGAAATGCACATTATTTTCTGTATCTGTCTGGCCATTCGTCTTTCTGCCTGCGTGTCCATCCATCTGTACAAATGTTGTGTTTTCATTCGATAACTTTACTTTTGCTTTGAGGATCGTGACTGAACTTCATGGGAAGGTTGGCTATGGTAATAAGGAAATACACATTATTTTGTGGGTCAGTCAGTCCATCCTCCCAATGGGATACGACTTTGAGATTATAATCTGGCATTCTGGAGTTATGGTCTTGATAAACAGACCAATGACACCGACCGCAATAGGTGTATGGGCCTCATAGACTTACAAATTGTTCAGCATTGTTGCAATAGAATTCTGAATGCGGTGCTTTCTATGTACCGAGTCATGGGAACAAAGTAACTGTTGGATCTATTTCTAAAATGGTACCTATATCTACAATTGTTTTTGGGACTTGGATGATTTTACACATTGTAAATTTGTATAAAACTTGGTTGAAAAGTGTAAATAAGGCAGAAAATTCCAGACCAAGTGAGCGTATGCCATGGAGGCCGGCATCCATCTGTCAAATCGCATCCTCATTTATGCTGTGACCAATTTCAATCAAATTTGGCTGAAAGGATCCTATCGTGGTAGGCTCCAGAATTTTGATTGGTCAATTTTTCTGGCGGCCATCTTGGATTTTCCCAAAATTTCTGGAAAACATTTAAAAGCCTACTCCTCATTAACCACTTTACTGATTTCAAGCAAACTTGGTTGGAAATACCCTAGAGTGGAATTCTATACAGAATTTTGGTCTATTTTTTCGGTGGCCATCTTGAATTTTCCGGAAAATGGGAAATCGTTTAACTTCTCATTAACTGTTTGGGCAATTTCAAGCAGACTTGGCTGGAAGGATACTAGGCTGGTAGGGTTTAGAGCTTAAATACAGAATTGTGATTGGTAAATTTTTCCAACGGCCATCTTCAGATTTTCCAAAAGAATTTGGAAATCAGTTGAAAGGATACTCTTCATTAACCGCTTGACTGATTTCAAGCAAAGGGAGGACCGTAGAGTGGTATGCTTCAGAACTTGTATACATAATTTTGATTGGGCAATTTTTCTGGTGGCCATCTTGGATTTTCCAAAAAATTTTGGAAAACAGTTAAGTCTACTCCTCATTAACTGCTTGGCCAATTTAAACCAGACTCTGCTGTATTTGTGTAGATCATGCCATATTGGGGTTAAAATTGACAAATTGTTGTTGATACATTGTACATAATTAATAAATCAGTTTGTCTTGACTAGAGTGAATAAGTCTTCTATCAATGAAACCTTTTTAAACTTACTTTCAGGGGGGGGGGGGGGGGGGGCCACCGCCACATGACAAATAAGTCACACTGACCTACATTTATTACGCTGCATACCTTAAAGTGCTTGTGTCCCATTAAATAAAGAAACTTGCATGAGATATGAGATGTCTATTGATTTCTGTTCAGTTTACTCCGCGTGCAGTATGTATATAATGTCCCGACTCCATAATCATTGTAGCTATTGAATGTCACATTCTTTTAGTTTGTCTGTACAGCCCATGGTTTCTCAACCAACCCGCATGCACGTGCAAATAGTCATTTGTTCGCCAGCTCTGGAAGCGTGAGTATGACGTCACATCACAGCAATGTACTGTATTTCAACTGTTCAACAGAAGAGAGAATAAGGGAAACCTTTTATATACTTGGACAATAATTTTCGTGAATTTCGTTGCTATCAATAAAAGTACCAAGATTGAGGCTGACGATTGTACTGCCGTGAATACATCATCTATGCATGCTTATGCTTCCAGAGCTGGCTGACAAATGAGCATTTGCACGTGCAGGCAGGACCTTTTTGTTTTAGAAATCTTTGCCTAAACGAATATGCCGTTAAATAGTTACAATGACTATGGAGTCTTTTTTATTTATATCATCTAATTTGGGCAAAGACGCAAGCAAATACAATCAGGACACCTCTGCAGGGTAGAGGAGTCAGGACACCTCTGCAGGGTAGAGGGAGAGGGTGGAGCAGAGGACATGGCCATGGTAGAGGACGACGACAAAGCGTGTTATCAGCCTAAGATATAAAAAGAATTGGTGTACTTCACCAAAAGGGGATAGACAATGTGACCGGAATGATTGCAAGTTTAGATTGAAATCACCTAAAAAATATTGCGTGAAATTGCCGTGCGATAACCAGTAATGGCAGTATTGAAACTGAGTATTGGTTACTGGTGTGCATGCCATAGTGGCAAGGATATACCAATCCATCCAGAGTCTGTGCTACAATCAGGCTAGAGCAAATTATATCAGTCGACTACTGAGGTATGAAATGACAACTTGATGACAATGATAAACGATTTATGGTGAAACAGATTTAAGTAACAGGTTAATAAAGTCGATGAGCAGAATACCCAGTGTATAGTCCGACAGGAGACGGGAATGTATCCCGAATTCTGCAGACTACACAACTGGGAATTACACGTCGATTCCCCTGACCAAGTCTCCCATACTGCCAAAGTATGTACTGCCGATAAGCAGCATGCCTGTATCGTTTATTATCATCATCGGGATTGTTGCCATGCTGGCCGTAGACATCGTTATGGTATAGCTGGTGCAGGTGAAGAAAAAACCTGTCCAAAATTAAAAGCTCCATGTCCTGAAAAAGAATACAAAACAAAATATTAGTTATAAAATTTGTAAAGCCCATATAACATCAGAAGCAGCAGAGTTGAGTTTAAAGCAAAGTGCACTTCTTATAGATTTTGAAACCAGTTTGACTGAAAGACAATGCTGACTAAGGCAGCAGCAGCTTTGTCAAATTGTTCTCCAATGAGTACATGTAGCAAGTGTCACTTGTACTGCCGATGCCTCTAATATTGCTTAGTATTGAAATGATCTGAATGAAGGATATTACTGAGAATATGTAGTAAAAATTGTTATAAAAATGATTGGCACATTTCGCAGTTTGTCCCATATGAGATGCTATTTGCACCTTGTATTGAATTCTCTTGATGCTAAAATTCCTCTCGTGACTGAGTGAGCTTATGCGATAGCAATTCATCTGTCTGCTTGTCTGCCTGGAACAATTCTTTCATATTTCACCATTTCAAAATACCCACCTGTCTTTTGTGACCACATACATGTACTGATGCACTGTTATAAGGTGGTTTGACGTAAGCAATCACTTGTCAGTAGCTTATTAGCTCAACTGGTCAGAATGTCCAAGTGAGCTTATACCGTGGCATCCGTCCGTCATCATCCGTGTGTCTGTCCGTCTTTCTTTAAACGACTTCTCAAGAACCATTCTGCCGATTTCAATCATATTCGGCAGGAAGGATCCTTAGGGCATAGAGATTCAAGTTGGTTGAAACGAAGATGAGCAACCAATGTGGCCGCCAGCCATCTTGGTGTTATATATGACTGATGATTATGCTGCCAAATATCTAGTATAGGTCAGCCATTCCCTGGTTATGTGTCAACTCAAGACATTACAAATGACTAATACATACTGATAGCTGAGAAAGGAAACGTTTAGCAAGATGAATAATAAATCTCTACCACTCAGAGAGGAAAGTTTACCATTAGAACAACAGCCTGTATCGCTCACCTGGAGCATAGGCATTTAAAGGAGAAAGGCCATCAAATAGATCCCCTAAGGAGTTGACCAGAATTGTAACAAGAACACAATGGCCACGTTTCTTTATGTATCAACTTAGCGTGCAGAAATATATGTACATTTTAGAATCAATGATGATTGGTGATGGAAGCTGTTGCAAAAGCTACAACAATGCAGTTTCCAAAATGGGCACCAGTTGCCATAGGAAAGAGAACTAGATCGGATGATTTAATGGTGCGTCAGCGCAAAATCCCCACATTTACAGCTTTGACCCCACCTTCCATGGTGGCGGAGCTAGATGTAAATGTTGTCTTACACTCTGCAATCATATGGGTACATGTAATTCACACTCCACCAAATTTGGGTGAATTCAACTGTTTCAGACATGTCAGAGGAATTGTGTTATAATCAATTTCCGCACAAAGAGATGGATGAGTGGGACCATTAGAAGACGGGTTTATGCCATCCCAGGCAGCGGAACAGCATACATGTAATCTCCACTTTTCTTCGCAAAATGTGGGGATAATCAAATTGAAAAATCTGAGCATTCAGTGGTCTAAGGATTATCTGAATCAGTCATTAGCCACACATTGTTCCAAGAAATGTGGGGATTATGGACCCCCACGTATCTGTCCTTTTGTAGTGAAATTGATTGTAACGTGATGCCTCAAAACCATTGGATGGAATTCAATCAAACTTGCTCTGCGAGTTACTGATATGATTGTAGAGTGCAAGTCAACATTTATATTTGTCTCTGCCACCCCCACCACTCAATGGGATGGTGGTGTTGAAAGGTCAAAGCAGGGAACGTGGTGGTTTGCGATTACGTACAAATAAATCAAAACAATCATACAGGCAGTCCATCGAAACTATTTTAAATTAATTAGACTACAATATGCTGCTGCCATAGGCATCAATAGCTACTTGAAATAAATGTTGTAGAATTACACGTACCTGCATAATTCATACATAAATTTGTATTACTGCAGTCTGTCTGTCAAATTACTTAAATCAATTATTGTAGCAATAATGCATATTGCTCGTTCTTATAGCACTCACCGGTAATCGACTGATACAATTTGCTGCATCCTAATTGCAGCACAGCCTCTCAAGATCGGTCGGCATATCCCGGCAATGATGGCACGTGCACCAGAAAGGCAATGGCTGTGGTGGCGATGGTGCTGGTGCAGGTGCTGGTATTACTTGCTGCTGCTGTTGCGCCTGAACCCTCCCACCAATATCCAGTATCAACCCTGGTTGTCGACAGGCGATTTCACGCAATATTTCCCGGGAACTTTCAGTATCTAAACTGGACATCAATTCATTCACATTGTCCATTCTCGTTTGGTGAAGTACGCCAATTCTTTCTACATCTTCGCTGACAACAAGCCACGTCCACGCCCTCTGCCGCGTCCTCTCCCTCGACCTCTACCTCGCACACGCGTTCTACCAGGCTCTGAAGAGGAGCTGTCCTGACTGTATTCCTACGGGTAAAACACAAACATCTCAATGTTTATTTATGAAGATATGATATTATACTATATGCCTGACATAATACTATAATTAATCAAACCTGCTAGAGACCACCTCTCTAAAAAGACCACCTGTAACCTACCTCTATATAAAGCCCACATTATTTGAGTACCAAAAGCAAGAAAACTATACATGTACATTTGACCATGGTTTCTCATAAGCGGTCTTTTGAGGTTATATACCCCCAAACAAACGAATCGCCATGCCATAAGGACGCTTCCTGCCAAATATAATTGAAATCCGTCCAGTAAATCTGAGAAATTGTTTAATGAAAATGTTGAAGGATGGACGACAGCGGGTTGCCACGGCATAAGCTCGCTTGGCCTTTAAGGCCAGGTGAGCAAATAATACATGCTGACTACTCTGAGTTGAATAATTTAAAACTAATTTGTTGGGAGGTTCTGCTGCCTAGGGCACTAATAGTTTCCAGTCATATTGATTTCACAATACATGTACACGTATTCAATAGAATATTTTGTATCATAAAACCATATAGAGTAGTATTATATGGTCATTTGCAAATTGGAAATTCAATCCGAAGGCAGATAAGCCTTTTTCAAGATTTTCCACGTACAGTATCATTCTGATGTCCAATGAGTTGGACAAAAAATATATATACGTTTTACATGATTTTAGAAACAATGGTGATTGGTGATGGAAGCTGTTGCAAAAGCTACCGCAATATAGTTTCCAAAATGGACATCAGTTACCATAGGAAAGAGAACTAGCGTGGATGATCGATGTTGCGTCATCGCAAATCCCCACAGTTACTGCTTTGACCGACCGCCTGTGGGCGGAGCCAAGTGTAAATGTCTTAAACTCCGCAATCATAGCGGTAATTCCCATAACAAATTTGGGTGAATTATATCCAACGGTTTCAGATATCGCAGAGGAGTAGCTTTACATGTACAATCAATTGCCGCACAAATACACACAGCTGGATGAGTGGAGCATGGGGGACCATTAAAAGTCAGGATTATGCTGTTCCAAAAGTGATGGCAGTGGGTCCTGTGAGATTCCTGAAAATCTTTGTACGCTTGTTAAATAATTAGTTTGGTAGATTTTTCCACAAAATACCCATAAAATCTAGTATGGGAACCTCCCCCCCCCCCCACCCCCCCCCCCCCACCCCACCCCCATAACTCATAGCTGTGAGCCCATGATACACTGTACATGTCCTCTAATTTTAGCATGGACGAGAAAAAACACATTACCAGACTTTAGCTTGGACCCCTCGATTTCAATTTGGGGAGCCCAGATTTCTAGGTGTGTAGTTCCTGGGACCTCTATAATATAGATTTTATGAGAAACACTGCATTTGACCACCTGTTTATAAAGTCCTCTTTTGTCTGGTCTCCTGGGTGGTCTTTATAGGCATTTCACTGTATACTGTCATATGTAGGTTGTCTATTATACAGGTAACTCCCAAAATTCACTGCAGTTACACCAAGGGAATTCTAGCATTCACAATATGATTGTACAGTTAGGTGGCAAATTTCTTCATTCAGACTTACATTCTGGCAAAAAGTTCTTTATAACTTATAAGTGACCCCATTAAACGTAGCTTTTTTGCCTTTAGACCTCAAAAACTAATGAGTGATTGCGACAGATATTTACAAAATGTATGACTGTGCTAAATCAAGGCTAAATCAGGGATCCCACAGACAATAGGAAAACGTATCCATGGCTTCTCCAGAAGACTGACTGATTTGGGTGGGTCAGAAATGGGAAGCTCACCTCAATGCAGACACTTAGATGGGTCGGTATTTGAATAACTAGACAGTAAACACTTGATAAGATATCCCATATTGAGATTGGATCCATGAATTCTGTCACATATGTGTAGGACCAGCGGTGGGGTTGTGGGGGTGGAGTGAGGGGTTACTGTATATCTTGATTTTTCCCTTCCCATAGGTTTACTATCGACTATAAAGGGTTGTAGACTATGGCTTAGTTTAAACACAATAAATAAAATATAATATTTTCAATGTCTGTAACATTTTACTAAGTAATTTACCTCTGCTGCTCTTTTCACTGCGGTAAAGCTAAATAACTGAAATAAACCATCCTTACCCGTTTTTGTGATAATATAGCCATGCCCGGGGTGGGAGGTGATTCTCTCCCAAAGGGTATCCCCATACTGGCTCCCTAGGTGTTGGCCCTACCCATAGCTTAGCCCCCAGGTCAAAATATGTTCCTACAGCCTGGTGTGCTACAAAAGACTTGAAGGAAATCCAAAACAAAATAAAACTATGTAGTAAATATTACACCCTATAAGGTAGCTCTGGTGGGTGACTAAGGCCTATTGACAGTTTTTTCCAAGTATCTGACATCAGATTTCCAAGTATTGCATCAGATGTAAGCTGACATCATAATACGTATGACATCACTTAGTCAGTCATCAACATTGAACAATCTCGATGGACTATTCGATATGTACAAATTGTTTGCCTTTGATAATTATACAATTAGAAAGACATTCTAATTAAATAGGCAGTAACAGCTCCCAGTCAAAATAGTTTCAAAATATTCAACAGCTTACTTGTATAATAGTTACCTTCAAACTTAGGTTCTGATCATTCAAGGTTCAAAGTGTGTAAATCGACCCCCAACACGAGCAGAATGCTGGCAGAGTATAGCTATAAATGGGCGGGGCATAGCTAGAAATGTATCTCTATTGTCATACTATGACTAGTTCCAGGGTTTGTAGACCAAGACTTCATGGCCAAAATTAACAAATTCCATGACCTCCAAGAATTAATAGCTGCAAAATGTCTGACTATTGCATCTTGCAACAAGCAAATCAAAGATTTTTTGATAACCCGTTGACATAATTTCAATTGCATAGACTAGGGGTGACAGTGGAAATTTATGCCAAATATCTTTTAGACTTATTTAGCATGATTACAATTTTCCATGACAGAAATTGCTGTTTTTCCATAACTTTCGAGGTCTGGAATTTAAAATTTAAAATTTATGACTTTCCATGGCCAGTACGAAACCTGTAGTGCGAGTACCACGACTTGATTTGATGCGATTTGAGGGAGTACAGTCTTTTGGGCCACTAGCATTTCGGGCCGCTGTACGGCCCAATAGGCCGCTAGGGGGACTAATAGGCCGCCTATATTACTATTATAGCTATATATCCCTATTACCTTCTATATTTACGTTTACTAATGTCCTACTGTTATCCTACTGCTGGGGTTTTTATATTTTATACATAATCTCTATATAATTCCAATTTTATATTGTGTTTTTTTCAGTCTGTCGATGGAATTCAAAAAGTTCTACGGCGTAACGAGAAGAATTGGAGTAATGCTCAGAAAATCCTCCTACACGGGAGAAATGCTAGAGAATTGCGTCTCCAGCTCTGTCGGCGCAAAAAAGAATGTTTTCTAATAGGGCCTAAGACAATATTATAAAATGTGTTAATTTCTTATAACGTATCTTTGTATTTAACTACATTTAAATAAAACCGTTTTGAACTATAAACGCAACAAAAAAAACGTAAAGAATAAAATCTTAACAATCCAATTGGTCTGTTTTTAGTGTTTTTAAGCTTAAAGTTACTAAATCTATTGAATTTTGAAATGAGTTCGTTAAAGTCCAACTACAAGAATTTATTATTTGAATTAAGTTCAAAATTTTATTCAAACATTCGTCTATCATTTCGATAACAAGTCACATGGTTTCATACAATGTATACGAAATATACATTGTATGAAATCATATGATTTATTATCGAAAGGATAGGCAAATGTTTGAATAGAAATTTGAAAATAATCCGAAATAAAAGTTACAATTTTCAAGAGATATTTCAAGAGAATTTAGGCTAGAAAGGTCTATATCGATCAGAAGATTCTTACAGACTTATTCTCAATGTACATTCCATGATCCACGCACGCGCGTTATGACATATTGAGGATGGTACAAGGCCTCTGATTGGTCAGAGCAGTGTTCATTGTATATGTCTAGGTTACTGCATCTATTGTAATAGCTTCCCGTCATTAAACCTTAAAGTGTATTCAACACAGCGGGTGAGAACAATGCTGCGGCCCCAGGTGTTTGTCTAACGCCAAAAAGTCGAAAGAAATATCGCAATGCCAGACGACTGAATTTGATCTTTATGGACAACTTGATGGTGGTTCAAATTTAAATAAATGCTTGATAGATGCTGGCTCATATGACTTATTAACCCTTTGCACCATACTTCCGCCAAAAACGGCTTATGCATTAGTGTTGATCAAAATATCCGTTTGCTGACCCAAGAGAAGACAATTTTAGAAAATTTTCAACTGGAATGACTGCCTCAATAACCGAGCCAGTCATTCCAGTTGTAAATCTTAAAAAATATCCTTCTGCATTTTGTAAGAGAAAATTTGAAGTTTTTTTGGGGGAAAACGGTGCCATTGCAACGGCGTTTCAGTAACCGAGCCAGTCATTCGAGTTGTAATTTTTCAAACAGCCTCCTCCTGGGTCTTATGGGTTTATGCATTAGATGTTATAATCGAATAGAACCACCAATCTGGTAGAACCACATGCCTTCAATTGATGTATTATGTATTAAGTGGTACTTGATTATGGTTCATACACATTCTTGTAAGTGGTTCTTGTTCCGTGCTCATGGAAGAACCACACACACACATGGTTGTCTGATTAACGTAAGAAGCACATTAACATGGTGGTCATATACGTTAGTTATAACGTCATAAATATAATTGGGCCTATTCCTGTTTTAGAATCATCCCGTTAACCAAATTTGAAAAATTCTGGCCCATCTTTGTTAAATGTGTGAATAATTGTTGCTTTAATGTCCACTGATCACTGTTAATATTTCTATAATACATGTTTTGTTGCACATCCGTACTAGCAAAATTATGAATATCAGAATTATGTTTGATCTACGTAATCACAGAAATCACAACCGCTTGCACGCTCTCCTGAATACATTTACGATCTATATAGCCACCGTCCTTGTAAAACCAGAGGGTTTTGTGCGTGGCCGGAATAATCATATTTGTGGCTCCGCGGCACCAGGTAGCAAATCATTATAATATATAATGTATATATCTATGTTTATATATTTATATGTATAAGATAAAAATAAGAGACCAAATAAGACATTTAAGCATTAATTTGTTTACAAGAAGAGATACCGCCGCAGTGGTCCGTCGGGACGCAAAGAAACGAGGGGCAGAGTTCCTGTTTGAATCTGCGACAGAGATTTGCGAAGACGTACGTTAAGTACCACTGCTACCAATGCTACCACTGTTACCACTGCTGCTGCTACTCCGCTGCTGTACTACTGCGGCTGTGCTACTACTTTATTATTATTATTATTATTATTATTATTATTATTATTATTATTATTATTATTAGACCATCATGAAACATGTAAATCCGGAGGAAATGGAGATCCACCCGACCCTACCGAAGGTGGCAAACCTCAGTCGCGCTGTGGATAAAGCACGGTCAGCCCAGAAACCAGAGGAGCCAAAAACAATCGACTTCGAGATGGATGAGGAGTTCCTTCAGGCGGCTTTCTTACGGAAAGACATTGGACTGGCTGAAAGCAGACACGTCGTATTTGCATCCGACGCAATGTCGCATCAGCTTGGACAGGTGAAAGGCTGGAAAGCTATCAATAATGTAGGCCTATCTATATTATTTTTGTTTCACATGCATTATTTGACATTTATTATTATTATTATTATTATTATTATTATTATTATTATTATTATTATTATTATTATTATTATTATTATTATTATTATTATTATTAGCATACTGGTATTATTGTAAAAATTATTATTATTATTATTATTATTATTATTATTATATTTTAAGATATATGGACGCGACCTTCAAGGTGGTTCAGAGGCCGTTTTATCAGCTCTTCTCTATCCATGGTTTCCTTAAATCTGGGGCTTGCGTCAAGCAAGTCCCGTTAGTCTTCGTACTAATGAGTAGTCGGCGGAGTGAAGATTACAACGCCGTATTCGAGGCGATCAGGTACGATACAGATAGTTTCCATTTCCTTGCTTATATATGATATGAATTTACTTTGATTTATTTTGATTTATTTTTATGTTAAATATTTCTTGTCATTTCTGTTTTCAGGGACATTTACAGTATTGTGTTTTCTATGTTAAATCTCTCTTGTCGTTTCTGTTTTCAGGGAAATATTGCCGGCATTCAACATGCGGAAATGCGTTGCGGATTTTGAGGCCGCGATGTGACAGAGCATCCGCGCAACATTCCCTGATGCGGAAATAAGTGGATGTCTGTTCCACTTTGCTCAGGCTGTGTATCGCAAGATACAGGGCCTAGGCCTCCATCAGGCCTATATGCAGGACGCTGGGACTCGCGAGGTTAGCATTATTATTATTATTATTATTATTATTATTATTATTATTATTATTATTATTATTATTATTATTATTATTATTATTAGTTATGCAGAAGCTTCATGGCTTTGGCCCTTCTGCCACATGACCACTTTGAGGCCGTTTTTGAGCGACTGGTGACAAGGGCCAACAACCATCAACTGGAGGAACTAAGCGACTACATGAGACGTATGTGGGTGGAGGGCGTGATGTTCACGCCAGTGGACTGGTAAGTTATTTTATGATCTTCCTGTACTGTACATGTAGTTGTACTTCTAAATATGTGTGCTATGAATATAATATTGTCTTGTAGGTCTGTGTATGGTATGCCAATCAGAACGAATAATGACGTCGAAGGGTGGCATAACCGTCTAAACGGACGTGCTAGAGCGGGTAAGGAATGTTTCTTCATTTTATTTGGTTTAATTGTACCATGTTATATTGATAACTTGCTATTTTCGTTATGCTATTGATATTTTGTGTAGGTAACGTGTCCTACAAACTAGTGATGCTGCTGCTCCGGGAGTCACAGTTTATCACGTTGACAATGGGGCTTGTCCAGCGTGAAAGAATGACCAGGCGACAACGTTCCGGAGCAAGGACGAGCAACAACAAACTTATGAATATACAGAATATGAATGCTAATTTTGTCAATGCCAACTTTGCTAATGTATCAATAGACCAGAAATTAAACATGATTATGAATAGGTTAAACACTCTGGATACCATCCGGGATAGAATGTGCGCCATCGGTCTAAAAGTAGAGGAGAATTCGGCATGTATATCCCAAATAAATACAGATTTAGGGGCCATGTCTTCGAACATTAAGTATCTTGAATACAAGTGCATTGACCTCGAAGCTAGAAGCAGGAGACAAAATCTAGTTTTCTTCGGATTGAATGAACGGACGGATGAGGATCCTGTAGATACCATTGCGTCGTTTCTTATCAATAAACTCGAAATTGACAATGCAGACGAGATGGTAATCCAAAGAGTACACCGGTTGGGTGCACCGCGCAGGAATAGTGTTAAACCCAGACCGCTGATCGCATTGTTTCGTGACTCTGCCGATATTGACAGTATTTTCAGAGCGACTCCTAAATTACGCGGCAGCACATTCTCTGTGAGTAGAGACCTTCCTCCACAAATAGTGCAGGCTCGTAGCAAATTGTGGGCCGACCTACGACAAGCGAAACAAAGCGGCAGGACAGCATCCATAAAATATCCCGCCAAACTTATGGTCGGCCACGAAATTGTAAGAGACATGTTCCCGGATTGGGATAGAGTTCTATTTCAGCGTGACATCGCGACTGGCACAAATCGAGATACATCCAAGTTGGCAGCACCGCGACGCACCGGGCAGTCCTACAATCATGAACAAGCGCGTTCGAGTCGGGTCCATGAATCTGCAAACATCGTGCCACCGAGACTAAACCATGTTGACTTTCCCCCACTAGCGAACAGCCATGTACCAATGCAACCATTCCCAAGTATGCAATCTAATTCAATTATGAACCCGAATGCTTATATGGGACAATGTACAGCAAATCCTAACAGCCAGCACATCAATGCGTGGCACACGTCGGCTCACTCAAACCACAACGAATTCGCCATGCCAGAAAACATGTCTAACAAAAACTCACCGGTTACACGCGTGGCGATACCAGCAGTGTCACAACACAGTAATGTGACAACCACATCACCGGGTAGTATAGTGAGACAGCCTAATACGAATGCTGTTAAAGATGTAAGGAGCCCAACCACGAACAGCACTAACTCAGTACAATCCGCAGTTGTAACCGCATTAGCTGTGATAAATGACAGTCAATATGACGATTCGCGCAATGATCAGAACCAACCAGTTACAAACGTCAATGACATTGTGTCTCAACCTGTGACCGACCCCCCGCCAAATATCACAAACCACTAGGGGTGTGTGGAGAAAACGCTAAAACTAGGTTTGTGGAATGCAAACGGATTTGTAACAAAGATGCAGAATAAAATCCGTTCGCACATTTTTGACAATATAAAAAATACATGTGACATCATATTTTTAACTGAAACATGGGGCTCAGACCTATCCAATATTGAAATAAATGATTACGATTACATTGTTCTTAATAGGAAAAGACATAAAAGGGCAAAGCGTGATTCTGGGGGTTTACTTATTTATTTTAAAAATGACATAGCTAGTGGCATATCTTTAGAAAACAAAGATCAAGATGATATAATATGGATCAAATCAGATAAAATATTCTTTGGTTTAGAGAATAATCTATACATATGTTTGTGCTATGTGTTACCGTCCGGTTCACCCAGAGTCGGTCAAGTGGAAGTAGATGTCTTTGACCGACTAAATACGTTTGTAACCAACAAATCGAATGATGATGCTAACCCTACTTTTATAATTTGTGGTGACCTTAATGCCAGACCCAAAACCCTGCCAGACTATGTTGAAGATGATAATATTAGATATATACCAGCTTACGAAGGCTATGTAGAAGATGTTAATACACCCAGATTCTCACAAGATTCCGGAAAGGTTAATGAAAATGGTCACAAACTACTAAATTTTTGTAAAAGTACCGGGATCATGATTCTGAACAGTAGATTTGGCAGCGACCGTGGGGTGGGAGAAATTACCTGCATAACAGCTAATGGTCCCAGTCTAGTCGATTACATTTTGTGTTCCCGGGACAAAGTTAATTTAATAAAACATTTTGAAATTGGGGAAGCAAACGAACTCTCTGATCACAAGGTCATACAATGTGATCTATCAGTCAATACTATGTCAGAAAATACAATGCCTGATAATTCTGGGCACGCAATGGTTTACAAATATAATTGGAATTCAGAACTTATGAATGAATATAGAGAGAATTTAACATGTGATGAAGTGCAGTGTGTTTTAAATGGTATGAATGACGTTATAAATGAGGCGAATCTGATGGATGAAGCGAGTGTAAATGAAGTGGTCGAATTGTTTACTATAGCTATAAAGAAAGCTGCAGATAATTTATTTTTGAAAACTATTACACCTAACAGCGACCACAAACGAAAAAGACATAGCATCCCTCACTATTCAAATGATTGTGAAATTAAACGAAAACAGTTTTTCAAATCTCTTAATTGGTATAGAAGAGAGAGATCGGATATATCTAGGATTAACATGGTCGCTGCACGGACCGATTTCAAAAAGTCGGTACAGCTGCACCGTAGAGAACAATGCGTCGCAATGACAAAATCACTATTAGAAGCACAATATACGAACACAAATTTGTATTGGAAAATGTTAAAAAAGTCGACACAATGCAAAATATAAATATTGCTCTCAGCGAATTCCAAGAGTTTTTTAAGTCCGTTAGCAACCCTGATACCGATTTTTACCAGGCAGATAATGACATAAAGGATTACGTAGATGATTACCTAAAGGACGACTTGCAAATAATTTTTGATGACTTAAACAAAGAAATATCTGAGACGGAAGTAATGAAAGCAATAAAACAACTAAACAACGGTAAAACCGCTGGCCCAGATTATTAATAAATGAGTTTTATTTAAAAGCGAGTGATATATTACTCCCGCACATTACAGGGCTTTTCAACTGTGTCTTTAAAAGTGGTATTTTCCCGCGAATTTGGTCAGAAGGAATCATCGTACCTCTACACAAGAAGGGCAGTGTTAACGACGTGCATAATTACAGGGGCATTACACTTCTTGGTACACTGGGTAAATTATTTACTAAAGTTCTTAATAATAGATTAAATGATTGTGCAGAATCCAATGCTGTTTATATAGAAGCTCAAGCCGGTTTTAGGGCCGGTCTGAGTACTGTGGATAATAAATTTGTTATGAACGGGTTAATATCACATGTACTAAATAAAGGAGGGAGGTTGTTCTGTGCTTTTATAGATTTTACTAAAGCTTTCGACTATGTGGTAAATGATTGCTTATGGTACAAACTTTTAAAAGCCGGTGTTAGAGGAAATATTATTAATATTATCATGTCAATGTACAAAGAGGTAAAAACTAGAGTTAGATTAAACTCTAACGTATCGGACTGTTTCGAATGTACTACTGGTGTGCGCCAAGGGGAAAGCTTATCGCCTTTTCTCTTCGCTATGTATCTAAATGACTTAGAAGACGAATTTTTTAGAAAGGGTGGGGAGGGTGTGGGCTTAGAATTTCTTAAATTATTATAAATTTTATATGCTGATGACATAATTATATTAGCCGAAAGTAGAACTGGACTACAAAAAGGGTTAAATATTTTACATGAGTATTGCAACAGGTGGCGATTGACAGTTAATATTGATAAAACTAAAGCAATGGTTTTCAGACGGGGTGGGCGCTTAAGGGTAAATTACAAATGGTGGTATGGTAATACTGAAGTAGAAATTGTAAATAACTTCAAGTATTTGGGCATCGTTTTTACAACTTCAGGGTCGTTCACAGAAGCACAAAAATGTTTAGCGGGTCAAGCGCAGAAAGCCGTATTCGCTTTACAAAAATATTGTAATAAATTTATAGGCCTATCAATAGACCACTATTGCAAACTATTTGACAAGCTAGTTCTACCTATCCTCTGCTACGGGAGCGAAGTCTGGGGTTTTCACTCAGCGTATGACGTTGAAAAATGTCACCTTCGCTTCTGTAAGCAACTGCTTAATGTAAAACAAAGTACGTCAAATTCTGTTGTTTATGGAGTTAGGGAGGATGCCTCTGCGATTAGGGAGAGAAATCAAGTCGATAAAATATTGGTTTAAAATATTAGATATGAAACCAAATAGAATTGCTAAACATGTGTATAATACCTTATATCAAGACTGGCATAGGGATAAAAATTGTAAGAATTGGGTCAAATCGTTAAGAGATAATCTCTGTACCAATGGGTTTGGGGATGTATGGGAGTCACAGGGAACAATAGTAAGTAAAGATCAGTTTATCCCCGAATACAAGCAGAGAATAAGTGACAATTTTTTTCAGGAGTGGAGGGGGCATTTGGAAGCCAGCAATAAAACATGGCTCTACAAACATATTTCAACTGATCTAACATATAAATGCTATTTAAATAAAGTAAAAACGAAAAAGCACCGTGATTCATTATGTAGACTAAGAACGGGTTCTCATAGACTAAATATTGAATTAGGCAGATGGCACAAACCAATACCAATACCACGCGCTGAGCGAACATGCCCTTATTGTGATGATGTAGAAGATGAATATCATTTTTTTATTTTATGTCCTGTCTATAATGATTTACGCAGGAAATACATAAAACCATACTATTGGAAACGACCGAACGTTCACAAAGCATCAGAATTATTGATGTGTACCAGCGAAAGTAGTTTAAAGAAGTTAGCAGCTTTTGCTTACAATGCTTTTCTATTACGTGACGAACGCACGTAATTGCGTTTTCTCCACTATAATCCATCGCATTTTTTTTCTATGCCAATTTAGGAGGATAATTCTTACTTTTAACAGAATGCATTTTCTCATCACAGGCACGATTTCAGCTCTCAATATACAAACCTTTACTAAACCAGTGGCTATTTCGCCTCCATTGTAAAAGGTATACATTAGAGTTGTCAATTTTTCAACAATTCGGTACGATTGTGGGCATACGGATGTATGAGGATGTAGATGTGCGTCTGTATGTATGGGAAGTGGATATGTATGTACGCGTGCGTGCGTGCGTGAGTGAGTGTGCCTTTGTTGTGTGTGCATGCGTGCGTGCGTGCGTGTGTGTGTGCGTGCGTGCGTGCGTGTGTATGTGGATGACCACGAGAACGCGTGAGCGTATATGGACATGAGCATTAGTAAGTGGATAAGAGGAACCAAGAAAGTTATTTATTAAAATAAATGCCAAACTAGTGCCCTCATGCCATTACATGGGGGAGTCAGTCAAACCATCCCCGTCACGTTGGAGAATGCGGTACTATTCTGATGGTTTATCACTGGAAGGACTGGCTCGATAAACAATCCAGTGGTTCCAGTGATGGAGTGTCAGAGTGGTCCTCTTTCGATGTGAAAGAATCAAATCAACGTTTCAAAACCCAATTTTAATTTCTAGGCATGACTTTGTGAAGGTTTGCGAGCGAAAGTGATTGTGTGAGCGCGTGCATCCTGGTCTCACTCCTCGCTTTTCTTTCGACCCGCTATTTTGAAAGCGAGGAGTGTTGACCTTGAGTGATTTATATACTTAGACCGGATCCCGCTCTTCGTTTCCCTTTCGACTTAGCATATTTGGAAACGAAGGTTGGTGATATTGGAAATGGCATTATACTGTCTGAGTGTGGGTGAGAGAGAGAGAGAGAGAGAGAGAGAGAGAGAGTGTGTGTGTGTGTGTGTGTGTGTGTGTGTGTATGCGCGCGCGTGTGTGTGTATGTGCGTGCGTGTGCGCGTGTGTGGTGATGTTGTTTACGTTTATCAGTATCTTAGTTGCAAATCGGGCTATCGTGTGACCAGCCTCGGTGTGTTGATGGACTACGGTCGATTGCCGCGGACAGCACACCTGAGCATTTTGATAATGTAGCCCCAAATACCTAGGTGTCCCTTTGTCTGCTAAGGAAATCGACCCATGGTTCATTGATGGATCCGCGGCTGGCGCAGTGGTCCAGATGTATATGAACCAAATTAGCCTGCGAACATTACTGATTTAATAACATATAAAATATGAGAATGAATATGTTCTTGCAATTGTAATGCACTTAGTTGATTTGTCCGCCATATCACATTATGTGTAACCATTTGCACTCAAGGGTCAAATGGCCTATTGTGTGAATAAATCTATCTATCTATCTATCTATCTATCTATCTATGTCTTACTGGACAGAGTACCAGGACAACGGGATGTCAGCAGAGCAGGTATTTTCCTTTTATTTGTGTCCAGCAGCAGCGCCAGCAAATCGGGTCGCCATCTCATTTATGAGCCAGATCGTGAGAGAGTTGATGGTAATGTGTAGAAGGACTGCTTGAGGAGTCATTTAGGTGGTAAATTTTCAAAATTAGTCCAAATTAGTTTGCAAATGGTCGTGTTAGTTAGTTAGTAGAGAAGCTGTTTTAGGCTGTGTTGAACACGGCCTGAACACGGCATAATAGGCCTACATAAATCTTTTTCAGGCTAAATTATCAGAATGCAATCGGGCAATCAATCAATCATATGAATTTAAATGGTTAGAAATAGTTAAAATTAAAATTTTAATAAATAATAATAATAATAATAATTTAATAATAATTTAATAATAATAATAATATTTTTAAAAGTAATATTTGTGGTCAATATTTTAAGATTAAATAACGTTAATAGGACCACACTAAAAGTAATAATTAAATTTAAATTAAAATTAAATTTTTAAAAGTAATATTTGTGGTCAATATTTTAAGATTAATTAACGTTAATAGGATCATACTAAGTTCTTTTTTAATTTAATAATGATTTCTGTTGACTGATTGATTGACCGATTGCTAATCAATTCTCATAAATTTGATTTTACAGCGGCGCTTTGGCAGTTAAAAGACATATGACATTTTTTTAACACACTTAAACGAATTATGGACAGTAGATACCGATTTGTGACTATGTGTGGGGTGTGAATGTGGAGCTTTAAAGTTATTTCTAAACTGTACAGTATTAAATTTATTTTATCTTGCAGACAATGTCTCTTTAAACGCCACCTGTTATAACTCAGAGCGAGCGGATCACGTGATCATGTCGGAAGTTTTATCCATTGTCCAGCTTAGAAATAAGTCAGTACGTATATAAAACAAAAAGAGAACCATGTTAGGCAGTAAGAAATGCTCTGTTGAATATTTTCAACACAATAGCTATGCCCCGCCCATCTTTAGCTAAGCTCCACCCACACCTCGCTCGTGTTGGGATCGATCGATCTCTGAACACACTGACTATCAATTTCAGAAAAATACACGGTTAAGCTGTTGAACATTTTGAAACTAATATCACTGGGTGTTAGGCAGCAAAAGCGTCCAGTCAAATTAGTTTCAAAATATTCAACAGCATATGTTTATAAATAGCAAAGAATTACAAAGACATACAATTCATACAACGTGTTGGACATTTGATGGTGGTGATGATATGGAACCCTTTGTGACGTAATGATTATGACGTCTTCATACACACTGAGCTGATTATGACGTCATACTCGGTCTGATGATGGATGGATACTCTGGAAAGGTGAATTGGATTGGACTCCTATGACATTGTTGCCTTAGACAGCCTTATGTTCAAACTATTCAAAAGGTTTTATTTTATTTTGGGAGCAATTTAGAATATTTCTGAGCCGTACTGTACTTTTATCTCTCTAGAGGCGGGCGAATGCTGGCAGTACATGTAAATTGTAATGTGCAGTGACAGCCGGGGTGGGGGCACCCGCCCGCCCACCCCGTGATTGCGTTTCTAAGGCCGTAATCTATCTAGGTCGGTGTTGTTTACTGTATCTGGCGCACAATCTATGTACACAGATATAGTCAAATAGAGAGACGGTCCGTAACGACATATATGAACACAATAGCATTGATAAAGACGTGTAGTAAGAGCATAATATGGGCCTATGTAATATAATATACCTTTACTTATAGGCGAGCATGCATGGACTTATTGTGGGTCTATTCCTCCCATTTCTTCAGAGGTTACCATACACCTTTTATAGTTGTTAGATGACGCTATAACCTTTGCCCTCACGTGATTATATCTCGTGTTTTGTGTATCTAGCCTCGTAACTAGGATGGCATATTACAGGCGCGCGAGGGGCAGATAACGTGTTTTACAGCTATACTGAACAGGAAGAAGCTGTTTATTTTACATTTGTTCTGAAGCTTCCAGTGTGTTTGTGAATAAAACAGGAACATTTGTTCAGAAATTTCGGCTTATTCGTGAATAAAAAAGCAACATTAAACAGCAACACAAAACATCTGCCATCTGGGTAAGTCACTTTATAATAAGAACACTTAGTTACGTCACAATCACGCTGTCTCACTAATTCTTAGCGCAGACGACCATTTTTAAACGGATCCGTTTGCGTTAGAAAACGCAAGACGGACGGCTATGTGTGCTGCTATCGATCCGTCAGGCCGTCGTTTATTAAATTTTTATTAATCGTTTGACTGATCCGGATAACAAGTATATAAAAATCAGGGAGTCAAAACCAGAAACGCAAACACTGAACAGATCCCACCTCACACGGCGGATCCGTTACAGGACGTTTAATGACGATGTTGCTCGCTGCGTTGGTCCTAATATCTAACATGTTTGATTTTAAAAAAATGTAAAAAAATGCACCGGAGACGGAGCCAGAGGTCCCTGGACACAATTGCGGGTCGAAGCGAAAGGCAAACCCTAAGAGGGCTCCTTCCCAGAAAATTGTGAAATTCATACTATTATTTGTGTTAAATAAAATGCACGCTAGAATGGCGTTTAACTGTTTGTTGCAAAAGTGTTTAGGAAAGTCTCATATGAAGAGAAAGCTACACAGCTGTCATCCCACAATGATCCAGTACACTTCAACATGTCAAGATATTTTGCATTTATGATGTTCGTCCGCAAAATACCATTTTTAAAACCCCACCTTTCCACAGTATCCATCCATCATCTGACCTCGTATCACGTCATAATCAGCTCAGCTCATGTATGAAGATGTCATAATCATTAAGTCACAAAGACAGTCATCAAATCTCAAATGGTCCGACATGGTGTATGAATTGTGTCTGTAATTCTTTGTTCTTTAATAAACATGCTGTTGAATATTTTGAAACTAATTTGACAGCGTTAGGCAGCAACAGCACCCAGTCAAATTAGTTTCAAAATATTCAACAGCTTACCTGTGTATTTTTTTTGGAAATTGATAGTTAGGGTGTTCAGAGATCAATCGATCCCAACATCATCACCACCATCAAATCTCTAATGGTCCAACACGTTGTATGAATTGTATGTCTTTGTGATTCTTTGCTGTTTAATAAACATGCTGTTGAAAATTTTGACACTAATTTGACTACGCGCTGTTGCTGCCTTAGGCAGCAATAGCACCCAGTCAAATTAGTTTCAAAATATTCAACAGCTTACCTGTGTATTTGGAAATTTACAGTTAGGGTGTTCAGAGATCGATCGATCCCAACCCGAGCCAGGTGTGGGTGGTGCTTACCTGGAGATGGATGGGGCATAGCTAAAACCGGAAAGGTCCATTGCCTATATTAGTCTTGCAAATGTCATAATTTATGTCAACTTCCTCGACAACCCCTTATTATCAAAGTAAAACAGCATCTTTGATGTAAATATCACGCAATCCTTCTGTTTACTAAAGAAAATCCTAGACTATCTATTATATCTCATTTGATCTATTAACCAATATACTGTTTGATCGACCGACTTAGGCACCAGTATCATGTCTCCACCCATATCTCGCAAAGCTGGTTGTGGTAGTGATTAGGTGATTGATTGATTGATTGATTGATTAAGGATGGGATACAACTTACAAGAGTAATCAGAGATTGCAGACCTCGCCCTGCCATTTTTAGATTTTCTAGATTTTTTCCCAGATTTCGCGAATTTCTTCCGATCACGCCAAAAGTTGTGGAACACTAGTGTATGCTATCACACTTTCTTGTGTTAATATTTGAGCAAATTCGGATCAGTAGTTTCCGAGATAATATTATATCCAGAATTTGATCTGATGCCCAGCCCCACCCCCACCCCAGGTTCTTTTATGCGGTTCACGGCTGGGAATCCTCTTGCACGGCAAGTTCTTTCCTTGGGTTAACATTTGATCCAAACCGGATCCGTACCGGTTGCAGTCGGACAAGTGTTTAATTTTCACAACAGGACCATCAGGACAGCCATCACCACCATTACCATCAACGACAACAACAGCAACAACAAGCCCGTCATCGTAGCCATGACCCAGCATAACCACCACCATCATCAGCACCACCACCAACACGACCACTACCACCACCACCATCATCACCACTACCACCACCAACACCAACACCTACAAGAGCTCCACCGCCACCAACAACACCACCTCTACAGCCACCACGACCACCATCACGAGCAAATCCACCACAACCACCAGAAACAACAACAAAATCCACCTTCGCCATCACCACACTAACACAACTATCGAAACAATCATCATGACCACCAGCACCACCAATAGCAGCAGCAGCAATAACAACAACAACATCACCACCACTACCATCACCAGGACGACCACCGCCACCAACAATAACAACAAAAACAATTTCAACAGCAGCAACTGCAACAGCACTGTCACCAGAACTACAACCAGCACCACCACGGTCCATCACCACAACCGCTACAACTACAGCCAACACCACCACCACCACAAAAATCGCCATCACCCACAACAACCAACACCAACCCAATTACCCAGACTCATACCACCGCCACCAACAACACCACTTCTACACGACCACGTGGCCATGACCACAAAATCCACTACCACAACAACCACTACCACCACCAACACCAACCCACCCACCCCCAACACCACCACCACAACCACCATCAACACAATCCCCCAACACCACCACCATCAACACAATCACCCCCACCAGCACCTCCACAACCAACGCCGACGTCACCACAACGTAACAACAACAATTAGACACGACGAGGACACCAACTTAGCTCAACATTTCAATCTTCCTGGTCATTCTGTCGATAGACATTTTGAAATTATGCCTATTGAGCAACTGCCTCTTTCTGCTACGGCCGAAGAAACTGATAAACAAAGAAAACTTCGAGAATCATTTTGGATTAAGCAACTGAAAACAAAATGGCCGAGAGGCATAAACATGGACCCTGGTCTTGCTGATCAACGTGAAATTATTCCATTCAGTTTAAAATACAATCGAAGAAATTTTGAAAGATGAATATCATAAATTGCAGGATAAAATGAAAGAACCTCTCAATTTGCATCCAGTGATAGCCTTTAAGAAAAACACCAATCTACGTGACATCTTGGTTAAATCGAAATTAACTCTTCAAAAACCTTCAGAATGAGCACGTGTTTTTATCTCTAGCGTGTTAACCATTGTGCCCCCCCCCCCCTCCCAAGCCAATCTGCACCCTCCCCATCCCCCATTATGCTCCTCAACAGCATAGAAAAATCATATCCCATATTACCACCACCCCCTCTCCAACCAATCTGCCCCCATGGTGCTTCTCAACAGCATACAAAAATCATATCCAAAATTACTCCACCCCCGCCCCAGCCAATCTTCCCCCCCCCCCCAATATGCTCCTCAACAGCATTAAAAAATTGTATCCAATGTTACCCCACCCCCCTCCCCAGGCAGTCTGCCCCTCCCCACATTGTGCTCTTCAACAGCATACTGAAAATCATATCCAATGTTACCCCGCCCCTTCCCCAGCCAATCTGCCCCCCCCCCCCCCCAACAGCAGACATAAAATCATATCCAATATTACTTCACCCGTTCTCCAGCCAATCTGCCACAATGCTCTTCAACAGCATTCAGAAAATCATATCCAATGTTACCCCGCCCCTCCCCCAGCCAATCTGCTCACCCCACCCCCACCCAACAGCAGCGCAATCACCATAGCCAACACCACCACCGCTGGCCTCACCACCACCACCAACAACAACACAATCACCACCAGCACCATCACAACCCCCACCTGCACCAACAAGAACAACAACAAGATCACCACTAAAACCATCACCACAACCAACACCAACACAATCACCCACACCACCACCAACGACGACAACAACAACAACCAGCACCACCACCACTATCAACAAGACCAACAAGATCACCACCAAAACCATCACAATCACCCCCACCACCACCACCCCAAACAATACAACAACAACAACAACAACGCCACCATAAACCATCATCACTGCTACAAGCACCACCAAACCCAACACAGTTCTGAACCTTCATCGAAACGAGCATCACGAAGTAAGTTTTTTGCTACTGTTTTGCATAGTATGAAGTCTATTTGCTCGAAGACGGCTGTTGTAGCCTTAGGGCCTTTTTGGGGCGATCAGCAATGTGTACTGTTCATGTTGTTCAGTGACAGCACAGGTGTTTAAAAGCCGTGTGTGGCAAATAGGCCATTGGAACTAAGGAAATTAACAAAGACATTGCCTATGTGACATAGATCAGGCCACCAAAGACATTGCCTACGCGACAATGGGCCTCAACATAACAGGCCATACAGGACAAACATAAACATAATGCGAGTGTCAACATTGCAATACATATAGCGAGTCGAGTTGATCATAATACATATAGTTAGTCGTGTTGATCATAATACATATAGCGAGACGAGTTGATCATAATACATATAGTTAGTCGAGACGATCATCTGTCAGAAGTTTTATCTCTATATAGAGACATGATAGCATACAATCATGGCAGTGCATGTAAATTATAATGAACACTGATGCATTAGACAGCGACGTACCCCCACCCCCACCAATTTGCAATTGTGTGTCTAAGCGGTGAATCCAGGTCGGTATTATTTTACTCTGTAGCGTTTCTCAGAAAGCTAACAATATAACCTTTGTCGTCATGTGATCATATCTCGTGTTTGTATTTCTAGCATGTTAACTAGGACGCTATTTTACAGGTGCGAGCGGGACAGATCACATGGTTTACAGCTATACAAGAACAGAACGTGGCTGTTTATTTTACGTTTGTTGGGAAGAATCCGGCTTGCTCCTGATTAACACATCAACACAAGACAAGACCTCGAGCATCAAAGTAACTCACTTTATTATAAAAACAGCCTAAATTTGTATTGGAAATCACTCATTCCACTAGATCTACACATCACATACCATGGAACACCTACACGCACACCACCCCGCTATGCAATACAATATGGAATAACACAAATACAGACGCACACATGCAAATTCTTACAAGAAAATCATTAACGAATTCGATGTGTATGCCACAGGGTTGGGTTTTGGACTGTCCAAAACTAATTTTGAACAGACTTTGTCCAAAACCTGTCTTAAAGGGTTTAAACCAGTCCAAAACTGTCCAAAACTAATTTCAGCATATTTGTACTATGCTTATTCATGCTTACTTACTAGTCTTAGTAATAATGCAATAAAAGAAACAAAACCCCATAATAACATACAAATTGTATTACATTGTATATTAAGATATATAAAGTTATTACAAATATTATGCATGTTAACAGATTAAGATTACAGGCATATACAGGTATGAAATGTGTAAGAGGTATGACATGTTGCTTATGCTCATTTAACCTTCAGTAATCTAAATCAGACAGTCCTCTCAGCATCGTATAACAAAAGACAAGCTTTGATGCTTTCTCTACTCCTAGTCTGTTCCGGATATTTATATGTATGTAACTGAAATTGCTAAAGATTCTTTCAATGGATGCTGATGAGGCTGGCGCATCCATCAATTGAAGGGCCATGTCTATAAAATCTTGGATCCTTAGGCCTACCACCCTTAAAATACATCTTTGATCAAATATTTCAAATAACATCAAAAGTTAATATTATACTGAGAGAACATCCAGACAGGAACTAAACAGATGAACTTAATTAAGAAGATTTACTTGATAACTGATTTCTAATAGAAAGTGGAGTAGAATTATATAGTGATGAAATAAGCTGATAATTGTATTAAATGTCAGACTAGAGGTTAGTCACTGTATGCTAGTTGTGTAAACATGTATCAGAGGAATATTGTAGTATAAATATAGCCATGATAGCTATCAAAAAGCAATGAGAAAACTTAACTAGCAGGGCTAAGTCAGCTAATAGTAATAAAAACATCTTAACAGACTTACTGTCACTTACATGTATGAGCTGTGATCTTATGATCAGTGTATATATGTGTTGGCAATTTTAAAGCAGGTAGACAGGCACTTAATATTTAGACAAATACATGCACTATCAGTAGATTCAGTTGTATGTCTTCCAGGTTTTAATCCCTGAATCACAGTCTAGTCTCAATTATAAGGAAAACACCCGGCTGAATATTTTTGAAACTAATTTGACTGGTAGTAACAGGTTTTAATCAACTTAAAATATAATTTAAGCTTATGGAGAAATATTTTTGACCAGGATTTTAGGTTTTGGACTGTTTTGGACACTTTTCAGATGTCCAAAACCGATTTTGAGCGGACGGTTTAAACCACTAGTGTCCAAAACTTACCAACCCTGGTATGCCACCTATAGCATGATGGCGTAACTACGATCTGTTGACTCCCTGGTGATCCGTGTACATGCACTTGACACGATCACAAATTCATTGTTAACACTCGCTTCAACCACACCCCCACACGCACGCGCGCGCACACACGCGCGCGCACACGCACGCACGCGCGTGCGCGCGCACACTATATTCCAATATTTCTTTCCAACATTTTTTTTTGTAAATATGCAATATAAACTATTTAACGAAGCATAGAAATAATAATAATTAATTTTGTCAAATATGTGAATAATGGATCATATCACGTGTTTTTTTATGTCTAGTGTGTTAACCATTGTGCACCCCCTCCCCAGCCAATCTGCCCCTCCACCACCACCCCCACCCCCCCCCCCTTTGTGCTCCTCAACAGCATACAGAAAATCATATCCAATGTTACCCCACCCCACCCCCAGCCAATCTGCCCCCCCCCCAAAAGCAGACATAAAATCATATCCAATATTACTCCACCCGCTCTCCAACCAATCTGCCCCATTGTGCTCCTCAACAGCATACAGAAAATGATATCCAATGTTACCCCACGGCCACCCCTCCCCAGCCAATCTGCCCCCATTGTGCTCCTCAACAGCATACAGAAATCATATCCAATATTACTCCACCACGTCCCCAGCCAATGTGTGGCCCATTGTGCTCCTCATCTGCATACGGAAAATACTATCCAATATTACTCCACCCCCTCCCCAGCCAATCTGCAGTCCATTCTGTCCAATGTTAGTCTATGCCGCATCTGAGACAAGATCGTGTCAAAGTAGCTTTAAACATGGACACAGTTGCACAGACATTGTATGGGATCAATGCATGCTTGTGTCAGTAGTCCTCTCAAAACACTGGGATTTCCACAAAATGGGTATTGAAATGTGACACGCCTTCGACACAATTAAATGATCAAAGAACGATGAGCTGCGACTAGTGAGACTACTACTTGCATACACCAAGCTGTGTGTACGACGCAAGTCGGTGACGCCTGTAGTGTTTGAGACATCAATAGGCTCTCCACAGGGAGATGGTCTATCCCCTGTGCTTTTCACCTGTTCCCTTCTGAAATCTGTGCAGGAAAATTCCAAACGACCAAAACCCCCATTGTCCATACTGGGTATACCCCACGAGCTGGAATATGCCAATGACATACTGCTGGCATTGCTCTACGCTGCTATAGCTGCATCATGGGAACATAGCTTTCCAATCTGGAAGCTATGGATTCATAAATCGAAGATGCCCTTGACAAAAAGACTACATTTATACAACGCAGCCTGTGTATCCTTGATGCTGTATAACTGTAGCAGCTGCACAGCTCTAAAGGCAGCTCTAGAAAACTTGATGCCTGGCACCGTAAACACCTACATACCATGACTGGACACCGATGGCCAGACAGCATAATTTCCAACGATGCACTAGACAAGACGAGTCTGTAAAAGTCGCCAAGCAAAGATGGTCCAGTTTTGGCCATGTGGTAATGAGCCAGAAAACACACCAGCACATAGAGCCTAAGAATTCGCCCTACTGGGACGCAGCAAATACAAAGACAGGAGATGATGTCATTACATAAATCTGTTAAGCCTGCTGCGAGGTGACCTCAAGAAAGCAGGACACGGCACACTTAAATCAAGAATGGACAAGAGGAAGCTAAAGGTTTTGGCTGATGACAAGACACAGTGGGCAAAAAGCGAAGAAGGGCTGATTGCAGCTTTTGGATGTTTCCACTACTACAGCCTTCAGAAAATAGTAATAATACATAGATGTTAACTAAGCTTCTATTTTGCAGGTGCACGCTAGAAAGATCACATGGTTTACATCTATACAAAGGAACATGGTGTGGTTGTTTATCTTAGATTTGCTCTGAAGATTTCAGATTTAAACACAAGACCTCGAGCAGCATGGTAAGTCACTATTATAAAGACATCCTAAATTTATATTGAAAAAACCCGGTCACTCCACAAGATGTACACATAGCATACCATCGAGCACCTACGTGTACGCTATCCTTCTATGCAATACCATTATGGAATAACACTAATACAGATGCAGGATGCAAATCTTTACACAAACATCGTTAACGTACTCGTGTCGATGTATCTAAGCCACCTATCCCATGATGGCGTAACTACTGTCCATTAACTCCTTGTTGTTGTGTGTAGCTTATCACGCTTAGCATTACTTGATCACAAATTCAATGTTAGCACACACATCAACCCGCTATATTCCAATACTTCTTGCCAATTTTATTTTGTAAATATGCAACATAAAATATTTAAAGAGGTACATAAATTATAATAATTAATCTTGCCAAATATGTATGACGGAGGACGGACTTTCTTGCGTGAAGCGGACAGGCTATGAAATACAAGGATAAATTTATCCAATACCCATATCGGTGGTATATCTGTCAATTGGGCCGCCATGATATGAAATGTGGCTATCTTGAAAACAATACATTTTATATTTTGATCCCAATATTGGTATCCGCCTTTGGGACCCTTGGGCAAGCTCCCACCAAAGTTTGGAGAAGTGCCCTCCAGTAGAACCAGCATTATATAAAGTTGTCTTTTTTAAGACAATGTTGCTGAAAGCTGTTTCTACTTCGAATAATACTTACCAGATGTACTATTATGATAATGTCTATTATCTAGTCTAGCTCAAAATAAACAATTAAAACTCCGCACTCTCCTGGTCCTGCCCATACTGAGTCCAGGAATTACCATAGCCGCAGGTACCGAGTCAATTCCCAATCACAGTCAGATTCGTCTATTTTGCAACTTTGTCAAGTCACGTTTTTCATAGCTTGTAAATTTTCAATTTGACTTCGGTTCAAGCGTTGTTTGGAGTGCGTCTTCTGTGGCATCATGGAGGATAACGGGAAATCATCACAGGGGCAGGTTGTATCAATCTAGAATTTATACATTCGTGCCATAATGACTGTTTGAAATTTCCTTAAATTGGCACATTATTCTAAAATGGTAGCCATTGTTTGAGTCGCCCGGTACCCGTTAGCTTA
The DNA here is from genome assembly GCA_034401795.1 of Chaetoderma sp. LZ-2023a. Taxonomy (NCBI): domain Eukaryota; kingdom Metazoa; phylum Mollusca; class Caudofoveata; order Chaetodermatida; family Chaetodermatidae; genus Chaetoderma; species Chaetoderma sp. LZ-2023a. The sequence continues at coordinate 13,411,229 of CM067372.1, forward strand.
TTAGTGTTAATCCGGGTACTCGGTTCTTTCTCTCTGCGACTCAGTTCTTTCTAAGATGGATGCGTTCTTAGCCAATATGGCGGCGCCCATGATGTTTATTTCGCTTGGCTTCGCGTATCTATGCACTCTATTTATGCCGATTTTTAGCTCTCGCTTCATTGTCGAGGGTGTTTGTAGCGATCGGCGTTTAAATTCATGGCTGTTTTAATGTTAGTTAACTTCCAAGTTGTGTTTAATTTTCACTTAAAAACGTTTCAAATATTTCCTGCCTGAGGCTTGATTATCATTAATTGAGAGAAGGTTAATGTTTTCCTCGTAATTCAATTTTACTATCAAGTCTATTGTGCGTATTGCTCGTCATCAGTCATGTGCAGCGTTTTAATTCTTTTTTGTGACGCAGAAAGCCAAGAACCAGGACACGCTCTGTCAAAAGTGCAACAGGTTCATGAAGCGTAAATACTCTGGTCATCACTGTGTAGCTTGCGCAAAGTGTAAAGTGGGAAGCCCATGTGATGTGTGCGCCAAGTGGTCGTCGGAGATGTTGGCAGAATTTGATCGTGATCGACGTGCGTGCCTGGAGAGGATCTCGAGGGACAAGGCGGCCAAGCTGGATCAGGCGTCGTTGAAAGGACTGGAAGGTCGTCTGAATACTCGCATGGATTCAGCACTGGGCATATGGGCGGCCCAGTTCAAGTCAATGTTCGACTCATTGCAGTCCACGCTCCCGTCGATGCAGGCTGGTGCAGGGCAATCTTTAGGTGGTCCGGCTAGTTCTGCAGAGGGACAAGCACCTGCCCCGTCTCTGTCCTTGGCTCAAGAGCCGACGATGGAGGAGGAAGATCTTCTACTTATGGAAGATTCCGGCATGCCAGATATTTCGATGACGGCTATGCCCAGTACTTCCCAAGGGTCTCCCTCGGGATTTGTACGGGTTTGCCAAGCGGATGGTGATGTCGACGTTCCGTCAGGCATCTTCCATCCGGGTTTTGTGCAACCTGAGGTGTCGGTGGAGCCATGTTTTGCGGTTCCTACCGGCATCCCGGTGGCATTAGGTGCGGCTCCTATCGGAATGCCGTCGCCTGCCGTAGGCAAAGCGGTCGTGGTCCCGCCTCCCGTGCTGGAGCCGATGGACTGCAGGGAATCCGTGTCTGGCGATTCGTTGGACACCGGTGCCGCTGGTAGTCGGGCTATGGATGCGCTCTATGTTGGTAGAGGTGCGTCCCATAGCTCTCAGCATGGACCGTCGGTGGCCTTCTCATCCAAGGGAGAGAGGGAAGATGAGAACGGAAGTTCTTTAATGGATGAATCCGTTTTCTGCACCGAATCTGAATGGGTGCAGGTCCTTGGCTGGATGTCCGACCGTCTCGGGTTGGCATCTGATCTTGGATCTCGGCGCGATCCGGCGATGGAACGGATGTCAGAGCGAGCGGCTAGCGCTCTGTCAAGTGGCTCTTCTGCCATGCCGACACTCCCGTTGGACACACAGACTTCCGACATGCTGGAAGTTGCGGTATACCGTCTGGTCAGCCAGAGTATGCACTGCCCAAAGCCCCGAAGGGGGTAAGTTGTAGGGTCCGTTTTCCGGAGCAGGCCTACCATCAGTATGCCCGGGTTCCACGGCTTTCCGTCGGGGAGCGAGAGGCGCTGAACAGGCCGTTGGCTGGGAAGTCTAAGGGGCGTTCTCGTCCTTTGGTTTCCCAGACCAATAAAGATCCGTTTAATGAGCTTACGCTCATTGAAGATGCGGCGAGGGCAGCCATGGCTGCGCTCTCGCATGGATGTACCCTCCTGCAGGGTATGCTGACCTGCACGGCGGAGGGTGGGCAGGTGCCAGAGGCTGCTCCCTGAGTTATTCGGGACACCATGCGCCTGTCTCAACATTGCCTGGCCAGGGTGATCACCAGGACATTGGCAGAGCGACGGAGAATGGTTCTCGATTGCGTAGAACCAGGACCGGAGATGAGGGCTGCGTTGTCGTCTGCGCCTTTCATCGTTCCAGGCGTGTTCGGCGGCTCGGCACGACAAGCTCTCCAAGGTCGCGTCAATGGTTGCAGAGCAGGAAGTAGTCAGCAAGTCGTGGAAGTCGACTAAGAGGACACAGCCGCAGCAGTCCTACAGGCAACATCGCCAGGAGCAGCAGAGACAACGTCCAAGATCGTCCTTCAGGTCGTGATGCCCATCGGCCATCCGGCTCTCAAGGACCTGGCCGTTCATCTTCGTACAAATCCTCTAATAAGAGGCCGTGTGAAGATGACAGGAAGGGTGGCTGTTCGGGCCGTGGCGGTTACCGTAAGGATAACCATGGCGGCGGTTCCGGACCGTCATATTCGAAGAAGCCGCGGGGCGGCCATGGGGGGCAGTCCTGACGGGATTCCGGCGGAACCAGTTCCGGTGACGTCAGGAACGAATGGAGTCGAGAATCTTCACCCAAGTGATTTAGCGTCTTCACGTGCAATCTTGACCGCCAGCTGTGTGCAGATTCCTTTCGTCGGAGGCAGACTTCAACTGTTCTTAAGCCAATGGGAACAGGTCGTGCGAGATTGTTTGGTCTGTCAGTGGATAAGAACCGGACTGGCTCATCCATCAATCGTTAGTTCCGTTAACATCGACTCCAATATGGACTCCCGTTCCAAGGGAATCCGATCGTCTAGATGCCATTTGCTCAGAAATAGAATCACTTCATCAGAAGAATGCGATTCATCTTTACCGCAATCAGTCATCTCTAGGCTTCTATTCGATGATGTTCCTCATTCCGAAACGTACCGGAGGATGGAGACCAATTCTCAATCTCAAACCGTTGAACAAATTTATTCTTTCTCCCAAATTTCAGATGGAGACTGTAGCAGCGGTAATGACAGGGCTGAGAAAGGGCATGTGGGCAGTGTCGATAGATCTGAAGGATGCTTATTTTCATATTCCAATGTCAATTCCTTTTCAGAAATACCTTCGCTTTGCATTCCAAGACAATGTTTGGGGAATTCAATGCGCTTCCATTCGGCCTGACCGCAGCACCGAGGGTCTTCACCAAAGTGGTTCTCGCCCTGACTTCTTACCTTCGCAGGAGAAACATAGCTGTTCATACTTACATAGGTGGCTGGCTGCTAAAGGCGGGGAACCCAGTCACTCTGCGCAACAATCTGCAGGTAGTCCTAGCCTTATTAATGGATCTAGGATGGATTGTGAATCTAGAGAAATCAGAATTGACTCCATCCCAGGAGTTTCTTTATCTGGGAATCTTTTTCAATCTCGGGGACGGCGTAGCTTTTCCAGCGGAGAGCAGAGTCAAGAACCTGATTGCAGTTTTGGAGTCGGTTTCTCTAGGAGCCTATCTGACGGCGCGCCAGTTTCTCAGAATACTGGGTTTACTAGTATCTCTGGAGAAGGTGGTTCCATATGCGGCACTCAGGCGCAGGCCAATTCAGATGTCTCTAATGTCATTCTGGTCTCAGAGAACGGATCCGTTATCTCTGAGGATACCAGTGAAAGAACCATTGATATTCCACCTTCAGTGGTGGTTATCAGAACAGAATCTCCTGCGAGGTGTTCCTCTACAACCTCCTCAACCTCAGATGTCCATCTTCACAGATGCATTGACGACGGGTTGGGGAGCAGTATTGGATGATCAGTCAGTGTCAGGGGAATGGGATCGGACGAATGCGCAGAAACATATCAATGTTCTCGAACTATTAGCGGTGGTATTGGCACTTCGAAAGTTCGAGAGTCTAATTCAAGACAAGATTGTCCTAATAAGGACAGACAGCTCAACAGTGGTGTCTTATTTGAACCGCCAAGGCGGGACGAGATCACCAGAGTTGTGTATGATGATTTGGAACCTTCTGCTGTGGTGCTAAGAGAGGAATGTTATTCTTCGGGCAGCACACATTCCAGGGAGATTGAATTCATAGCGGATGCTCTCAGTCGAAGGACGGTTTGTCGTCCGACAGAATGGCAGCTCAACCAGTCGGTAGCGGACGTTCTATTCAAACATTGGGGCAAGCCAAATGTCAACCTGTTTGCGATGAAACAAAACGCAAAGATGGTCACATACGTGTCACCGAACCCGGACCCGCTAGCTCTAGCGGTAGACGCACTGGCGATAAGTTGGATGGGAATGTACGCGTATGCGTATCCTCCAACAATTCTCATCCCAAAAGTTCTGGCAAAGATAAGAGAGGGAATGTGGCAAGTGCTACTGATCTCCCCTTGTTGGCCAGGCCGATCATGGTTTACGGATCTGCTGGACCTTCTGGTCTGCAATCCAATCCCTCTTCCAGACAGAAGAGATCTAATCTCTCAGAACAAGGGTCTGTACCTTCACGACAGACCAGAAATGTTCAAATTGACTGCATGGATGTTATCAAGCAGCGTGCAATTGAGGGTGGCTTTTCTGAGCAAGCAGCGAAGTTTGTTGCTTCAGCCAGAAGAGGTTCAACCACGAAAACATATAATTATAGAATCAACAAATTTGCAGGGTGGTGTAAGGGAAGAGATATCAATCCCTTGTCTGCATCTGTTCAACATGTAGCAGATTTTATCTGTCATTTATACGAAGTTGACAACCTTGTACCTTCAACCCTAGCAGCATATAAGTCTGCATTAGCTTCAGTCATTCCCAGTCTGGCCATTGAAGGAGTGGAGAATGACACCTTGAATGAAGTTATTAAAGGAATGAGCAATCTGCGACCTAGACAGCCAATTCCTATCCCAGCATGGAATCTATCTCTTGTTCTATAGGTTTTAGGGCAAGCTCCCTTTGAACCAATTAGATCTAGACATTAAACTGTTAACTATTAAATCAGTTTTCTTGGTTGCAGCAGCGTCGGCGAGAAGGAGAAGTGAAATACATGCGCTTTCTACCGAACAAGACCGTTTTGTCGTCACGGGTGAAAGTTTAAGACTACTTCCACGTCTTTGTTTCCTGGCAAAGCCTCAGTCACTTAAATATCCAGGACAGCCGATCAATTTGCCAAGTTTAACTAGACATGACCCAAACTCTTCTGCATGGTGTCCTGTCAGATGTCTGAAATGTATAAGAAACGTACTGAGGAGTGGAGAGACGACCCGAAATCTCTGTGGTTATGTCTCAAAGCTTCTCATTTGCGCGCCTCAAAAGATACCATTTCTCATTGGATAGTCGACGCTATTCAGATGTCGTACAAAATCGCTACAGGAAAGCAGATTGATCGTGCGAATGCCCATCAGGTCCGAGCACTAGCTGCATCATCGGCCCTTTATACGGGTGTCTCATTAGAGGAGGTGATGTCTGTAGCACAATGGCATGCCGAGTCGTCATTCACTGATTTCTACCTTCGCGACATCTCCAGCGCACTTAATCCGGTAGCCGTCGCCAATTTATCAAATCTAAACTAAGCCACATCCGACCACTACTTCGCACACATCACAAAGTCTTCCACTTACACTGAACAATGGCTATGCACATGACTTGAGTATGACCGTGGATTGGGCCGAGCTCCTGTGATGAACAAGAAAAGATCAAGCACTCGAAATGGTGAGTGTTTACATTAATTAAGTGACTATAAATATATTTACTTACAGTCGAAATACCAGACTGCTTAGGTAAATAGTCTGGTACAAGAGTATACGTATCCTCTCAAACAGACATTAGACTCATTCCAATTTGAAAATCTAATCGATATACGGGGTTTTTTTCAAAATTAGAAGTTGTAGTAGCTTCTTTGCACTCTACTGGACTGCCCTAGCTGAGACTTGGGGCTGACACGGGTCTGGTGGGTGTTGCATCCCCATTGACAGCCCTCTGAATTTTGTGCGGACAAAAGAGGGAGGGGAGCGCGGTCTAGACCATGGAAGTTTAGCACTCTGTGAGTCAGATGGCAGAACCCAAGCGTATGCCAGGGTTCTAGTCTCTTCACAACCTTCTCTGTTGGATGGTAGATGAGTGCTGGTTAGAGCCTCACCTCCTCCAACCGGTATTTCCTGGCTGTCGAAATCCGGAGTTTATCATAATAGTACATCTGGTTAGTATTATTCGAAGTAGAATAAAAAAAAGCATCCGCTTTTGTTTCTACGAGAATTCTTAATACTTACCAGATGTACTATGGCCCTGCCTCAGCCGCCCCGCTGAGGTGAGGCTGAGCTGCTTTCGCTGTTTGTCAAGGCAAATATAAGATGAATCTGACTGTGATTGGGAATTGACTCGGTACCTGCGGCTATGGTAATTCCCGGACTCAGTATGGGCAGGACCAGGAGAGTGCGGAGTTTTAATTGTTTATTTTGAGCTAGACTAGATAATAGACATTATCATAATAGTACATCTGGTAAGTATTAAGAATTCTCGTAGAAACAAAAGCGGATGCTTTTTTGATGCTGTTGCATATTAGCTTTTGACTGAAACATTGACATACGTGTCTGAGAATCCACAGGCAGCCTTCCACTCACGGTGGGAGTAGAGCTCTCCAGTAGAACCTGAAGTATTAAAGTCATTGAGAAAAGCGGGTTTGAAAAGCGAATTTGATGTTCCATATCTCTAAAACTAATATTTCAATTGTTACTAAATTTTGAGCTTAATTGTAATAACACTCCATGAATATAATGCTATAAAATTATTAATAATACTGTTTAGTTTGCAAGCTGACCACGCCCGTCTTCTGATCGTGTCACCTCAGTTTGTGCAGTTTACCACGGGGAGTGGGTGGGTGTTGTTTTCATCTACTCAAATGTTTAAATTATACCTAGGCCTATATATCTAAAACGTTTTGAATACACCAAAACACCTACTCATCACGCTTGCAGAGGTCATAAACATTGTGTGGTTCATGTTTGGTTAATCATATTGGACCCAAGCCTGGGCACACACTTTCATATAATGATGCTCATATTGGACCCAAGCCTGGGCACACGCTTTCATATATAGTGATACAGCATCATACCATGCCATTGGAGTAAAAAAGTCAAAGGTCAAGTTCACTGTGATCTTGGTAAAATGCTTAGGTTTTTCAACCTTAACATTTTCCGCTTAGCTCAACCTTCTGTCGTTATCTCATGTTCGGTTAATCATACTGGACCCAAACTTGGAAACATGCTTTTTATAATGATACAGCATCACACAATGACCTTGGGGTCATAAGTTCAAAGGGCAAGGTCACTGTAACCCTGGTAAAAACTTTTCAACATTAAAATTTTCGATTTGGCTCAAATTAGCAGTTCATATCTCAACTATGGTTAATCATATTGGACCCAAACTTGGATACATTGCTTCCATATAATGAGAGGGCATGATATAGAACCTTTTCAATATTAACATTTTGCATTTAGCTCAATTTAGCAGTTCATATATTTTCTTTGGTTAAATATATTGGAGCGAACCTTAGACACATACGCCCTTATCATTGGAGGATATCATGCCGTGATGTTGGAGTCAAAAGAGCAAAGGTCAAGATTATTGTGACATTGCTAAAAACCTTGGGGTTTTTCAACATTAAGATTTTGTATTTGGCTCAACTTAGCAGTTCATATTTCCTGTTTGCTTAATCCTCATGGACCCAAACTTGTAAACATACATCCTTATATGGAGATGGCATGACATCATGACAAAAGGTCAAAGATCAGTATTATTGTGATATTGGTAAATGACTTTTCAGGATTAACATTTTGCGTTTTAAGTCAACTTAGTAGTTCATATCTCATGTTTGGTTAATGATACTGGACCCAAACTTAAACACATGTGTCCTTATAATGGGAGAGCATGAAACAATGTCCGTTATGGTCAAACAGTCAGATCTGGGGTCAAATGCATTTGCACTTAAATACTTTTTTACAAGTATTTGTATTTGCATAAAGATTTCAAGCCACAACTATTTGCATTTGCATTTAAATTCTTTTGCTAAAGTATTTGAAATTTCAAATAGTTTTAAAATTCTTTTTCAAATACTTTTCATATAATAAATATAGACAGCAAGATCTTCCAAGTAAGCCAAATTCAAAATGTTCCAAAACCTTATTTAATCATAAAGAATTTGTATCTGCTTTACGCTCATGAAAGCCCTTTGACCAATGATATTTCAGCTTCCCAACGTCAATTCAATTTCATATGTTAACTGGTGTACATTCTTGAAACAAAATTGCTGTAAGCTGTTGGTATCTAATGTGACAGATTCAGATTTCAAAACATTGTAAAATGTACACCAGACAGTCTTCTACTGACCCTGTAGCAATTATATTTGGCATTAATGTGATAAGGGTTAATATAATAGCTACAATATGGGTCATTTTGTGAAATCATAATAAAAACAAACGATACTAAATGTAATCTCTAAAAAGAAATATTTACATTTTCTATATTGCTTTTTCATTTGCTGAATTCATGATGTAATTAAATTATGAATACATGAAATGTTAATTCCCACTAAGCAATAGAGCTAGAATCAAACCAAACAGAAACTGTGCTAAATATTTTGAAGACAATTTAACTGGAAGCCAGTGCTACCTTCGGCAGCAACAACTAGCCAACAAACAAATTTCAAACTATTCATCAGAAATTGCCCTACATCATAAAGGCCTGTGTCAGGTTTATATGCATAGCTGCTAGTCTATAGGATCAAATGATTGTTTGAAGTAGTTAAGCATATACAGGTCTGTGCATGAATAGAAAACAGCAGGCTGGTGTTGAAGCAATAGAATTACACTCCAGGTGTAAATTTGATGATTTAAAAAGTTCTTAACCTTTCAAGGATGCAACTAATTTTTCATGACAAGAAATATTCTGTTGAATAATTTGAAATTAATTTTAACATATTCCAAGCGAATTATTTACAAAGTAATCACCTGCTTTTCTGTGTGGTTGCATTGAGAATGGGATTTAGCGTAATTCATAAGTGAAAAGGTTAATGACATACATGACTCACACGAAGATGGTACATTGGACAACAATTTGACTGTATTGGTTCATGCGAGAGAAATTACTTTCTATCAAATAATTTTTAAAGTAACAATTTTCACTACACGGAAATCTATAGTTTATTTAACCCTTTAGCCGATTTTACTGGCTTTTAAAACTCAATTTAAATGTAACCATAAAGGAAGCTGTTGAATTTTTAAAAATTAATTTAATTGGAAGGAGTGGCTGTCATAGGCAGCTACAGCTTCCAGACAAATTGATTTCAAAATAGCCAAAAAAGTTCACTGAATGGGCTAAACACGATTTCTTAATGAAAGTAAATATAAACGGTCAAGCGTAAGTGGAATAATGTGAGTTTAGTGAGTGAGGTCAGGTGTGGTTAGAAGTGGCATGGTTATGTGTAGGTATAATGTGAGTTTGGTGAGTGAGGGCAGCATGGATGTGTGTGGGCATAATGTGAGTTTAGTGAGTGAGGTCAGATGTGATTAGAAGTGGTATGGGTGTGTGTGGGAATAATGTGAGTTTAGTGAGTGAGGACAGGTGTAATTAGAAGTGGCATGGATGTGTGTAGGAATAATGTCAGATTAGTGAGTGAGGGCAGGTGTGACTAGAAGTGGCATGGATGTGTATGGGAATAATGTGAGTTATGTGAGTGAGGACAGGTGTCATTAGAAGTGGCATGGATGTGTGTGGGAATAATGTGAGTTTAGTGAGTGATGACAGGTGTGATTAGAAGTGGTATGGGTATGTGTGGGAATAATGTGAGTTTAGTGATGGAGGACAGGTGTAATTAGAAGTGGCATGGATGTGTGTAGGAATAATGTCAGATTAGTGAGTGAGGACAGGTGTGATTAGAAGTGGCATGTATGGGTGTGGGAATAATTTGAGTTTGGTGCATGAGGACAGGTGTGATTAGAAGTGGCGTGGATGTGTGTGGGAATAATGTGAGTTTAGTGAGGGAGGACAGGTGTGATTAGAAGTGACATGGATGTGTGTGGGAATAATGTGAGTTTAGTGAGTGATGACAGGTGTGATTAGAAGTGGTATGGGTATGTGTGGGAATAATGTTAGTTTAGTGAGGGAGGACAGGTGTGATTAGAAGTGACATGGATGTGTGTGGGAATAATGTGAGTTTAGTGAGTGATGACAGGTGTGATTAGAAGTGGTATGGGTATGTGTGGGAATAATGTGAGTTTAGTGATGGAGGACAGGTGTAATTAGAAGTGGCATGGATGTGTGTAGGAATAATGTCAGATTAGTGAGTGAGGACAGGTGTGATTAGAAGTGGCATGGATGTGTGTCGGAATAATGTGAGTTTAGTGAGTGAGGACAGGTGTGATTAGAAGTGGCATGGATATGTGTCGGAATAATGTCAGATTAGTGAGTGAGGACAGGTGTGACTAGAAGTGGCATGGATGTGTATGGGAATAATGTGAGTTATGTGAGTGAGGACAGGTGTGATTAGAAGTGGCATGGATGTGTGTGGGAATAATGTGAGTTTAGTGAGTGATGACAGGTGTGATTAGAAGTGGTATGGGTATGTGTGGGAATAATGTGAGTTTAGTGAGTGAGGACAGGTGTAATTAGAAGTGGCATGGATGTGTGTAGGAATAATGTCAGATTAGTGAGTGAGGACAGGTGTGATTAGAAGTGGCATGTATGGGTGTGGGAATAATTTGAGTTTGGTGCATGAGGACAGGTGTGATTAGAAGTGGCGTGGATGTGTGTGGGAATAATGTGAGTTTAGTGAGGGAGGACAGGTGTGATTAGAAGAGGTATGGGCGTGTGTGGGAATAATGTGAGTTTAGTGAGGGAGGACAAGTGTAATTAGAAGTGGCATGGATGTGTGTGGAAAAATGACTAGAATAAGTGAATGAATATGTGGTATAATAGCAATAAAACGTGGATTTGTGGCTTTAAACTATTTAAATCAGAGTTTAACCATTTAATGGAATAAATCAGTCCCCAAGGTAGAAAATTTATCATAATAAATATTCCTTTGAAAACAAGTTGACTGACGGGTATTTATTCCTATCTGAGAAATTAGTTTCAGTGCAGTAATTTTCAAATTAAAAAGATATTAGCTCCAAGAATATGTACAATTTATTTCAACATTTACTGATAAGATATTTATTACCGTAATTAATAGCTTGCAGTCAGATCTGCTTTATTGACCACCACGTCTATAATATCCAAGAACACATTTGACCCTCTGAAGTGTAACGCAGCAAGAACTGCCATCAAATTATTTTCAAGGTTTTCAACAGCTTTCCTATGCTAAGAGATCAACGATAACCTGCCTTAAAGCCCCACTTTTTATTCCTCCTGTTAAATATTTTGAAAACAAAAAAACTGTGTGCCTCAGGTAGCCTAACTTTTAACAATCTGAGAAAAGGGTACAAAGGACACAGTTTAAAATAAAAGAAGATACGAGGTGATACCTTTTGTAGACTAACATTATTTATTTTGACAAGCTTTCGCTGATAAATGTGCTTCATCATGTTTAAAATGTCACCAGCTATCTGGAAGCAACTTATGATTTTGTGAGAAATATATTGAGACACGTAGAAACTGAATAAGAGGGTTTAATTTCACAAAAACAGACAATGTTCCAGATGTACCTCATACAAAATAGTAAGTTTCTTCTGAGTTGCTGCTTAATTCAATGCTACATCCGGCACATTAATCGCTCAGATGTCCCAATAAGAGGGCTAGATCTGGTATATAGATCACTCTTCAATTTGCAAATCCAATTAATCAATACATTTGACTGTCTATTTAATAAGAGACCTCCCTTTAACCCTCAAATTTGTTCATGAAAGTTCAAATGTCCATTTGCAGACAAGGGTATTCTTAAATTTACCACTAATGACTGTCTCGGTTACTGACCTAGTCATTCCAGTAGTAATCTTTTTAGATTTTGAGTGTTAAAGTGTTAAGTGAGAACTTCTATTCTCCTTCGGATGGTTTCTTAATACCAATTTGAGTGTATATGGGTATATGTGACTTTTAAACAGTTTGAAATCAATTTAGCTGAAAGATACACCTGCTACATATCATAATACAGTGTATATCTGTTTAACTCATTTCCTCTCAGAAATCCTGAGAGTTATATCTGATATGGGTATTATAGAAATAAAAAGCATTTGAAAGTATGTGAAGTGTTTGAAATATATTTAGAACAGTATTTGCATTTGAACAAAGTTGAAAGTATTTGCACTTATATTTACATTTGAACCTATGGGAAGTATTTGCATTTGCATTTAAATAATTTTGAAAGTATTTGACCCCAGGTCTGCAAACAGTCAAAGGTCATTGTGATCTTGGGAAAAACTGGGTTTTCCAAACAGTGACGTTTTGTGTTTAGCTTAATTCAGCAGTTTATATCTCATGTTTGGTGTTACAGGGCCCACATTCAGACACATCCTTCATTATAATGAATGAGATGGCATGACATATCACCTTGACATCAAACGATCAAAGTCGGTGTAATAATGACAACAATCAAGGGGTTTCTCAACAATAACATTTTGCTTTTACCTCAATTTAGCAGTTCATATTTCATGTGTTAATCATGCTGCAGCCAAACTTGGGCCCTTGCCTATGAGATGGGATGAGACAATTACTTTGGGTCAAATGGCATGGTTATTGATAAGTGTGTTGATAAGCCTTCTGTATTTATTTTATGTTTGAAGACAAGCTTCACAGTTCATTCCTAAGTCGTAAAGTCGAGCTTCATGGTTGCATTGTAACCACATTTCTTGTTAACTGTTAAAATTTGTTTTGTATGTAAATGCTGTCAGAGGCCATCATTCTCATTTCCTGTCATACGCGAGTATTTGGAAACAATCAAATATTGATGATAAGATATCAAATTTTACTGGCCTTGCATTTTCTTATTGACCAACGCCAAATGTGCATGAACTGAGATAAATGTAGCTTTGCAAGCATGAAAGTAGGTTATGTTTCATGTAAAATGAAGCATATTGAAATCGATATCTAGAACTAGAAACATTTGTCATTCTGGAAAACATGAATCTCTGTCAATGTATTTAGGTGACTGGTGCTCCATGCACATTAGTGTCAATATTGTGGAGTATGTGTTCGTCCGTACGTCTATGTGTGTACATACGTAGATGTGTGTGCCTGCGTGTGTGTATGGGGAGCAGAGCAATCTCTCAGGACAACCACTCTGGCAACTGCCACTGCGAGAGGGTGGTCAAGTCTCTGGACAATCACTATGGCCACTGCCACATGGAGGGGAAAGAGGAAGGCAAGCACTCAGAACAACCAATCTGGCCGCCGCCATGGAGAGGGGACAGACTCTCAAAACAACCACACTGCCCACTGCCATGGGGAAGGCAGAGGGGCAATCTCTCAAAACAATGACTCTTAGCGCTGCCACAGTGATGGGGGTAATCCCCCGGAGCAATCACTCTGGCCATTGCCAGGGAATGGGAGGGGGGTAATCTCGCTGATCACCATCATGGCGAGGGAGGGGTCAATCTCTAAGGAGAAGCACTGACCACTGTCATGGAGAGGGTGGCAATCAGAACAGCCACTCGGGGAACTGCCATGGTGATGGGGGATCTCTCAGGACCATCACTCTGGCCACTGCGATATGAAGGGGAGAGGTATAATTTCTCAGGATAACCACTCCGGCCATAGCCCTCGGGAGGGATACACTCTCGATACAACCACGCCGTCCACTGCCGAGGGGAGGAGAGGGGGTGGGGGTCGAGAAATCGCTCATGACAACCACTTTAGTCACTGTTATGGGGGAGGTGCGGATGCAATATCCCAGGACATAGACTCTGTCCAATGTCATGTGTAGCGGAGGGGGTACTCTCTTAAGACAACCTCTGGCGACTGACATAGGGAAGGCGTGCCAACTTCTCAGAACAACCTCTCTGGCCACATCCATGGGTAGAGGGAGGGGGCAATCTCCCAGCACAACCACTCTGGTCACTGTCATGGGAAAGAAAGGGGTATAATTTCCCAGCACAATAACTCTGCCCACTACCCAGGGGAGGGGACAGTCTCTTGGTACAACTACGCTAGCCATTGCCGAGGGTATGGGGAGGGGAAATTATGAAAATTCAAGTCTGTCAGGTATATGAATTATATGATTAGCTAATTAACTAATTTACAAACTAAATAATGTCTAATCGGTTGGGGCTAGTTTGACTGGGTGCTGTTGTCGCCATCGGCAGCAACAGCGCTCGCTCAAACTAGTTTCAAAATACCCAACTAATTACCTGTAATGTTGCCTTGAAATGGGGATTCTGGGAATTCCCGATTCAGGACATATAAAACAATTCCAGCACGAGGAAAAGTCTACGGAGCTTGTCCAGAGATGGGTGGGGCATAGCTGAAATTAGATCCTTCTATTAATCTATTAATGTATCACTTAGTTATTAGTCCCCTACCGGTAAAACCGGGGGACTATAGGTTTGCAGTCCATCTATCTGTCCGTCTGTCGCAGTTGGTTTTCCACACTTTTTTTCTCAGTCCTTCAAGGTATTCAACTGAGAATTTGTATATTTCTTTGTTATGAGAAGCTACAGACCATGTTCGGGTTTCAGGCGTATGCATAAATTTTTGATAGAGTTATGCCCCCCTTTCGACTTAAGAAATACAAAAAATATGGGCTTTCCGCACTTTTTCGCAGTCCTTCAAGATATTTAAGGGAAAATCGGTGCATCGCTTTAGTATAAGGAGTTACTGAGCAAGCTCGAATTTCAGACATTTTCGTCAATTTCTCATGGAGTTATGCCCCCTTTTGACTTATGAGATACGAAAAATATTTGTTTTCCGCACTTTTTTCGCAGTCTCAAGATATTATACTGAGAATTGCTACATTGCTTTGTTATGAGAAGTTACAGACCAAGTTCGAGTTTCAGGCGTATGCGTCAATTTTTTATGGAGTTATTGCCCCCTTTCGACTTAAGAAATATGAAAAATATCAGCTTTCCGCAATTCTTTTCGCACTCCCAAGATATTTAAGCAAAAAAAAATTGGTGCATCGCTTTAGTATAAGGAGTTACAGAACATGTTCGTGTTTCAGACACTCATCAATTTTTCATGGAGTTATGCCCCCCCCCCCCCCCCCCCCCTTTCGACTTATGCAATACAAAAAATAATCGTTTTTTCGCAGTCTTTCAAGATATTGTACTGAGAATTGCTACATTGCTTTGTTATGAGAAGTTACAGACCAAGTTCAAGTTTCGGGCGTATGCGTAAATTTTTGATGGAGTTATGCCCCCTTTCAACCTATGAAATAGGAAAAATATTGTTTTTTCTCGCAGTCTCGAGATATTCAACTGAGAATTGGTACATTATTTTATTATGAGAAATTACAGACGAAGTTCGAGTTTCAGGCGTTTGCATCATTTTTCGATCAAGTTATGTCCCTTTCGACTTATGAAATACAAACATATCAGCTTTCAAGACTCCTCCTTCACCATATATAACTGAGACTTGATTTATTGCTATGTTATGAGAAGTTACAGATCAAGTTCGAGTTTTAGCTGCTTTTGACAACTTTTAATGAAATTTTTGACTGTCAATCTTTAAAGATTTATATCACCAGGTAGGGGACATGTATTGAAAAACTTACAGAATGCTTGTTCTAGTTAGTGTACGACTATATAGTTTTATGACCATCCGCCATCTTGATGTATTTACTGCATTATATCTATATGTGGATGGGAGAGACTGGTATAAGACGCATGGCTTATCGAGCTCCCATTTGAACAAAAATAGATTCTGTTTAGACAAATCGCTCTGAACATCTACTCCGGTCACAGCCAGGTGGAAGGAGGCGACCAATCTCTCTGAACAACCACTCCGGTCACTGCCATGGGGAGGGAGAGGGCAATCCCTCAGAACAATCACTATGGTCACTGTAACAGGGATAGGAGGGGCAATCTCTCAGAGCAAGCACTCTGGACACCACCATGGAGAGGGAGGGGGCAACCCCTCAGAACAACCACTCTGGCCACTGCCTCAGGGATTGCAGGGACTATCTCTGTCTAAGGAATCACTCCGATAACTGCCGCTGGGATGAGCAATCCCACCCAAACCAGCCGTAGTCTAGGGGAGGAAGGACAACCTCTTGGTACAACCACACTGGTCATTGGCAATGGGAGGGGTGGCAATCGTTCATGTCAATCACTTTGGACACTGTCATGGGTAGGGGGCAATCTCTCAGACCAACAACTCTGCTCATTGTTACGGGGTGGTGTGGGGCAATTTCTCAGGACAACGACTGACCAATACCATTTGGAGGGGGAGGGGGTAAATATCTTTGGAGAAACACTCTGGTGACTGTCATTGGGTGGGGAGGATGGGCCAAACTCTCAGAACAACTACTATGGCCACTGCAAATCACCAAGGACAAGCAATCTGACCACTGCCATCTGGATGCAGGGTGGTAATCTTTCAGAACAGTCACACTTCCATTGCCATGGCATTGTTTCTGGTGGGGCATGTGTCATATGCATTACAATCTCCCTGCCCAGTGTCACTGAGATAGGAGCGGGCACTCTCTCAGAACATCCACTCTGATCACTGCCATGGGGAGGGAGGGGTAATCTCCAAGGACACACACTCTGAACACGGGCATGGGGAGAATACCTACTCTGACCACTGCTATGGGGACTGGGACGTGGGACACCCTCTTACGACAATCACTCTGGATACTGATATAAGGATGGGGACTATCTCTCGGTACAACCACTCTGGTCACTGTCAATGGGAGGTGTGGGGACAATCTCCCAGCTCAACGACTCTGGCCAATGCCATGGGGAGAGGAAGCGGCAATCTCATAGAACAACCAGTCTGGTCACTGTCATGGGGTGCAATCTTTCAGGACAGCCACGCTGGCCACTGCCATCGGTGGTGGGGGGAGGGCACTTTCTCATCCACTGGCCACCGCCGGGGGTGGTATGGTGAGGCAATGTCTCAGGGCAACGACTCTGGCCACTGCTATGAGGGCTTGGGTGGCAAAGTTCAGATTCAAGATGATTTATTTTCTTGTCAGATGTGTAGATTATAATAATAAGCTTAGATAGCTCACCAAAGACATGCCCTATATGACATTGATTAGCCAGATTCTGTCATTCCCTACGTGACAATGCGACATTCATCAGCCCAACCTCAGTCATTGACTACGTGAAAATGTGACATTCATCAGTCCACCCTCAGACATTGCCTGCGTGACATTGATCAGATCCTCAGGCATTGCCTACGTGATACTATGGCATTCATCAGCCCACCCTCGGGCATTGTCTACGTGACATTGATCAACCGGCGGCGCCCCTCGCAGGCATTGCCTACGTGACATTGATCACCCCCTCAGGCATTGCCTATGTGACATTGATCACGCCCCCCCCCCCTCTCAGGCAATGCCTATGTGACATTGATCATCCCTCAGGCATTGCCTATGTGACATTCATCACCCCCTCAGACATTGCCTATGTGACATTGATCAGCACACCTCGGGCATTGCCTACGTGATGATGTGCAGTCCACCTTGCGACATTACCTAGGTGACGATAGGCCTCTACATAATAGGGGACACAGTACAACCATAAACATAATGCGGGTTTAAACGTTAAAATACATACAGCGAGCCGATCATTTGTCGGAGGTTTATCTATATATAGAGACACGAACGTAATCATGTAATGGCAGTACATGTAAATTATAATGTACAATACTGCGTTAGACAGCCCCCTCCCCCCACCCCTCTCCCACCCTGTGATTGCATGACATGGGGTTAAATATAGATCAGTAATATTTGAACATTTGGAAAGCTAACACCCTTTGTCCTCATGTAATCATATCTCGTGTTTTGTGTATCTAGCGTGTTAACTAGAAATCTATTTTACAGGTGCGCGCGAGATAGATCACAAAAACAAGACGTCACTGTTTATCTTGCATTCGTTCTGAAAATTCTGTCGTGTTCGAGAATAAAACAGCAACACAAAACACAAGCCCTCTAGCATCAAGGTAAGTCACTTTATAATAAAGACAGCCTAAATCTTTTATTAGCATCATTCATTCCACGAGATCTATCCATTGTATACAATGGCACATAGACAGCTACTCGCACACCATACAACTAAGCAATACAATTATGCATTACATAACAGCGATCAAAGACGGCTACATCACGTGATCTCACTAAGCAATACAACTATGGAATAACACAAATAGACACATGCACGCACATCATTACAAAACGCGTGAAGATGATGCTGCGAGTCATATGCTTCACATTGTCAGGAATGACAATGCTGCTGTCAAGACTCCTGGCAGGGGTGAAGGAGACCATGACTCCATTCAATAGCCAGCTTTATCCTAGACACGTTTACAACATTTGGACAGGTAACGCTGTGACAGAAAATACTGTGAAGATAGCGAACTTGATCCTAGACACGTCTACATTTGGACAAGTAACGCTGTGATAGAAAATACTGTGAAGATAGCGAGCTTGATCCTAGACACCTTTACAACATTTGGACACGTAACGCTGTGGGGAGGTTCGAGTTTCAGGCATATGTGTACATTTTTGATGGAGTTATGCCCCCTTTGGACTTAAGAAATACGATAAATATCACCTTACCGCGATGTTTTTCGCACTACAAGATATTTAAGGAAAAAAAATTTGGTGCATCGCTTTAGTATGCGGAGTTACAGAGCACGTTCGCATTTCAGACACTGTCAATTTTTCATGGAGTTATGCCCGCTTTCGACTTATGCAATACAAAAAATAGTAGTTTTTTCGCAGTCTTTCAAGATATTGTACTGAAAATTGCTACATTGCTTTGTTATGAGAGGTTACAGACCAAGTTCGAGTTTCAGACACTGTCAATTTTTCATGGAGTTATGCCCGCTTTCGACCTATGAAATATGAAAAATATTAGTTTTCCCCCTTTTTTCTCGCACTCTCAAGATATTCAACTGAGAATTGGTACATTACTTTATTATGAGAAATTACAGACCAAGTTCGAGTTTCAGGCGTTTGCGTCATTTTTTATGGAGTTATGTCCCTTTCGACTTATGAAATACAAACATATCAGCTTTCAAGACTTTCCTTCTCCTTCACCATATATAACTGAGACTTGATTTATTGCTATGTTATGAGAAGTTACAGATCAAGTTCGAGTTTTAGCTGCTTTTGACAACTTTTAATGAAATTTTTGACACTCAATCTTTAAAGATTTATATCACCAGGTAGGGGACATGTATTGAAAAACTTACAGAATGCTTGTTCTAGTTAGTGTACGACTATATAATTTTATGACCATCCGCCATCTTGATGTATTTACTGCATTATATCTATATGTGGATGGGAGAGACTGGTATAAGACGCGCATGGCTTATCGAGCTCCCATTTGAACGAAAATAGATTCTGTTTAGACCAATCGCTCAGAACATCCACTCCGGTCACAGCCAGGTGGAAGGAGGGGGCCAATCTCTCTGAACAACCACTCCGGTCACTGCCATGGGGAGGGAGAGGGACATCCCTCAGAACAATCACTATGGTCACTGTCACAGGGATAGGAGGGGCAATCTCTCAGAGCAAGCACTCTGGACACCGCTGTGGAGAGGGAGGGGGCAACCCCGCAGAGCAACCACTCTGGCCACTGCCTCAGGGATTGCAGGGACTATCTCTGTCTAAGCAATCACTCCGATAACTGCCGCTGAGGGGCAATCCCACCCAAACCAGCCGTAGTCTAGGGGAGGAGGGACAATCTCTTGGTACAACCACACTGGCCATTGCCGATGGGAAGGGTGGCAATCGCTCATGTCAATCACTTTGAACACTGTCATGGGTAGGGGGCAATCTCTCAGACCAACAACTCTGCTCATTGTTACGGGGAGGTGTGCGGCAATTTCTCAGGACAATGACTGACCAACCAATACCATGTGGAGGGGGAGGGGGAAATATGTTTGTAGAAACACTGGTGATTGCCATTGGGTGTGGAGGATGGGCCAAACTCTCAGAACAACTGATTTGGCCACTGCCATAGTGAGGGGAGCGGGCAATCACCAAGGACAATCAATCTGACCACTGCCATCTGGATGCAGGGTGGCAATCTTTTGGAACAGTCACACTTCCATTACCATGGTATTGTTTCTGGTGGGGCATGTGTCAGATGCAATACAATCTCCCTGCCCAGTGTCAGTGAGATAGGAGTGGGCACTCTCTCAGAACATCCACTCTGATCACCGCCATAGAGAGGGAGGGGCAATCTCCAAGGACACGCACTCTGAACACTGGCATGGGGAGAATACCTACTCTGACCACTGCTATGGGGACTGGGAAGTGGGACACCCTCTTAGGACAACCACTCGGGATACTGATATAAGAATAGAGACTATGTCTTGGGACAACCACTCTGGTCACTGTCAAGGGGAGGTGTGGGGGCAATCTCCCAGCACAACGACTCTAGCCAATGCCATGGGGAGAGGAAGCGGCAATCTCATAGAACAACCAGTCTGGTCACTGTCATGGGGTGCAATCTTTCAGGACAGCCACGCTGGCCACTGCCATCGGTGGTGGGGGGACGGCAATCTCTCATCCACTGGCCACCGCCGGGGGTGGAGTGGTGAGGCAATGTCTCAGGGCAACGACTCTGGCCACTGCTATGAGGGCTTGGGTGGCAAAGTTCAGATTCAAGATGATTTATTTTCTTGTCAGATATGTACATTATAATAATAAGCTTAGGTAGCTCACCAAAGACATGCCCTATATGACATTGATTAGCCAGATTCCGTCATTGCCTACGTGACAATGCGACATTCATCAGTCCACCCTCAGGCATTGCCTATATGGCAATGTGACATTCATCAGCCCACGCTCAGACATTGCCTACGTGACTGATCAGATCCTCAGGCATTGCCTATATGATACTGTGGCATTCATCAGCACACCCTCGGGCATTGCATTCGTGGCAATGTGACATTCATCAGCCCAATCTCAGTCATTGCCTACGTGACAATGTGACATTCATCAGCCCACGCTCAGACATTGCCTACGTGGCAATGTGACATTCATCAGCCCACGCTCAGACATTGCCTACGTGACATTGATCAGATCCTCAGGCATTGCCTACGTGACACTGACATTCATGATCCCACGCTCGGGCATTGCCTATGTGACATTCATCAGCCCATCCTCGGGCATTGCCAACGTAACATTGATCACCACCCTCAGGCATTGCCTATGTGACATTCATCAGCACACCATCAGGCATTGCCTACATGACGATGTGCAGTCCACCTTTCGACACTACCTAGGTGATGATAGGCCTCTACATAATAGGACACACAGTGCAACCATAAACATAATGCGGGTTTAAATGTTGAAATACATATAGCGAGCCGATCATTTGTCAGAGGTTTTATCTCTATATAGAGACACAAATGCATACAATAATGGCAGTACATGTAAATTATAATGTACAATACTGCGTTATACAGCCCTCTCCCACCCCGTGATTGCATGACTAGGGGTTAAATATAGATCAGTAATATTTTAGCGTTTGGAAAGCTAACACCGTTTGTCCTCATGTGATCATATCTCGTGTTTTGTGTATCTAGCATGTTAACTAGGAAGCTATTTTACAGGTGCGCGCGACACAGATCACAAAAACAAGACGTGGCTGTTTGTCTTGCATTCGTTCTGAAGATTCTGTCGTGTTCGAGAATAAAACAGCAACACAAAACACAAGCCCTCTAGCATCAAGGTAAGTCACTTTATAATAAAGACAGCCTAAATCTTTTATTAGCATCATTCATTCCACGAGATCTATCCATTGTATACAATGGCACATAGATGGCTACTCGCACACCATACAACTAAGCAATACAATTATGCATTACATAACAGCGATCAAAGACGGCTACATCATGTGATCTCACTAAGCATTACAACTATGGAATAACACAAAGAGACACATGCACGCACATCATTACAAAACGTGTGAAGATGACGCTGCGAGTTTCATGCTTCACATTGTTAGGAATGACAATGCTGCTGTCAAGACTCCTGGCAGGGGTGAAGGAGACCATGACTCCATTCAATAGCCAGCTTTATCCTAGACACGTTTTCAACATTTGGACAGGTAACGCTGTGACAGAAAATACTGTGAAGATAGCGAACTTGATCCTAGACACGTCTACATTTGGACAAGTAACGCTGTGACAGAAAATACTGTGAAGATAGCGAGCTTAATCCTAGACACCTTTACAACATTTGGACACGTAACGCTGTGGGGAGGTTCGAGTTTCAAGCATATGTGTAAATTTTTGATGGAGTTATGCCCCCTTTGGACTTAAGAAATACGATAAATGTCACCTTACCGCAATGTTTTTCGCACTAGAAGATATTTAAGGAAAAAAATTTGGTGCATCGCTTTAGTATGCGGAGTTACAGAGCACGTTCGCATTTCAGACACTGTCAATTTTTCATGGAGTTATGCCCGCTTTCGACTTATGCAATACAAAAAGTAGTAGTTTTTTCGCAGTCTTTCAAGATATTGTACTGAAAATTGCTACATTGCTTTGTTATGAGAGGTTACAGACCAAGTTCGAGTTTCAGACACTTTGTCAATTTTTCATGGAGTTATGCCCGCTTTCGACCTATGAAATACGAAAAATATTAGTTTTCCCCCTTTTTTCCCGCACTCTCAAGATATTCAAATGAGAATTGGTACATTACTTTATTATGAGAAATTACAGACCAAGTTCGAGTTTCAGGCGTTTGCGTCATTTTTTATGGAGTTATGTCCCTTTCGACTTATGAAATACAAACATATCAGCTTTCAAGACTCCTTCTTCACCATATATAACTGAGACTTGATTTATTGCTATGTTATGAGAAGTTACAGATCAAGTTCGAGTTTTAGCTGCTTTTGACAACTTTTAATGAAATTTTTGACTGTCAATCTTTAAAGATTTATATCACCAGGTAGGGGACATGTATTGAAAAACTTACAGAATGCTTGTTCTAGTTAGTGTACGACTATAATTTTATGACCATCCGCCATCTTGATGTATTTACTGCATTATATCTATATGTGGATGGGAGAGACTGGTATAAGACGCATGGCTTATCGAGCTCCCATTTGAACAAAAATAGATTCTGTTTAGACCAATCGCTCTGAACATCCACTCCGGTCACAGCCAGGTGGAAGGAGGGGGCCAATCTCTCTGAACAACCACTCCGGTCACTGCCATGGGGAGGGAGAGGGAAATCCCTCAGAACAATCACTATGGTCACTGTCACAGGGATAGGAGGGGCAATCTCTCAGAGCAATTTGCCCCCGCAGAGCAACCACTCTGGCCACTGCCTCAGGGATTGGAGGCGCTATCTCTCTCTAAGCAATCACTCCGATAACTGCCGCTGAGGGGCAATCCCACCCAAACCAGCCGTAGTCTAGGGGAGGAGGGACAATCTCTTGGTACAACCACACTGGCCATTGCCGATGGGAATGGTGGCAATCGCTCATGTCAATCACTTTGAACACTGTCATGGGTAGGGGGCAATCTCTCAGACCAACAACTCTGCTCATTGTTACGGGGATGTGTGGGGCAATTTCTCAGGACAATGACTGACCAATACCATGTGGAGGGGGAGGGGGAAATATGTTTGTAGAAACACTGGTGACTGCCATTGGGTGTGGAGGATGGGCCAAACTCTCAGAACAACTGCTATGGCCACTGCCATAGTGAGGGGAGCGGGTAATCACCAAGGACAATCAATCTGACCACTGCCATCTGGATGCAGGGTGGCAATCTTTTGGAACAGTCACACTTCCATTACCATGGTATTGTTTCTGGTGGGGCATGTGTCAGATGCAATACAATCTCCCTGCCCAGTGTCACTGAGATAGGAGTGGGCACTCTCTCAGAACATCCATTCTGATCACCGCCATAGGGAGGGAGGGGCAATCTCCAAGGACACGCACTCTGAACACTGGCATGGGGAGAATACCTACTCTGACCACTGCTCTGGGAAGTGGGACACCCTCTTAGGACAACCACTCTGGATACTGATATAAGAATAGAGACTATGTCTTGGGACAACCACTCTGGTCACTGTCAAGGGGAGGTGTAGGGGCAATCTTCCAGCACAACGACTCTAGCCAATGCCATGGGGAGAGGAAGCGGCAATCTCATAGAACAACCAGTCTGGTCACTGTCATGGGGTGCAATCTTTCAGGACAGCCACGCTGGCCACTGCCATCGGTGGTGGGCGGAGGGCAATCTCTCATCCACTGGCCACCGCCGGGGTTGGAGTGGTGAGGCAATGTCTCAGGGCAACGACTCTGGCCACTGCTATGAGGGCTTGGGTGGCAAAGTTCAGATTCAAGATGATTTATTTTCTTGTCAGATATGTACATTATAATAATAAGCTTAGGTAGCTCACCAAAGACATGCCCTATATGACATTGATTAGCCAGATTCCGTCATTGCCTACGTGAGAATGCGACATTCATCAGTCCACCCTCAGGCATTGCCTATATGGCAATGTGACATTCATCAGCCCACGCTCAGACATTGCCTACGTGACTGATCAGATCCTCAGGCATTGCCTATATGATACTGTGGCATTCATCAGCCCAGTCTCGGGCATTGCATTCGTGGCAATGTGACATTCATCAGTCCACCCTCAGGCATTGCCTATATGGCAATGTGACATTCATCAGCCCACGCTCAGACATTGCCTACGTGACTGATCAGATCCTCAGGCATTGCCTATATGATACTATGGCATTCATCAGCCCACCCTCGGGCATTGCATTCGTGGCAATGTGACATTCATCAGCCCAATCTCAGTCATTGCCTACGTGACAATGTGACATTCATCAGCCCACGCTCAGGTATTGCCTACGTGGCAATGTGACATTCATCAGCCCACGCTCAGACATTGCCTACGTGACATTGATCAGATCCTCAGGCATTGCCTACGTGACACTGACATTCATGATCCCACGCTCGGGCATTGCCTATGTGACATTCATCAGCCCATCCTCGGGCATTGCCAACGTAACATTGATCACCACCCTCAGGCATTGCCTATGTGACATTCATCAGCACACCATCAGGCATTGCCTACATGACGATGTGCAGTCCACCTTTCGACACTACCTAGGTGATGATAGGCCTCTACATAATAGGACACACAGTGCAACCATAAACATAATGCGGGTTTAAATGTTGAAATACATATGGCGAGCCGATCATTTGTCAGAGGTTTTATCTCTATATAGAGACACAAATGCATACAATAATGGCAGTACATGTAAATTATAATGTACAATACTGCGTTATACAGCCCTCTCCCACCCAGTGATTGCATGACTAAGGGTTAAATATAGATCAGTAATATTTTAGCGTTTGGAAAGCTAACACCGTTTGTCCTCATGTGATCATATCTCGTGTTTTGTGTATCTAGCATGTTAACTAGGAAGCTATTTTACAGGTGCGCGCGACACAGATCACAAAAACAAGACGTGGCTGTTTGTCTTGCATTCGTTCTGGAGATTCTGTCGTGTTCGAGAATAAAACAGCAACACAAAACACAAGCCCTCTAGCATCAAGGTAAGTCACTTTATAATAAAGGCAGCCTAAATCTTTTATTAACATCATTCATTCCACAAGATCTATCCATTGTATACAATGGCACATAGACAGCTACTCGCACACCATACAACTAAGCAATGCAATTATGCATTACATAACGGCGATCAGAGACCACTACATAACGTGATCTCACTATGGAATAATACAAATACAGACACATGCACGCACATCCTTTCAAAAACGCATGAAGATGACACTGCGAGTTTCATGCTTCACATTGTCAGGAATGACAATGCTGCTGTCAAGACTCCTGCCAGGCGTGAAGGAGACCATGACTCCATTCAATAGCCAGCTTGATCCTAGACACGTTTACAGCATTTGGACAGGTAACACTGCGACAGAAAATACTATGAAGATAGGGAGCTGATCCTAGACATCTCTACAACATTTGTACAGGTAACGCTGTGACAGAAAATGCTGAAGATAGGGAGCTGATCGTAGACACGTCTACACCATTTGGACAGCTACACTGCGACAGAAAATACTCTGAAGATAGGGAGCTGATCCTAGACATCTTTACAACATTTGTACAGGTAACGCTGTGACAGAAAATACGCCTTAACGTTGCATAAATTGGAAAAGAAGGAAGTTCATCAACATTTATCTTTTCGCTGTCTTCCTGCTGAATTTCAACAGACCACATTTTCCATATGGTTAAACTCGGAATATGCTGAATATTTTGAAAACGATTTGATGTAAGCCACCATCAACTTTCAGTCAAATTGGTTTTTAAATGTTCAGCCGGTCCAGATCTATTGTTCATTGTAATTATTGTCTGATAGCCTGCATCAGTCAGACAGTTAACTTGGGCCCAGTCAGCTCATTCTTGTATTTCACTGGCCCAGTCAGCCCATTCTTGTATTTCATTAGCCCATTCTTGTACCTCACTAGCCCAGCCAGCCTATTCTTGTATTTCACTAGCCCAGTCAGGCCATTCTTGTATTTCACTAGCTCAGTCAACCCATTCTTGTATTTCATTAGTCCAGTCAGCCGATTCTTCTATTTCACTAGCCCAGCCAGACCATTCTTGTATTTCACTAGTCCAGTCAGCCCATTCTTGTATTTCACTAGCCCAGTCAGTCCATTCTTGTATTTCACTAGCCCAGTCAGTCAACTCTTGTATTTCACTAGCCCAGTCGATCCATTCTTGTTTTTCACTAGGCCAGTCAGCCCATTCTTGTATTTCACTATCCCAGTCAGTCCATTCTTGTATTTCACTAGCCCAGTCAGTCCATTCTTGTATTTCACTAGCCCAGTCAGTCCATTCTTGTATTTCACTAGCCCAGTCAGACCATTCTTGTATTTCACTAGCCCAGTCAGCCCATTCTTCTATTTCACTAGCCCAGTCATCCAATTCTTGTATTTCACTAGCCCAGTCAGCCCTTTATTGTATTTCACTATCCCAGTCAGCCCTTGTATTTCACTAGCCCAGTCAGCACATTCGTGTATTTCACTAGCCCAGTCAGTCCATTCTTGTATTTCACTAGCCCAGTCAGTCCATTCTTGCATTTCACTACTCACTAACCATGTCAGCCCATTCTTGTATTTCACTAGCCCAGTCTGCCCTTTGTCGGATTTCATTAGCCCAGTCAACCAATTCTTGTATTTCACTAGTCTAGTCAACCAATTCTTGTATTTCACTAGCCCAATCAGACCAGTCTTGTATTTCACTAGCCCAGTCATCCCATTCTTGTACCTCACTAGCACAGTCAGCATATTCTTGCATTTCACTAGCCCAGTCAGTCCATTCTTGTATTTCACTAGTCCAGTCAGCCAATTCTTGTATTTCACTAGCCCTGTCAGACCATTCTTGTATTTCACTAGCCCAGTCAGCCCATTCTTGTATTTCACTAGCCCAGTCATCCAATTCTTGTGTTTCACTAGCCCAGTAAGCCCTTTATTGTATTTCACTAGCCCAGTCAGCCCTTGTATTTCACTAGCCCAGTCAGTCCATTCTTGCATTTCTACTCACTAACCCTGTAAGCCCATTCCTGTATTTCACTAGCCCAGTCAGCCCATTCCTGTATTTCACTAGCCCAGTCTGCCCTTTGTCGGATTTCACTAGCCCAGTCAACCAATTCTTGTATTTCACTCGCTAAGCCAGCCAATTCTTGTATTTCACTAGCCCAGTCAGCCCTTTGTTGGATTTCACTAGCCCAGTCAGCCCATTCTTGTATTTCACTGGCCCAGCCAGCCCATTCCTGTATTTCACTAGCCCAGTCAGGCCATTCTAGTATTTCTTTAGCCCAGTCAGCCCATTCTTGTATTTCACTATCCCAGTGAGCCCTTTGTTGGATTTCACTAGCCCAGTCAGTCCATTCTTGCATTTCTACTCACTAACCCTGTAAGCCCATTCCTGTATTTCACTAGCCCAGTCAGCCCATTCTTGTATTTCACTAGCCCAGTCAACCAATTCTTGTATTTCACTAGCTAAGCCAGCCAATTCTTGTATTTCACTAGCCCAGTCAGCCCTTTGTTGTATTTCACTAGCCCAGCCAGCCCATTCCTGTATTTCACTAGCCCAGTCAGGCTATTCTAGTATTTCTTTAGCCCAGTCAGCCCATTCTTGTATTTCACTATCCCAGTCAGCCCTTTGTTGGATTTCACTAGCCCAGTCAGCCCATTCTTGTATTTCACTGGCCCAGCCAGCCCATTCCTGTATTTCACTAGCCCAGTCAGTCCATTCTTGTATTTCACTAGCCCAGTCAGTCCATTCGTGTATTTCACTAGCCCAGTCAGCCCATTCTTGTATTTCACTAGCCCAGTCAGCCCATTCTTGTATTTCACTAGCCCAGTCAACCCATTCTTGTATTTCAATTGTAATAATTAACATACAACTCAATTTCAGTTAGTGGAGTACATTTCACAAAAGTGGAATCTATTTCCTAATGACTGAATACATTTCACCATAACTGAATAGATTTCGTAGTGACTGAATACATTTAACAATAACTGAATAGATTTCACAATAACTGAATACATTTCACAGTATCTGAACACATTTCCTAATGACTGAATACATTTCACAACAAGAGCATTTAGTGATTGCAGAATAACGATTATGATGATGATGATGATGTCCCATATTGTATGTAGGCTACTGTAGACCAAACTTGTAAATCCATCATCTTGTCACCGGTAAATCAAGCTACTAAACCATTCCCCCTCCTCTGTTGTATGTAGGCTACTGTAGACCATGATATTTTATCACCCCTTGTCACCTGTAGACCAAGTTACTAAATCAGCCTACCACCAACCACGTTGTCTGTAGACTACTGGAGATCAAACTAGTAAAATCTTCCTCTTGTTCTCTGCAGACCACTGTAGACCAAGCTAGCAAATCTATCCTCTTGTCAACTGTAGATCAAGCTAGTAAATTCATCCTTTAGTCTTTTGTAGCTCACTGTAGACAAACCTGATAAATCCGTCCCCTTGGCATCTGTAGGCTACTGTAGACCAAACTAGTAAATCCATCATCCTGTTGTCTGCTGACCACTGTAGACCAAGTTAGATGTGGCCAGGTGTCTCGCACCTATTCCCTCAGCTGCCGAGAGTAGGTGTGGTGTTCTGCAGAGCGACCAGGTAGTCAGTCATCACGAATGCATTCCTCATCTTTGCTTCGTTCGGTCACCATGTCGAGTTGCCGCTCTGACGTGGCCAGGATGCCGAAGCGAAGGCTGTCCACGTCCAGGGCTCCTCCCAGGTGATTCTCAGTGACTGGTCTCGGGGTTTGTGATGCCGTTCCTTGGACGCTTTCTCAGGGCTCCCCCACAATTGTTTGCTGGCCAGAGTGGCAGGTACGGTCGGGCATTCCCAACATGGCAGAGTGCCTGTACCTGACGTGTCTGGTTGGCTGGGCGTGGCTCGACGATGCATGCATCACCCTGTTCCTCGCCGCTGCAGTCCGGAGGTGGGAGTTTGGTGTTAGACATGGCCATCTCGATGGGCGGTGCTTGTTCTCTGTGTCGTGGGTGCTCACGCGTAGTAGTAGTCTTCGCCTCAGTCAGAGTGGAGGAGGCCAGAGTCGATGTGTATGTTCATACTGGCAGAAGTAGTCTGTTCCGTGGTGGTGGGTCTTGAGGCGTTGGTAGTGGAGGCAGTGGTAGTGTAGGTGGCTGTAGTGGAGGTGGCAGTGGTCGTTGCGATGGCGGCGGCTCCTTCCATGTGTTCCCAGGCCAGCCAGCTTTTTCCCCCATGGGGAAGGTGAAGTCTGGTTCGGGTTATCCGTGGGGTGAGGGAGGTGCATGCGGGTGGACTGAATGCTAAACCAAGCTCTTTCTAAGGCGGTTTCTCTCTCGGGCGCTAGTGTGACGGGAATGGGAGAGGGAGCGAGAGAAGGACCAATTTGCGTCATCATCAGAATTAGTAGGGTCGGGATTAAAATGATACCACCACCATCCACAGGCAACCGATCGGCGATCCGCGGCTCCCACCGCCCTCTCAATTCCTGATGCATAGGAATTTGAAACATGGGCCACACAAATACATTCCAGGGCCTGGTCTGAACACCCATTTAGAGGCATCAAGCATATAAGACTTCACTTAGATAAATAATAGGCAATTATGTTTCTACCTTCCACCGCCCTCTCAATTCCTATGGCATAGGAATCTGAGACATTGGCCACACAAACATATGCCAGGGCCCATCTAGGGCTTGCTAGACATGAATGGGATGGTCCAAACACCCATTTAGAGACATACATCCATAGTGGTATACCAACTTCTGAACATACATCCTGGGCCACACCCATGTTAAAGGTCAGACCGATTCAAACTATGAAACTCCTGCCCAGACTCCACTTGTCCAGAAGAACTACCGATGATATCGGCCAGTGGGCAGCCTCTCTCTCTCTCTCTCTCTCTCTCTCTCTCTCTCTCTCTCTCTCTCTCTCTCTCTCTCTCTCTCTCTCTCTCTCTCTCTCTCTCTCTCTCTCTCTCTCTCTCTCTCTCATCCTGACCGATATTGTCGGGAGTTTTTCTGTCTGTGGGACAATTTCCCAACCATGTTGATATTCCAGCCGGCTGGTGTGTGCATGGCTGTGCTTTAACCTCGCACTGGTGGTGGAATGGGGGTGCGATCCAGTGGCCCTTGATTTATAGTCATATACCCCCACACCTAGTGTATACCCGGTTTATTTCGAAATTTGGGTAATATCTAGGTGAAGTTTTTTTAGTATGGTTTGAACCCATCTATGACTGGGTTTTGATCAAAATATCTAGCCTCTAACCGAATGAGCCACCAGAACGCCAGTATTAACACATCTAAATTGCACATTTATTTCCGAGATGGTCTACATTTATCTCTGACCATTGAAGGTATTGTCTGGTGGCTTACAGCAGTCTATATGTGTACAATATATATATATATTCACCAATCAGTCAGCAGTCATAATAGCATATATATGTACACTATGCTAATATTCATAACAAGGATGTTAATTTCAATTTCACATCTGGGATCTATCATAGATAACATACAGGTTATCAGCTAAAAATCTACGTCATTTTTCTAGTGCATGTGTGGACGAGGCAGCTAATATGCTATATATCTTTATTTATGCTGAATCACACTTAAAAATTGCCGGTTCAAATTAAAAAATTTCACTATAAATTCAAGTTTATAATTTATTTAATATCTTGATAAATGAAACCCTGATGCTAATATTCTACTTTTACTGCATCAGTAGCTAACACCAATAGTATCTTACTATTATTACTAATAGGCCTAGTGAATGTAAACAATAAGAACAGTATTGCCAGATAGTAGAGCAGAGTATCCTTAGGGGGTATACCAGTATATTGAGTACTGGATGCGCTCGGCGAACGCACAACACCAATTTAAAGACACGCCTCCTCAGTTGTTATAAGCCTCGCCATCATGGCTACTGTATCACAGCTTCGAGTGATTGCAAAGCAAATCGATCTTAGAGGTCACTCTCAGGCCAACAAAGCCGAGCTGCTCCAGAGGATTGGACAGGCCCGTGGCGAGGAGTTGCAAAAGCAACTCTCCCGAGCACGACAGACGGGTAGGTTCCCAGCAATCACCTCTGGTGATCCAGGGAATATTCATAAGAAAGCACAATGCCACCGCGAGCTTAGGCAGTTGGATGAGACGACTGTCAGCTTACGAGCCAAAGCTGTAGCAACTCGGATGGCAAACCATCCACTAGAGCGCCTGCCATCTGTATGGAGAATCGGAAGACGACTGATGAGGGGGCTGAGATCTGCACCCTTAGCCCAGAGTATGAGACGAGGTGAGCAGATTCTCGATCAGCGTCTGGATGAGAGGAAAACAGAGGAGAGAGGATGGCGAACAGTACACTGGAAATTCTTCAGAGGGCTAGAAGGAGACATTACAGGTTAGATCATGGAGAAGATCCAGACCGTACAGAACACCTACCACCGTTATACCCATACCTATCGAATTCCCCACATCAAGGATGGTAGGGTGATGCTCTTCCACAAGAATGCTCCCGGGAGTCTCTGGATGAATACACTAGGAGCGGCCCAGACCTGGGTGATGGTCAGAGAGCACGCCCGCCTCAACCCAGACAATATCGATCGACCCAACACCAAGTGGGCCTTCATCCGATCAATCAACGTCGTGGGCAAGGCTGTCATTGACCGCCAGCCTCTGCTAGGGAAAGCCCACCTCCCAGTCTTGCTACGACAGAAGAAGACTATGGTGGCACTAGACACATACAACAATAACATGTGTCTCTGGAGATGTCTAGCAGTACGTTGGGGAGCGAGGCCTGATAGAAGTACAGCTCCTGTGCGAGAGCTTGCCAAACCTTTCTATGACCTGACTATGATTGATGTGCCATGAACCTCACTGGATCAGCTGGACAAGGTAGAGTTCTTTGTGAAGACAGGGATTCATGTTTACGAACATACCGAAGAGGGTAGCTCGCATCTGACCAGGAAACCTGCGTACTATCTGAACATCATGTCAATAGGAGTATACAACCACCATGCATTCTTCATATTTCCAAGCTGGCTCAGACTCATCTGCAGGCACTGTCAGCAGCAGTTCACCCAAGCATGTCATCTCCAACGTGATGCTTAACACTGTACAGGTGGAAAAACACCCATCAAGTGCCCCGAGGAGAAAAGAGGGACCGCAGTCAGCATACGAGAAGGCCTTTAATCCACGCCAACTGGCCAGTTCAGCGGCCACACATTGGATCAAGTACGAGTCGCGAAACCGAGGACCTCACATACATCATGCAAAGTGTGGTCACGGTGGCGACCGTTGGAGCGAGGGTGCTCCCATAGATGTTTATGATCTCACAACCAGCACCGTTTACCAGTTCCTTGGCTGTCACTGGCACGGATGTCCACAACACCAGCAAGGTGAGGATGCCGAACAAAGATACTGCAAGACAGTCGTGAGAGACGAGAAACTGAGAGCATCTGGATGCATGCTTGTGGTACAGTGGAAGTGCTGCATAAAACGTTGTCCAAAAGTTCACTCACAGGTGCGGATGGTACCATACCCACACTTCATCATCTATGACTTTGAAGCACTCCTAGACGGTATTAACACCCATCTGATGGAAACACTCACGATCGAGAATACCCACATGCCTGTTTCAGTGTCAGTCAGCTATTCTTTAGACGGCACCACGAGCGAGCCGAAACACCTGTGTAATACTAACCCCAAAGTGCTAATCTCAGAGTTCATGAATGAGATCCAATGACGAGCATACCGAATCTGGACACGTTCCCGGGCACTATCTCCCCGCAGACTTGGACAAGTTACCGAAATGCCGGCAGCGACCTATCAACGAATGGTGTGACCAAGTGTCTGTGCTTGTGTTCAACTCTAGGCAGTATGACCTGAACCTCATCAAGAAGTACTTTGTGGATGAGCTCACACCCTCGACAGAGGTGAGTGCAGGCACATTGAAAGTCACCAAGAAAACTAGCAAGACAATGTTCATCATCACATCCAAGCTGAGGTTTCTCGACGTGCTGAACTACTTCAGTCCTGGGGTCTCCTATGAGGCATGGATTAAAGCCTACTGATGTACATGGCAAAAGAGCTGGTTGCCTTATGAATGGTTCGACACGCCCGAGAAGCTAGACTATCTGGGGCTCCCAAATTACTCAGCATGGTGGTCTAGGCTCAAGCATGGCCACCTGAAACTGTCAAAGTGGAAGCAATGTAAGCAGACCTTCAGAGAGCAAGGCATGCTGACATTCACTGACTGACTGCGATACTACAATAACTTGGACATCAGCCCATTCATCGAAGCCCTAGAACGGATGCGACAGTTCTACACTGAAGGAGGTATAGACATCCTGAAAAATGCCGTATCCCTCCCGGAGGTGTCACTATAGTATCTACTTCGTGGAACCGCTCAGTACATGCCAGATGTTGGCCTCTACGACCCAGGCAAGGAAGCCTATCAGATGCTAAAGCTGCAGTTGTCGGCCGACCCAGCATCGTGTTCACAAGACAGCACTAGTCTGGTCTGACCCGAATTTATCAAGGCGATCGTGTCTGCCAACATATCCTAGTTTATGATGCGAATGCCCAGTCCCTGTCTACAATGGCCCAAGAGATGCCATGCAGTAAGGAGACTATGGCAGTGGTCTAGTGCTAGCGACGTAGAACACTTTAAGGAGGATCTCCTAGCAGATCGCTGGTTCGGGTTCGCTGAGATGGACATAGAGGTGCCCAAGGCCCTGTGGACGAAGTCCGAGGAGATGCCTACTCTCTTCTACAACCGTGAGATCCTGGTAGAGGCAGTACCTCCCGAGATGCTCGCATAACTTGAGAAAACGGGTCGGAAGCGCCCCACCACCCACAAGCTGGTCTGTGCCCTCTCTGGCAAGAAGAGGCTTCTGTACACACCAACACTCAAGTGGTATATCGCCCACGGCCTACAGATCACTGCTGTCTATCGCACCATAGACTACATCCTACAGAAAGGATTTGAGTGGTTCGTGAACGCTGTTACGGAGGCTCACCGCTC
The DNA here is from genome assembly GCA_034401795.1 of Chaetoderma sp. LZ-2023a. Lineage (NCBI taxonomy): Eukaryota > Metazoa > Mollusca > Caudofoveata > Chaetodermatida > Chaetodermatidae > Chaetoderma > Chaetoderma sp. LZ-2023a. The sequence continues at coordinate 13,445,750 of CM067372.1, forward strand.
AGGAGATGTGGATAAGAGCAAAGCGCTCTTGGCAGATCTCAAACTCCTTGGCAACAGTGCCTACGGGAAGCTAATCGAGGCCCTAGAACGCCATAGCAACACAAGCTACGCACGGTAGAAAGAGCCCTGCGCAGTGCATGGTTCGAGGACCTCGACGAGATCGGTGAGTCCTACGAGTTGCAGACCCAGAAACATAAAATCACCATTCGGTTGTCCTTCCAGGTGGGGATAGCCGTATACGAGCTTGCGAAGCTGCTGGCGTTCTACTACGACTTCCTAGATCATTACGTAGCTCGTGGCAGCTTCGAGTACCTGCAGATGGACACCGATTCTGCATATATCGCCATAGCCGGCTCCAAACTTGTTGAGGTGATACGTCCAGAGATGCGAATGGAGTGAGGCAAGCAAGCAGAACTAGTTGGTCTTGACGGACACCAGGTCTGTTCAAGCTTGAGTTCGAAGGCACTCATGGTATTGCTCTCTGCTCCGAGTGCTACTACATGGAGAGGGAAGTGCTCAGCCAAGGGAATGTCTAAACGGCAGAATGATGTCTCCTGGTAGAGGTTCTACAGCACCCTCCATGGTGTAGTGAACAGAGCCACAAATCGAGGCCTCTGTATGTGCAACCAGTGTATGGTAACGTATGAACAGGAAAAACTTGGTCTCTGCCTACTACGATAAGAGACATGTGCTACCAGATGGTGTCAACACCGAGCCCATCGAGTGTCTTGTGACACAGCCCCCCCCCCCCCCCCCCCCCCCCTTCGCGATCGAACAAGTTCACAGGAAAAGAAGAGTCCAGACATGTAACCTGTCAATCATTATGCTAATTACCATTAAGCTCACCTCATTGGATGACAGGAGGCACGTGATTTAATGAGGGGGAGGGGTTTATGGTCACCCTCTACATCTAACATCCAATCAGAACTGGAGGAGATTTTGGCTTTTTTCACACCTTTTTCAATAGGCTGTGAGATCAAAGGAAAAAGTGATAATGATGCAAATTAGTTGGTTGCTCTGACACAGCAACTACTTTTCAAAGGTGCCCAGCTCGCATCTCCTCTACTGATTTCACCCATGTGAGGAAATTTAGTCTGCATGCCACTTCTATGGTGTAGAAAGGTCTGAACGTAGTTGTCTGCAGCTGAGGTGGCACCAGATCCTCTGTGTCACATGTAAACATGCCAGAGTCTGCCAGGATGCAGATGGTAGGCATTTTAGCATTCTGCCAAGTGAGCTTTGCCAATGCAGCTTGAAGAGCCTGTGGGTAATCCCCTCATGGCAATGTGACACCGGTCATGACCACGTGTTTGATGTGGGACTAGATCCCTCAATGAGTGCCTGTTTGTTGGCTACCCAGTAAGGGATTACAATCGATATAATCCAGATTTCTTCAGAGGTTCGCCTTCCGATGGTCACGCTCTTGTTGCACTTTTAAATCGTTGGTTTGGTTCCACCAGTTGGCCAGCTGATAGTGTTGCCTGCCCTGGTATTCAAAGGTCACCCCGAGCTCTTCACAGTACCCATCAAGTTCCAAGCCCTGTAGCCAGTGAGGGCGACACTTAGGAAACTCAGTACCCAGCAATGACTGAAGGATGGTATGGAACTCGGCTTCATTCTTGAATGGGCAATGTGGACACCAAGTCCCACAACTGACATGATCCAGGTTAGCACTCCAGGTATGACCTCTGCCACATCTCCAGCTGAGATGTGTTTTGTTGTTCGTATATATGTCTGAGGTGCAAACATCACGTTTCGCTGCAACTTGTCTTGCCTCTTCAATGGTTTGTTTGGTACCAATTGAGAAACATTCTGGACACCAAAACCCACGACTGACATGATCCAGGCTAATGCTCCAGGTATGACCTCTGCCACATCTCCAGCTGAGATGTGTTTTGTTGTCTGAGGTGCAAACCCCACTACAGTTCTCTGCAACCTGTCTGGCATCTTCAATGGTTTTCTTAACACCCATTTTGTGTCATGATATTCCTGTGGATACGAGTCTCGAAATAGACATATGGGCGACTTCATCATGCCGACATGACTCTGGAATATATTTGTGTGGCCCTTGTCTCAAATTCCTATGTCTCAGAGAGGGCAGTTGCCTGTGGATGGCGGTGGTATCATTTTAATCCCGACCCTACTACTTCAGACTAAAGTGTCATCCTAACTAGCTGGAGGGCCTGTCTGACACAGAAGAGAAATCTTTGCTTTTTGGTAGAGGCCACCTGGTTGATCCAATGTTCTCAGTAGACATCCAGAGGCGGGTATTCTGTGTGTGTGCCTAAACCTAGTGATTTTTAATGGGGGGGTCGCATCTGGGACGGTAGGTTTAAACGAACTTAAGATGGTTTGTGGTTTAATGCCTCAGGCGGCTGCAGAAGGACATGATGACATATGTTAAGCGAGAACCTCTACCCTCGCAAAGTCGGTTGAATCTTTTGGTCGGAGACAAAGACCGGTCTGAGCGACGTCAAAATGGTTGTGAAGCAGTTCAAGAAATTGGATTTCCTAGTTGCAGACACGCAAACAAGCTCGTGTAATTAGTTGAAGGAGGAAGGAGTTTGAGGAATCTCTGTCCAGTCGCGGCACCTCTGAGGTCTAATGCGACATCAGGTGGAAAGTAGCGCGATGGATTGAAAAAAGATTCCTGGGGATGCAGCAGTATCCAGTTCAATTGCCTTTGAATGATGATAATGACTGGATCGCATAACTTAAAAAAAGTTTTTATCCAAACCACGGGCCAAGCGGTTCAAAAAGAAAAAGGGGTTGCTAGTCAACTGAGAAGATTGAGCTGTGGTGTTTTTTCCTTCAACGGTGCGCTTAAGGCGTACTAGTGAGATGGTGCAGTATTTTTATGTGCAAGACCATCCCTAGGAGAAAGTCAGACGATTATCGTCAGACCAGAAGCAATAAGTCGAAAGGATGGTAGAGGTATTAGACGCCTTTGAGAAAAATGCGGCTGTGGTGAATCGTCTTAAGTAGCATGAATAAGGTCGTTGCATTAAGATATGGGTAGTTCAGGCTCAAGAAGGTGAGCTGAGAAAACGTAATGAACCGGGAAACTCAGCTTTCCTTATCCTAAGAAATTTCGCTACTCTAAGACAGCTGACATAACATGAATTGCCTGAGACACGTGATGACCGCGGGAGCTTCGAATGGAAGCTAAGCGGGTGGTAGCAAGAATAATATCTGCTGACAACTTTTTACATTTTAAGGGCGGTTCCAGGTGCGGTGCCGTTGACCTACTGAGCGAGCAGAGAGAAAGCCTTTTTGGCTGAGGATTAGGCAAATTTGATGGCTATGGTGAACATCCTTATGTGTGTATTTTTAACTATCAAAATAGCAACACCGCTAACGATGCTAGTTTATTTCTTCACGTCGAGCGGGGCACGCAATATTGTCTTCTGCAAGTGATGACTAAGACGGTCAAACTCCTTTTGCGGATTTCCTAAGAAAAAGAAAAGAAACGACCACTAGGAGAGAGGAAGAAAAAGAAATTGGGGTGTAAGGGGGTATATCTAAGGATCTGTAAGAAAATAGAAAACTTAGATTAGTAAATGCATTTAAGATTTAGCACACTGTTGCAAGTCAGTACAGCGATAGAAAGTTCACAGTCACAAAGTCCCACGCTTGCGAGGTCTAGGTTTTGCTAATGTGGATGTCCGCTTGGAACCAGCCGTGGTAGGTATAGTCCCAAGGTGGACCATCATATGGTGACTTGGTGCTCAGCAGTCGGAGATCACAAAGCCAGAGCGACGACATTTCTAGGAATGGAGAGTCTGGGCGGATCCGCGTGAGAAAATTAGCACAAGTGGTAGTATTGAGTTTGCATCAGTAGGTAGTCATATATCATGAAGCATCCTTCAGACAGCGGGAATTTGGCGGCACAAGGCAGGACTCGGTCGGTATCGTTTACCGAAAGTGGAGTCTCAGCTCTTCTGTGGTAGGTGGAAATTCCTGTATGGCACTCTCAGAAGGAAGCGGGGTGCCACCGAGCATGTTGTGCTGCAGTCATGGCAGTTTCAGTCCCTCTGCTGTATCTGGGGGAAAGGCGCTGCATTTCCGTATACAAGTCCCCTTGAGAAACACAAGGACTGGTGAAGTCTTCAGCAGGGCGTGACTATTCGTCTTTTTTGGCCGCCTTTCCTAGCGACCGTCCAAAAATTGGCCCAAGCAGAGGCTATGTAGATGTCGCCCACTCCAAGTGGTCAAAGTATTAGAAAGTTCTGCGGTGGATTTCACAAGCAAAGTAGTTGAAGCTGGAACAGTGAAACAGCACCGTTGGCTGGAGTCATTATCGAACCTCTCCGCCCTCAGACCTTGCCACGGCTGAGTGTCGACAGAGAGCTGGATGCTTTTATACTGGTCAGCTCTGCATCTCATATTTTGACGAATGGCTATTGCCTTAGGTGTGTTCTTATCTTATCAGGTGGCATCTATGTGGGCGAGGAGATCTTGACAGCATCCGAGCTGGAGGCAGATGATCAATGGCATGGCCAAGCTGCTGGTTACTTTATTCATGGTAGTCTATTTTAAATGCTGATATTATGGCTGCTTTCTTCTTGAATAACCTCGAGTTGGTTGTTTCCAGAAACCGGAATTCTCACGCTTCCTACCAGTACCGACCACTCCAAGGGACATTGTGATCATTAGGCATATTTCCGAGGAAGAATTCGTGCAAAAATAATATGTACAATCTAAAATGTGTCTACCCAGTCAATGGTATCATGCGTATGTGGCCATGTCCTACCCTATGAGAAAATCAGTGGCCCGGTGCATGCACAGAGGAGGCAAATCTGGTCTCGGACACTTGCCAACGGCTGTGCATTCAAGGTAGCCGTGGCATAGCCCGAGGTGGTATTTTACTGGTTCCGGGTTGGCTAGTTACAGTTCCAGTTACTCGACTACGTAGTAACTCCGTCCCCTTGACGTTTGTAGGCTAATGTCGAGCAAGCTAGTAAATCTGCCCTCTTGATGTCTGCAGATAACTGTAGACCAAGCTAGTTAATCCGTCCTTGTCATCGGTAGATCAAGCTAGTATATCCATCCTCTTGGTGTCTGTAGACCAGACTATTAAAGTCGTCCACTTGCCATCGGCAGACCAAGTTAATAAGCCTGTCCTCTTGTCATCTATAGACTACTGTATACCAAGCTCTTCTTGTCATCGGTAGACTAGATTAGACCAAGCTAGTAAATCCATCCTTGACATCTGTAGACTACAGTAGATCAAGCTAGTAAATCCGCTCTGTTGTCATCCGTAGACTAATGTAGACAAAGCTAATAAATCCATCCCCTTGTCATCTGTGGGCTATGTAGACCAAGCTAGTAAATCCGTCCTCTTGTCCTATGTAGGTTATGTTATTGTAGACCAAGCTACTAAATCATTCCTCTTGTTGTCTGTAGGCTATGTCGATCTAGCCAATAAATCCGCCCTCTTGTTATCTGTACACTACTGTGTACCAAGCTAGTAAATCCATCCTTATCTGTCGACTACTGTAGATCAAGCTATTAAATCCGTCCTCTTGTTATCTGTAGACTACTGTAGACCAAGCTATTAAATCTGTCCTCTTGTTATCTGTAGACTACTGTAGACCAAGCTAGTAAATTTTTCCTCTTATCTGTATGCTACTGTTGATCAAGCTAGGAAATCTGTCCTCTTGTCATCTGTGGGCTATGTAGACGAAGCTAGTAAATCCGTCCTCTTGTTATCTGTAGACAACTGTAGAACAGGCTATAAATTAGTCCTCTTGTCATATGCCTGCTACTGTAAGCTAGTAAATCAGTCCTCATGTTGTCTGCAGACCACTGTAGACCAAGCTAGTAAATCCGGCCCTTATCGTCTGTAGGTTACTGCAGACCAAGCTAGTAAAACCATGCTCTTGTCATGTGTATGATCTGTAGACCAAGCTAGGAAAACCATGCTCTTGTCATCTATAGACCAAGCTAGTAAAACCATGTTCTTGTCATCTGTAGACCAAGCTAGTAAAACCGTGTTCTTGTCATCTGTAGACCAAGCTAGTAAAACCGTGTTCTTGTCATCTGTAGACCAAGCTAGTAAAAACGTGCTCTTGTCATCTGTAGACCAAGCTTAACCCCCTCCCACCCCGTTGTATGTAGACTGATGTAGATCAAGTTAGTAAATCAGCCCTTCCGTTATCTGTAGACTACTTTAGGCCAAGCTAGATAATCAGCCTCCCCCCCCCCCCCGTTGTATGTAGGCTACTGCATACCAAGCTAGTAAATCAGTCTAGTTACAGAATACATTTGAAGTTGTACAGCTATTGCATTGATGAATTTGTAATTGTGTTTTTCAGGGACTGACTTACACAATGGCTGAAGCGACTGCTACTGGTGATGGTGATATAGCAGACAGAATCAATCAGCTGCTAGAATGTTCAGACAGAATCAATCAGCTGCTAGAATGCTCAGTTTGTTTGGAACGATTCAAAGATCCAAAATCGTTGCCATGCCAACATACATTCTGCAAAACTTGCTTAGAGACCTTGGTAGTCAATGACAACAACATTCCCTGTCCACAATGTCACGTTGTCCATATTATTTCAGCTGATGGAATATCAGAATTGTCTACCAATTTTACAATTGTCAGTTTGATGGACATTCCTCCATGTCTAACTGACCATGGAAGCAATACAAGCCTAAAGCTTAGTCTCAAACAGACATGCCCAGTGTGTGCAACAGAAACGATTCAATCTGACCTGACAGCGTGTCCACATTGTGGTGACATCATATGTCCAGTCTGTAGTGTATCACATTTCACAGAGATGAAGGAGTCTTTGTTTAAAACCTCACAACATATTCATAGCGATGTGGGACGTATGTATGATGCTAGAAATAAACTCCAGGCCGAGTTGTGTCAGTTAAAGCAGAGATCTGAAGATGTTAAGTCAGACATTAATAAAAGTATGGACAGATTTATTCAGGAAATACGCGAGAAACAGAAATGTTTGTGTCAGCAAGTGGATGTGGATGTAAACAAAGCGTCTTCACCATTAGAATCAGAACTTGAATGTTTGGAAGCAGAATTATCTAGCAGGTTAAGTTTGTCTGCATCTGTAGACTCTGCCATGGCGAAAATACTCAGTAATGTAGAATCTGGTATAGAGAGCTTAATGTCAATATCCGCACAATGTTCAGATTATAATGACCAAGACAGTGTAAATCCGTCCAGTAGTTTTCAGAACAGAACAAATCCTAATGTTAACTTTGTACCTATAAATAAACAAGAACTGAGTCAGAGTATATTAAAGTTCGGTGAAATAATGACAGAAACACGTGAGAGTAATCCCAGTAACAGTACAGAAGACATTGCCATGGTAACGACAGCCAGGAATATCTATCATGGGAGAAAGGGGAAGGTATTAATAGATGAGCATCACGGTGACAGGTTTAGGCAGCCTTGGGGTATAGCTGTTAATCCCACAGGAGACAGGGTTTATGTAACAGACTGTGGCAATCACACACTGCAGATATTTGATGCATGCGGGAGACACATCAAAACAGTGCATGCTCCTGGTGGTGGGGTGGGTGGGTTTAACCATCCTACAGGTATAGCGGTTAATGATGATTGTGATGTTATTGTGGCAGACACAGACAATCATCGTATTCAAGTATTGAACAGAGAAGGAGAATACATGTTCTCGTTTGGTGAGAAAGGTGTGAATGATGGACAGCTTAACTCACCACGTGGCTTGGCAGTAGATAAGTCATACAATATATATGTATGCGACAGAGAGAATAATTGTGTACAGGTGTATCAGCGTGATGGTACGTTTCTCAGGAAGTTTACACGACCAGGAAGTGTATCAGGTGTATTCTGTCCACTGTATATAGCCATTGCTCATGATACACACCGTGTATACATAGCAGACTATGTTAACCACAGAGTGCATGTGTACTCTACACAAGGTGTATATATCTCATGTATAGGTAGCCATGGCTCAGCTGATGGTGAAATGAAGCATCCAGCTGGAATATGTGTAGACAATGAAGGTCATGTGATCCTGGTTGATCAGGGCAATCAACGTGTACAAGTATTCAATGCTGATGGTACATTTGACTGTAAACTCAGCAGTTATGGCACAGAGGAGACACAGCTCTCCAGGCCTCGTGATGTGACTGTGGACATGAATAACCGTGTGTTTGTTACTGACTGGGCCAATTATAGTGTTATTGTCTTTTGATACAAGCACCTCTTATAATTATGACGTCATAATAATGAGTCATTTTTTGTCATATATATAAGTTATGTCAATCACAGTGCTGATCCATTTCATTCAATATCAGTCTGAATGATATTTATTACCAGCCTGTTGTAGATTTCACGTGAGTATTTATCTCCAATTTGACTAAGTGCTTGCTGATAATGCCATCAATAAGTTCCAGTCAAATTGTTTTGAAAATATTGGATGTTTTGGTTTAAAATAGTGGATGCAGTTTTGAGGTGCTTATGGTCGTTTGGCAGGTGTTCATTTCAAGCGCATCAGCAATGAACAACACGTCAGCTCAGTAGATGACAGGTGTACATTTCACGTGCGTCCTCAATGAGCGACACGTCAGCTCGGTACATGATAGGTGTACATTTCACTCACGCCTGTTGCTAGTGTTGCATAATTCTTTACAAAATGCTCTTACCCATTGTTTCATGTTTTAACCACATATGATTTTCGTGTCTTTTTGGGCAAAACTTGTATTTGATGCAATGTCGTCTGCTATAGAAAGATAATTAAGGAGCTGCATTCATTTTATGCTTTGTCACTCCATCATTTTGCAATCAACAACAGCTTGAGATAGAGCTCATTGTTGACGAGTCAGTGACAGGTGTGCATTTCACTCACACCAGCTGCTGTTGATATTCATTGCATATTCTTTGGCAAAATGCCAGAAATGTGAAAGCACCGGGGTGACTGAATCACATCTCTGATAGGGCTCTCAGCGCCTTATGAAAGACAGAGCCGGGAAGTTGACCGAATCAACAATCTTGATAGACCACCGATAACATTTGTCCATAGTGCCCTGATAGGTACTCAGAATCAAAACACTGATAGGGAGGGTATCAGCATAGTGACTGATAGGGAGGGTATCAGTGTAGTGACTGATAGGGAGGGTATCAGTGTAGTGACTGATAGGGAGGGTATCACTGTAGTGACTGATAGGGAGGGTATCAGTGTAGTGACTGATAGGGAGGGTATCAGTGTAGTTACTGATAGGGAGGGTATCAGTGTAGTTACTGATAGGGAGGGTATCAGCGTAGTGACTGATAGGGAGGGTATCAGTGTAGTGACTGATAGGGAGGGTATCAGCGTAGTGATTGATAGGGAGGGTATCAGCATAGTGACTGATAGGGAGGGTATCGGCGTAGTGACTAATAGGGAGGGTATCGGCGTAGTGACTAATAGGGAGGGTATCAGCATAGTGACTGATAGAGAGGGTATCAGCATAGTGACTGATAGGGAGGGTATCAGCGTAGTGACTGATAGGACATTTCACTAACTCTGGGGTAGGCTGCCGTTAAGTTCCTGATAGTGCACCTCTTCTATATAAATCGGCATAATATATTATATATGTCTCGCTAAATTATTGTCGGTGAAGCAAGACCGATCAGAGATTGCGGACCATCGCCCTCTTGTTTTTTCACGCTGAAGGATCATTTTCAGATTTTTCAGATCTTCGGATTTCCTGGATGATGCGGAAATTTGGGGGAATCTTAGTATACTAGTTGAAGCCGTGGAAATACACGGTACTGTGCGCTGGATTCTTATTAGGTTAAATATTTTGAAAACAATTTGACTGAAAGGAAGTTTTGTCAATGTTATTCTATTTCAAGATACACAATGTTTTCAATAACATAAATAATGTATGTTACATTACCCGTGGACCTCCACATCACACCCACCCCAACCCATATTTCTCTGTATCTCCCACCCCCTCCGCCCCACCCTGCTCTCTTTCTCGCTCCTCTCCAAGTCCCTCCATCCCTCTCGCTCTCCTTCCCCCTTCCACCCGCCCTCCCTACCTCTTTCGCTCTCCGTTTTACCCTCTCACTATCTCTCCACCCCACTCCCTCCTTCCCTTCTTCGCCCCCTCCCTCCCCCAGTCTCCCCACACACACACGCTCGCTCTTTCATCTCTACTTCCCTCACTCTCACGCTCACTCCCATCCCCCCCCTCGCACTCTCTCCCTCTCTCTCTCTCTCTCTCTCTCTCTCTCTCTCTCTCTCTCTCTCTCTCTCGCAGATGGCCAGACCCTATCTTGTGTTAGAATTTGTGTCAAAGGTAGGACTTTCCACCGATACAGATTCCGGTTCTTTTATCTGGATCACAGTCTGGGAAACATACTGCACCGCGAGTTACTTGGTTGTGTAAACATTTGATGCAAATGGGAGCAGTAGCTATCTATATGCAGCTCCAGTCAAACACGCACGCAGGCATGCACGCACGCATCCTATCTAAGGCTGCGTGGTATGTCATAATGTCAAGGCGTTGACGATGTAAATTTTCAAGCCAGTTTGAACCGTATATCGGTTTTATAGGGTGTGGTGGGACCAAGCATGATGAAGTACAATTGTGGTAGGGCTATGCAACATTTTTTCCAATAAAGATATAGCCAGTATACGTATGTTGTCGTATTTTGTCGGGAGCTTTTGACACAAAATACACGCTCGCGAATTTTAATTTCTTTTTATAAGCATCCGGAATAAGGCTATGCAACATTTTTTCCAATAAAGATGTAGCCAGTATACGTATGTTGTCGTATTTTGTCAGGAGCTTTTGACACAAAATACACGCTCGCGAATTTTAATTTCTTTTTATAAGCATCCGGAATAAGGTATATAACATTCATTTCGGAGTCACAGACCGTAACAACTTTCAACCGATTACTCTCATTTTAACATTCTGATAACAAGCGGTCATCTAGTCGTATCGTTTACATTGGTTAGACATCCTGGTAATGATGATTTTGGCCCGTTACAAGGGGTGGGGCGGGGAGAGGCGTGGTTAGATGATACGCCTATTGAATTAAGCCTATTACCTGTATATAACGTGAACTGACATCACTGGTCAAGTGAAATTTCCATTGTAACTAATGCACAGCACCTAGCAGAACGTTAACTTCAAATTTACACTGAATGATATGTAGTTTCTGCTCATATATTGATATAACCACTTAATTTGATGACCCATCAGCCTTAATTCGTGGATGCCATCGTGTGTGTGTGTGGGTGTGTGCGTGGCCCTACAGATTTTGCGAGAAATAGACAAAACTAAGATTTAAATTCACAAATTTAATAATTTCATAACAGCCTGACAATGACGTAACTATCTGGCTCAAGTTCTTCATAACAACGTGTGCGTGTGGGAGTGTGCGTATTGTATATATCATGAATATTTTGCTTATTGTCAACTGTGTATCGTGTGTATATCTATGTATGGCTATGTCTATATGTATGTAGATTTTGTGCCAGTAAATAATCTGAATCATCATTGTCAGGCTCTTATGAAGTTTTTGAGCCAGATAGTGACGTCATTGTCAGGCTGTTCCATAGCTAAGCCAGCATAAACTCCATGACTTGAACTGGTTCATAGCTAAGCCAGCATAAACTCTATGACTCTTGAACTAGTTCCTTGCTAAGCCAGCATAAACTCTGACTCTTGAACTGGTTCCTAGCTAAGCCAGCATGAACTCTGACTCTTGAACTGGTTCCTAGCTAAGCCAGCATGAACTCTGACTCTTGAACTGGTTCCTAGCTAAGCCAGCATAAATTCTCTGACTCTTGAACTGGTTCCTTGCTACGCCAGCATAAACTCTATGACTCTTGAACTGGTTCCTAGCTAAGCCAGCATAAACTCTATTGCTCCTGAATGACTTAAAAGCAGTTTTAGAGGGGAGAGTTGCTGCAGAATTTAATCACATTCTCACTGCTTTCAAAACATTTAACAGGTTTCTATGTGGAATTCAGCATACATGTAAATATGATAGAATGTTGTTATTGTGAGGTGATTGCCTTTCATGGCTAAAGCTGTGAAAACTAAACTGCTCATATATTATTCTTAATTTGTCAACATAATAGCTTTTGTACATAATTGCTGCATAATTGTCATCGAACACGAATTCTCGCTAGTCTTACACAATCTGGCCATTTGGTTCTCGGTGTAAGCTAAACTGCGTATTTAACCGTACCGCGAACACACTTCGGCTTGTGTACATGTAAAACGTCATCAAACATGAATTCTCGCCTGTCTCGCAAAATCATACCGTTATTGCGCGAGAGTTTATGGTCAGCAACATCAGATTGGTTCCCGGTGTATGCTAAACTGCGCTGTTAATGGTAACCATGCCGGGAACACACTTGAGTAATACTTGAATTTGTAAACATTGAATCAGTTACGTTTAGATAGCCATCAAGTAAGTAACGCCCGCGCAATTATAATTATATAAGGTTTGTATGGTAGATTTAGTTAAACAAACGTCGCGATCGTGGGAAAGTGCAAATATTCTTCTATATGGCAATGTAATGATCAGTATAAAGGGTGGGTAGCACCAGATTTTGTAGGCTGGATGGGTGACTGATGTTTCAAAATATCGGAAAGTTTACAGACAAAGTGCCATTCGTCATAAGCAATTTTGTGGTAATACTAGAAAATAACAGAAATGTTGACTTGTGTTCAAATGGGTCTGCGTTTTAACCCTTTAATGGACAGATTTGCTCAATAAAATTATAATTATCTCCTGGAAAATATCAATTTGCGAACTAAGGAAGATTACTTTTGAAAATTTACCAGCGGGATGCTGGTTTCGTTTTCTAGTCAGTCATTTCAGTGGTAAAATTTCAAAAATGGACTTATGTCTGCAAATTGACAATTCTCAACACCACTGCAGGGGCAGATTTAGCAGCAATGTAAATGAAGATTAATTAGTGTTGGTTAAACCGAACATTTTATTAAACTCGGTTTTTAGCTCACCTGGCCTGAACGACCAAGTGAGCTTATGCCATGGCGACCGGCTGTCGTCCGTCCATCAACCTTTGCTTTAAAACACTACTCCTCATTAAGCACTTGGCCGATTTCAAGCAAATTTAGCTGAAAGAACCCTATGGTCGTAGGCGCCAGAACATCTCTTCGGAATTTTGATTCATTTTATGAAAAATGTACCAGAAATTGTCAATTTGCTTCTTACCATTCTGAGCGATTTCAACCAAATTTGGGTGAAAGATCCCTATGATCGTAGTCTCCAGAAGACTCATCGGAATTTTGATTTATCAATTTTTTGTGAGAAAATCTTAGATTTTATGAAAAATGTACTGGAAATTGTCCATTTGCTACTGCTTCTTAGCTGCTTGATATATTTCAACAAAATTTAGCTAGATCGACCATATCATGGTAGACTAGAACCTCTATTCAGAATTTTGATTGGTCAATTCTTTGGATGACCATCTTGGATTTTCCGAAAATTATCTATCATATCTATTTAAATGCAAATGGCTCAACTGCTAATGGTGCAGGTGAGCGCCACAGGCCCTTGGGCGTCTTGTTCGATTTGAGCTTTATTACGGCGGTTTGCATACAGTCACTATATTGACCCGGGTTACGATGTGAGATCGGTATATCGTGCAGCTCTAATCCTATCACAATACCATTAGTAGTAGCAGCAGCAATAGTAGAGGTACAGTGTATTAAAATTGCTTGCGTTGAGCACAAAAGCTGTCAATCATGGACGTCTATGCACGTGCACTGGGAATGACAAGAGCGAGTGGCAATTTTCAAAGAAATGTGCCTAGAAATGACTTATGGCAATGTTGGACATGCTATAATCTATGTACTATCAATGGTTTCACTAACAGTGCAATACCTTTGACTATCGGAACATTGGATTCGGTCAATCTTACCGTGCTGATATTGTACCCATACTGGACCCGCTGATAAGGTATATCAGCGGATACAATATCAGAGTTAAGATTCGCTTGACCCTGGGTGGGATTTCCGGGAGTGACGTCATTGTCAGGCTGTTATGAAGTATTGGATCCCGATAGTGGAATGGCGCTGTAATCTACTTTAAACTATACACAAGAAGGGCGAGGTTTCGAACCCTGAAAACTACAGAGGTATAGCCTTAAGTAGCAAGTTATGCAAATTATTTTGTAGTATTCTGCAATACCGATTAACAAAATTTGCTGAAGCAAAAATACTAATCCCACAATGCCAAATTGGTTATAGGAAGAATGCAAGAACAGCAGACCATGTTATGACTTTGAAATCAATTATTGACAAATATGTTAATGCTGCTACTAAGAAAAATATATTCTGCTGTTTTGTGGATTTCAAGTCAGCCTTTGATACAGTCTCTTGAAGCGAACTAATGTATAAATTTCTACAAGCTGGTATTGATGGCAATTTACTAACTGTCATTGAAAGTATGTACTATGATGTAAAATATCCAGTCAAAATGAATGATGGGTACAACAATGGTTTTTCATCCTCAGTTGGTGTCAAACAAGGTTGCGTACTTAGCCCACTTTTATTCAACATGTATCTGCATGAGTTGCCAGCTATCTTTGATAGAACATGCGATCATATACCTTTGAATAACATTTCTATTAACTGTCTTATGTTTGCCGATGATCTTGCCATAGTTTCAGAAACCCACAGTGGTCTACAAAATGCGCTAAACAAATAGAACATTTACTGCAACAAATGGGACCTTACTCTCAATTTAAATAAGACCAAAATAATAATTTTCAATAAAAGTGGGCATTTACTAAAGAGATACATGTATCACTTTACATACATGGGCTCACAAATTGAGGTTGTAAAGTCTTATTGCTATTGAGGTATCGTCTTTACGCCATCTGGTAAATTTAAAGCTGCATGTGAAAGACTAGCAGAGCAGGCCAAGAAGGCTTTGTTCAAACTTAGATATCAATGTCAGAAATAATCTTTTAACAGCTTTCACACTATTCTGTTCTTTAATTTTACCCATCTTATCTTATTGTGCAGAAATTTGGCCACCCTTTTACATCAAAGGCATCAATGAATATAACAACATGCAATTAGGAGATAATGTACCAGTCGAAAAGATCCTAATTAGCTTCTATAAATATATACTGGGGGTTAATAGGAAAGCTACTAATGCTGCTGTAAGGGGTGAACTCGGGCAATATGCCTTACTCACCACGCTCCTCACACAATCAGCCAAATTTTGGATGAGATGATATGACATTAACTCTGAGACAATAGTTCATCAAGCCTCATTGGAAGAAGATAACTGGGCTAGCCATTTAAAACATCTATGGACTAGCTTTAGCTTCGAAGAAATTTGGACCAACCAAAGCACCAGAAATAAAAAGACATGTGCTAAATTACTAACTGATGCCATGGAGTCTAGATACAAATCAAACTGGATGATCCATGTAAACAGAGATGTCACAGATCGAATTGGTACATCTCAACAGGGTTCTAAACTTAGGTCATATCAAACATTTAAAAGCAGCTTTAGCATGGAGAATTATTTACTAACTGACCGCGATTTTTCTAGGCGAAATTTGTTTGCCAAATTCAGTCAGTGCACATGATCGCAAGATATAAGCGGGGAGACATACAATTCCCAAAGCTCCTGTAGAAAAAAGAGTGTTCACTATGTAACATTCAAGCTGTTGAGGATGAGACATTTTATTCTAAAATTTCCATTTTACCACAGTGAAAGACAATTGCTATTTCCCTCGGTAAACAACACAAATTTGTGTTCATAATGTCCTACAATAATGGTGACACTGAGGTTTGCAAACCGGTACTAAAATATGTCACAGATTGTTTCATGAAAAGACAGAATGTGTTGGCTCTGAACCAATCCACTAACCCACCACCATCATTAGTAATTGCAATATAGCCCATCAGATCGGCAACAAATTTTGCTGTAGGTATATTACATGTATCCTTATCGCCCTTTTATATGATGGCTGGGTGAAGAGATGACATCGTTATCTTCTGTGTTATAAAATCTCATGGTGATTAAACTGTCTTGGGATATTAAGACATGGCGAGTGGTGATGCTGCTTCTTTATTCAGTGATCCTGGCGGAGGTTTCCGGCAACAGTCAGTGAAGTTTCCATTGTAACTAATGTGCAGTTCCTAGCAGAACGTTAACTTCAACATTAACTTCAAATTTACTCTGAATGATATGTAGTTTTTGCTCATATATTAATATAACCACTTAATTTGATAAGAGCCATCAGCCTTAATTCGTGGATGCCATCTTATGTGTGTGTGTGAGTGTGCGTATTGTATGTATCATGTATAGTTTACTTATTGTCAACCGTTTATCTATGTATGGCTATATCGATATGTATATAAATTTTGTCAATAAATAATCTGAATCATCATTGTCAGGCTGTTATGAAGTATTTGAGCCAGATAGTGACGTCACTGTCAGGCTGTTATGAAGTATTTGAGCCAGATAGTGACATCACTGCCAGGCTCTTATGAAGTATTTGAGCCAGATAGTGACGTCATTGTCAGGCTGTTATGAAGTATTTGAGCCAGATAGTGACGTCATTGTCAGGCTGTTATGAAGTATTTGAGCCAGATAGTGACGTCACTGTCAGGCCCTTATGAAGTATTTGAGCTAAATAGTGACATCATTGTCAGGTTGTTAGGAAATATTTGAGCCAGATAGTGACGTCATTGTCAGGCTGTTAGGAAATTATAAAATTTGTGAATTTAAATCTTAGTTTTGCCTGTTTATCTCAAGATCTGTAGGGCCATACTTGTAGGCAATTTGATTAAAAGTGGCTGCTGCCTTCAATTTGAATTATTACATTTCCAGTACATTTTATAGCATATATTTTTCATAGATGAATGTATTAGCGCTTGCTATGCTAATTGAACATAATAAATGTGCTGTGCTATTTATTAACCAATTGTTAGCAAACTGTTTCATAGCTAAGCCAACATAAACTCTATTGCTCCTGAATGACTTGAAAGCAGTTTTTAGAGGGAGAGTTGCTGCGGAGTTTATTCCCATTCTCACTGCTTTCAAAACATTTAACAGGTTTCTATGTGGAATTCAGCATACATGTAAATATGATAGAATGTTGTTATTGTGAGGTGATTGCCTTTCATGGCTAAAGCTGTGAAAACTAAACTGCTCATATATTATTCTTAATTTGTCAACATAATAGCTATTGTACATTATTGCTGCAGGTGATTTTGCAAGGCTTGGTTTATTTTACACATGGATGATTATTGTACAGAATCCATAAGGATAATCATTTTATAATGTAAATTGTAATTTTATTTTAAGCAGAAATAAATGTAATATGGATTTTATTTTGACAATAATGCATAACCATGACTCGGTGTATTTTGAAGCTTGGTTAACGTTCCTTGTAATAGCCGTCAGTAAGCATACTTTGTGTGTGTTTTAATTTCTAACTAGATTACATCGCAAATCCCCACGTTCAACGCTTTTGGGGAACTCACATTCGATATTTGGTTAAATTCCATCCTATGGTTTCCTAGGGGTTGCATTACAATACATTTTTGACATTTTGCCCCCACACACACCCCCCCCCCCCCCCACCCAACACATCCCTGGGACGGGGCCAAATGTAAATGCGACCATACACTCCGCATTGATATGGGTAACTCACATACAAAGTGTTGTTGAATTTTGTCCATCGGGTTCGGAGGAGATGCGTTACAATCAATTTCTGCAGGTTAAAATTTGACCTTTTAACACCCCCCCCCCCCCCACTCCCCTCACCCCTGGGGGCAGAACCAAATGTAAATGGGCTCTTGCACTCCGCAATCATATGGGTAACTAACATACAATTTGGTTGAGTTTCATCTGACGGTTTCAGTGGAGGTGCGTTACAAGTGTTTTGACCCCTGCCCCACCCCCTGGGGTCGGAGGCAACTAAATATCGTCTAGCAAAGCGGAATCATATGGGTAACCACATACCAAATTTGGTTGAATTCAAACTGACAGTTTGTTAGGAGATAGCGTGATGGACGAACAGACAGACAGACAGATGGCAGCAATTACAATATCTCCTGCGGTTTGTTTTTTAAAACATGTGGATAAAAAATAAATAGAATGAAAGACTGTATGGATGAATGAGTGAATAAGATATTGGATGACATGTGGTTTGAGTCAATGAGGATAAGACCTCAGGAATAAGTAATCATCATCATCATCCTGAAAGTCCAGTAATACAGATTTAGGTGAAATCCTTTTAGATTGCGTCCTGCAAAACTTAATTGGATTCTCACTCTTTAAGCTCAGTTAGTTATTTTGGCACATATTTACTTTTTAAACATCTGACCACCAACCCCCCCCCCCCCCCCCACACCAACAATGGTTCTATTTACAAATAAGTGTACCAGTAAACTGTGAGCTATATTGAAACTGTGAATTGGCGTTAAAGCTGCGCCAGACAGTCTGATTATTTTCAAAATATTTCACAGAATACTCATTACATAATCGAGCATTTGTTGCCTCAAGGCTGGAAGAGGGAATGGGTTAAACCATTGAGATATATTGCTTTGAGAAAATAGAATCTGCAACGGAGCGTGTCTTTCAGAATGGTGTTGCTAATTCTGCAACAGAGCGTGTCTTTCAGAATGGTGTTGCTGTCTCACTGCACTGGCTTGCAACAACAGTTTTCAAAACACACAGCAGCTAATTTTATGGATGGAAATATCTATGTCTCGATAATGAAAACTACAGATGTTTTTGGCATATAATCAGCCTAGCAGGTGTTTCAGAATGAGGTTGCTAAAAACCGTTGCTGTCTTGGGGCACCCCATCTTTTTCATTGTTTTTTGCTCACCTGGCCGAAAAGGCCAAGTGAGCTTATGCCATGGCGACCGTCTGTCCGGCGTCTGTCTGTCCATCCGTCCATCAACTTTTTTATTTAAACGACTTATCAAGAACCTCTGGGCCGATTTCAATTATATTTGGCAGGAAGTATCCTTAGGGCATATGGATCCAAGTTTGTTCAAACAAAGCCGATCGGCCAATTTGGCCGGTGGCCATCTTGGATTTTGCCTGATTTTAGGAAATGTCTAAAAAAATCTCCGAAACTGATTGGTGGATCGATTCAAAACTCACAAAACATCATATAGGGCAAGAGCTGAACCAAGTTCGTTTGAAGGAACTTGATTGACCAAATGGTTCGGCGGACATCTTGGATGACCTAGTTTTTGTGAAAACGACTTGTTCTGCTGAACGGATCGGGCTGAAATTTTGGGGATATGATTATGGACTAAGGGCCATTAAAGTTTGTTCATAAGAATTTGATAGGTAAAAAACATGGCGACCGTGGACCAATCAAATTTTAGCGTGTTTGGCTGCCATATTCAATTTTTTATGTGATGGATTTTGAAGCCGAAATTGGTTTTCTTAACTCAGCTTACTTGTCAGTCAGCTGTGTTATAGCGATAACCCCGTCTGTCTTCTGTATGTCCATCCATCCATCTGTCTGTCCGTCACCAACAATGGCGGCTCATTTTGTTATTTCTTGGCGGATTGACACCAAACTTGGTCACAATGTTAATGTTGGCATCTAATATCTGTGTTCTGAAAATGAAACTGATAGGACGTCAAATGCCAGAGTTATCACCCCTTAAATATTTGCGGTGTCACTTTCATAGGGCAAATACAGGTTTGTTCCCACCGTCCACTGATTTATCACCATGTCAGATTTTATTGCCATAGAATAAACTCCAATTAACAGATTAACCTTTCCATCACTGAAATTTTGATTGGTCTATTTTTTCGGTGGCCATCATGAATTTTTTCCGAAAATGCCGGAAAATCATTAAATTCCCTACTCATTAACTGCTTGTGCAATTCCAACCATACTCGGCTGTAAGGATACTATGGTAATAGGTTTCAGAACATGTATACCTAATTTTTATTGGTCAATATTTGCGGCGACCAAATTGGATTTTCCGAATATTTCTGGAAATCAGTTAAAACCATACTCCTCATTAACTTCTTGGCTGATTTCAAGTAAAACTCGGCTGGAAGAACACCAGAGTGGTATGCTATATGTTATACATACTGGATATTTAATGCTCAATTTTTTGGACAGCCATCTTGAATTTTCTGGAAAATGGCGAGTAATCGTTTAAAATGCTACTCATTAGCTGCTTGTGTGATTTCAATCAGACTTGGCTGGAAGAATACTAGGGCTGGTAGGTTTCAGAACTTTTATAAATCTTTTCCAAAAAATTTCTGAAAATTATTTAAAACGTGATTCCTAATATATAAATGGCCCGACTTCAACTAAACTTAGGTGGCCTAATTCTATGCTGGTAGGCTTCAACACAAAGTTTTTGGAAGTCAGTTAAAAGGCTGCTCCTCATTACACGCTTGGTCAATTTAAACTGGTATGCAAAATGACTGCTTCATTCCTCTTGGTAGCCATCTTGGATTTTCCGAAAATTTTTGCATCGTTTACAACGCTGAAACTCATTACATTTTATTTCATCAATACGTAATGGTGAATAAAGTTTGTTCAAGAGGACAAGGTTGTCATGGACGAATCTACATCTAAGGTTCAATCTGAGTGTGTGGTCAGCGTACATCATTAATTTCCCATTAAATATAATTTCTGCTGAATTTAAATTTTGGATTTTATGCCTTGTTACTGCTGAATTTAAAGTATTATGTTCAAATGCTTTAGATCAAATGCTAATGGTCCAGTTGAGCGCTAAGGCCATTGGGCCTCTTGTCTAACAATTACATTATTGTATAAAATGGATGTGGATTTAATTAATTGGCAAAATCCTTCTCTATGGCTTAAATCGGTGTTGTTTGAATTCTAAAGAAATTGTATGTACATGTAGGCCCTACTGACACAAGCCAACCGACTGTGAGAAAAAGCTAGTCACCATATTGGCATTAGTAACACAAGCCAACCGACCAAGAGAAAAAGCTAGTCACCATATAGGCCTAGTGACACAAGCCAATCGACTATGAGAAAAAGCTAGTCACCATATAGGCCTTAGTGACACAAGCCAATTGACTATGAGAAAAAGCTAGTCACCATATAGGCCTTAGTGACACAAGCCAACTGACTATCAGAAAAAGCTAAGTCACCATATCGGCCTTAGTGACGCAAGTGTGACGGGTCTACTAGTCAAAGTGTCAAGTATTCATACCGATATATGAAAATATGTAGAATTCTATATTTATCATAAAATCTGTCCATTCGACAGTATGGCGTGCTCCCTGTCAGTACAGCCGAAACCATGTGCGGTCAAGCGTAATTGTTGATGGGTTTACACATAGAATTATAATTCATGAACTTTTCTTAATATTTCCTATATACAGTGCAGCTCAGAAGTAAGACAAAATGTCTAAAAAAACGTAAACTGAAACATGTTAGTAAGAAATGTTGTGTTGTGTATTTTGGGCATAATTCCATTGAAAGACAATTGCTGCTTGAGGCAGCTAGATCTTCTGATTCAATTGGGGTCAAAATATTTGACAGTATGGTTTATTTTGTTTTGTAAACATTACAGGTTAATTCTGTGCTGTACTGTACTAGAAATTGATTTTTAGTCGGCTAAATCGTTTTCATTCTGAAGTGACACAAACCGGTTCCGTGAGATTATGACGTGAGTTGAGTATTTTGAAATTAATTGACTGAAAGTTGTTGCTGCCTATGGCATAGCTACTTTCATTCCGGTTGTTTTCAAAATAATCATGATTTTATTTTATTCCAGTAACCATGTCATCACCAAGTATAGAGAATCTTCTTGTCGTTCGCTGATCATACCGCCAGTCCTGTAAGTGACTATCGACATGATCATAAGCGTTAAGTGCGTGGATCCATGGTTTATTAGTGCGCCGTGCGGCCTGGAACCTCCGTCTTCAGCACTCGAGGTGTCTGTCTTACCTCCTTTAGTCGCCTCTTACGACACGCATAGGATACGGAAGGTGTATTCTAAGCCCCACCTACAGGGCATAGTATAGAGAATGAAATCCGTAAAATTCTGTATTTAATTTTAATGCATACATATATGTAGCAAGTTATAGCAAGATTTTATAATTGTTCTTTAGAAATAGTTTTTTGGCACGCCTTGGATATTTAGAACTTGTTTTATGTTTCGTTGCTTAGATACAGTTAGTTATAAAATGAGCATGAATGTGGAGAATGAGAGATAGAATGAGTGAGAGACAGAGCTAGAGATAGATGGATACGTAGACTGAGATTTAAGCCAAAGAATAGTAGATAAATAAAGCGTTATTAGTTTGTATAGAAATTTAGTATCAACATCAGTTTATGTATAGAATCAAGTTTGAAAATAATAAAAGTTGAAGTTATTTATTATTTGAAGAACCGTCTTGTTGAATACTATTGAAGTCTCTTCACCCATTTTTCGACTCAACTCATCCTGGACATTATTGAAGTGTAGCAGAGTTATTGCCACCCAGCTATCCCCCCCCCCCCCCCCACGTGTTTCAAGATGGGCGGATAATAGCTTCGCTACACAAGCCAACCGACTATGAGAAAAAGCTGGTCACCATATGCCTTGGTGACACAAGCCAACAACTATGAGTTTAAACTAGTCACCCTATAGGCCCTACTGACACAAACCAACTGACTAGGAGAAAAAGCTAGTCACCATATAGGTGCTTGTGACATATCTGGCCTATCTGTACCTCTAAATAAATCACAACTTATATTGGTAATTTTGCATCCTTTGAAAACGTCGTGAAAAAGCGGGTTCTATTGAAATATTAACATTTGTTTGTATAGTATCCGTGATAAGCTAGAACAAATTGCAACAGGTTTTTACAACATATCCAAACTTTGACAACATCTGACCTACGGAAAGGGGTTATTTAGTTTAATTAAATACGGCAGTCAAAATGAAGTTTGAGGCCCAATTTCTCCTTTATTGTTGGGTTTAGACCCATATAATGAATTGCAAATAGATAGGAAAACGGTACTGAAAAGGTGATATCCTACTTCTAAAGCAAACTCGTTGGGAAGAGTTGCGTAGAGCGGTGTGCTTCAGAACTTGTATACATAATTTTGATTGGCCTAGTTTTTCGTTGGCCATCTTGAACTTTCCGAAATTTTGGGAAATCAATTAAAACGCTACTCCTAATTAACTGATTAGCCAATTTCAACCACACCTGGCTGTATACTAGGCTGATAAGTTTCAGCTCATCTATACAGCATTTTGATTGGTCAATTTTTCTGGCTGTAATCTTGCAATTTCTGAAAAGTTCTAGAAATCAGTTAAAATTCTACCCCTCATTAACCACCTGCCCGATGTCAAGCAAACTCGGTTAGAAGGACCCTAGTGGGGTATGCTACAGAACATGTATACAGAATTTTGATTGATTAATTCTTTGTGCAGCCATCTTGAACTTTCCGAAAAATCGTTTAAAATGCTATTCCTCAGTAAATGCTTTGGCAATTTCAACCAGACTTGAGTGGAAGGATACTAGTCTGGTAGGTTTCCGAACTTGTATACAGAATATTGATAGGTACATTGTTCCATTGGTCATCTTGGATTTTCTGAAAATTTTGGGAAATCAGTTAAAAGGCTACGCATTAACCACGTGATTGATTTCAAGCAAATTTGCTTCGAATGAACCAAGTCTGCTTCAAACCTTAATATACAGAATTTTGATTCAATTCTTTTGGCAGCCATCTTGAATTTTCCGAAAAATGGGGCGAAATCGTTTAAAATGCTATTCCTCATTAACTGCTTGGACAATTTCAAACAGACTTGGTTGAAAGGATACTAGGTTGATATGTTCCAGAACCTCTATACAGAACTTTGATTGGTCAATTTTTCCGATGGTCATGGATTTTTTTTAATCGGTTAAAAGCCTACTCATTAGCCACTGGACCGGGCCGATTTCAAGCAAGCTCGGCTCGAGGGACATTAGAGTCGTCTACTTCTTAACTTGTATACAGCATTTTGATTGATCAATTTTTTCGGCAGCTACCTCAAATTTCTGAAAAATTGCCAGAACTCGTTTAAAATGCTATTTCTTCTTAAATGCTTGGGCAATTGCAACCACATTTGGCTGGAAGGGTAGTAGGTTTCAGAACTTGTATGCCGGATTTTGATTGGGCAATTTTTCCGGCGGCCATTGAGGTTTTCCGAAAATTTCTTGAAAATCAGTTAAAAGCCTACTCCTCATTAGCTACTCAGTCGATTTCAAGCAGACAAAAGACACTAGGGTGGTATGCTTGAGAAATTATATACAGCATTTTGACTGCTTGACTTTTTTATTGGCCATCTTGGATTTTCCGCAAAATAGCAGGGAATTGTTTAAAATGCTATTCCTCATTAACCGCTTGTTTTATTTGCTGGATGGAACCTAAGGTTCGATCTGATTGTGTTGTCAGCGTCCATCATTAGTTTCCCACTAAATATCATTTGTACTGAATTCCAATTTGGTAATTTATGTCTTGTTACTGCTGAATGTCTAGTAGTATGTCTGTACAAATCCTAATCGTTCAACTGCTAATGGTCCAGCTAAGCGTTAGGGGCCTTGGGCCTCTTGTTCATGAAAGTGAGAAGAGTGAATTGAAACCAGTCATTCAATAGGATTAAATAAAACAATGAGCGACCTGTGGTGCATTGGTCACATCATACATTCTCCAGCTTTAGCAAAGGTCCTTGAGCTGGTGTATGTTGAACATGTTGTAACACACATCATAAGTGGGAAGGTTTATGCGAGAGCTGTACACGGTCATTTCCGGATTAAAGCGACCCTTCCACGGGCATTTCCTTATTAATGCGGCCCTAATTGCAATGCTGTTTCCCCAGGCATATGCTATGCCTAATCTGGAGGGAGAAGGAAACATCGATGCCATGGAGACAAGGGAAATTGAAACAGCACTTCACCATTTCGACAGTATTTTCAGTGAGGACTCTGTTGTCGAGATTGTCTATTCGGATGAAGTATTTGAAGGGATAAATGAAAGATTAGACAATGAGAAGACAGTGATGACACGTTCTGACTGGAAGGGTGTTGATTCAATTCTTGTGAATGGTAGATCTGTTCAAGAGGTGACTGAGCGCCAAGAGGATAAGTGACTAAGTTGTATTTAAAATCACTTGCAGAGATGCTGCTATTCTTTTCACATTACACAACGACTGCGTTTCCAAAATATGCAACAACTGGAGATTATGAGGCCAGATATTTATATTCAGTTCATGTCAGGACTTCTTTGTGGTACGAAGAGGGGAAAGTTTTGGGTGGGCCTTTCAGCTGACTATGAGATTGAACAATGCTTAATGAATACACTAAATACCACTGGAGGCTTGACTCATGATCGTAGATTGGAACAGTCACGGAGACCCATTAAACACTCCGAGATTTAGTAAATGTTTTTTTCTCAAATAATCCTGATTCATTTCCATTTTTTTACTTCATGCTACTGGCAGATTATAGTTTTAATGGATGAATCCACTTATACTTTGCCCGTGTTGAGATCGATCAAACCCTGAACATTCCCCGAACATCTATTTCCAAAAAATGTGTACGGGAGCTGTTGAAAGTTTTGAAGCTGGTTTGACCGGGTTCAGCTGTTGATGCATATCGACCAATGATGCCCAGTCGAATTAGTTTCGAAGTATTCAACGGAATGGTTATTAAGTAGTAAAGACATGCAATTCGTACAACTAACAAACTATTAAGCGTTCACGTCGGACTTAGATACATGTATGCCATGCATTAGTAGTTTGATTGTGACGTCAGCCTACCTGTAACGTAATTTCCTATGACGTCATATACTTGAGTGTCAGGTTGGATTCCTCTATTAACTTTGCGTTCCTCTACAAGAGTCAATAAATTGCAAGACAACTACAAGCACGTGAATGCAGATGAAAATAATGATGCAGTGCAGCTCGGGAATGGAGATTTAGCGTGTTTCCAAACCGTACAATTTAGAATACAATGTCAGAAATATTATGTTGACTATTTTGGGCCTAGTTTCTTCGGAGGCAATGGACATTGGTTTGGAAATAAAATAAAATAAGGTAAAAAAAATAAATTACAAAAATAAAAATAAAATAAAAATAATAAATTAAGCACCAAAAAGCAAGACAGGTTTATATGGCGCTGTTTTCAATCTTTCAACAAGAAACTTATATTGAGACTCAATAGCGAGATGTAATTCAAATCGTTTAATTGATGAATTTGCGCTATACAATCTCAATTCTCTCATCATAGAAAATGATAATTTGCAGACCAAGTTAACATTATTTTGGAAAAATTATCAATGGAGTGACTGTCTTAGTATATCAAGCCAGTCATATCAGTGGTAACTTTTCAAAGGTCTCTTCCCTTGGTCAGTAAATCCCTCTCCCTATCCCTACCCCCCTCTCCCTCTCCTTCCCCCTCCCTCTCTCCTTTCTCCTCCCTCCCCTCTCTCTCTCCCTCCCTCCCTCTCTCCCTCCCTCCCCTCCCTCCCTCCCTCTTGAACTTGCCGAAAAATCATTTAAAATGCTACTCCTCATTAACTGATTTGGCAATTTCAACCAGACTTGGCTGGGAGGATACTAGTCTAGTAGGTTTCCGAACTTGTATACAGAATATTGATAGGTACATTGCTCCGTTGGTCATCTTGGATTTTCTGAAAATTTCGGGAATCAGTTAAAAGGCTACGCATTAACCACATGATGGATTTCAAGCAAATTTGCTTCGAATGAACCTAGACTGCTACGGAATTTTGATTCATCAATTCTTATGGCAGCCATCTTGAATTTTCCGGAAAATGGGGCGAAATCATTTAACATGCTACTCCTCATTAACTGCTTGAACAATTTCAAACAGACTTGGTTGAAAGGATACTAGGTTGATATGTTCCAGAACTTCTATACAGAACTTTGATTGGTCAATTTTTTCCGGTGGTTGTACGAATTGTATGTTTTTGTTATTTAATAAAATTGCTGTTGAATATTTTGAAAGTAATTTGACTGGGCAGCAACAGGGCCCAGTCAATTTAGTGTCAAAATATTCCACAGCTTACTTGTACAGTTTTCTTGAAATTTATCGTCTAGAAGTTCAGAAATCCATCGATCCCAACTCGAGAGTGGTATGGGTGGAGTTTAGCTAGAGATGGGCGGGGCATGGCTAAACTGGGAAGGTTCATTGTGTTAATAAACCACCACAGTTTTCGGTGCCCTATTGTCTGTAGTATGTTCAGCCCCATAATTTACCCCACATAGACTTGAGCCGTAATAGCTTAAATGATGGTGTATTCGTGGTTTTCGGTGCTCTACTTTCCGTAATATGGCCGGTTCCAGACACTTCACTCATATAGACATAGGAGTTTGAATATTCTCACTCTTTAAGCTCAGTTAGTTATTTTGGCACATATTTACTTTTTAAACATCTGACCACCAACCCCCCCCCCCCACACCAACAATGGTTCTATTTACAAATAAGTGTACCAGTAAACTGTGAGCTATATTGAAACTGTGAATTGGCGTTAAAGCTGCGCCAGACAGTCTGATTATTTTCAAAATATTTCACAGAATACTCATTACATAATCGAGCATTTGTTGCCTCAAGGCTGGAAGAGGGAATGGGTTAAACCATTGAGATATATTGCTTTGAGAAAATAGAATCTGCAACGGAGCGTGTCTTTCAGAATGGTGTTGCTAATTCTGCAACAGAGCGTGTCTTTCAGAATGGTGTTGCTGTCTCACTGCACTGGCTTGCAACAACAGTTTTCAAAACACACAGCAGCTAATTTTATGGATGGAAATATCTATGTCTCGATAATGAAAACTACAGATGTTTTTGGCATATAATCAGCCTAGCAGGTGTTTCAGAATGAGGTTGCTAAAAACCGTTGCTGTCTTGGGGCACCCCATCTTTTTCATTGTTTTTTGCTCACCTGGCCGAAAAGGCCAAGTGAGCTTATGCCATGGCGACCGTCTGTCCGGCGTCTGTCTGTCCATCCGTCCATCAACTTTTTTATTTAAACGACTTATCAAGAACCTCTGGGCCGATTTCAATTATATTTGGCAGGAAGTATCCTTAGGGCATATGGATCCAAGTTTGTTCAAACAAAGCCGATCGGCCAATTTGGCCGGTGGCCATCTTGGATTTTGCCTGATTTTAGGAAATGTCTAAAAAAATCTCCGAAACTGATTGGTGGATCGATTCAAAACTCACAAAACATCATATAGGGCAAGAGCTGAACCAAGTTCGTTTGAAGGAACTTGATTGACCAAATGGTTCGGCGGACATCTTGGATGACCTAGTTTTTGTGAAAACGACTTGTTCTGCTGAACGGATCGGGCTGAAATTTTGGGGATATGATTATGGACTAAGGGCCATTAAAGTTTGTTCATAAGAATTTGATAGGTAAAAAACATGGCGACCGTGGACCAATCAAATTTTAGCGTGTTTGGCTGCCATATTCAATTTTTTATGTGATGGATTTTGAAGCCGAAATTGGTTTTCTTAACTCAGCTTACTTGTCAGTCAGCTGTGTTATAGCGATAACCCCGTCTGTCTTCTGTATGTCCATCCATCCATCTGTCTGTCCGTCACCAACAATGGCGGCTCATTTTGTTATTTCTTGGCGGATTGACACCAAACTTGGTCACAATGTTAATGTTGGCATCTAATATCTGTGTTCTGAAAATGAAACTGATAGGACGTCAAATGCCAGAGTTATCACCCCTTAAATATTTGCGGTGTCACTTTCATAGGGCAAATACAGGTTTGTTCCCACCGTCCACTGATTTATCACCATGTCAGATTTTATTGCCATAGAATAAACTCCAATTAACAGATTAACCTTTCCATCACTGAAATTTTGATTGGTCTATTTTTTCGGTGGCCATCATGAATTTTTTCCGAAAATGCCGGAAAATCATTAAATTCCCTACTCATTAACTGCTTGTGCAATTCCAACCATACTCGGCTGTAAGGATACTATGGTAATAGGTTTCAGAACATGTATACCTAATTTTTATTGGTCAATATTTGCGGCGACCAAATTGGATTTTCCGAATATTTCTGGAAATCAGTTAAAACCATACTCCTCATTAACTTCTTGGCTGATTTCAAGTAAAACTCGGCTGGAAGAACACCAGAGTGGTATGCTATATGTTATACATACTGGATATTTAATGCTCAATTTTTTGGACAGCCATCTTGAATTTTCTGGAAAATGGCGAGTAATCGTTTAAAATGCTACTCATTAGCTGCTTGTGTGATTTCAATCAGACTTGGCTGGAAGAATACTAGGGCTGGTAGGTTTCAGAACTTTTATAAATCTTTTCCAAAAAATTTCTGAAAATTATTTAAAACGTGATTCCTAATATATAAATGGCCCGACTTCAACTAAACTTAGGTGGCCTAATTCTATGCTGGTAGGCTTCAACACAAAGTTTTTGGAAGTCAGTTAAAAGGCTGCTCCTCATTACACGCTTGGTCAATTTAAACTGGTATGCAAAATGACTGCTTCATTCCTCTTGGTAGCCATCTTGGATTTTCCGAAAATTTTTGCATCGTTTACAACGCTGAAACTCATTACATTTTATTTCATCAATACGTAATGGTGAATAAAGTTTGTTCAAGAGGACAAGGTTGTCATGGACGAATCTACATCTAAGGTTCAATCTGAGTGTGTGGTCAGCGTACATCATTAATTTCCCATTAAATATAATTTCTGCTGAATTTAAATTTTGGATTTTATGCCTTGTTACTGCTGAATTTAAAGTATTATGTTCAAATGCTTTAGATCAAATGCTAATGGTCCAGTTGAGCGCTAAGGCCATTGGGCCTCTTGTCTAACAATTACATTATTGTATAAAATGGATGTGGATTTAATTAATTGGCAAAATCCTTCTCTATGGCTTAAATCGGTGTTGTTTGAATTCTAAAGAAATTGTATGTACATGTAGGCCCTACTGACACAAGCCAACCGACTGTGAGAAAAAGCTAGTCACCATATTGGCATTAGTAACACAAGCCAACCGACCAAGAGAAAAAGCTAGTCACCATATAGGCCTAGTGACACAAGCCAATCGACTATGAGAAAAAGCTAGTCACCATATAGGCCTTAGTGACACAAGCCAATTGACTATGAGAAAAAGCTAGTCACCATATAGGCCTTAGTGACACAAGCCAACTGACTATCAGAAAAAGCTAAGTCACCATATCGGCCTTAGTGACGCAAGTGTGACGGGTCTACTAGTCAAAGTGTCAAGTATTCATACCGATATATGAAAATATGTAGAATTCTATATTTATCATAAAATCTGTCCATTCGACAGTATGGCGTGCTCCCTGTCAGTACAGCCGAAACCATGTGCGGTCAAGCGTAATTGTTGATGGGTTTACACATAGAATTATAATTCATGAACTTTTCTTAATATTTCCTATATACAGTGCAGCTCAGAAGTAAGACAAAATGTCTAAAAAAACGTAAACTGAAACATGTTAGTAAGAAATGTTGTGTTGTGTATTTTGGGCATAATTCCATTGAAAGACAATTGCTGCTTGAGGCAGCTAGATCTTCTGATTCAATTGGGGTCAAAATATTTGACAGTATGGTTTATTTTGTTTTGTAAACATTACAGGTTAATTCTGTGCTGTACTGTACTAGAAATTGATTTTTAGTCGGCTAAATCGTTTTCATTCTGAAGTGACACAAACCGGTTCCGTGAGATTATGACGTGAGTTGAGTATTTTGAAATTAATTGACTGAAAGTTGTTGCTGCCTATGGCATAGCTACTTTCATTCCGGTTGTTTTCAAAATAATCATGATTTTATTTTATTCCAGTAACCATGTCATCACCAAGTATAGAGAATCTTCTTGTCGTTCGCTGATCATACCGCCAGTCCTGTAAGTGACTATCGACATGATCATAAGCGTTAAGTGCGTGGATCCATGGTTTATTAGTGCGCCGTGCGGCCTGGAACCTCCGTCTTCAGCACTCGAGGTGTCTGTCTTACCTCCTTTAGTCGCCTCTTACGACACGCATAGGATACGGAAGGTGTATTCTAAGCCCCACCTACAGGGCATAGTATAGAGAATGAAATCCGTAAAATTCTGTATTTAATTTTAATGCATACATATATGTAGCAAGTTATAGCAAGATTTTATAATTGTTCTTTAGAAATAGTTTTTTGGCACGCCTTGGATATTTAGAACTTGTTTTATGTTTCGTTGCTTAGATACAGTTAGTTATAAAATGAGCATGAATGTGGAGAATGAGAGATAGAATGAGTGAGAGACAGAGCTAGAGATAGATGGATACGTAGACTGAGATTTAAGCCAAAGAATAGTAGATAAATAAAGCGTTATTAGTTTGTATAGAAATTTAGTATCAACATCAGTTTATGTATAGAATCAAGTTTGAAAATAATAAAAGTTGAAGTTATTTATTATTTGAAGAACCGTCTTGTTGAATACTATTGAAGTCTCTTCACCCATTTTTCGACTCAACTCATCCTGGACATTATTGAAGTGTAGCAGAGTTATTGCCACCCAGCTATCCCCCCCCCCCCACGTGTTTCAAGATGGGCGGATAATAGCTTCGCTACACAAGCCAACCGACTATGAGAAAAAGCTGGTCACCATATGCCTTGGTGACACAAGCCAACAACTATGAGTTTAAACTAGTCACCCTATAGGCCCTACTGACACAAACCAACTGAC
Source organism: Chaetoderma sp. LZ-2023a (assembly GCA_034401795.1). Lineage (NCBI taxonomy): Eukaryota > Metazoa > Mollusca > Caudofoveata > Chaetodermatida > Chaetodermatidae > Chaetoderma > Chaetoderma sp. LZ-2023a. Next base: position 13,477,442 of record CM067372.1, read on the forward strand.
TAGGAGAAAAAGCTAGTCACCATATAGGTGCTTGTGACATATCTGGCCTATCTGTACCTCTAAATAAATCACAACTTATATTGGTAATTTTGCATCCTTTGAAAACGTCGTGAAAAAGCGGGTTCTATTGAAATATTAACATTTGTTTGTATAGTATCCGTGATAAGCTAGAACAAATTGCAACAGGTTTTTACAACATATCCAAACTTTGACAACATCTGACCTACGGAAAGGGGTTATTTAGTTTAATTAAATACGGCAGTCAAAATGAAGTTTGAGGCCCAATTTCTCCTTTATTGTTGGGTTTAGACCCATATAATGAATTGCAAATAGATAGGAAAACGGTACTGAAAAGGTGATATCCTACTTCTAAAGCAAACTCGTTGGGAAGAGTTGCGTAGAGCGGTGTGCTTCAGAACTTGTATACATAATTTTGATTGGCCTAGTTTTTCGTTGGCCATCTTGAACTTTCCGAAATTTTGGGAAATCAATTAAAACGCTACTCCTAATTAACTGATTAGCCAATTTCAACCACACCTGGCTGTATACTAGGCTGATAAGTTTCAGCTCATCTATACAGCATTTTGATTGGTCAATTTTTCTGGCTGTAATCTTGCAATTTCTGAAAAGTTCTAGAAATCAGTTAAAATTCTACCCCTCATTAACCACCTGCCCGATGTCAAGCAAACTCGGTTAGAAGGACCCTAGTGGGGTATGCTACAGAACATGTATACAGAATTTTGATTGATTAATTCTTTGTGCAGCCATCTTGAACTTTCCGAAAAATCGTTTAAAATGCTATTCCTCAGTAAATGCTTTGGCAATTTCAACCAGACTTGAGTGGAAGGATACTAGTCTGGTAGGTTTCCGAACTTGTATACAGAATATTGATAGGTACATTGTTCCATTGGTCATCTTGGATTTTCTGAAAATTTTGGGAAATCAGTTAAAAGGCTACGCATTAACCACGTGATTGATTTCAAGCAAATTTGCTTCGAATGAACCAAGTCTGCTTCAAACCTTAATATACAGAATTTTGATTCAATTCTTTTGGCAGCCATCTTGAATTTTCCGAAAAATGGGGCGAAATCGTTTAAAATGCTATTCCTCATTAACTGCTTGGACAATTTCAAACAGACTTGGTTGAAAGGATACTAGGTTGATATGTTCCAGAACCTCTATACAGAACTTTGATTGGTCAATTTTTCCGATGGTCATGGATTTTTTTTAATCGGTTAAAAGCCTACTCATTAGCCACTGGACCGGGCCGATTTCAAGCAAGCTCGGCTCGAGGGACATTAGAGTCGTCTACTTCTTAACTTGTATACAGCATTTTGATTGATCAATTTTTTCGGCAGCTACCTCAAATTTCTGAAAAATTGCCAGAACTCGTTTAAAATGCTATTTCTTCTTAAATGCTTGGGCAATTGCAACCACATTTGGCTGGAAGGGTAGTAGGTTTCAGAACTTGTATGCCGGATTTTGATTGGGCAATTTTTCCGGCGGCCATTGAGGTTTTCCGAAAATTTCTTGAAAATCAGTTAAAAGCCTACTCCTCATTAGCTACTCAGTCGATTTCAAGCAGACAAAAGACACTAGGGTGGTATGCTTGAGAAATTATATACAGCATTTTGACTGCTTGACTTTTTTATTGGCCATCTTGGATTTTCCGCAAAATAGCAGGGAATTGTTTAAAATGCTATTCCTCATTAACCGCTTGTTTTATTTGCTGGATGGAACCTAAGGTTCGATCTGATTGTGTTGTCAGCGTCCATCATTAGTTTCCCACTAAATATCATTTGTACTGAATTCCAATTTGGTAATTTATGTCTTGTTACTGCTGAATGTCTAGTAGTATGTCTGTACAAATCCTAATCGTTCAACTGCTAATGGTCCAGCTAAGCGTTAGGGGCCTTGGGCCTCTTGTTCATGAAAGTGAGAAGAGTGAATTGAAACCAGTCATTCAATAGGATTAAATAAAACAATGAGCGACCTGTGGTGCATTGGTCACATCATACATTCTCCAGCTTTAGCAAAGGTCCTTGAGCTGGTGTATGTTGAACATGTTGTAACACACATCATAAGTGGGAAGGTTTATGCGAGAGCTGTACACGGTCATTTCCGGATTAAAGCGACCCTTCCACGGGCATTTCCTTATTAATGCGGCCCTAATTGCAATGCTGTTTCCCCAGGCATATGCTATGCCTAATCTGGAGGGAGAAGGAAACATCGATGCCATGGAGACAAGGGAAATTGAAACAGCACTTCACCATTTCGACAGTATTTTCAGTGAGGACTCTGTTGTCGAGATTGTCTATTCGGATGAAGTATTTGAAGGGATAAATGAAAGATTAGACAATGAGAAGACAGTGATGACACGTTCTGACTGGAAGGGTGTTGATTCAATTCTTGTGAATGGTAGATCTGTTCAAGAGGTGACTGAGCGCCAAGAGGATAAGTGACTAAGTTGTATTTAAAATCACTTGCAGAGATGCTGCTATTCTTTTCACATTACACAACGACTGCGTTTCCAAAATATGCAACAACTGGAGATTATGAGGCCAGATATTTATATTCAGTTCATGTCAGGACTTCTTTGTGGTACGAAGAGGGGAAAGTTTTGGGTGGGCCTTTCAGCTGACTATGAGATTGAACAATGCTTAATGAATACACTAAATACCACTGGAGGCTTGACTCATGATCGTAGATTGGAACAGTCACGGAGACCCATTAAACACTCCGAGATTTAGTAAATGTTTTTTTCTCAAATAATCCTGATTCATTTCCATTTTTTTACTTCATGCTACTGGCAGATTATAGTTTTAATGGATGAATCCACTTATACTTTGCCCGTGTTGAGATCGATCAAACCCTGAACATTCCCCGAACATCTATTTCCAAAAAATGTGTACGGGAGCTGTTGAAAGTTTTGAAGCTGGTTTGACCGGGTTCAGCTGTTGATGCATATCGACCAATGATGCCCAGTCGAATTAGTTTCGAAGTATTCAACGGAATGGTTATTAAGTAGTAAAGACATGCAATTCGTACAACTAACAAACTATTAAGCGTTCACGTCGGACTTAGATACATGTATGCCATGCATTAGTAGTTTGATTGTGACGTCAGCCTACCTGTAACGTAATTTCCTATGACGTCATATACTTGAGTGTCAGGTTGGATTCCTCTATTAACTTTGCGTTCCTCTACAAGAGTCAATAAATTGCAAGACAACTACAAGCACGTGAATGCAGATGAAAATAATGATGCAGTGCAGCTCGGGAATGGAGATTTAGCGTGTTTCCAAACCGTACAATTTAGAATACAATGTCAGAAATATTATGTTGACTATTTTGGGCCTAGTTTCTTCGGAGGCAATGGACATTGGTTTGGAAATAAAATAAAATAAGGTAAAAAAAATAAATTACAAAAATAAAAATAAAATAAAAATAATAAATTAAGCACCAAAAAGCAAGACAGGTTTATATGGCGCTGTTTTCAATCTTTCAACAAGAAACTTATATTGAGACTCAATAGCGAGATGTAATTCAAATCGTTTAATTGATGAATTTGCGCTATACAATCTCAATTCTCTCATCATAGAAAATGATAATTTGCAGACCAAGTTAACATTATTTTGGAAAAATTATCAATGGAGTGACTGTCTTAGTATATCAAGCCAGTCATATCAGTGGTAACTTTTCAAAGGTCTCTTCCCTTGGTCAGTAAATCCCTCTCCCTATCCCTACCCCCTCTCCCTCTCCTTCCCCCTCCCTCTCTCCTTTCTCCTCCCTCCCCTCTCTCTCTCCCTCCCTCCCTCTCTCCCTCCCTCCCCTCCCTCCCTCCCTCTTGAACTTGCCGAAAAATCATTTAAAATGCTACTCCTCATTAACTGATTTGGCAATTTCAACCAGACTTGGCTGGGAGGATACTAGTCTAGTAGGTTTCCGAACTTGTATACAGAATATTGATAGGTACATTGCTCCGTTGGTCATCTTGGATTTTCTGAAAATTTCGGGAATCAGTTAAAAGGCTACGCATTAACCACATGATGGATTTCAAGCAAATTTGCTTCGAATGAACCTAGACTGCTACGGAATTTTGATTCATCAATTCTTATGGCAGCCATCTTGAATTTTCCGGAAAATGGGGCGAAATCATTTAACATGCTACTCCTCATTAACTGCTTGAACAATTTCAAACAGACTTGGTTGAAAGGATACTAGGTTGATATGTTCCAGAACTTCTATACAGAACTTTGATTGGTCAATTTTTTCCGGTGGTTGTACGAATTGTATGTTTTTGTTATTTAATAAAATTGCTGTTGAATATTTTGAAAGTAATTTGACTGGGCAGCAACAGGGCCCAGTCAATTTAGTGTCAAAATATTCCACAGCTTACTTGTACAGTTTTCTTGAAATTTATCGTCTAGAAGTTCAGAAATCCATCGATCCCAACTCGAGAGTGGTATGGGTGGAGTTTAGCTAGAGATGGGCGGGGCATGGCTAAACTGGGAAGGTTCATTGTGTTAATAAACCACCACAGTTTTCGGTGCCCTATTGTCTGTAGTATGTTCAGCCCCATAATTTACCCCACATAGACTTGAGCCGTAATAGCTTAAATGATGGTGTATTCGTGGTTTTCGGTGCTCTACTTTCCGTAATATGGCCGGTTCCAGACACTTCACTCATATAGACATAGGAGTTTGAATATGCTAGTTACATTGGGAATTTAAAAGAATTTGAACGTGAAGTATTTTTGTAGTATAATGTTCCAATGTTGGCAGATCTGCGGTTTTCAATACCATACCGTCTGCAATATGTGTGGCTACATAATTTCACCCATATGGTTAGATAGGGATATGAATACGCTAATGAATCTTGAGATTTCTACCACGTAGTAATTTCGTAATATTCAATTTAGTAGCCACGGGCAGTTGTCAAATGCCAACAATTTACTATATTCAGTATTAGAATCTCAGTTCACGGTTTGTAATAATTTTTTTTACTTAAAGCTGTATGTAACTGAATATTTAGGTTAGTACTGCTTTTGCACGATTCTACCATCAAAAAATTTGGTAATATGTAGTTACATATTCGCCATATGGCCCCATTGTAATATGGTTGGTTCACATTCACCACATTCAGATAGGTGTCGATATGTCCTGACATATTGCTCATAATGGGTTCGGCCCAGAATATCACGCATATGTTTAGATAGGTATAGGCATAAGCTTACGACGTAGTGAGATTTTAAAATTTCGTAAAGTAAATAAGCTCAAACTTAGGCTAATTCATGGTTTTCATTGCAATACGTTCACCCCTAGAATTTCACCCACAAATACTTATAAGAAATATGCTAGTTGTATTCCGAATTTAAAAAAATTCTACAGGAACGTAGTTTCATAGTACACAATTCCATACCGAAAATTGGCGCAAATTCTGTCAGATCAATGATTTTCTGTCTTGGCGCGGTGGTCCAGTGGAAAATATCTGGTTGCTGATGCCATGCGGAGTTGCAGTACGATGGTTCGATCCTCGACCGGGGACATGGTGATCAACAAATTAAACTAATGGGTGCATGACTGTCGGCTGGTTAGCATGTGGAAATTGAAGCCGCGTGTTGCCAGTGCGTCAATAAAATAAATACATATACTGCCAGAGCCGTGATGGAGTCAGAGTACAATAGACTTAAAAAGGATAGGATTGAATCATGGCAGATGCATCCACATATAGCCCCATATGAATCGTCAGAGTGTCAGTATATCAGACATGTGAAAGCTGGTCGGCTAAACTTAGAATCTTTGTCTTGGTGCGGTGGTCCAGTGGAAAGATGTCTGGTTGCTGATGCTATGCGGAGTTGCAGTATGACGGTTCGATCCTCGGCCAGGGACATGGTGATCAACAAATTAAACTAATGGGTGCATGACTGTCGGCTAGTTAGCATGTGGAAATTGAAGCCGTGCATTTCCAGTGCATCAATAAAATAAATACTAATAAAGTATCAAAGGTTTAAAAAATGTTTCCTATACAGTAATTTTGTCATATGCAATTTAGTAGTGGCACACCATTGTCAAATTCCAATAATGTACTATATTCTGTACCAGAATATCTCTACATGCCTTGTAGCCAGTTTTCGAACATAATGACATGTAGAACTCACTATGTTCTCGTGCTGTGCGAAATATTATAATAATTCTACCACCAAATATTTATCACAGTAATCTGAAAATATTTCTATATATCCCATATTATTAGCCACGTTTACTGATAGAATCTGACTTATCATTTGTACATATGGTCAACAAGATCGTCATCATTACAATGGTTGAGGCCGATTTTGGCGTTTTTGTCGAGCAAAAATATTTGATTTAATAGTTTGTCACTGTTTCCAGTAAAGATATCGTTTAATAGGTGACATAGATACGATAGCTAAATGAAACAGATCACGATGTCATGGCTGTTTCCCACTGGGTCTTCAGTCAGAATGTTTTCTACTATATCATTTTCGTTGGAGAAAACTATGTTCACGGTATTGGTTCTATCCTGGCCATTTCACTAGCATTGCAGTGTATATTTCACCAATATATTTCCGGGTAATAAGCTCGTCACGTCTGTTTAAGAGGTATCAAGATTTAGGTTTAAAATATTCTTTACAGTCTTCTTTAATATGTTTAAATGGGTGTCAGGGTCTGTACTGCTTCTTGCGCCGATTTTCTACTGACTGGGTTGCCAGTTATCGTTACAAGTTGTTGATACCTAGTGACCCAAATTGGATCTGTTACTCTCTGTTGATGCAGCAGTCCAATTTTGTCATCACTGGCTGCTCTTAATTTTGTATGTTCCTCTCTCTGGTAAGGAGTTTGGCCTGGAGAAAAAGGAAAGATGGAAAAATTGCGGACTGACCAAAAATATAAGCTGCTTTTCCTAGCCCATAGCTAATACTGCCCATATCTTTTTGCAAGAAATATTCCTTCTTTTGTGGTATTGTCCGCCTATATTTTTGTCATGAGTGGCTTGTATGCCTTTATATAACTTCATTTTTTCATGAAACATTTGAGTTTATTCTCAGAATTATAATAACCTCCAGGCATGTTATTTACCATTGATGCCTTGCATCAATATGCGTACTTGTTAACACCTTTAACGAGAGTTCTTGAGTAGTCGTGTGTCTATATTCCAGATTTGCCGGAGTCGGTCGGCCGATGTCAAATTCGATAGCTATAACTAAGTTCATCTTTTAAGGATGTTCGCCAGGGGGGTGGCCGTTGTCAGCAGACTGCTGCTCGTCAACCACAGGACCGAATTTGACAATTCTTAGATCTCTATTTTCGCGGACGAAAGTTACATTTGCACAATAAATCCCGTGACTTGCGACCATGTAGTTGTTTATATATATATATATATATATATATCTTCAAATTTGCATAAGGGCCTCTAAAACCGGCAAAAATCGCGTATTTCGCTAGACGGGTGGTCGTGGTCAGCAGGTGATTTCGCCGGATGGGTAGGCATAATTTAGTAATTTCCATGTGGTCCAACTCATAAATGGACCTCACATTTGCACAGTAAATCTCATTACTGGCGATCATGTAGTTTTGGAGATATATTATATGGAGTTGGAAAATACACTTACAAAAACCGCTGGCTCGCTAGGAGGTGGCCATGGTCAGCAGGTCATTACTCATAACTGACTGTGTATATTAAAGTTTATTTTAGGCCATCATATTTAAGAGTCATTGTCACATTTGCACAACAAATTTGGGGACAATCGGCCCCGTGGTTATGGACATATTCTGCCTCAAACATATTTACTATCATAATAAACAATTTCTACATCCCGGAGAGGTAACTAATTTTTCCTTATTATGAATCATCCTGGGATCGGGACCAACTTTTTCGGAAATATTTACTATCGTTTTTCCCGATCTGGCTCGCATTTTATACCCAACCATTTTGTGCATATTCTAAGAAATAAAACTACAGTTTATTTACTTATTAAACCCATGACAGAAATATGGGGGCATGTATGCAATATGGGGCTCAATTTCTAGCTATGCCTCGCCCATTTCTAGCTAAGCTCTGTCCTCTTTTTACGTGTCTTGGTATCGGTTTATCTCCTTAGAATCCTGAGTTCTCAAAATCACACATTTCACGGTAACGCACTAATATCGATATCAACGTTGACCAACGGCGTAGGAACCAATATCAAACGTTATATTTGTGCCGATATGAAATAGTATCAGATTTTGAGAAAGATTTCTAAAGATACTTATTCCACTAAAAGTATACCCAAATTGAGGTACGTTTACCCAAATTGGGAGAATTTTCGCCGGTTTTACCCCTCTGAGAAAATCGCCACTGAGGTATGGGAGTCATTGGCGCCCAAGTAGATGCAATAATATTTCTAATAACATCTGAGTACACGGGGAATAAAGAAAGTCATGTGATTTGAAAAAGGATTCTATTATTCCGTTTAATAAAACTGATTGGTTTTATTCTATTATCGAATATTTCTCCATGTTATTGATTAATCTTTGTTCGGCGCCATCAGCCGATTGTGGTAAACGCAAGACTGAAACTGAGACGGACCGACATTGTGATAAACCCTCTCCTATTGCCGATGTGCAGGGTATCCGAACATGACGCAGCTAGGCTTTCCCGCTCAATGCAGCTTAAATATTCTTGCAGCGTTCTGATGAACAAGAAACAACAGAATAAACGACTGACGACGACGATAACGACGACGATGGTGACCACAATGACGAGCATGATGACGACGACGATAACAACGACGATGACGACGACGACATCCTCAAAGACCACGACTATGTGGCTCCCTGTTCTTGTCTGTGTTTCGGTGATAATACCCCAGGTGAAACCTGTCTAAATGTGACACTGCGCCATGCTATTTAACATAACCCTCGAATCTATTCAAGAAAATTTTCATTTTCTCATGGAAAATGTATATTTGCAGACCAAGCGAAGACTATTTTTGAAAACGTACCACTGGAATGACTGGCTCGGTTATCGAGCCAGTCATTCCAGTGGTAGAATTTCAAAGATAGTCTTCATTTGGTCTGCAAATGGACATTTCTCAAGACCACCGTTGAAGCCGTTTTTTGCTGATATGATGGCTAACAGGGTTAACATATTGTATCTCCGTCTCATATACTCACGTGCATGCATCCATGTTGGCTATACCAGGGCTATATGCTCCCATTGCTGCCCTATGGCGTTTCTGCAAAAGGACGACACTTTCCCTCGATATTCCTGATGTCACACGCGGACGCGTCTGGAACCACAACATAGACACAGCATATGCCGTCATAATGAATTGCATCACATGTATGTTGACGTCACAATCAGTTACTTCATGAATGATGTATCTAAGTCCGTCATAAACACTTAATAGTCCGTCATCAAGTTATACAAATTGTACGCCATCACTATTTAACAACCAGGAAAATGAGTCTCACAATACTCAACAGGTTACCTGATTTTCAGAAAATTGAGATTCAAGGAGTTCGATCGATTCCAACACAATGTGGGCGGAGCTTAGTTAGAGATGGGTGGGGCATAGCTAAAACTGGATTCATCAATTTACAGTTGACGGGATAAGCTACGTTATCGAGCAAGTACTTCCGGTGTAAGATTGTCCACTGATTGTCTTATCCTGGTCCGCCAATGGACATTTCTAAACACCATTGCACATAGGTATAGTATATACTGGCTAGATTGATCATGTGCATACACTCACTATGGGGTTAGTTGTCGCGATCGCCGGTATGTTAAGTAAATCGCAATTGCTCATGACCATGTATTCGCTTACTGGCTGACGCCAGCTGTATATATAGCCCTCACGATTGACTAAATTATCTTTTGCTAATTTGAAGAGAAATTGAATACACACAAATTAACATATTTTTATCAGAAATAATATTGTATTGGCTATATTAACTTTATTCGATTACGTAATAGGTTTAGTAACAAAAACATATTATTTTGGAGACTATACATCCGGGGAGAAAATCCTGAACTCCGAAATGTCGCTTTTAGGGTCATGATCAATCTAGCCAATATATACGATATCTATGTCATTGCATACGCCTCCTTTGTGGGAGCCTTTAACATTACCCCTTTCATGACACATCCTGCCAAAACCGGTATATGCAGTGGTCTTGAGGAATTTCCAGTTTTGCGGGCCGAGAGAAAATGACTGACTTAATAACGGATCCAGTCATTCCAGTAGTAAATTGTCAAAAATACTCTTCGCTTGTTCTGCCTATGGACATTCAATAAGGAAATATTTTAATTTTCTTGGCCAAAATTTTGCCAAAGTGTTAAATGGCAAAATAATGGAGAAATCTAGTTTTAGCTATGCCCCACCCATCTCTAGCTAAGCTTCACACACACTTCACCCGTGTTGAGATCGAACTGTATGACTATCAATTTCCAGAAAACTATACAGATAAGCTGTTGATTATTTTGAGCAGCAACAGCGCCTAGTCAAAATTTGTTTCAGAATATTCAACAGCATGTTTATTAAACAGTAAATGCATACAATTCGTACAACAACGCTTAGTCCGTCATCAATTAAGCGTTCGTGACGAGCTTATCTAAGTCATCCATGACGTCATTGAATGTGACGTCATACTCCGCGTCACGTGGTTGATTATGACGTCATATGATTGTTGGATGAACTGAAAAGTCCATTACTTTTGAGTGATCCTCTAAAATTCCTGAGCTTTTCAGTAAAACGTATCAACATATTTCATTCTACAACATTTTAACACTAACAAAACAGCGTTGCGACCGTGATCGTTACGTCATCGTTGCTAGGATCAAGTTCGACTCGCTAACTATAGTAAGTTCCATGGTTTACTGAACATGCGCAGTCGCTATGCCAAGCCGAATGCTGAATAGTTAACTATAGTTCGTTGGTACCCGATTTCCCCATTGAATTACTATTGAGGAAATGTTGGAGCCGGGTACCATTAACCCATTCTGTCGTCTGTTTTGATGGTCTACGAAAATGGGTTATTTTTGTCCGGTAAGACGCCAAAGATCGTCCATATGGCATAAAGTGGGAAGGAATAGGAGCTTGGGAACATTGACATACAATGGGAAAGCGTAATTTCATCAAACCTTATTATTATTTAGTTATTTAGTGAAATATTTACTCTTGTATATGCATTTATTCGTGGCAAGTGATTGGTGTCCGCCATTTTGAAATTTACGCAAATATCGCACTAACCATCGGAACCGAGCTCGGGTGCTCGGTTGCCTAGAGTTGACTAGCTAGTTAACTATTTGAAATTCGACTTGGAATCAAGTAAGCTATAGCGAACTATGGTTAGGAGTCGAACTTGACCCTGGTAATCGCATGTAGTAATACAATTCTCGCGAGGTACGTCACTAACATGTGACTCTACCACGTGATATTGCACTAGTTGGATAGGAAATGATATGAAATGGACAAATGGTTTGGAGGTGAATGTTCACACCAGAATGCTTGAAAATAACGTTGTTAAAATTGTATACTTTTAGAGATTTAAATTGTGTACCATAAAGTAATGAAACGAAATAAATCTTAACATATGATAATGTTATTCCTTATAGATTAATGACTCGTGTCTCAAGAATTCAAGAATTTTATTTTCAAGCATTCTGATGTGAATAATTAAATTAAAGGTTAATGAATATTATGCAGTGGAATATAATTTAACTTATTTGATAAAAGTATCTAAGGCCGTGTTCCCACTAGAAAGTTAATCATGAATAACACCGTTCATCAGCGTGGCGTTATTTCTGATGAAAGCCTCTAATCATTGGAGAATAAATCAGGAATAACGCTATACGTCAATACGGCGTTAAGCTGGTTTAAGTCTCTAGTGAGAACATAACCTAGGGCCGTGTTCTCACCGGAGACATGACCGACGTAGCGCAATACTGAGGTATGGAGTTATATCAGAATAACTCTCCAGTGAGAACAAGGCCTAAGTCTTTTGTGAGCAGACGGCCTTACTCTATCTAAACAAAACAGGGAGAGACCCAAAGCAAGAAGTGCAGCATTCATCTTGACGGGTAACGTTGGCTATTAACTTTTGATAACATCCGCGAGGCTGCATACGCATATATAGCAAAATAACTGCCACTGTTATCTTGAACGTGTCTTGGGCCTAGTGGTGTGTTTGGTACAAAAATTATGTTTTAGTTTTTTCAACGGAAGTTTTAAGTCTTATCTACATAACTTTGTTTAACTCGTTATCCATTGAAATGTTCAGGACGACTACGTAGGAAAGCTGTTGAATATTGTGAAACTAATTTGACTGGAACCTGTTGCTAGATATGGCAACGTTATCCTACACGGCACATGGTTGTTTATGACGCCATATGACTAATGGATAAACTGGAAAGTCTATTGCCTACGGCAGCAACAGGTCCCAGTCAAATTAGTTTCAAAATATTCAACAAAATATTCCTAATCCGAGACAGAATTTGTCGTTTTGTGTGTGTAAGGATTTAGGAGTTAACATACCATGCTATTTACGTAAGCATCTAGTCATCAGGCACGAGCTAAATTATGTAAGTCTAGAATCACATACGCTATTACTTTGCGCGATCGCTACAGACGGCCTACCACACTGTTTCTATAATGTAAGAGCTATCGTCTCAGCTCACTTTCCTGTCAAATTAGTTTCAAAATATTCAACAGTTTATCTGTATTTCCTATTTGGATTTACGATAGTGGGATAGTTTTTCAACAGCCTAACTATATGTGTCCGGCTGGATTATCCATTAGGCACACTAGACATTGTTCCTAGGGTCTACGAACTTTAGGGGTGGAGTGGGGGTGGGGGTATAGCCCCCTGACATGTAGAGGGCATACAAAATCTGAAGAAGATATGAAAAAACAAAGCTATATTTTGTATATTACATTCAGAAATGCATGAGACTGCCTCTGAGAGCATTTAGATTTTAAGAAATTCGTTGGGGTTTCCAGTTAGCCCACTATGTAACGTAGTGAGGGTGTGTGGGTCAGTTGAGGTGCATGACCGTCTCAGGGGTGGCACTAAATTCCTAACCAGTGGCAAAAATTTTATACGTTAAACAAATTGATGATTCATATTGATCTCCGGAAATGCATGACAGGACCTCTGACAGCATCCATATTGATCTCCGGAAATGCATGACAGGACCTCTGACAGCTTCCATATTGATCTCCGGAAATGCATGACAGGACCTCTGACAGCATCCATACTGATCTCCGGAAATGCATGACAGGACCTCTGACCGCATCCATATTGATCTCCGGAACTGCATGACATGACCTCTGACAGCATCCATATTTCAAACATTTACGGAGATGGCGCCGACCCCCTAAACCCCATTCTCCTTTGCCTATAGCACTGGTGTAACATTTGGTTAACAGGTGCCTAGGATCTTCGAGGCCCTTAATCTGGCCCTGCCTATATGGTTGTTTTGGAAAGCTGAATCCAGTTTTAGCCCCTCTCTCGCTAAGCTCCACTCACGCTTTGCCCATGATGTGATCAATCGCTCCCTGCAATCCCTGAATCTCAAGTTCCAGAAAACTATACAGGTAAACAACGGCGCCAAGTCAAAATCGTTTCATAATATTCAACAGAAAAAGCCATTAACAGATCTTGATATTCAATAAGCAGACATCCTTAGCTGATGAAATCACTGCCACGGATAATTGTCACAAAATGTTTCGGCCAACCGGAGCCCTGAGATTTACTGACTACACACCACCGCTAACTGTACACAATTCTGAGGGGCAGGTTATCGGGACTGACTAGGTCAAAGCGGGCGCAATTCAAGAATGGATCAAGGATCAGTTCACCGACCTCGAGGATAATCCCTTGCACCCGCTGTCAGGTGACAACAGGCTATTACTAACATCAATTAAAACAGCAGAAGTTGAGAAGGCACTGAAAGCCCTGAAAACGTGGCCGTAGATCCGGTCCTGATGGCATGAGCAATGAATTATTCAAATACGCAACTGGCACTATCTCAACATATCGATATTGTTGGCCAAGACACCATTATCGCGCTACCTATGCCTAAGTAGCCACCCGGCCACCAGTCAATCTGCTGGCCATTGTGCGCCTCAATAACATACAGAAAATCCTATTCAATGTATTCTATGCCCCAGTCGAGACAAGATTGATGACTTTAATGGCTCGTGGCAAAGTGGCTTTAAAACGTGGACGTATGCTTGTATTAGTCATGTCCAAGCACTGGTATTTCCACAAAATGGGAATTGACATGTCGCGGGCCTTCAGCACAATTAAACGCTCAAGGATCCCAAATGTACTGCACCAGGCCAGGCGCAACGACTAGTGCGTCTATTGCTTGCAAATACCAAGCTTAGAGTGCGATTCAAGACAGTGAAGTCTGCAGAGTTTGAGACAGCAATCGGTTCCCCACAGGGAGATGGACTATCGCCTGTGCTTTTCAGCTGCTATCTTGCTACTGCAATGAAATCAGGTTGGGAAAATTCCACAAGACCAAATCCGTAATATCCATACTGGTATGCGACTAGAGATGAAATATGCCGACGATGTGGCCTTCATAGACGAGGAAAAGAAACCCCTTGACGAACTTCTCTCAATAGCTCCAAGCAAGCTAAAAATTGAGAATCACTTTATCAATGAGTCGAAAACAGAGTTCACCCACATATACTTATCGAGAATGCATGAAAGTAAAGAAAATGACGATACACTTCGTGGTGTTGAACACTGGAAGAAAAGTAAAATCCTGGGCTCACTACTTTGCAGTACTGCTGACATTGCTGCACGCTGCGTCATGGGAAACATAGCTTTCCAGTCTTTCTGGAACCCATGGATTCGCAGATCAAAGATGCCCTTGACAAAAAGACTACCTTTATACAACGCAACCTGCGTATCCTTGATACTCTATAGCCGTAACAGACGGGCATCTCCAAAAGCAGTTCTAGAATTAACGTGATGCCTGCCAACGCAACACCTCCGCACCCATCACTGGACGCTGATGGTCAGACAGCGTAGTTTCCAACGACGCACTATACAAGATGTGTAATTCATCACCGCTGTCTGTAAAAGTCGCCCGGCAAAGATGGCCCATACTTGGCCATGCGCTAAGGATGCTGGAAGGCACACCAGCACAAAGAGCCGTGGAATTCGACCTACTGCGAGCCAGCAAATATAAAGCCAGAGGACGTCGCTGCATAAATATGTTAAAGGAAACCTCACTGTATCTTCTTATACTAAGCATTCATGTGATGGAATTTGCCACCGATAATCCATCCGTGACATTTTTAGCCTTTTATCATGCCGGCAGCAAAAGATATTCAGGTTTTAGTCACGCTCAGTCATAGAGGTACCAGATACAGTATGACAATGCGGTACAAAAGCAATCATACTGGTAAGCTATGGCGGCAGCAACAACTTCCAGTCAAATTAGTTTTAAAATATTCAACGAGATGAGCATTACAAAATAAAGAATGGAATGCATTGTCATTGGTATGCCATCCCGCACTATCGCTTGAGGAGACAAAATGGTGGGGATCACTGTTCAACATTTACACGATATTACAAAGCAGATACAGAAACGGGAAAGTGACAGGATATGAATGGTATGGAATATATAAAACCTAGTCTATCGGTGCAATATAACATTTGAGATGAGATTAGCATCCCTTTAAGCGCGCAGCGAGGTGACCTCAAGGACGCAGAACTCGGCACAAGCAGATCAAGAATGGACCTGAGGAAGCTAACGATTTTGGCTGAGGACAAGACACAGTGGTCAAAAGCGAAGAAGGACTGATTGCAGCTGTAGGATGTTTCTACTACTACAGCCGCAGAATAAAGTAATCATACAAAGACATACAATTGCTACAACTTGACTGAGTATTAAGCGTTTATGATGGACTAAATCGCGTTATTCATGATGTAATTGATTATGACGACAGCCTATATCTGACGTAGTTGATTATTATGTCAGATGATTGATCGATACACTGGATTCATTCATTGAGATTATTGGTCTTCCTGTGTTAAAACGTTAAAGTGGGCACGTTGACTGCGTCCATTATTCAGCAAGCAGTGGACGGGTTAAAGTTAAGAATCCTATATACGAGCGCGTTAAACAGCTTCCATTATGAGGCGTGCGGTTGTGGAGTATTGGACCGTCACGAATGTCTCTGACTTGTAAGTCTCTACTGAATTTACATTTTAATAAACAGTCTGTTAAATGTAATTTAAAAACAACTAATTTGACATTCAGCTGAGAAATACATGAGAAATACAAGAGAAATACATGAGAAATACACGAGCTCACCCCGATCCCACCACTGCTAATTGAAGGGGGTGGGGCAGGGTGGGGGCATACTTTTGCGGAGCCAGGGGTGGGGTGGGGGCTTCGGAACTGCGGTTAGGAAGCTAACGTCCAGTTACGAGCGTAATGGTGATGATGGTGGTCCCTGAGAGCTGTGGGATTTGGCCACATCACTCTTATACAGTACAGCTCAGAAATAACTTGAAATATTTCAAACACAAAATTAAAAAAGATGCTGTTGAATATTTTGAGCTTAATTGGATTGGAATACATTGCTGCCTAAGGCAGCAATGTATTCCAATCAAATTATGTTCAAAATATTCAACAGAACCTTTTTTATATCGAGTTCAAAATTGTTTTCTTTTAGACACATGTTGACTGTTTTATGAGTTGTACTATATGTGTGGAGTCTATGCGTGTAACTTACAGTTATACATAGGCACCAAAATTAAGACAAAAAATTGTTCCACTGTTTGAGGGCCCTGGGAATTTCGGGCCCCCGCGCAACGGCACCGGAAGCACTGCCTTTAGTTCCACCCGCCGGTATCATAATCAAATACATCATTCGCTAGCTCACGTTACGATCATAATGATGCAGGAAAAACCGTCACAAATGTGACCGAATTGTATGATTTTGTAGGAAGTGACAATTTAATAAATACTTTGTTGAATATTTTGAATAGTTTAAAACTAATTACTCGCCATACAAGTTTCAGCGAACTGGTAGACGAACAATATGTCAGAAAACCTCTCAACGTCCTTGAACTTTTGACAAATCCGAGAACGTCATCCTCTAGTGGCCAAATGCACGATTGAATAGATCTGATCTGGCATCCAAGTATATGACATCATATAATGTTTTACGTCATTTGTACGCTAGAGAATTGAGCTGAAGAAACCCGTCAAATGTACGAATTGTATTTCTTTAATGGAGTTACCATTTAATAAACATATAGGCAGCAACAGCACCCAGTCAAATTAGTTTCAAAATATTCAACAGCTTACCCATATAGTCACCTTGATATCAGGACCCTGGCAATCCACGGATCAATTAATCCCAACACGGGCAATACAAGGCGTGATAGAAACTTAGCTAGATATGGGCAGGGCATAGCTAGTAACGTCACTCTCTGCAGATAATGATAGCTATAATGCTTACAGGTGCATGCCTGGCCTCTGGTAGCACTAGTTGACGGTGAATATTCACACCAGAAAGCTCTAAAATAAAGTAATTTAAATTTGTATACCTCAATTAAATGAAACGAAATGAATCTTAACAAATTATGATTTTATTTCGTATAAATTAATATAATTTTTTACTTGAGGAGGTGAAATAGGGGCACATGTCTTTAATTACATTTCATATCTTAAAACATATATTAATTTACACATAATGAAATCATGATATGCTAAGACTTATCTCGTGTCATTGTATCTAGCCACACAATCTAATAGGGGGATTTTGAGCTGCTCTGTAGATGGAATGAACCGGTGAAGCAAAGAGAATGGATTTGGAGTAATGAGAGGTATGAGAAGTGCTTCTGAGCTGAGACACAATGACAAGAATAGTCTTTTATTGGTCTGCAAATTGATATTTACTGAGTAACATGTGTCCATCTCTCCATTCAAACATTTGTCTGTCGGCTCATTCAAACATGTGTATGCCTGTCCATTCAAACATGTGTCCGTCTGTCCATTCAAACATTTGTCTGTCTGTCCATTCAAACATTTGTCTGTCTGTCCATTCACACATTTGTCTGTCTGTCCATTCAAACATTAGTCTGTCGGTCCATTCAAACATTTGTTTGTCTGTCCAATCACACATTTGTCTGTCTGTCCATTCAAACATGTGTCTGTCTGTTCATTAAAACATGTGTCTGTCTGTCCATTCAGATATTTGTCAGTCTGTCCATTCAAACATGTGTCTGACTGTCCATTCACACGTATGTCTCACTATCCATTAATACATCTGTCTGCCTATCCAGCAATGGCTTTGTCTGCGTGTTCATCCATATGTTTCTCTGTCTATTCCTTGATTTGATTGTATTAGCACTGTTAGAAAACAACAATGGCGCACGATTTAAAAATAAATGTCTGTTTTACCACAATTGTTCCTATCGATGCCAAGTATGGATTCATTAGACTAGTCCAACATTGAAATTGGTTAGAGTAAACTGTATTTAGCGATAGATTGTTTAAACAGCTGAAAGAAACAGATTATGGTCAAATTCATTTCATATTGAAAACGTACCGAATTTCTCCGCGCTAGACGGGTATTATCATCCAAACCAGAACTTGCTCGTGTCTATGTAAATGAAGATCTAACAAAGAAGCGGTACATTATGCTAAAGAAACTGCTGAAATTAAAGCATGTAGGGAAGGTACACAGTGCGTGGTCTTTTGACGGCAATATTTTCTTCAGACTGACGGATGGTGGGCAAAAGAAACAGTGCCTAGATAATGAAGACATTGACCAAATCTGAACCAGAAGTGACTGTAAATAAAACAACTAAGATGAATGTGCCCATCCCGAGTAGCCAGTGTGATCCAGAAAAAATGTATGCCTAATCCCTGTCCTGTTTCGATTTGTCTACTGGAAACAAACTAAATTAACACTCCATTTACTCCACCCACTACCCTTCACATCTTCGACAACCCAGCTGGATGCCATATTACTGCAACTTGTCTAAACACATACAGTGCGACATTCATAGTAGTCGCAATACGATCGTAGCTAGCGGGTATCGTGAATGGTGCATGGTGTATAGTGCATGGGGCGATCGTGAGAGAGGCGCCCTACACATCTTTGTATATAAAATCCAAATTTTCGATCTGGGTTTAAGCCTTTGGTGACGATACCTGATAACACCGGCCTCCTTGTGCTCTAGAGGTTTGCTCATTTGCGGACCGGGAGAGGAGTAATTTTGGAAATTTACAGCTGGAATGACTTGCCCGATAATTGTGCCGGTCATTCTAGTGGTAAGTTTTCGGGGGTTGTCTTCCCTTGGCTGCAGATGAGCATTCAAAAAGCAAATATTTAAAATTTTCAGGAATGAATTTAGTCACTAAAGGGTTAAAATAAGTCAATGTCGATGAGAGATGCGTTTGGGCGTGGTCTTGCGATCGTCTCATGCATGGAAGCACGGTTGGACTGAATATAGTGACAGGCGCATGGGACGATCGCGGATGAACGTCTGACGCATCTTTGTATATAAAATCCAGATTTATATAATCTGGGTTTAAATTTTAATTTATTTCTACTCTGTACTGTGTGGTGAACATTCCTTGCCCGCGCGGCTGTCTAGCTTGGCGTTATGATGTTTTTAATACGCATCTGGTTGACACTACCGAGTTATTATAATGTTAAATATGAAATTACTCATGTAATCATAAACTGCTACCCTTATGCTATGGCCTGGTAACGCACTTCCCTTAATTTCACGCACCCCGATTCATTCGTACATACTTGTAACGGTAAAACTACAATGTAAGAAATAGTATCCCCAACTTTTCTGGATGTAATTTGTTGGTGTCCGGGACTGCACTGGGTACCCTTCAGAATTCTCACTGTATATTCAACAGCTTACAATCCATGAACTATTTTTGTCGAACATTGTTTTGACTGGGATCCGCTGCTGCCTTAGGCAGCATCGGGTCCCCACTTGATTTCTGTATATTCAACAGTTTACAATGCATGAAATATTATTTGGAACATTTTTGGACTGGAGGCCGTTGCTGCCTGTGCCAGCGCTGAGTCCTCTTTCTATGCGCTATACATTCAACCAGCTTACAATGCTATGAGTTATTTACTGAACATATTGACTGGAAGCCATTGCTGCATGGGACAGCACCGGCTCACTATTCGATCTGGTGTACATTTTCTAGTCACAACACATGACTTCCTGTGGTAGCGCCGGGCCCCATTTTGTTTTGCTCCACGCACTCAACAGTTTACATTTATTGTTGCCTTGAACTACATGTCACACTAGACTAGGCTATCATTCAAATTCAAGCCTAGTTTGAATACAACAATGCCTACCAATTTCAACCGTATACACTAGTAACTGCAGGCCTACAACGGAAATGTTCGAATTATTACACGAATATTTTGGAACTGACTCGTCGGGGGACTGTTGCTGCACGAGGCTGCACCGGGTGTCTTCCAGAATTTTGATTGTATATTCAACAGTAGAATACATGAATCATATTATTGGTGGTTAGAATTTTTCACTTACAATTGGGTCATGACAATATGTCGTCAGTGCAACACTGATTTCTTGTTTAATATTTTGATCGGGGGACTTTTGCTGCCTGATGCAGCACCGGGTCCCTGTCGACTCTGTTCCATAATACCCAACAGTTTATATTTATTATTGCCCTGAACCACTCTGCCACACTAGATTAGGCCATCATCCAAATCCAACCATTGTTTGAATACAACACAGCACACCAAGAAAAATTCTCCACCACAGCAAATGGTTCTCACTATTACTCCACAAGCGCCGTACCTTACCACCTAAGCCTTTAATTACTTTAATTTGTCCTCTATTCCTCCATGTTCCTTATCTTTCCTATCTCTTACTCCTACCACCCTCTCCCTACTATCTACTATCTACGGAGCTCTATATGTTGATCTTTCAAGTCTGCCTCGGCCTTACTGCAGCACGTGCAAATGGCCTTCGGTGATTTACCCAATTGACAATGGATAATGACATAGCATGTTACCGTGCGGCTATTGGGCTTTTTAACTGCCACTCTGTCAAACCCAAGCACTATCGAGCTACCCCCACCTCCATTGCGAGAAATACTTGGACGCCTTCGAGGAATTTACACAGCCCTCCTATCACTCCTTAATTACTGCCTGAGTAATGTATTGACCTGTTTAATAATTTATATTCTCCTTTCTTTGGCTGGCGATGTAGAAACTAATCCAGGCCCTACTAACTGTTCAGAAATGTCTGTTGTCCACCTCAATGTATGCGGCCTCAAAGATAAAATACATCTTATCGAAGCTAATCTGTCCAACTTTGACATCATTGCCATTACTGAAAGCCACCTTACCCAAAATATTAACAACAGTTTAATCAAACTACCTGGTTTCCAGGAGCCTTATCGGATGGACCGCCAGCAGCCGTGGGGAGGCGTGTGCGTCTATATTTCTAACAACGTGGCAACTACCCGTCGTATTGAATATGAATGTCGTGGCATTGAAATGATATGGGTCGAGATTCACGACCGCCCTGGTTTATTATTGTGTGTAATTTACCGGCCGCCTAACACAAGTGTTGACAAATGGCAAACTATCACCGATAATATTGAGAATGTTCGCAACTCAAATCCAAACAAAAATCTTGTCCTACTCGGCGACATTAACGACGATCTTCTCAATCCATCTAAGCATCATCTACGTGACATCATATCTACGTTTGGCTTCCACCAGTTAATATACACCTGTGCAAAAGTTAAGCACCAGCAAAAACAATAGAACGTAGAAACATGATGGTACAACTAGGCTGCCATACTTTTTGTCCCCGCGTTAGCTGACATAATTCCAAGTACGAAATGCACATGCATGCATGACTTCACGCCGCTTGATGTCCGTGCGTGGCGGGAAACAGCACACGTGTTCAGTTATGTAAAAGTCCAGTTTGAGGTGTAGAACATTACATACAGATTTAGGCGACAAGATTAGGAATTTTGTGTTCATGACCGTGGTTTATTTGTACATAGAGAATTAGCTCTTGATTGTGAACCGCTATGGCAAGACGAAGGTTAAGTGATCATGTGAAATGGCAAATCATAGGCATGCATACCACTGGTATGTCATGCAGAGAGATTGGCAGACAGCTGAACATTAACCATACTGTAATCAGTCGTTTGATTGCAAAACATGGGCAAACTAACGAGGTGAAGGACAGGCCTAGATCTGGAAGACCGAAGAAGACTACTGCCCGTGATGATCGAGCCCTAGTACGCCTTGTTAGGAGATCTCCATTCACCAACAGCAGAGTGCTCAGCCAGCAATGGGAAACGCGCAATAGAGTGTCAATGTCTACCGTCAAAAGGAGACTGTATGCTGCTGGCATGAAAGCTAGGAGACCTGTCAGACGTCCTCTCCTCACTGCACACCACAAAGAGGAACGTCTGAGGTGGTGCAACGAAAGAAGACACTGGAACATGAGATCCTGGAGACGGGTCCACTGGTCCGATGAAAGTCGGTTCCTTCTTCATGCCACAGATGGTCGAACTCGTGTATGGAGGTCCAGACGGATGGCGTACGACCAACGTAACATCATGGAAGAAGTTCCATTTGGTGGAGGTTCCGTTATGATATGGGGGTGCATCTCATTTGATTGTAAGCTGGATCTGTTGACTGTACCTGGAACACTAAATGGACAAAGATATCAAGATTCCATACTGGATAGAGTTGTGGTCCCTCATTTTGTAAATCATGCACCTGGAACCCACCCTATATTCATGGATGACAACGCCCGACCACATCGTGCTAGAGCTGTGCATGAATACCTCCGCCAGATTGCCATCGAAACCCTACCATGGCCAGCAAGGAGCCCTGACATGAACCCTATTGAGCATATCTGGGACATTCTGGGAAACATGGTGAGAAGGAGGGATCCTCCTGTGCAGAACCTACAGGAATTAACAGACGCACTCCATCTTGAATGGCAACGAATACCACAATGGCGTATCAGTCGGTTGGTGACCAGCATGAGACATCGTGTCCAGGCCGTCATCCAGGCACAAGGTGGATATACCCGGTATTAATAATGACAGTCTCAAACTCGTGCACAGATGTTAAACTTCGTTTTCAGACACCATTAATGATAATCTAGCCACGTGTGTCAACTGTAGGGCAATAGTTGTCAGTTGTGTCAACGTAACCATATTCAGGCCTCGTTTTCAAGTTCAAACAAAAACATACAGTGTTTCCCCACCATCATAATCAGCATTCCTCTAGTTGCATTATTACCTCTTGCACTAAGATGGATGGGTACATAAATGTTTATGCTATTGCTTTCTTCATAGCACATGAATATACCCTCGCATGTGCGTAAAAATAGGGTGGTGCTTAACTTTTGCACAGGTGTATATAAGAACCAACCCGACCCATTTCAAATACATTACTTGATCCAATTATTATCAGCTGTGCCAGAATAGTAAAAGAGAGTGGAGTACTTGCGCCATTTTGTAGTGATCATACTCCAGTATATTTGGTTTTATCATCCTCCATACCTAAACGTAAAACATACACTCGCCATATATGGGACTATGCGAAAGCTGATTGGGATTTATTTAGGGATCACTTAACTAACGCACCCTGGAACAACATCTCCGATGCTAATGGCGTCGACATTTGGTGTCAGACAACCACTACAAACATTATTGCCGCTGCTAGTATTAGTATCCCAAATAAAACTATAACTATAAACCCAAACGATAAAGTCTGGATGTCCAGCAAAATAAAGCACGAAATGAGAGTCAGGGAAAAATTGTTCAAGAAATCAAGAAAAACTAACCGAGAGCAAGACGTGGCCAACTTTAAAAAACAGAGAAACCGCATCAATACATTAGTCCGAACAGCGAAAGAAAACTTCAGGAATAAATTAGCTGAAAAAATAAGGCATGGACGCACAGGTTCTAAAGAGTGGTGGAAAATATGCAAGACGTTCCTATGTGATACTAACTCTAATTTTAGCGAAATGCCGCCTCTGAAGCGCGATGACGGCTCATTCTCTTACGACTCTTTAGA
Organism: Chaetoderma sp. LZ-2023a; assembly: GCA_034401795.1. Classification (NCBI taxonomy): domain Eukaryota; kingdom Metazoa; phylum Mollusca; class Caudofoveata; order Chaetodermatida; family Chaetodermatidae; genus Chaetoderma; species Chaetoderma sp. LZ-2023a. Next base: position 13,501,547 of record CM067372.1, read on the forward strand.
AAAGGCAAGCCTCCTTAACCGGTACTTCTCTACCATCGCCAATATTGACGATGCTAATGCCAGCTTACCGCCTCTATCTATGTATACGGACAATACTCTCCACTCAATTACAATATCAAACACTGACATCTCCGATGTACTGTCCAATCTGGACACGTCTAAAGCTGTTGGCCCGGATAAATTAAGTCCGAAACTCTTATTCGAGAGCCAACAAGTATTGGTCCCAATCTTTAATTACTCACTTTCTAGTGCGCAGTTCCCCACTTCTTGGAAAATCGCTAATGTAACTCCTATATTCAAGAAAGGAGACAAGAGCTTATGTTCAAATTATCGACCAATATCACTGTTGAGTTGTCTTAGTAAAGTTATGGAGAGAACCGTTTTTAAACATATCTATAACTATATTAGACATGATATCACTCTATATCAGTCTGGCTTTCTTCCATCACATTCTACAGTAAATCAACTGCTTGATATCTACACGGATATTGCTCAAGCCCTTGACGATCAAAAGGAAATAATCTTTCTATTCTTCGATATATCTAAAGCCTTTGATCGAGTATGGCATCGCGGCCTCCTACAGAAGCTTAGGAATTTTAGTATCTGTGGAAATCTACTTACATGGTTCGAAAATTATCTTGGAAACCGATACCAGCGAGTAGTTATAAACAGCAATGAGTCCACCCTACTTCGTTTACATGCTGGAGTGCCACAAGGCTCTGTGCTTGGTCCTTTGTTATTCTTAGTTTTTATTAATGACATGCCCAGCAATATAATTCACAATATTAGACTTTTTGCTGATGACACGTGCCTATATGTAATGTCAGATGATCTAAAAGAACACACTGCCATACTCGATTACGATCTACTGACCATGATGCATTGGGCACACATGTGGCTCGTCGAGTTTAATGCCTCGAAAACTACATCTCTAATTTTTTCCCTGCGCAACGAGCCCACATCCTTTTCAATCAACTTCAAAGATTCTGAAATTCTACCATCAACTGATCATAAGCACCTTGGCATTACCTTTAATAACAAAGGGAATTGGCTTAACCATGTGAATAATCTCATAGCAAACGCTCAACACAAACTCTCCTTACTTAAAGGTCTAAAATATATTCTAGACCGTAAATGTCTCGAGATCATGTACAAAACATTTATTAGACCATCGTTAGAATATGCAGATGTTGTGTGGGATAATATTCCACAATATCTTGTAATTCGGCTAGAGGATATCCAAAAAGATGCTCTCAGAACGGTATGTGGAATGACACGTAGTGCGAGCACTGAAGACCTGTACTTAGAAACAGGCATCGAAACCTTGTCAATCAGACGTGAATTTCATAGATTATCTATGCTATTTAAAATTATTAACGGGATGACCTGTGAGGTTCTGGTCAACCATCTTCCAACACTATCCCAAGTACGAAATCCTTACAATATCCGTCATCCAAATTTCTTCACTCCATTCCGCTGCCATACTGAGCTCTTCTATGGATCCTTTTTCCCAGTAACGATCCGCGCCTGGAATATGCTTCCTGTGCCGGTGAGAGATTCTGTCACTCTTCTAGAATTTAAAAGCAAACTCAAGGCTATGTCATCAATACGACAACCCCCTGAGTGGTATTACGTAGGCCCGAGGTTTGCCAACATAATGCTATGCAGGCTCCGAAATGGTTGTAGTTCTTTAAACCGACATCTATTTGACAACTTTCTGTCGGAATCTGCCAGTTGTTCTTGTGGGCACAATGATGAATCTACACACCACTACCTCTTACATTGTGCCCTTTTTAACGAGCAAAGAGTCGTTTTCCAAAATCAGCTTGCCTTGAACGATATTTCTCTTGCTAATCTTACGGTCAACCAGCTTCTATACGGGACTTACACTACCAACTTGGAAATGAACAAACTGATCTGTAATACGGTATGTCAATACATAATTAACACCAACCGCTTTCAGTAGCTTCCTGTTTGCGAACTTATAGTTTAAGGGGTAAATGGACAGCAGCCCAACACGTACAGGTCGGGGCGAAGGCAGCACCTAGAGCTCACCTCGGCTATTCTTCCATTTGATCTTATTCCTCGCTCTCTCTCTATCTCTCACCCTCTCCCCCCCCCCCTTTCCCCCTCTCCCTTTCTATCTCGGTCTTTCTTCCTACTCTCCCCCACCTCACACTCAACATTCACATACTTATGCACACCAATAGACTACAATTAATTAAACTATTATGATTTGCCGCCATTTTGTTGTAAAAAAGTTTTGAATAATCTGTATGTGTATGGGAGACACGGGCATAAGACTCTAAGTCTTATCGTGCTTCCATCTGAACAAATAAATCACGTTTAAACCAAAGCGGTTATTAATCCTACCGGTTTTAACATAATAGATGAATCCAGATTTAGCTATGCCAGCCCAATTTTACCCAAGCTCCACCCGAACGTCGCCCGTGCTGGGATAGATCGATCCCTGAACTCTCTGACTATCTATTTTCCAGTAAACGATACAGGTAATCTGTTGAATATTTTGAAACTAATTTGACTGTGTCCTGTTGCTGCCATAGGTCAAATCAGCATGTTTATTAAATAGTAAATATGTACAATTCGTACAACAACACATAGTTCGTCATCAATTAAGCGTTCGTGATTAAATTATCTACGTCATTTATGACATCAGTGATTATGGCAACGCATTTGATTATGACGTCATATGATTGATGGATGAACTGGAATCCTTCATTGTACATATAAAAAGTAAAAGATATCTAATGGACATAGTTAATCTCAAATTGATACACTCTTCATCTGGGCTGGACTAAAGTATTACGCGTCAGGATACATTAATAGTCTTGAATAGCGGAGGTCCTAGACATTACCACATAGACTCTGAATGAATGAATTTATTATGTGAAGAGGAGTTTGTCTTTGCACGCCATATCATCAGAAAGTTTTGGAAAAACCTCCTGGAAAAGTTCATAATTCTGCACTGTTAGCCAGTTCTTCCAATCTCCAATCACACCTGAAAAAATAATACAAATAATACCTAGATGTTACTGAATTAGGATCAGGCTTTCCAAGAACGAGTGTCCTGGTCCAAACAAGCCGCTGACCCGCATTGAGTTACTATTGCACTAAATTACACCGCAATTTAAACCGTTACTATGATAAACCACAATCATTATATTATTTAAGTCATACATCATCGGAAAGCGCATTCAATTGCCCAAATATTAATACATTATTTTGTATATTTTTGTAAGGTTTTCACTGAGTTATATGCGTGTATAAAATACACCATTCGACGTAGATTCAGTAAATCAAGTGGACAATTGGAGATAATTTAAAATTGCAAGCAACTGTATTAAATTTTACGAAACTATAAAAACTAATACAGAAATGTATAGAAAATCGGCTTAGCTTTCCAATGACGTATGCCTTCAATAATATTATGAACATGGTTTTTCATATAAGCTGCTGTTGTATCTAATTCCCATCGTAAAGTAATGCTAGTTGCACGTCGGCTATCGGGTATACCAGCCAAAAGTTGTATGCACAATGCATTCTGGGAAGGTATTTTCCCAAAATATGCTAATGCGGGAAAGGTCTTTACGAATGGAAAATACCTTTTCGAAAGCTGGCAGCATTCGCGTCTCCACGAAATACCTCGTTTGTACCTTCATCCACTCGAAATAATCTGGGCATAAAGCATACTAACATCTGTAGGTCAGACTAATGACTGAGTGTTCTAGAAGATGAGAATCAACAGGTCACTCGTATTTGATACCAACCAGACACAACCTCAATGGAAGAAGCCAATTTTAGTTATGCCCCGCCAATCTCTAGCTAAGCTCCATCGATCCTTCGCCGGTAATGGGATCGATCGAACCCTGAACTCCATGACTATCCATTTCCACAAAACTATACGTGCGTAAGCTGTTGAGTATTTTAAAACTAATTTCACTGTGTGGAGTTGCTATAGCTCCTTTTCTAATTAGTTTCAAAATATTCAACATCATGTTTATTAAATAGTAAAGACATACAATTCGTACAGCAACGGTTATCCCGTCATCAAGTATCCGTTCGTGACAAACTTATCTACACCATTCTTGACGTAATATATTATGACGTCACCCTACACGTCACGGAGTTGATTATGACGTCATATGATTGATGGATAAACTGTAAAGGTCCATACGCCAATAGTTCTATCAAACTGATAATGATGATGATGATGATGATGATGTACTCAGCCTGCCAAATATAAAATTAACTGATCATATCAAGTTAATGTTGTTTTTTGCAAATTTTTACCCTTCCATAGGATCACTACAAGGAGATGGTTTAGTACCAGTGCTCTTCACCTTATACCTTGCTGCAGCTCTAATATATGTTCAATAACATTCCACAAGAGTAAGAGTGGTTTACATACCATAGTGCCAATACAATCTTATTTTATTTAATAACCTTTTCATGACGAAGCTGGTCAAACAGGCCTCTGCAGTGGTCTTGAGAAATGTCCATTTTGGGGCAACAGAAGCGTATTTTCAAATATTTACCACTGGAATGACTGGACAGTCATTCAAGTCGTAAATCTTTTTAAAAAAAGTTTTCTCTTCGCTTGCAAATGGCCATTCAACAAACAATTACTTCAAATTTCTTGACCAAGTTTAGTCCTTAAATTGTTAAATAGTAGATAGGAACATTAAACACTTGCCATAAACGCAAACACAGTGAAATACTAAGAGACTTACTCTGACTAAGTCTTCATACATTTGTAACATTATTGGTACATCCGGGTTCCGTGCCGTATATTCCTCCCAAGCTTTTATGTGAGTGTACCAGCCCGTGCATGGGAAACACGTTGCTGAAAACAAACGTGAAACAAGCTCAATCAGACATTGCAGACATTGCAGACTCTTACCATCCCGTTTTTGCCACATTGTAAAAAGGCTTTAGATTTTCAGGATATTTTCGTATTGTACCCAACATTGTATCGTATGCCACATTATTTATTGTGTTAAAATTTGGCCCAAATCGGACCAACAGTCTCCGCGTTATCCATCTGTATCTGTATCTGTATCTGTATCTGTAGGGTTACGTCGTAGAAACCTATGCTGGCATAGGTAATGACGGAAGAGAGAGAGAGAGAGAGAGAGAGAGAGAGAGAGAGAGAGAGAGAGAGAGAGAGAGAGAGAGAGAGAGAGAGAGAGAGAGAGAGATTAAATTATACTGTCTGCAGCCTTCGACTGTGTGATCCATAGATCAAGAATTTGATCTAAACCGGACACGTGTTCCTTTAGTCTAAGGCCGTGTTCTCACTAGGAAGTTAGTCATGAATAACACTCTACATCAGTATGCCGTTACGCCGGTTAAGTTTCCAGTGAGAACACAGTCACTATTTCGGTAAATACCATGTATATCGGTTAGCGTTCTCATTGAACTGGCTCTTGTACAGGAATAAATACTTCGCGAACGCGACCTATTCTCTCAAAATTTGCCAGGTAGCGTTACTGTCAGTTTTTTCTCTCACTGTCTGGCAGGTAGCGCTACGATTAGCATTTATCTCGCTCTCCACCAGGTAGCACCTCCGTCGAGTCCGGCCTATCTTCCAGCAATGTGAATGCAAAACGATATATCGGCTATAAATTAGTTAAACACGATTAGGCAATGAACTCGTTCTATTCAGTAAAGGTTTTATAGTTGTTAAAGTGTTTGGATATGTGAGAGTAAGAATTGAAACATTCTATTTAAAACATTAACCCCGCTTGTGTCAACTTAACCCTTTAATGGTCAAACTGACAAAAACAACTTTGCTGTGGTTCTATTTGAAAGGCTTAGCGAAGAGTATTTTTGAATATTTACCACTAGAATGACTGGCTCGGTATTCAAAAATACTCTTCTCTTGACCTGCAGATAGACACTACCTAAGCAAAGACTTTATTTTCTTTACCATTACCCCTTTAATGGTCAAACCGGTGAAAAACAGTCAGTGGTAAATTAACATAAAAAATAGTCGTCTAAAATTAAAATATCTTGAAAAATATTGAGCATGAAAATGTGTAATTGATATATGAAGTAGCCTAGTATTATGAGCGCTTTGGGGCGCTGTTGATACAAGAGAGGTTAACGGATCTTTAAATAACCGAGGATAAACTGTCTTTGTTTGCTTCAATGAGTTTCAAACTGGATGCCATGGCAATACGTTTAGCAGTTTCATTACACTGATGGTGATCAATGAGGGCGTGCAGCAATGATCAATGGGTGATACATCTTCTGAACCAAATGCCAGCATGTAGCAGACATATGTAGATTCTCTCTTCCACAGCCCATAATTTACGTATTTCATGTCCCGCCCATCTCTAGCTAAACTCCACCCACACCTCGCTCGTGTTGGGATCGATCGATCTCTGATCTCCCTGACCATCCATTCCCAGAAAGCTATACAGGTAAGCTATTGAATATTTTTGATCTAATTTGACTGGGCGCTGTTGCTGCCATAGCGTCCAGAGAAATTAGTTTCAAAATAGTCAACAGTATGCGTATTAAATATTAGAGACATACAATTTGTACAACGTGTCGCATTATTAAGAGTTAAAGACGGGCCAAATAGAATTATTCATGACGTAATGATTATGACGTCATCATACACATCACTCAGCTGATTATGACATCGTATGATGGCAGATGATAGATGGATACTCGGGAAAGGTGAATTACGGTACTAGCTAGTTATCCGGGCATAAGCGTTATCCACTTGCTCATCATAGTGACTCATTTATATCCAGGAGGTAACATGTTTGTAGTAGCATGGATTGGCTTCATGCAGAACTCTGCTCGCTCAGTAATGAAATTGCCAATTGAATTTTATGTGCATGAACAAAGGTGTGCTTGTATTATGTGACTGCGTTCATCTTCTGCCCATTTGTACATATTGAAGATTTCTGATGTCTATCCTGTTTCTCTGCTACGTATACGTCTTTATGAGATATACTTGACTATGAAGTCTCTTCGGTTTTGGGTAAGGTTTGTATGTAAGGTTGCTGCGACAACCCACCTTACCGAGAACGAAAGAAATAGATATCAGCTCGCCTCGTTTATAGATGAACTTTAACAATACTTGTATTTGATATCCGGGCCTGATCTGACTGACTACTAGAACTTGCAGGTAAGCTACGGTGATCTTCCGTAGTCTCCAGAGTCAACAACAAACTTTGCGCCAAACTTTTGCCTTGTATTGATATCACAAGGTGATCGGTTTATTCGCTAACTTAACTGTACAGTAATTCTAGTCGGTAACTTTTACTGTTACCAGTTTACGGATTTACGGCAGATTTAATTCAATGTTTCCTAATCTTTCACAATGAACTAGCATTACTCCCAGCTGCTCTGGTTTGCTATACTATTCAAACTAGCTCTTGCCTACTTAAAACCATTCAGCAAGAACTTTTCAAATCAGACTAGCTCTTGCCTACTTAAAACCATTCAGCAAGAGCGTTTCACAAGGTGCGAGGCGGACCGGACCCCGAACTAAGGTTAAAGTCCCTTTTATATACCATTTTCGTTTCTATTCTCCCTCCATCTTGGTTTCGTACCGCCGGAGGTTGCTCTGATTCTCATTGGATTATGACATCACTTTGCCCAATCAAGACTCCGACCCTCCCGACTGGGGAGGGCGCCTTTTACCTAGCGCATTTGGGATTCCTGTTGGATTAGCACGTCATTTCTGACGGATGACTTGCCACAAATGACGGATGCTTATTTGATAGCAAGGCTTACTGGTGGATTAGCTAGCCTCTAATTGATATGTTTTCGATAGTAACTATCGGTTGTGCCCTTTAATGCCTACAGGACGTTACTATGTCCATGTCCTGTCCATTACCTATTAGTCGACAACTTGTAGAATGCTAGAGTTAATCGGCACACTAGTTACCATTGCACCCAGCCGCCTCTGCTTATCTTGCCACGAGAATTCGTGGGAACACAGACCGCTACGTAATTAACTAAGTCCGTTTGTCATATTTAATTCCTTAATTGACTCCAACATTCCAAACTGGTGCTAATCATCAAAAGTCATACTCGATTCAGTTTCTGTGGATTGTACCCGCGCACTAACCGACGTATCCATTGCCAGTCATCCAGCGCTGGTGATATATATCTAAATAATAAGATGCTGGTTATACATCTAAATATACAGGGTGACATAGCGCACTAGCTGACGTATCCATTGCCAGTAATCTAGCGCTGATAATATATATCTAAATAATAAGATATATAGTCGATGCTCATGCATTCAGATGCTCATGCATTCAATTATACATGGTGACATAGTCTCTTAGCTTACCTGGTATTCAAACATGTAATTTCACTGAGGTCTTATACTCGTAAATATAAGATGTGTGCAGGGTCATGACTCCCTACGCACAGTCCGATATCTACACATGCCCCTCAACCGAAGTTAATTAACCATCTCTCTAGGCCTACAGAGAGTGACAATTAACTCGTTGTGCACTATCAACAACCCTACACTGCCATACCAGACACCTCCAGACTATGTCACAATCATAACTACGTCATTACGTACTCCAACAACACTAATTAAACATGTCCAGGTAACGGAATATCATGCGCAAATGACCGTCCCCGGAAACATAGGAAAACAGCATAATCCTATACAAATTACAAACTTGTCCGGGTAATGGAATATCATGCGCAAATGACCATCTCCGGAAACACATTAATAGCATCGCTAGGATATAAATATAATATTCTTAATACGATATTATCGGTACAATATAAATCCACAGTGCAAAACCATTACAACTCATGTTCAATTATTACGAAAATATTATAAAGTCAATCCCCTACCACTGAGTGTTCCATACACAGCATATGAAATTCACTCCAAAATGTCATTGGGATGAGTCCAATCGATCACCAAGATCCACATTAGGTTCCCCAATGTCATTGTATAGCTCCACGTCAATCCAGTGGTCAGTCGTTGGGTCGATCTCAGTCCTGGCAACAGCATTAGGCGATGACCCAGCCAACACTTCCACCATTACCGGCAGGGATGCAGTTCCCCACGGTCGCGGAGGATGAATATGACATGGCGCACTACTATGGGCCGCAGGTGGCTTGCATTTGATCCAAATCCACATGCGGTTCAAAATACCACATATATATAATATAAGCACTATCACAATCACCACAACGGAGGAGCCCGTTGAATATGATACGAAAGAGCGTACTCCAATGCCATCGACCATCACTGGGTCGATCGCGGGCAGTGGTGCTAGCAGCACGTACTTGGACTTTTGTAAATGGTTCCAGGGTTGCATTTTTAAATGATTCACAATCATGGACTGGTTCAGAACTCCGGTCACATCCAAGTGGGGCATGTCAATGGCCAGGCTAACCCGAGTGTACGTCCGACTGTAAGACGCAACAGGCTCGAATTGCTGGCCCTTCCCACTATAACCACATTCACCAGACATTAATGCATACACTCCATTACTCACCACACACCAGTCGGTCAGTTGTCCGTCGCAGTGTATATCCATTGTTTCACCAAACGTTTGCAACACAACGCCTATTTTCTTATTGGCAAATAATTTGCTCGCGGTTATGTTTGATTCCGTTGAATATTACATGTACTATCCGTGGTGTTTGTCAATATACTAACAATGCAGGGCTCGTGGGTCTTATCGACCCTTAGCTGACCCCCGTGGAACCAAAGCCACTCGCTCCTCGTTCGGTCTGATCCAGCACTACACACTCTACTATGTCCGGTAAAACTATCATCTCCATTATTAGCTGGGCTATCCGGTCACCCCTCCATACGCGAAAGCTATCCCGGCCAAAGTTAAATAGGACCACACCTACATTCCCACGGTAATCCTGATCGATCACTCCCGCATCCACATCTATGAAATGCTTAGCAGCCAACCCCGACCTAGGCGCTACCCGTCCATAACACCCCTTCCGTACCGCAATTTGAAGGTCCGTTTTCACGACCATCTTGTCCCAAGCCGGTATCACATATCTGGCCACAAACTGTGACCTCCGCGTTGGCGGATACGCGTTGCTGGTTATCCGAGCGAACTCGAGCTTAACGGATTCCCACGCCATGTTATAAGTATTCCTATCCGAAGCACTGACGCTAAACTATTGCGATGCTTACTGGTACAAACTATAGGCAGAAGGATAACTATCAGCGACTATGTCGCCTTATAACTGCCTCTATACGATCGATGAAGTCATTGTACAGGGCGCGGCCGAACGCGCCAATCCTGAGTCTCTTGCTGTCAGACTCGACATCAGGAACATGACTGCGCTTGCGCATAAAGTAACGGGGCGTTGGCCGCATTTCCATTGGTTCCGGCACATCCTCGGGTACCTCCTCTGAGGTGTCTGTCATACCAGCCAGTGGAGTCACGTGAGTTTCCATCGGTGTCTCATGGTTTCGAGTCTCACTCGTACCAGGTTGACTGATGTTATTATCAACCATCCTACCCACCTTACTCACCCTCGGTTCATCATCAGATGCTGGTCGCTTCCTACGAGCTCTCTGACCAAGGGTTGCCTTAGGGTCAGGTTTTGGCCCTTCTTCGGCCCTTGGGAGCATCATCACCCCTGGATGATGGCTATCTTTCGTACCCTTCACAGGGTTACGAACAGGGCATGGCCGTACCTTGTCCCAGCACATTTCTGAGTCGACTATGCGTAACTTAGATATATTCAGTACGCGCACCTTCCCAGACCTTTGATGCCTGACATGAGCCACTGGCCCATTGATCTTAAAGATCTCATATTCGGGGTCACTGTGAGAGGTCAACTTCATGCGTTCCTCCGCCTTTACGACCACCGAATCACCCACCTTAAACACACCAGCGTTTGCACGCTTGTCAATCTGCTCACGGTGGACCTCACGGGACCTAGCATTTTGAGACGGGACCTAACATTTTGAGATGTCTTAGCTGGAATCGGATACGCTTCTGCCCACGCAGAACAGTGATCGACTATCGTCATGATATACACATTACCTTTATTCGACTCCAACAGTGGACCTACCAAATCCATACCGATTATCTGACTCGGATAAATGACCATGGGCATCTCACTGTACCTCGGTCGAGTCGTGACAGGTCGGTTAACCTGGCACGTCGTGCACGTCTCTAGCATACGTACCACGTCTTTCCTTAAAGACGTCCATACAAATGAATCTCTTACCATACCGATAGTCTTCTTTAGACCTTGGTGACCAGCTTGTTCATGAGCTTTCCGGAGCACTTTCTCGCAGAACAGGGTAGGTAAGACAATTCTGGGGTACTCAGCGTCCAACGCTGAAGGCGTAATTAAAGAATACAGAATACCGTTCTTGACCATGTACTCCTCCGGGGTGTTCTTAAACAACTCTGGGTATTCCTTGGTTTGTTCGGTACACAACTCGTCGTAGGGAATGTCAAATACCTCTAGGGGGACGTGCGGCAACACACCCTCGTCTACATCCGGTATGACAAAATCGCCTGTGTCTAGGGTGGCGATTTCCACTGGACGACGTAACCTGGACAACATGTCCGCTCGAATATTCTTCGAGCCTTGGATGTATTCAATCTTACATCCATACTCGGCAATCAGCACCGCCCAGCACTGCACTTTCGTGTTTTTAACCTCTCCCACAAACAAACTCTTTAGGGGTTTGTGGTCAGTATACATGGTGAACTGCGTGCCGAATAGATAAGGCCTAAGCTTCTTCAATGCGTATATCACAGCATAAGCTTCCTTCTCTATTACAGGCCAGTTTAGCTGACTGTCCTTCAGGGTAGAGCTTACATACTGTATCACCCTTTCTATACCCTTATCATCTACCTGTACCAATATCGCACCTATCGCATAGGTAGACGCATCAGTATAAAGCTTATACGGAGCATTTAAATTCGGATAGGTGAGAACCGTCTCACTACACAGCAAGTTTTGTAATTTCTTAAACGCTTGCTGTTCCTCCTTACCCCATTCAAAACGTTTATATTTCTTAGTCAATTCTATCAAAGGCGTAGCAATTTCGGCATAGCCTTGCACACAAGAGCGGTAATAACCTGTAGCTCCAAGGAAACTTCTCACCTCACCCACATCGCGTGGTGGTGACATTTCTCTTATGACCTTGACCTTCTGAACCTGAGGAGCCACTCCTTGTGCAGAAACATGATACCCCAACAAGTCCACAGACTTACGGGCAAACTCGCATTTCTTTTTCTTAACCGGCAAATTGTATTCTTGAATCCTACGCATAACCGTACGCAAATGTTGTGCATGTTCATCCGGGTTTCTTGAATATATGACTACATCATCGACGAAAACATGCAAATATTTTCCCACGAATTCTCGGAAAATATCGTTCATTGCCCTCTGAAATACGGCACCTGAGTTGCAAAAACCATAAGGCATCCGAATCCATTCGAACAAACCTTCACTGCAGACGAACGCTGTTTTCTCTATGTCTTGGCTGTCCATTGGTATCTGCCAATAGCCAGACTTCAAGTCCATAGTCGAAAATATCATTGCGCTGCGCATCGAGTAAAAAATATCCGTTATATTCGGTAATGGATAACTGTCTTTACGACATACAGAATTCAACTTCCTGTAGTCGACACAAAACCTCGTGTCCCCATCCTTCTTAGGCACTAACGTAATGGGCAACGCCCAGGGCGATGACGATGGTCTTATGACGCCCGCTGCCAGCATCTCGGCCACTTGAATCTTGACCACATATTGCTTGGCGAGCGGTAGACAGTAGGCTTTCTGCCTTATAGGAAACGCATTTCCTGTTGCTACCGTACATTTTACTTTGGGAATTAAACCTAAAGTGTTTGGACGAGCTGTATCAAAGTTATCCACAAAGTCCTCAAGCACTTTGTCAATAGCTTTATATCTGGTCGTTTCCTTGCAACTCTCATATACATAATCTATTTGCTCCCTATAGGGATACCTAAAGGGATATATCTGGCCAAACCATACTACTACTTTGGCCTGATAGTCAATCTTTGCATTTCCCAAGTGCAAAGCATCGGCACCAAGCAAACATTCCTGCCGCATTCTCGCTACTACCATACTCGGAATAGGACGGGCGTCTTTGAATTTTACCTGGTTCTCCCCCAAAGGTTCTATTGGGGAACCATTTACTGCCAAGAGCGTCTTCGCTCTCTTCAATGGCCTAGCATTCAACATGCTACGCCATATATCCTTGCGACTCAAGGATGTACTAGCACCAGTATCCACTAAGGCATGCAAGTACTCACCCTGATCCGTTGGACCGGGAGGATGAATTGTGTCCGACACCGTATGAATAACGGCCCATTTCATCCGTCCCCTCACCGGTCAACACAAAACCGTCGCGGTCTTCATATTCGTCACTATCCCGTAAACGATTGTTCAAGTCCTTTCTGACATTCCTGGGAACAGTCGTGTGGTGTGATAGTTCTTTCCTGCTGTCGTCGGTCGACGACGTCAATGTCAAGATTATCGTCGGTGCGAGGACGCTTGATCGCCCGGCAGCCGGTTGGACCCTTTTGTTGGGTCCATGCAGGACCATTCTGTGGCGGATGTCCGTACTGTGGGCAGTCTCTCACGTAGTGGCCGTCTTTGCCACACCCAAAACACTTCACCGTTACGGCAGGAGTCATCTTCCGGTTCATATACGCTCCAAAACAATTCTGGGCCATGTGTTCTTCTCTCCCGCACTGGAAACAGGTCATCGGCGGCGCCCGTCGCGGTTGTCGGGGTTGCTGGGCAGCCTGTCTGCTGGCATTCTCCCTCGGCTGTACTGCTTGATGGCAGTCGCTTTTGTAATGGCCGGTCCAGCCACAGTTAAAGCAGGTAATGTGCTGCAGATCTCGTCCCGTTCTGTCTGGTCGGGGCAAGGGTGGCGTGCGTGGCTTAGCCGGCAGGGCGGCCTTCTTTTCGGGTTTGGCGGCCCTGGTTACCGGCTTCTGTTCTCGTCACTGACCAAGCCACACAGTTGCTCGATCATCTTGCTCTGCTGATCAGTTTGCTTCTTCAAGGTTCGCACCACATTCCACATCTCTCTTTCCTCCTCCGGGCCTACCATATTCACCTCCATGCTTTCCTCCTGGCGCTCCACTATTTTCATCGCCCGGAGCAGATCGTCGCACGTGGCTTCTTCTTCCGCAATTTCGATCGCCCGGCCCAACGTGGTGGCCTTCTTCCTGACGATTCGCTTGCTCAGGCGGTGGTCAGACAAGCCCTTCAGGTAAATACCCATCATGGTCCGACGGTTGTCGGCGTTCTTGACAGGGTATGCTCTAGCGCTCATCTCTCTACACCGCCTGTTGAAGGTGATGACGGTTTCGTTCCGCCGTTGCCTCACCCCCCCTAAATCGTACTTTATACGTTCGCCTTCGTTGGCTGATATGAAGTTTACCGTGATATAATCATGGAACTCATTAAATGTGACGTCTTCTCGGACTTTGCCCATCAAGAACCCATCTATGGCCCTCGATAGCTGCCCGCATGCCGCTCGGGTGATGACATAGGCAGGTATGCCTTCGAGTCTCCCCTCGTTTGCGACCCATGCTCTCCGGGTCTCGTCCAAAAAGGTTCGCACCTCCTCCGGCACGACACCGTCGCAGGGCTGAATTCGGTAGATCGTGTCCCTGATTTCCCGGCGGTACACCCGCTCAGCCTCCCGATGATTACTGCTTTCCACAATGGCCCCCGCCATCGCTACTCCCATCGTCTGCATAGCGGCGATGGTCTCCGGTCGAAGCTGGGGTGCCAGTGGTACCTCCATGGGTGGCATGGCCGGGTCAGTGCTCCTCTTGGGTCCCGTTGCCATTCTGTGTCTACTTATAATGAAGGCCAATAATGATTCTTCGGAGACGGGGTTGCTCGGGGCAGACTACCTCGGTGGTGATCTTTACAGTGGAACCCTTGCAATACTCGCGATGTTGGGTGATTCTGGTGCTGTCGGCCAACTTAGCCGCGTCTAGGAATGTCTTTACACGGTCCGCTACGTCGTTTAATACGATGGCTGAATTGGAGAGCGGCGTCTCTGGTTGGGCCATATACTAGTTACTCACGGTTGACTCCGGATCCTGGCTGGTGAAGCCACTGAAGATTTCTGATGTCTATCCTGTTTCTCTGCTACGTATACGTTTTTATGAGATATACTTGACTATGAAGTCTCTTCCGTTTTGGGTAAGGTTTGTATGTACGGTTGCTGCGACAACCCACCTTACCGAGAACGAAAGAAATAGATATCAGCTCGCCTCGTTTATAGATGAACTTTAACGATACTTGTATTTGATATCCGGGATGACTACTAGAACTTGCAGGTAAGCTACGGTGATCTTCCGTAGTCTCCAGAGTCAACAACAAACTATGCGCCAAACTTTTGCCTTGTATTGATATCACAAGGTGATCGTTTTATTCGCTAACTTAACTGTACAGTAATTCTACAAAGTCGGTAACTTTTACTGTTACCAGTTTACGTATTTACGACAGATTTAATTCAATGTTTCCTAATCTTTCACAATGAACTAGCATTACTCCCAGCTGCTCTGGTTTGCTATACTATTCAAACTAGCTCTTGCCTACTTAAAACCATTCAGCAAGAACTTTTCAAATCAGACTAGCTCTTGCCTACTTAAAACCATTCAGCAAGAGCGTTTCACAAGGTGCGAGGCGTTCCGGACCCCGAACTAAAGTTAAAGTCCCCTTTATATACCATTTTCGTTTCTATTCTCCCTCCATCTTGGTTTCGTACCGCCGGAGGTTGCTCTGATTCTCATTGGATTATGACATCACTTTGACCAATCAAGACTCCGACCCTCCCGACTGGGGAGGGCGCCTTTTATCTAGCGTGTTTTGGATTCCCTGTT
The DNA here is from genome assembly GCA_034401795.1 of Chaetoderma sp. LZ-2023a. NCBI lineage: Eukaryota > Metazoa > Mollusca > Caudofoveata > Chaetodermatida > Chaetodermatidae > Chaetoderma > Chaetoderma sp. LZ-2023a. The sequence goes on from CM067372.1 coordinate 13,517,443, forward strand.
GGATTGACTTGCCACAAATGACGGATGCTTATTTGATAGCAAGTCTTACTGGTGGATTAGCTAGCCTCTAATTGATATGTTTTCGATAGTAACTTTCGGTTGTGCCCTTTAATGCCTACAGGACGCTACTATGTCCATGTCCTGTGCATTACCTATTAGTCGACAACTTGTAGAATGCTAGAGTTAATCGGCACACTAGTTACCATTGCACCCAGCCGCCTCTGCTTATCTCGCCACGAGAATTCGTGGGAAGACAGACCGCTACGTAATTAACTAAGTCCGTTTGTCATATCTAATTCCTTAATTGACTCCAACATTCCAAACTGGTGCTAATCATCAAAAGTCATACTCGATTCAGTTTCTGTGGATTGTACCCGCGCACTAACCGACGTATCCATTGCCAGTCATCCAGTGCTGGTGATATATATCTAAATAATAAGATGCTGGTTATACATCTAAATATACAGGGTGACATAGCGCACTAGCTGACGTATCCATTGCCAGTCATCCAGCGCTAATAATATATATCTAAATAATAAGATATATAGTTGATGCTCATGCATTCAGATGCTCATGCATTCAATTATACACGGTGACATAGTCTCTTAGCTTACCTGGTATTCAAACATGTAATTTCACTGAGGTCTTATACTCGTAAATATAAGATGTGCGCAGGGTCATGACTCCCTACGTACAGTCCGATATCTACACAATGTCCATCTGAATCTTGCCTGATACAAATCTCAAAGAGCTTTTGAACTTGCACTCGCGATGGATCTTTCTACTTCATCCATCCATCATATGACGTTATAATAAACTACGTGACGTGTAGAGTGACATCATAATGAATGACGTCATTATGACATCATGAATGACGTAGATAAGTACGTCACGACCGTATATTTGAAGACGGGTTATGTGTTGTTGTACGAAGTGTATGTCTTCACTATTTAATTAATATTATGTTGAATATTTTGAAACTAATCTATGGCAGCAACGGCGCCCAGTCAAATTAGTTTCAAAATATTCAACAACATGTTTATTAACTAGCAGATGCATACAATTCATACGACGCGTCGAAATATTAAGAGTTAAAGACGGGCCAAATAGAATCATTTATGACGTAATGATTATGACGTCATCCTACACGCCACTTAGCTGAGTATGACGTCATATGGCATCAGATGATAGATGGATACTCTAGAAAGGTGAATTATATGATAATGTGCAAGAAGAAGGTTGATCCTATGTTTTGCTTGCACAGGGCGTATGTGTGGGTATACCGTGTGAACGTGTTCCCAGGCAGCCATCATATTCGCACCCGTGGCAATCAGTATGGGATACACTTTTGTGGAGCAAAACCTAACCCTGACCTAGACCTAACTCTAACCCTAACCCTTGACATAATGACAGCTGTAACCCCTCTTATGTCTATTTATTTCAACTAGCCCTTTAATTTCCAATAATTAAAAAAAAAATCTTGATATTTGCAGCCACAAAGGAGTATTTTTTTAAATTTATAATGTCAATCTACAAAAGAAATTGATTTCTGTTATCCTTCAATTGGCCATTTATCAAAAGCGTAATGGTCAAGAAAATTCAGATTTCTGCATATCCAGTGTCCAATCGCATACCAAGAAGAGTATTTTTTTAAATCGACGACTGGAATGACTGGCTCAGTTACCGAACCCGTCAGTCCAGTGTGAAATTTTCAAAAATATCCTTCCCTTTTCCTGCAAATGGACATTTTTCAAGATCACTGGAGATGCCGTTTTTGACCAACTTGACCATTGAAGGGTTAAGTTAGTTTTAACATAAATAAACATTTATCAAGTTAAATAAGATAGTAATGTATCTTTTCTTGAGATTATCTTGACAAAAAGACGAAACAGATAATTGATCAAAACGCTTATTAATCATTCAGGATCTTTCGTCTTTCTTTCTTTCTTTCTTCTTCTTCGTAAAAAATCTTTGGACCGCATCTCCTCCTACACTTTGCATCCGATCAACTCCAAACCTGGTCAATTTCTCCTACCTAGTCTGGAATCGTGGGCTATTACAAAATTGGGATCTGCCCAATAGTGTTCGAGCTACCCACCTTTGAGTCGGCAAAAAAGTCCCATAGGAAATGTATGGGTATTTTCAATATTGATTTTTGAAGCGAGACCACACCTAGCGTTTTGATCGAATCACTACCATACTTGGAGAGGATGTTACCACTGGCGATTTGTTTTTGAATTTTTTTTTCAAATGGCCGCCAGACCTTTGCCCACTCAATGCATGGAAAAACGTCCAATAGGAAATGTATGGGGATTTTCAAATCGACGTTTGAAGTGCTACTACACCTAGAGTTTTGATCTGATCACTACCATACATGGGTAGGATGTTATCACTGATTATTTTCGAAAAAATTGGGGTTTTTTTTCAAAATGGCCGCCATGTAAAAGATTTGGTCAAAATTACCAGTTTTCGTCTTGCAAAAATGAGCTCACGATGAAAAATGTTGAAATTTGTTTAAATTTTTTTTTCAAAATGACGACCGTTCAAATGTACGAATTTTCGGGTTTTTTTTGTTTTTTTAAATGAACTGTGGTGAAAAAAATTATTTTCTTGACTCCGATCGACTTGAAATTTGCTGAACTTCTAGGTCTCATATTGACTTTAGTTGGTCTCAAGCTTAACCTTCAAACATTCGAAGGTTTTCAGGAAATCAGCTTTTCCATGCCACATATAGCATGGATCTTTGATCCGTGACTACACCTATATATTTTTCTATTAGCAGCAGACGTGTTCAATGGGGTTAGAAGAGACATTGTACTATTTCTTCATTGCCAGACATCGCAGATTTACAGTTACTTCAGTAAATGTTCTCTAGTTTCGCATTGTTGTTTAAATAAAATGTCAATTTATACATGAATAAGGATTCATAATGAAAATTCCCTAATGTTCCCAAAATTCTCGCCTTCTGAAAATTCCCGAAATATTCCAGGGAAAGATTCCAAAATTCACGTCTTTGCAAGCCTAGGGGTGAATGTTATGTTAAAAAATTAAATTCTGATACCAGAATGTAGCGAGGCTATCTGTCATTCAAGTATCTGACGTCACTTCTTAGCCTGACGTCACAATCTACACGCCACGTACATCGCGAAAGTGGCAAAGGCCGGAGAGTAACCATTTAATGTGTATGTCCTTGGTGAATTTACAGTTTAATAAGCATTCTGTTGAATCTTTCGAAACTAATTTGACTGTGAACGGTTGTGGTCACCGGCAGCAAAATCTCTAAACCAAATTAGCTTCAACTGAATATTCAACAGCTTAGCTGTATAGTTAACTCGAACAATACGCTTTTGGGAATTCAGATTTCAAAATGGTAAACTCAATTCAAGCGCGTGTACAAATTGGGCCGAGCTTAGCTAGAAATGGGCAGGGCATAGCTAGAAATTGGCGGGCCATAGCTAGAAATGGGCGAGCTTTGGCGAGAAATGGTCGGGCATAGCTAGAAATGGGCGAGGCGAGTCAGAAATGAGCGGGGCATAGCTAGAAATTGGCAGTGCATAGCTAGAAATGGGCAGGGCATAGCTAGGAATGGGCAGGGCATAGCTAGAAATGGGCGAGGTATGGCTAGAAATGGGCAGGGCATAGCTAGAAATGGGCGGGGCATAGCTAGAAATGGGCGAGGTATGGCTAGAAATGGACGATGTACGGCTAGAAATGGACGATGTATGGCTAGAAACGGGCAAGGCATAGCTAGAAATGGGCGGGGAATAGTCAGAAATGAATCCCTATGTTAGTTCTATAGAAATGCAGCTAATCTTAGATTATTTTAACCATCTATAAGACTACGCTTTCTTAGAACACGACAATCGAAATATCAGTTTCTATGGAAATATGAATATCTCGATTAGTAAAATGATTATTTTGAATTGTCTTTGTTATTTTATTTTTATTAGGCTCTAGAAAAGAGGAAAATCGCACCCATTGCCATGGTAGCTCATCGAAAGTGACGTAGATCACAAGCTTGGGTATCTCTCTACTCATATCATGCATCGTAATATGATGGATTAAGTATCATTGATATATACTCGATATTGATATATTGTGATATTTAAGCTCTATCGTAATCAATATTATTTTATATGGCATAAGCCGACTCTACAATACATCCGACATTAACACATTAATGGCTAAATTTGGTCAAAAAAAGATAAATATGACCTTATTCTATGCCCATTTGCAAGCCAAGAAAAAACATTTTTGAAATTTCACCACAGGAATAACTAGCTCGTTTATCGAGCCAGTTATTCCAGTGGTAAATTTTCAAAATAGTATTCTCTTGGCCTATAAAATTGGCATTCTTCAAGACCACTACAAAGGTCAGTTTCGGCCGTTTTCGCCATATCAGAGTTACGTGAACTTACTTGTCGCTGTGATAAATTCGTTATAATAAATAGGGAACTCTTGGCAATTTTGTTCCAATCATATCCGACCACACTTTAAACGTTGACACGGAGCAATCATTTGGATTTCGAAGCGTGTAAATGAATTTTCCATTCCCAGTTTTCATAAGCTGATCAAGAAACTAGCAGGGTAGCAAATGGGAGCATAGGACCCTGCGAGGCCCAGTTTGCTGGGTGCCGTTCGGGTAGAAATAAGTCGGGTATATATTCTCCGTCATTGCATCAGATGGTTTGTTCGTATTGCCCTACATCATATAGCGGATAAGCTGCCACCTCATGTGTGTACCTGGAAAGACAAGACCGATACATTTCATGGGAACGAGTTAACCCTTACCTAGCGAAGCCGAAGCCGGCCTAAACATGCCTCTGCAGTGGTCATGGGGAATGCCCATTTGCAGTCACAGAGAAGGCTATTTTTGATAACTTACCACCGGACTGACTGGCTCGAGAATAGAGCCAGTCATTCCAGTTGTACTTTTTTAAAAGTATTTCACTCTTGGCCTGCAAATAGCTTTCAATATGTACATAATTAGATTTTCTTAGCCCCTGCTACAAGTGCTAGGCCTCAAAGTAGATCTAAGATCTCTGATCTTGGGTCGGGCGCAGGGGTGTAACACTTTATCTGGGTACCAAGCCAGGTATTTGGAGCGAGTGGCCAACCATAGCACCAAACAACTCATCTTTCATGACAGTTACTATTATGAATATCCGTCATTGACCACTTCAGCTGTCATGCACCAAATAAGGAAAACGGTCTAAGATTACTGTCATGAGAAAGATGAACGCAAGAAGAAGAAGAAGAAGAAGAAGAAGAAGAAGAAGAAGACTTTTCATATACTTTATTACACTCATTCCATTTGACAAAAACTTTAAAATATCATACGATTACATAAAACATAAAAACTCAATACAGTGTATGAATATAAAACATGAGCATATCAAAATGTATCATAAACTTCAAGATATAAGCAAAAATAAGCAACGTATAAAACCTTGAAAGATAACAATTTATAAAAGCCCATTAAAAACAAGATTATCATTTTCAATCGTGCACAAAAAACTGTCAAACGCCCAAAAGTGTTCGAAAACATCCATGGCCCCCTTGTTTCGATAAAACTGAAATTCTATTTGAATTCGTGAGTGCAATCTCGAGAAACATTCTCGGAATGGATCAGTTCGTGTATTGTCATCCAAAAGATGTTGTCTGCTAACATAGATAGACATTTTACAGTTGGACAAAAGCCAATTAGACAAACGGTGTCTAATTTTTCGTTTGGATTTGGCTGAGCATTGGGGACGACAGGGAAAACCTCTCAAATAATCAGCCATGTCAAAAACATCGGTCTCCAATAAATACAACACGGATCCTTTTACAGCTAAAAGTAATGGCTGAATACGTGAGCACGTTAAAACATTTGAGTAATGTCCTCCTGTTCACCACAGTGAGGGCAGTGATCATTAGGACGATAACCTGCTTTGTAAAGAAATATACCTGTTCCCAATGCTCCATGTAGAATTTTCCATGATAAATCACCCACAAAGCGTGTACATGGAAATTCGTAAAAACAACGACAATTAGTCACAGAGGAAATATCTAACAACAAAACATCTGCCCATACATTAATACTATTGTTACGTATACTATTTGCATAACGTTTTAACAATGACATTCTACACAATTCTTTCGGGCAGTTAGATGGAAATGATACAGTACATTTAAAAAGGTCATTAGTAAACGAAAGGTCAATTTGATGCAGGGAACTAGGGACATTATCTGGACGATTAATCTTGTGCCGCCATTCCAATCGCAAACTTTTCCATAACGTATTAAGGTTATTATCTAGTAACCGCTTAGAATGATTGGGCAATTTATTTGACAAAACATCAACAGACACTTTCTGGTGACAATCAACAATATCAGCTACTGTAGTGATATTGGCACTTATAAAATCTTTTAAATAAAAGGTTAGCCCAGTTCGGTGGTTTTTAATCATTCCATTTAGAAACAGTGGCTCGTGGAGAATATCCACTGTACAAGATGGCAATGACTCTCGGGAGACAGCAAAAGAAAACCAGGATGTTAACAATGTTTTATAAAAAGATGCTACATTTCCTAGAGTACCTGTATCAAGGTCAATATAAAACAGCTGATCATCATAATTGAATTCATGCGCTCGCTTTAGAAACCAGCTAGTAAACTTAAAACAAGGATGCGATTGACGAAAATACAGAAAATATTGTGCATAGCAAATACGAAAAGATGTAATTCTAGAATTCAGATGCACCAATCCCTGTCCACCGTCTTCTAACGATAGCGATAATAATTCTTTTGGTAGCCAATGTTTTCCAATCCATGCAAAATTAATTGAATGTCTCTGGATTGAATTTACAAGATCTACTGGTGGATCAATGAAAACAAATTTATTCCATAATTTAGATGCAGTGAGAACATTTGTAACAATAATACGGCCTCTTAAGGAAAGGGCTCGAGATATATTGTGCCATTTGGCTAGTTTAGTAATTACATCCGATTCCATGTTTATCCAATTTTGATTAAAATATTCAGCCGAATTTCCGATGAAGATCCCAAGAATTTTTAGCCCTTTGTTATTCCACTTGATTCCCAATGGCTCGTCTGTACGATTCTTCCATATGCCCGCCCATAGACCTTCAGATTTCTCTAAATTAATCTTTCCATTAGATGAGGCTGAATATATAGCCAACCAATTTTGTAGATTGACAAAATCTTGATTAGATGTAACGAATGCGGTGACATCATCGGCGTAAGCAGAAACTGTCACCTTTTCATTGGTGGTATCGGGCAAGGTTATTCCCTTTAATCCTTGATTTGAACGGAGTTTGTTTAATAACGGCTCTATGCAAATAGTATACAACGCACCTGACAGGGAACAACCTTGCCTAATACCACGTCCGAAGGAAAAAGGAGCCGACAATGAGTTGTTTATTTTAACTAGACTGTATACATCTGTATACAACGTTCTAACACATTTTGAAAAATAATCACCAAATCCAAACGCTGAAAGAGCATCAAAAAAATAATTGTGGCTTACGCGGTCGAATGCCTTTTCTTGATCTAAGGAGACAACACCAAGTGGTAGCGAAAGACAGTTAGAATATTCAACGACATCTGTTATTAATCTAATGTTATTTGCGATTTTTCGTCTTGGTATACAGTAACTTTGTTCTGCATGAATAATGTCCGGTAAAACAGTTTTAATGCGGTTGTATAAAACCTTTGAAAGAATTTTTAAATCGACGCAGAGAAGTGACACGGGTCTCCAGTTTTTCAATAGGCTAAGATCGCCTTTCTTAGGCAACAGCGTGATCACAGCCCTTTTACATGACGTAGGCATTCTCATTTCCCGAATTGATTGATTAAAAACAGCAAGAAAATCATTAGCTATAGTGTCCCAAAAAGTTTTATAAAATTCAGAAGGCAATCCATCTATGCCAAGTGCCTAATTATTATTTAGTTTGTAAATTGCGGCGGATAATTCAGATAAACTAATGGGTTTCTCTACATCATTCTTTGAACATTCACTAAGTTGTGGAAGATCCGATAATAACACATTTTCAGATTGCTTACAAATTCCAGTATTATTATACAAATCTCCATAAAATTCAGAGGCATAATTCAATATATCAGAATCCTCGTTTACAATTGTCCCATCAGGCAGTGTTAAATGAGAAAAAGTTTTATTTATGGCTCGTTTGTTTTCAAGATCGAAAAAGTATTTTGTTGGGCTGTCTGAGTCGTTAACATGTTGGAAGCATGACCTCACCCACGCACCCCTCGTTTGCTGCTTCAAAAGAGTTGCAAAATGTCTTTCCGTTTCTTTTAGTTTTTCACGTAATTCGCCATTCATTGGGACCTGATTGGACAATTGTTCTATCTGAGTTTGCAAGCACAAGCGTTGTTCTTTTAAAATATCCGCGCAGTCGCGCGAAAAACATTGAGATAATGTACAAATGTGTTTCTTTCCCATATCCCACCAATCCTGGATGCTCTCAAAGTGAGGAGCTCTTTACCGCCATTTTCCCCAAAAATCAATAATTAGATTACTTTATTCTTTCTCATTTAACAAATCAGTATTCAAGCACCAGTAAGCACTTTTACGCTTAGGCGCTTTGAATTGAACTGAGAAACAAACAATAGAGTGGTCGGAATCGCTGCATGGTACAGTTGTAGATGATCGTAAGAACTGCTTAAAAATGGTAGAAATATAAAAAATCTATCGAGGCGAGAGGAAACACCATCTGATCGGGTCCACGTAAACGTCCTTGCCGTGGGGTGTAAAAATCTAAACACATCTACAAGATTGCGGCGATTAATTAGTGCTTCTAGCGTGCGTACAGCAATTTGGTGTGGCTCAGCAGCAAAGGTCCTATCGATTTGATGATCGATTGTACAATTAAAATCACCTCCAATAATTATTGGGTAAATCTCTGTTAACGTAGATAGGTGAATATTCAGATCAATACATTTTACTTTTTCACATGAATCAGTCGGATTATATATATTAATCAAATAAAAAAACCTATCATTTATTTTAGCAGTAACATGTAAAATTCCACCGGGGGAAAACATTAAAAGTATTAATAATATGAACATCAAGTTTGGGTTTAAAAAATAACGCCACACCAGCTGCACTATTGCTAAAATGTGAAAACACCATTTCTCCCCTCCATATTAAACGCCATATAGGGTCGTCTGAGATACTTGTATGCGTATCTTGAACAAATGCGATATCAGCATTTATTTCTGATCGTAGTTGATTAAAAAGTCTAAAACGTTTAAAAGAGTCACGACAACCTCTCGTGTTAATGGTTGCAAATGAGAGTTCTGCCATAATCAAGATGAAAAGAAATACTAATATAGTGATGTAATACATAACTAGTTATTAGATAAAAGAGACAAAATCAGTTTGACAATAAGTAGGTTATCAGTAAACGTATTAATTTCTGAGACTGTGATGTAACTTTGTTACGATCTTACTCACCCGTAACCTAAATGCAGAGTCAGTATTGTGTTGTTTTTTTCAATCGAAACATCTGAAGCATAAGTAACTTCAGGTTCGGTTGAAACTCTTTACAACGATCAACAACCTTTTTACTATATTTTATACTTTCTACGAATATTTTCACATCGTCAAGAGAATAGGTTATGTCCCTTGATTCTTGAAAATCAGTCATGTCCGAGATTTCAGACACAACTGACATACTGTTCGCATCTGAGCTGTCATCATCATGGTCATCAGGAAGGATCAGGTCCTGCGAGATGGGTGGTAATTCTGGATCTTCTATCGTGACGTCATTACATGGGTCATGACCGGGCTTGAATGGTACAACTGAGTCTTTCGGCTCTAAGATCGCGATATTATTGTCTATGGCACAGATAATCTCCTGCGTGGAAATGGGAGCAGGTTCATTGATTGACATTTGTTCACTAGATTGTTCCTCTGCAGTAGCAACGATAGTATTACGTTCTGTGGGAGACGTATTCTCAGTCATGTCTTGTACGCTATTGGGAACACCAGCGTCAGATGTAGACGCTCTGTCAACAACTACCTCAACGCTGTTATCGTCGAGTGAGTTCAGCACTTCAAAGCGATTGTCCGACTTAATCTTAGGAGCTTTCCTTTTAGGCGACCACTGTCCGTTACTTACTGATTGAGTAACTGTTTTTAAGCAATTGTCTGTCTGCGTTATTGTGCCGTGCCTCGGAAATTCAGTGTCATTATTCACATTTGCATTATCAGACAAGTGGGATTCTCTAACGTCTCAAACTGGTTCCAGGATGTCACGAAGCGGGCATGTACGTTGGAAATGTCCTTTTTCGTGACACGGAAAGAATACCATTTCATCAGTACTTATGTTGCGATGACAACATAGCCACCCTATACAGAAAATCAAATACGGAAATGGGAGAAATTACTGACTGGTTTTCAATAAACAAATTATCGTTGAATGTTGACAAAACAAATTATATGTTATTTACAAATCTCAAACTAAAAAAAGATGAAATTCCAAAAATCTACATAAACAAAAAAGAAATTGAGGAGGCCCTATTTGCCAAATTCTTGGGAGTATATTTGGATAAACATTTGACCTGGGCCAAACACATCGAGATGGTAACAGCAAAGGTAGCAAGAGGCATAGGTGTCATACAAAGACTAAAACCTTACATGACACCAGCTACAATTAAAACGCTATACTGCACCCTTGTTCTTCCGCATCTCACCTACTGTAACGCTATCTGGACGAATACACACAAAATCAACCTAACAAAACTACAAAGTCTACAGAAAAAGGCACTAAAACACTTTGCTAAACCAGCAAAGGGCCAGAATATATTCAAGTCAGAAAAGCTATTAAAACTGAAGGACATAGGCAAACTACAGATGTACACCATTGTAAAGGAGTTTCACCACAATCCATAGCCTCCAATTCCACACTAAGCACCGACATCCACAAACACAACACTAGGACAAAACACAATTTACACACTCAATTTACACGAACAGAAATAGGAAAACGACGAATTACAATGCAGCCACAAAACTATGGAACAGCACCAGTACAAAAATACGCGATAGCATATTAGACCTGAAATCCTTTAAGAAGATTGCCAGGGAATCTATGATCAACAAATACTAAATTAATATATTTATACCTGATGGTCACAGATTCTCTGCTAATTAATAATAATACAAGCTAAGACATTCCCACCACCACCACCACTATAGATAAACTAACCTAACCTAATAATTGAAGTAATAAGTCTAAACACAAACATACTTCACAGTTTACTTTCACTACTACTACTACACCTAAATAGCCCACATACGATCAACGCATCTATCGATTCTTAACAACTCTAACTATCTCAACTTTATATTACAGTGATGAGCTCTTCCCTGCCCCGCACCACCCCACCCCACCCCCACCCCACCCCACCCTCAGTAGCACACAAAAGTCCTATATAATAATAAACCACTCCAATCTAAATTTAAATAAAATGAGATAATGATGTAATTAGGGAGTATATGTATAATATATGTTTAATTAAGTCACTAAATATGTATGAGTGTATTTAAATATGAATGCCATAAATATGTGTTTGAATGTCGTGTGTTTTATGGTTGTGCACATAGTGGCATATATCTATGTAACCATCAAAGAAGGGACAGCCCTACCCACCCACCGCTTAATGGAAGACATATGTATTAAATACATGTATATATGACATATATATCAAAGTTTATGTCCGAACTCCACAAAACAAACCAAAATAGTCCTGGACTTCCTATTATGGGCCCTGATATCTCTAAAAACAATGATTTTAACCAAATTATATGTATTTGACCCATTTTAGACCTTCATGTTTCTAGCTTAGACTTCCAATAGCATTACCCAAAAAGTCCCAGACTGCCTGTATTTAGAAGTTTGTTCAAACCCTGGTATGTGTGTATGTATGTATGTGTATGTTTGTTTGTATGTATGTATGTATGTATTGTACATTATAAGTCTGAGGCGAGACTCATATCCTTTCTAACCGAAAATCTGTATGGCTAATAAAATCCCCAAATAGGTTAATTTACTGGCTAATAATCCCAGAAAGGTAGTCAAGTCCCTGTCTAAGTTTTCATATCAAGGTAGCTTTTCAGCATTCTGTCACTGTGCCACTGTCTTGTGTGTCATATATATGTTAATATATAAATGTTTTGTAATGTGTGTAAGGAGTCCATCACTCAATCGGCCATGCCTTGATGGACTGCCTGTTTAGATTATATTTACATGTATAGAAAAAACCATGAAATAAAGCAACTCTGAACTTGAAAATACGATGCGTTTTTCCAGCGAAAGCAATGTCTATGTAGTCTGGAACGACAGTTTTTTCAATCAAAATCTGGACTTGGCGACGAAAACTCTTAACATGCCTCAGTTCAGGCGGCTTACAACCCAGTGGGATTGCCCTGGCACTCCCAATCACTTTCCCGTATGTCTCTAATGAGCGCTTAATCACGAAGTTCGGTATGTATGGAGGGACGCTCGAAATTATGAATTTTGTTGGTTCATTTTCAAGGGAGTACACGTTGTGAAACGCACCGCCAACTTGTATGCCTTCAAGACATAGCTTTGTTACATCATTGTCAGATTTTAGATATATGATAATAGTTCCTTTGCTTCGCGACGCGGCAATGATATTAGCTGGTGACACTACAGAGGCCGCCCCTTTAACATATGCCTCTATAGCCACACCGTCTAAACAGTCAATTCTTATACCATTCTTTCTGTGAACGGCTCATACTCCGAGGACAAGCCCGCATTCGTCACGCTTCTGGTCATCTTGACCTTACTGGCAAAACTGACCGGCTGCGACAACATTGTCTTCACACAATAGGTTAATCAAGGAGTCCTACACTGACCAGCCAACAAGGCCGGTATAGTAATGGCTACTATACGCAAACCTACTACCTAACTATACACAATCACAAACACAACGAATTTATTAATAATCCGATAATTACAGTCAAAAATACACATTTCCAAAAACAATTTAAATATACATAGCACAAAAATTAGCAACGATTATCTTCAATAAACACGTTAAACCCCGCAAAAAGTCGCAGCGAAATAAACACGTCCTTCCTCTAGAAGAAGAAGAAGAAGAAGAAGAAGAAGATTTTCTTAACAATGTTTAGCCATTAAAGGGTTAAAGTTCTTTTCCATCCGTTTGCAACAAATTAGATTAACCCTGATCCTACCAAGAGAGGAATCTAATCTGTCAGTCAAGTATATGACGTCATTTATCAAATACGGCACAGGTAGGCTGAAGTCATAATTAAAAATACGTCATGAATGTCGTAGCTAAGTTCATCATAAACGCTTAATAGTCCGTCAAGTTGCACGAATTGTATGTCTTTACTATTTAATGACGATTATGTTGCATATTTTGAAACTAATTTAAACGCCCTTGTGTGAAATTAACCTTTTAATGGTCAAACTGACCCAAAACAACTTTGCAGTGGTCGTCAGACATGATGATTTGAAAGTCCCCAGAATGACTGTCTCGGTAACCGGTAAATTTTCAAAAATACACTTCTCTCGCTCTGCCGATAGACACTGGATAAGCAAAAACTGTAATTTTCTGTGCCACTACCCCTTTAATGGTCAAGCCAGTGGAAAGAAAATTCAGTGGTAAATTTATAAAAATAATCAAAAATTAAAATATCTTGAAAAATATTGACCATCAAAATGTTTAATTGATATATCAAATAGTATTTTGAGCACTTTGATGCGCTGTTGACATAAGAGGGTTACACTGAATTCTATTTATGATTATATGGAAGCATATAATAAGATGAATCTTGTAAAAGCGTCTCCCATATTGATTAGGTATCTACACAGTAGCTAACAAGAAGTAGTAGTGAATTTAAATGTTATATCAATTAACAAATATTGCAGTATAATTGGAGTCCCTTGTCATAACCGAATGCCCATAATGTGAACTAACCTTTACAGACGCATTAGGGGTCCGTACTGTGCTTCCCGTGCACCAAAGACAGATTACGTATCAAATCTCGGAAGTTTCCAGTAGTAATTATTACAAATATGTAAGACTAAGTACGTTACAATATACAACACTGTGCCACCGCCAATACTCTCCATAAGATAGTACAGGGGGATGGGGGGGGGGGAGAGAATGCAGGGAGAATGGCATGCTGAAGGGATTTTCCGGTTTGAAAAATGAAAGCGAGGCTAAATGTAGTCTATCTATCAAAATGGCTGACATTTTATATTTCGCAGAAATAGAAATAATCTGTGTCAGCATTTAATGTTATAAAACATGGAATAAAAATGTCGAAAAATAAAGATAGCGGGAAAAATATATGCATTGATACGACACACGGCCCATTGTAGAGTAAGATTAAGTAAATGATTATAAACTTTGAATTGTCTCCGGTTACCGTAGTACTGTATTGAAATAAATACCATTACATCTTCTTCGTCTTATTCCTTCTTCTTCTTCTTCTTCTTTGAGGAAGACGTGTTTAATTGTGCTTTGATCGAGAGGTCGCAGGTTTATACTTGACAGTTGTTTCCAATTTTTGTATAGTGTTCATTTTAACGTTATCGCGTTATGTTATTGATAATAATTGTGTGTTATGGTTTTGGATTATTGAGTTATTCAATAATTTAAGTGTTAGTACATAAACATAAAAAATAACAGCTGCTGGTCATATCTATAAGTCAGAAAATATAAACTCTGCTGAATCTACATGTATATGTATATGGTGTTTATTCTTTAACTCTCCAGATAACAGCACAGTCCCCAGATATAATGACATGAGGTTGGCACAAAGGCCTAATAGCTGATAGACCTACCACTGAAGGTATTCAAAATGTTGTTCACACTGTGCCATCAAGTGTCTGTGTAAACCTCCAGCTTATTTTGATGTCTGTTTTTGCTCTAAAACCTAAGTTTATTTTGTTTTGTTGCCCACCATTTTTCTGGAGGTGTTTGTAACCATCCAGATTATTCTGCACTTTGTTTATCCTGATGTCTGCTCTTACTCTAAAATCTAAGCTTATTTTGTTTTGTTGCCCACCATTTTTTTTACTCAGGCCACATACATGCCATCCTATTGTCATTCTAGTGTACATTATATGTGTGTTGTTTCATATATTTGTCAAAATCGGATGTCACATTTCCTGTCATCGTTCCTATTTTTTTCTTAAAATTATTAATCTTTTTAATTATTTGCCTTCTATTTGATTTTTGGCTAATTATTGTCCTTTGTAATGTGTTACTCAGGTAATATGTGTGCTATTTTAAACTTGCTTTAAAACCTAATGTCACGCTTGCGAATGTAAGATGAACTTGTTTAACCTTCCTGTTCTCTGATTTATTCTATCTACCCGGCTCCTTGCAAAAATATTGTCTCCCATTTCTTTGCCGACACCAATAATGGACATTTTGATCAATAAATGTGTGTCCACTTGCAGGCCGGGAAATGATTTTTATTGGGGGTGTATCACTGGAATGACCGGAGCCGGTCATTCCAGTGATGCATTTTCGGGAATGGTCTTCACTCAGGAAGACTGGGGTTGGGTTTTTTTCTATGTATCACTGGAATGACTTGCCCGAGAATCGAGCCAGGCATTCCAGTGTTACAATTCCGAAAATAGTCTTCTATTGGCCTCCCAAATGCCTTTCACTGGGCTGTAAATGGTAAACAATCTAAGCCAGCTATTAATAATAGGTTCATGGGTTCATGAAGGCTATTCCTGGTAATCCGCCGCTGGCTCGACTAGTTGATTCAGCTGTTTCAGTTGCTGATTTTCAGAGATGACCTCCAATATTCAATTCAATGGATACTTTAAGATGACCATAGACCACTATTATTAGCATTCGTCATTATTATTAACCCTTTGACACCCATACCAGCAGCTTCTGTAGTAATTTGGATTCTCTTGAACAAATTCATGGCTTAAAGGGTTAATTATCATTACCCATCCCAACCAATGATCAGCCCTCATCATTTCAATTTTCAGCTGTGTACATGTAACAGCAACGTAGAATATCTTTGCCTGATTGAAACTAAGCCGTGTATAATCTTGCCAAGACAAGGAAAGTATCTCTGGCATCTTCCTCCCCTAAACTCTTTCCGACTATAGTTGTTTCGGCTTTTTTCTTCTTCTATCCTTACCATGCCAACCAAATTCCCCTGCTCATCCTGTGAGAGACCTGTTAGAACTAATCAAAAAGCCTTATAATGCGACTTGTGTTCGAAGTGGGTTCACTTAAGATGTTCTAAACTCACTGCTTCTGATTATCTCCATCTTGAGTTAGATGACCAGCCATGGTGGTGTCTAAACTGCAACAAATCTTTATTCCCTTTCAATCACATTAATGATGATGCTGACTACACACTTGCAATCATGAATCCACATGTTGAATATAACTACATAGAGCACATACAAGACCTAATTCTAAATCCCTTCAAACTTAACACCCACACGTATAGAGACATCAACTCAAAAGATGCTAGAACTGACTTATCCATACCTCCACAAACTTGTAACTATACGCTTCTAAGCCAATTTAATGATTTTATAACAAACAGTAAAGAAAGCATTGCACTCTCACTCATGCACGCAAACACTCGATCGATACTGAAGTACAATGACAAGTTAAATAATTTCCTAGATATGAGTGCACACGAGTTTGGAATTATTGGAATTACAGAGACTTGGCTAAAAGTAAACTCACCTACTACTCTAGTTAACAAGAATAACTATGCATTTATCGAAAAGCACAGATCTGACATAATTAACAAGGATGGTGGAGGTGGTGTAGGCATGTACATAAAAGACAATATTCAATTCATTTTGCGTGAAAACCTTTCCATAATGGAAGAATATATTGAAACAATATTTATCGAAATTCCGATTCAAAAAGGTAGAAATAAAATTGTTGGCACAATCTACAGGCCTCCTGACAGTGACAACAAACAATTCATTGAAGCTTTGAGCAGAATTCTGGATACAATACAAAAGGAAAATAAAACAGCCTACCTTATGGGTGATTTCAATATTGATCTGCAGCAACAGAAATTTGTCATACCAAAGACATCATTAACTTATTAAATACCTACTTTTACTATCCGACAATAACTAAACCAACTAGAATAACAGAATCTACGGCGACCGTCATTGACAACATATTCTGCAATAATATATATTAATCGCAATATCAGTAAAACTCATGTCGGAATTTTTGTAACTGATATCTCAGATCATTTACCTATATTTCTCCTAGAAAAACAACAAACATACCAGAAACAATTCGAACAGGAAAAATGTAAATGCAGAGATTACTGTCAGGTCAACATTGAAACATTCAAAAGATCTATGTCAGAGGTCGATTGGAGCATAGTAACAGACATTCAGTCTTGTGTGTATGCCTACAACAAATTTCATGACATCTGCACGACTATTTTCCAATGAAAGAAAGTAAAAAATATAAGGATAACCCAACTAAACCTTGGCTTACAAGTGGATTAATAGCTGCCTGTCATACAAAACATCAGCTCTACTTAACATTTATCAAGTGTCAAACTAATTACAATGAAATTCAGTTTAAAAAATATAAAAATAAATTAGATCAAATAATAAAAACAGCTAAGAAAACATATTATCACAAGAAATTTGAACAGTCCAAAAATGACATAAAAGAGACATGGAAAACCATTAAATCACTTTTAAACAAGACCAATACGGCACAACAGACACAATTTCTTCACAAGAATAAGGTCATTACCGATAAATTCGAAATTGCCAATGGATTCAATGATTATTTCGTAAATATAGGACCAGAACTTTCGAGCAAAATTCAATCAACATCCGAGAAAAAATTTTCTGATTACCTTACAGGCAGCTATCAATCATCATTCTTCGTTAACCCTACTAGCACTGAAGAGATCTTTAATGTTCTAAACAAACTCAACCCAGCAAAAAGTGCCAGAATCGATGGTTTTAAGTGGCGCATTTATAAAACCTGTGTTATGGATATCCTTATCCCACTTAGTCACATTTGCAACTTATACCTAGCACAAGGCATTTTCCCATCAAAACTAAAAATAGCACGTGTTACACCAATTTATAAAGCCAAGGATTCTAACTTCTCAAACTATAGACCAGTCTCCATACTTCCACTTTTCTCCAAGTTACTAGAGCGCCTTATGTACAATCGACTGGCAAATTACCTGGACAAAAAGTCAGTTTTATACAAATCGCAATATGGATTTCGTGAGAAACATTCAACAATGCATGCAATAGCCGAAATGACAGAAAAAATTATTGAATCACTGGAAAAAACCCAAAGTATAACAGGCACCTTCTTGGACCTTTCAAAAGCTTTCGACACTATCAACCACCAGATCTTACTAGAAAAACTTGCCTATTATGGCATAAGAGGCAGTGCACTCACCTGGTTCCAGAACTACCTAAGTCAAAGAACACAATGCGTACAATATAATGAAATATGCTCTGAAAACAGGCAATTAACTTGTGGTGTTCCTCAGGGATCTATTCTTGGCCCATTGCTGTTTCTTCTTTACATGAATGATCTACCTAACATATGCAAGCACATGTCACTAATACTGTTCGCTGATGACACAAATGCTTTTTGCTGCGATGACAACATAGACACCTTATACAGAAAAACAAATAAGGAAATGGAAGAAATTACTGACTGGTTTTCAATAAACAAATTATCGCTGAATGTTGACAAAACAAATTATATGTTATTTACAAACCTCAAACTAAAAAAAGATGAAATTCCAAAAATCTACATAAACAAAAAAGAAATTGAGGAGGCCCTATTTGCCAAATTCTTGGGAGTATATTTGGATAAACATTTGACCTGGGCTAAACAAATCGAGATGGTAACAGCAAAGGTAGCAAGAGGCATAGGTGTTATACAAAGACTAAAACCTTACATGACACCAGCTACAATTAAAACTCTATACTGCACCCTTGTTCTTCCGCATCTCACCTACTGTAACGCTATCTGGACGAATACACAAAAAAGCAACCTAACAAAACTACAAAGTCTACAGAAAAAGGCACTAAAACTCTTTTCTAAACCAGCAAAGGGCCAGAATATATTCAAGTCAGAAAAGCTATTAAAACTAAAGGACATAGGCAAACTACAGATGTATACCATTGTAAAGGAGTTTCACCACAATACATTACCACAATCCATAGCCTCCAATTTCACACTAAGCACAGACATCCACAAACACAACACTAGGACAAAACACAATTTACACACTCAATTTACACGAACAGAAATAGGAAAACGACGAATTACAATAGCAGCCACAAAACTATGGAACAGCACCAGTACAAAAATACGCGATAGCATATTAAACCTGAAATCCTTTAAGAAGATTGCCAGGGAATCTATGATCGACAAATACTAAATTAATATATTTATACCTGATGGTCACAGATTCTCTGCTAATTAATAATAATACAAGCCTAATGACATTCCACCGCCGCCACAACCACTATAGATAAACTAACCTAACCTAATAATTGAAGTAAGAAGTCTAAACACAAACATACTTCACAGTTTACTTTCACTACTACTACACCTAAATAACCCACAAA
The DNA here is from genome assembly GCA_034401795.1 of Chaetoderma sp. LZ-2023a. Lineage (NCBI taxonomy): Eukaryota > Metazoa > Mollusca > Caudofoveata > Chaetodermatida > Chaetodermatidae > Chaetoderma > Chaetoderma sp. LZ-2023a. The sequence goes on from CM067372.1 coordinate 13,537,104, forward strand.
CGATCAACGCATCTATTGATTCTTAACAAACTCTAACCATCTCAACTTTATATTACAGTGATGAGCTCTTCCCTGCCCCCCCCCACCCTCAGTAGCATACAAAAGTCCTATATAATAATAAACCACTCCAAACTAAATTTAAATAAAATGAGATAATGATGTAATTAGGGAGTATATGTATAATATATGTTTAATTAAGTCAAGTTAAGCAAATATGTATGAGTGTATTTAAATACTAATGCCATAAATATGTGTTTGAATGCCGTGTGTTTTATGTTTGTGCACATAGTGGCATATATCTATGTAAACATCAAAGAAGGGACAGCCCTACCCACCCACTGCCTAATGGAAGACATATATGTATTAAATACTTGTATATATGATATATATATCAAAGTTTATGTCCGAACTCCACAAAACAAACCAAAATAGTCCTGGACTTTCATATCAAAGTAGCTTTTCACCATTTTGTCACTGTGCCACTGTCTTGTGTGTCGTATATATATATATGTCAATGTATAAATGTTGTAATGTGTGTAAGGAGTCCATCACTCAATAGGCCATGCCTTTGATGTACTGCCTGTTTAGATTGTATTGATTGTATAGAAAAAAACATGAAATAAAGCAACTTTGAACTTTGAACTTTGATAAACCATTTATATAAGTGCAATGGCCATTACTATAGCCGGCCTGTTGGCTGGTCGGGATAGGAGGGCTTGATTAGCCTATTGTGTTGGAATAATGGCTAACCAGACGATCAGTTTTGCTGACAAATTAAGAGGTCTGAGAGGTGAGTTTAGCTCAAGCTCATTTACTGATTATGAACCTTTCAATGGCATTGACCAAAAAACTGGTGTGCGAATTGATTGTACGAACGCTGTTTCAATAGAGGCATATGTTAAAGGAACGGCGTCCGTTGTAGCTGCTAGTAACATTATTGCAGCTTCGTGTGTTAAAGGTGGCATAACAATCTATCTCAAAACTGAACGTGAAATAAATAAATTATGTATTGAAGGAATTCAAGTCAGGGGCTGTTTTCACAATGTCCATTCTATAGAGAACGAGCCCACAAAGTTAATCATTTCGAACGTACCCCCCATATATATCGGTTTTTCCCATTTTACCAGTAACACTGCTGGAGTGGCCATACTTTTTAAGTCTAAGCTTGATGTTCAAATTGTTAAACCTATTAACATTGTACCAGGCATACTTTTACATAGCACAGTTAAGATTCATGATGATTATTATTATTTAATAAATGTTTATTGTCCTACAGAATGCAATGATAGTCATATATCTTCATTGAGAGAGTCATATCCAATAATTGTAGGGGGTGGCTTTAACTGTACACTAGACCACGGGAAAGATAGGATATCTGTGGTCAAACCTCATCCACCCACTGCTAAAGCACTATACTCAATGATTAATTGTCAAAATTTCACTGATGTTTTTAGATCGTTATATCCTTTTTCAAAGATATTTACGTGGAGTAGATCTGATGGTGCGTCTTCCAGATTAGATAGGTTTTATATTTCTAGTCATTATAAACAATTTGTCAAATCATGTATAACAGTGCCTTGTAATGACTTCTCACTGCTATGTTAAGTTTACATTTCAGCTCAAATCCGCCAAACGGAAATGCGCGTATTGGTGTCTAAATACTGAATTGTTAAAAGACAAATATTATTGCAATTTAATCACTGTCTTTTGGGGGCCATGGAGGGGGGGGGGTGAGGTCAAATTTTGATTGCTTACAGAAATGGTGGGATATGGGAAAAATCACATGTGTACCATGTCACAGCGTTTTTCACGTGAGCGAACCTGTACCTTAAGAGAGGAAAGATTGCACTTACAATCTGACATCGATCAGTTATTAGCCCAAGTACCGAAAACAGATAACTCATCTACTTAAATTGAAACAAAAACAAGCAATGTTATCATCTCTCTTAAAACAGGAGGCCAAGGGAGCGTGGGCGAGGTCTCGCTTTCAGCACATCAATGAGTCAGATAGTCCCACAAAATATTTTTTTACCTTGAAAACAAAGGTGGTGTAAATAAGACAAGTTCGCATTTAGCGCTACCAGATGGATCCATTGTAGACACAGACGCAGATATATTGTCTTATGCTTTAGATTTCTACAGTGACCTCTATAGCAATAAACCAATACGTAAGCAATCTGAAAATATTTTATTAGCCGATCTTCCACAAATGAGCGAGTTTTCTAAAAGTGATTTGGAAAAAGCAATTAGTCTTTCAGAAGCCTTTTCGACAGTTATGATATTAAATAACAATAACTCGCCTGACATTGATCGTTTGCCATCGGAGTTTTATAAGGCATTCTGGGAAACCATTGGCCAGGATTGGTTTGATGTTTTTAATCAATCTATTACAGATTTGCGATTACCCACCTCGTGTAGACGAGCAGTCATCACGCTATTGCCAAAGAAAGGTGATCTTAGTCTTTTAAAAAATTGGAGGCCTGTATCTCTTTTGTGCGTTGATTTAAAGCTATTTTCAAAAGTGCTCTACAATCGAATTTGTAAGGTTCTACCAGAAATAATACATGAGGACCAAACCTATTGTATTCCAGGGAGGAAGATCGCTAATAATATCGGATTAATAACAGATATTATAGATTATTCAAATTGTCAGTCATTACCACTTGCTGTTGTGTCACTCGACCAAGAAAAGGCTTTTGACCGCGTCAGCCATACTTACTTATTGGATACTCTGAATGCTTTTGGTGTTGGACACTTCTTTTCCAGATGCATCCAAACTCTGTATTGTGGTACTCAAAGTTTGCTAAAAAATGAATAATTCCTTATCAATCCCCTTTGCCTCTAAATGATATATCAGGCAATGCTGCTCTTTATCTGGTGCCTTATATAGTATATGCATTAAACCACTATTACATAAGTTATGTTCTGAAAGAGACATAAAGGGGGTAGCCTTGCCTGATACTTCGGATGAAAATGTTATTTGCTCTGCTTATGCTGATGGTGTTACTGCTTTTTCTACTTTAAATGAAGATATTGATGCGTTGCAGTACTGGTTAAAGATATATGAAGACTCGATCAATGCAAAAGCTAATCTGGGAAAAACGGAAGGTCTCTGGGCGGGTGTATGGAAGGATAGAATTGAGCAACCTTTGGGAATACAATGGAATAATGATGGACTAAAGGTTCTCAGGGTATATGTAGGGAATTCAGTTACGTATTCAGACAAAAGCTGGGAAGGCATGAACATGGAAATTAACAATAAACTAGCTAACTGGCTCTTATTATCGAAAGCACGCGCATTAAGAGGCCGTATTGTGGTAACAAATCCTCTTGTTGCATCCAAACTTTGGCAAAGATTTGCCATTGTAGACCATCCTGCCGAGCTGGTGAATTCTATTAAAAAACGTCTAGTTAATTTCATTTGGCAGGGAAAACATTGGGTGACGAAGGAGTTCCTTTCTGTGCCCTGAAAAATGGAGGACCGGATTTGGTGGATTTGGGGTCGAGAATAAAAACCTTTTGTATGCAATATGTTCAATCGTTCCTCAATTTAAATTTAGATTCACTAGCTGGTTTCTGAGACAAATTCAAAATTTGAATCATGACCGCCAGCTAATTTTTTAATACATTTTGATATAAATACACTTTGTGAATACGATCTAGCTTTTACAAATCCTTATTAAGCTCATGGTTTTTCTCTAAAGTAACAAGAGTATCACAGCCTGTTTGTAGAGTAGATGTTTTAAATGAGCCACTCTTTTTTAATCCATTCATACGAAATACTATAACCTGGCTCACGCTTCTCTATGAAGATTTTATTAAAGCAAGAGTCACAGTTATAGGTGATATAGTACATAATGATAAGAAAATCTCAATTAACATCTTGGCTCTTAAATTCCGAAATCGTTCTGTGCAGTTAATGCACAATAAATTAGACATGTTGTGGAATAGTATTCCAAGTGAGTGGATTGATATGCTAAAACAACCCAGCCATATTCCTCAATCAGTGTATGAGATTAAGCTATCGTCTACATTTAAAGATGGTGTATTCGCCGTATCTACATATATGAACTGCAAAAACGATTTCTATAAATTATCATTAATAAAGTATTATGGAGTTAGTTTGAGCAATTGTGCCAATAACATATGGTTTGATGTTCTATCATTAGATACTTCATCAGTAGCCTAATGTCGATGTTTTTATGAATATCCCTGCACCAATTATGAAGGCGATCTGTCCTGGAGAATTGTGCATGGAGAATTAAACACAGGCACATTTCTTTACCGAGCTGGATACCATCCCAATAACGATTGTGTAGAATGTGGTGAGCAAGACGACCTTGCACATATGTTCGTTACATGCTCTCGTCTCATACCGTTGCTTCTAGCTATCAGACGGACTGCTTTACCTTTGTTGGACGTTGATGCCTTTCACCCCATTGATTACATACAAGGTGTCAACTGTCCTCAATGTTCCCATAAATCTGAACGCAAAATCTGACATCGTTTGTTTAACTGGGTTATTGCGAACGCAAAAATGGCAACATATGTCACACGTCAATGACTAATGGTTGGGCGTGATCAGACGGATCCTCTTAGGGAGTGTCTGTCGAGAATGAGATCACGAATTCACATCAAATCTCAATAGCAAACATATGAACAATCTTTAGATCACTTCCAACGTGTGTGGGCCTTTGGCAATCTGATATGTAGCGTAGAAAATGGTCAGCTTAATTTTAATGGAGTTTGGTGAACCATTACTGACAAGAGGGTTAGTCCCGTGACTGCTGGTAGTGATTTGAGACGGGAGCACTTTTCTATCATTGGGCCTGATCAATGTGCTGATGCATTTGTAATCGTTATTGATCCAGTTTTTCCTGTTCGGTTGGGAATTTCATCGATTTTAACATGAAGCTAAGTCATGCGTGATTGATATGTTTTAATGTGTAATGTAATTTGTTATTTTAAAACTGTAAATAAACTACCATGAAAAGTTTTCTTCTTCTTCTTCTTCTTCTTCTTCTTCTTCTTCTTCTTCTTGTATAAAGTTGGTTGAATTAGTACTCTTCAAATTAGCAGTGTTTTCATCTGCTTGCAGTTTGATGTTTCAGTCATACTTGCTCAGTGTAAGTAGAGGAGGGACGATTTGGGAGGCTTTTTCACACCTTGCAAGTAGCTGCTGTTTCAGAGCAACCAACTTTATTTGCATCATTATCATCTTTTTTCCTTTGATCCTTTTGAAAAGGTATGAAATAAAACCTCCCAAATCTTCCCTATTTTCGATTGGATGTTAGATGTAGAGGGTGAACATAAGACCCTCCTCATAAAATCACGTACCTCCTGTCATCCAATGAGATGCGCTGAATGGTAATTAGGGTAATGATGGACAAGGGTTAATGACAGGGTAATTAAGGATGACTGATGGGGTAGATGTCTGGACTCGTCTTTTCCTGACTCTGGGAACTCAAATGAGTGCGAAGCTACGCCATCCCCTCATTAAATCACGTGCCTCCTGGCATCAAATGAGTCGAGCATATGGGTAATTAGCGTAATGATGCATGTCGAGGGTTAGTGACAGGGTAATTAAGCATGCTTGATGGGCTACATGTCATCCAGTTTTGCATAGTTTTTATGCACAATTCAATTTCAATGATAGGGCACTCAACATGGAAAATCATTTCGTATTCCATTGGATTGCATAAAAATATGCTAAATACGCCTGGAATATTGTAAGTTTGTTATTAATTTTCATTTAAGACTACTTGGTGTGACACAGTACCTTTAACAAACATATGTTCACATAAGTTCTTGACAGTTTTGGACAGGTTTAAACCCTTTTGGACAGGTTTTAGACAGGTTTTGGACAATGTCCGCTCAAAGTTAGTTTTGGACTGTCCAAAACCCAACCCTGCCCATTTCCATTTTTAATTTTAGGTATACATTTTTCCATCACTGTGTTAAGATATTGCATTAGGGTATCCACAAGTTGGTTTGGGTCTTCAGACACCAATAATGACTCCCAGTTCAGAGCTAGCACTCATGGCTGCATAGTCACCCTTGAAGAAGTCCCATCTAACTGTTTTGTCTTTGGTCATTTCACTTTGTATCTGGTAGTTAAAACCCAGCACACTATGATAGCTGGCCCCTAAGGGCCGTTGGTTGGTCAATCTCAGCTCTTGCTGCATCTTTGTTGAAGATTAGATCCAGCAAACTTGGTTCGTTACCATGTCGTCCCTGAGTGGGTTCATAGATAAGCTACATCCAAGGATTTTGAAAGAACGGAGCCCAACTAATAGTAAACCGCTGTCTATCATATTCCAGACATCTCCAGATTCCTGTACCAGAAATGTGGAAATACGCAACCATTTCGGCAATATTTTAAAAAGGTAGCAGAAAAGGCCCTACTATCACCTGGTTAAACGTACTAGTATTGTGTGCAAGGTAATGGCGTCTATTGTGAGGGACGATGTGTATAACTACTTGAGTAATAATAATCTGTTCAGTCCTAACAGAGACAAATAATAGTGTATACTATTATATGTCTCTGTTAGGACTGAACAGATTATTATCACTCAAGTAGTTATACACTTCGTCCCTCACAATAGACTCCATTACCTTGCACACAATACTAGTACGGTTAACCATAGTATTTATATGTCTCTGGTCCTAAGCAGTATGGTTTCATTAGCGACAGGTCAACTAGTCTCCAGCTACTTCAATTCTTAAATACATGGACAGATGTCATTGATAAAGGAGGAACATTCGACACCATCTAACTGGACTTCCAGAAGGCTTTTGACAAAGTTCTGTACAGAAGATTGCCAGGTAAACCTGAAAGCCATGGTGCAAGAGGCCAAATCCTAGGGTGTGTTACACACTTCCTAAGTAATCACATGCAACAAGTACGTGTGAATAATGCAACATTGGAGTGGTCAGATGTAACTAGCGGGATCCCTCAAAGAAGCGTTCTTGGCCTGTTACTGTTCGTCGTTTACATCAATGACCTCCCAAATGTGGTGGATTCAGATGAGAAAATGTTTGCTGATGATACAAGATTGTCACGCCAAATTCTTGGCCCAGATGATCAGGATCTGCTTCAAAGTGATCTATCGAACATACAGACCTGGTCAGATATCTGGTTATTGAAATTTCACCCTATGAAATGCAGTCATAACATTGTCCAAAAAGGACGCAGAGCCATATAACTACTACATGACCTCGGAGAGCGGAAGTAAAGTACTGCTAGAATATGTTACAGAGGAGAAGGATATAGGGGTCGCAGTCGACTGCAAGCTAACATTTGACAATCACATCTACGAAAAAGTTAACAAGGCCAATGTTGTCATGGGCATCATCAGACGGACATTTGTTTACCTGGAGAAAGAAAACTTCATGTTGTTGTATAAGGCTCTAGTTCGATCACACTTCAAGTATGCAAATACAGTATGTCACCCACACATGAAGAAGTATATACACGCCATACATATCTCAAGAACAATAGATTTAAAAACAAACAATTATTAGTATTTTCTTCTTGTCAAGGAATTGAACATAATGTATACATGTATATATTCTTATTGTTTTTTAGATCAGTTTTATCTGTAAATAGCATTTGCCAACTGGAAGCCTTTAGCAAATTGTAAATCAAATCAAATCAAATCAAAGATTATTTATTTGACAGTAACATTTTTTTTACATAATTGAGTCTATGTTGTATGCCGAAGGCGGACACCTTACATATATAGACAGAATAGTAACAATACAGACAAAAGTCAGTTAGATATCAGGATATACATTGCATTTAGTAGATTGTATTATAAAACACACATGCGCAGGGGACAGGGAGCGGTGGGCATGCTATGGCAGTGTTATATAAATTTACCAGCTCATCCAGTATTTTAATATAATAATCATTAGAGTTATTGATAGTGGTAATAGCAATTGGGTTCATCCAGTAGTAGTAGTAGTAGTAGTAGTAGTAGTAGTAGTAGTAGTAGTAGTAGTAGTAGTAGTAGTAGTAGTAGTAAGTAGTAGTAGTAGTAGTAGTAGTAGTAGTAGTAGTAGTAGTAGTAGTAGTAGTAGTAGTAGTAGTAGTAGTAGTAGTAGTAGTGACGGTGGTGGTTGGTGGTGGTGGTGGCAGTAGGAGTGGTTTCAGTGGCAGTACGGTGTTGGCAATTTTATGTGGTGTTGGTAATGTTGTTTATGCGGGTCCTAGTATGTATCAATTATGTAATTTTCTATTGTTTTCGTGAATGATTTTGCTGTTAAAATTTGGTTACATGTTACGTGTTTTGTACTATTCCATAATTTAGTGGCTGCAATAGATATTCTGTTTTTCGTATGTCTCTTCATGAATATTCAACGTGTAGATTATGTCTTGTTTTTGTGCTATGTTGGTGAATGCTGATGTTGTGTGTGAAAGCATGGGGAGATGGATTTTTGGGTAGGGCATTGTGATGAAAGTTTTTAACAATAGTAAGCATTTCTGATTTTCTGATGTCTTTGAGCCTAAGCAGTTTTTCAGTTTAAAAAATGGTTTGGCTGGATTAGCGAATAGTTTAATGCTTTTTCTGGAGACATTGAATTTTTTATCATTTATTTTTGTGCGTGTTAATCCAAACAATATTGTAGTACGTGAGATGCGGGTGGGGGGGGAAATCAAGGTGCTGTACCATGTTTTAACAGTGTCATGTGCAATATATGGTTTAGTCTTTGAATGACACCCATGCCTCTTGCTACTTCGGCAGTTACTGCATCAATTTGTTTACCCCAAGTCAGAGTTTTATCTAAATATACTCCTAAGAACTTAGCTTCTTCAATTTATTTTTTGTTAACATAAATCTTTGTCATATCTTTATTTGATAGTTCTCTGGATTTTGAAAATAGCATATAGTTGGTTTTATCGACATTTACTGATAGCTGTAAAGTAACAGAGTTGAGGATAGAGGTTTAATTACCTGCGCTCAGTATATTACCTAGTTTACCTACATTTGTCATGTTACTACCTTGTTCAGTTAATTTCGGAAATCCCTCCCATATCAGGGAGCACCTCGCGAGTAAGGAAAATACAAAGATGACAAAGGTAGAAACGGACTTGTGTATGAATTTCTTGGTCTACTTATTACTGTTTATAATTGCGAGTTTTGTGGTCCTGTGATGGTGTAGTTTACCACATCTGTAATTTGTCATTGGCACAAGGAGTCTTTCCTTCACGATTAAAAGTAGCACGGGTAGCACCTATATATAAAGGAAAAGACTCCTCTGATTTTACTAACTACAGGCCTGTCTCAGTACTACCTCTATTCTCAAAGCTCTTAGAGGGACTCTATTATAACCGCTTATCAAAATTCCTTAACAAACATATATTTTACCAATCACAATATGGATTTAGGGAAAAGAATTCGACTATGCTAGCGCTTGTAGATATTATGGAAAGAATATCAGACTCTCTTGAAAATAAAGAACATATATTAGGAATATTTTTTTACCTTTCGAAAGCATTTGATACAATTGACCACAAAATTTTACATTATGGAATATGTGCCATTGCACTCGATTGGATAAAGAGTTACTTGGCTAACAGATCGCAATATGTGCAGTACAATGGAACTCTCTGTGAGTGCAGAACTAGTTTGCAGTGTTCCTCAAGGATCAATTCTTGGCCCTCTGCTGTTTCTACTATACATGAATGATTTACCCCCCCCCCTATTTGTAACTGCCTATCACTAATACTATTTGCAGATGACACCAATGGGTTTTGCAGCCACAAGGACATAGACGCCCTGTACAAAACTGCAAATTAGGAAATGGAAAAAGTAATACAGTGGTTCAAAGTGAATAAATAATCTTTAAATGTCAGTAAAACTAACTATATGTTATTTACAAATGCAGACAATTGAAAAAAACCCCACTTTCCCAAGAATTCAGATAGATGGTCAAGATATAGAAGAAGCGCAATCTGTTAAGTTTTTAGGCATGTATCTGGATAAAGGGCTCACTTGGGAGAAGCACACTGCAATTATCACTTCCAAGGTAGCAAAAAGCATAGGTGTTATGCGTCGTCTTAGGTCATATCTACCAAATAGCATATTAAAATCACTCTACAGCACATTAGTACTTCCATATATCACATACTGCAATACAATCTGGACTAACACATACCAATATAAACTTTAAAATCTGGAAGCACTACAAAAGAAAGCTATTAATCTATTCTCTTCAACAGTAGTGGGCCAGAATATCTTCAAAACAGAACAGCTACTAAAACGTAAAGACATTGGAAAATTTCAATTATATTCTATCCTGAGAGACTTCTACACTGACAACTTACCAACATCACTGTCAACACGTATTAGACATAATACTGAAATACACTCATATAACACCAGATCATGTCACAATCTCCATACCAACTACTGCCGCACAGAAACACCAAGAAACAAATCCTCCACACTAGCCATCAAACTATGGAACAGTACTCCTGCAGACATTCGTACACAAATCATAAATCAAAACTCATACAAAAAAGTAATTAAAAATATGATAATACAAAATTACCAGACCAGCTCTCAACGCGCTACTGTTAGCGTGATGATGGCTACATGATCTAAAGGGCCTACCATGGCTTCCAGAATGCGTATAGTATCTAGTCATCACAGTAACAAATCTAATATTGAATTAACAGCTTAACCCGGAATAATAGAATATGCATATCCTAAAATTCTATTACTGTTCTAAACCAAAACAACCTAAGTCTTTGAGATGCGGCTCCAGACACAAGGATACAGATGATGATAATAATAATAAGATGAAGATCCCCCTCCCATCCCACCCACCACCTCCCCCACCCCCATACATAAACTGTCAACTCACTTAAAAAGAAAATTAAAATCCACACAATGCAAGTAGATGCTACAACATAACCACCCTTAAAATTATTCTCTCTTTTTTTTTTCTCTTGTTTTTTTTTATTGTCTATGTTATGTGTAAGAGTGTTGCTAAATTGTCGTTGATAATGTGATGTCTATACGTTATATATGTAAAGGTTCCATCGCCTTATAGGCATTGCCTTTCCCTATAATCAATGTATATATAATCATAAAATAGCAGTAAATAAAGTTTATTTGATTTGATTTGATTTGTAGTGAGTAGAAGTCTCGTTGCACTGACATTTCTAGTTTATGATGGCAGTTACAGCTTGGTTTGCTAGACATATGTGTAGACGGATCAAACAGGAATGATGTTAGGATGCTGTTGTTGGTCAGATGTTGTAGGTGTTGGTGTTGCACGTGGTACGTAGGCTAGGGTGGATCAAATTGCCCGTATTTCATGTGGATTTCAGCTAGAGCAGTGCAGGCAGTCAGAAAGTGCTGAAGGTCCTCGAGTTCACCATTGCATAGTAGGCAGGTTGGATTAACAGTGTAGCGGCTAAACTTAGCTCTGTTCTGCTGAAGGATGTAACATCCTGTCAGTAGCCATAGTCATACAGCAATTAGGCGTATAATGTAAGATGATGTAGTAACAGAGTCAACTGCTGGATGTGCAGAAGAGAAATTAATTGGATAGTGCTGGACATACTCTAATGAGGAATACAGCTGCTGTTGTGAGTTGAGATTCGCAGACCATTGCCTGTATATGTTGGTTCTGATACTGGTCTTCCAGGCACATTATCCTGGTAGGCTGTCCATGAGTTCATAGATGGATGGCAGCTCATACCTTGCCAGTATCCTGTGTATGTCTGCAAGCCGGCTCTCCTGGTCAAAGCCTCTTATTGCACTTTGTCTTACAGCTACATCCAATAGAAGCATTTCCTGGTTTCTGCAGATATTTCTGGTCCTGATGAGCTTCAACATCTGTCTACGAGCCTCGACTGGTAAGGTGCCGAATTGGATATAAGGTGATGGGTACACAGTCCTGTCAGGAAGGCCTAATATTTGAAGTAGTACTTTGTGCTTTAATTTCTGTCTTGTTAATGATGAGAATGTCCAAACCGTGGAGTAGTACAGGAAGGACTTATATCTCAATCAGGTGCATAGTGTCATTGGGTGTTATTCCATTGATGCCGTGGAGTCCTGAGCCCATGACAGAGTAAGCTGCTTGACTTGCTTTTTATGTTTTCATCAATGGTGGGCCATGCACTAGTAATCTGATCACTCCTTTTGATGCCCAAGTGGAGAACACAGCCCAGTGCTGATACCAGTTCTCCATTTAGAGTTAATGCTGGCTTCTCATGTTTACAGTTTGATAGGATGGCACATTTCGCTTATCTTCCTTTACGTTTCTATGTGATGAGTGTTCTGGTAGTAGGAAATAATCGAGAGTTGAGCTCCCAGCATTATCGGCATGTATGAATGTTTTATTCAATAGATGTATTTCTTGCAAGAACTCTCGCATCAGGCAGTGTCTCTCTGATGGTTAGATCACAATTAAGATCTCTAGCTATGAGTAGACTATGTGAGACACAGTACTTTTGGGATATTTCATATAGCTGATCTAGTAAATGTCTTTTAGCATATGTGTCTTTTCTACATAGCATGTATACTGACACTATTAAAAGAGGAGTATCCAGGCACTGGATCTCTCTGCATTGTAGTTTACTATCTCCATCAGGTAGGTGCTGGAGAAATCGGGTCAGTGTCATTGATAGCCTTAAATGCAACTGCAAATGCTGGGTTAAAAAATGTATGCAACCAATGCTCTTGTACACAGCGAATGTCTGTCATCTCTAGGAGTTCTTGAGTACAAGTCGAGCTAGTGATTATATTCATACAGTTATAGGTAGAGATGCGTAAGGTTTTTTGGCTGGTTGACCTTACTGGGTGATGATGTAGATGGATTATTTGTTGTAGCTCGATCTGCTGTGGTTACAGTTTGTTGGTGTGGGCCTTTGTCTGAAAAAGGTTTTCTTGGTAGTGTTTTACTTGCCTCATAGGGAGATAGTGGGTGTTCAAGATTTATCTCAGTAATCCTGTTCTGAACGGGATCTGATACTTCTGGATCTGCTGATATTGTAAGATTGATTATTTTGGGCTTCTGCATCTGCTCGTTATATACACCTGATTGGAATGATTTGTGCAGCGTTCTTCTGTGGTATTTTAATTTCGGGACGACTATGCTTTGAAGCTATATCACCACGCTCTGTTAATTTGGTATATACAGATGCAATCTGTGCCAGGCTTTTCATTGGAATGATGATATCTGTACTAGAGCCTTTGATTGGAAAGGTTACAATTTGATATTGCTTATCCCGAGATGGAGCATTCGTCAATGAGCTGGTGTTAGCAGTTTCACCACATTGCAAACTGTTCCAGTATTTAGGTTGAGACCCTGGATAATGACTGCCATTATGTGGTGACCTAGCAGTTTGTGTTGCTACATGTGCCGATGATCTAGCAGCTTGTGTAGCTACAGGTGGTGATGACTTAGCAGCTTGTGGTGCTACAGATGGAACAAACCTTGATGGACTGCAAGTTTAATACATACATATACATATACATATACATATACTGAGCCAAAAATGTTTAGCAACAGTGAAGTTTGGTTTGTTGTATTAAAACTATGCGTCCATTTATAACCAAATTTGCAGGCATGTTTCGTCAATGTAAGGTCTCGCTGAGCGTGAAGAAATGCAAATCATTTCTTGCATTTCTCGGCCGCACGCTTACTGCATGTGAAAATGCATTTTTCATGCACTGGCCCACATTGGCGGGTAGCGAAGGCAAAAATTCACCATATTGCAAAAGCAGATAACGAACGTTAACAGAAAACGTTTAAGGGTTTACCCTACCGAACATGGGCCACCGCCCAGGGCTACCCGAAAATCAGCGCCATGAAGCAATGGAAAGACTCGCTGCTGGGCAGAGCGTTCGTGCTGTTGCTCGACATTGTAATGTTCACGCCTCAACCATTTCCCGTCTCTGCCAACGTGAGCAGGAAACTGGACATGTTAATGACTGACCACGATCTGGCAGACCGAGAGCAACAACACCACGAAAAGACCGCTACTTAGTGACGTCATCACGACATCACAGGTTTGAGCTACCGGCACTACAGTGCATGCACAAACTGTGCGAAACAGACTCCATGATGCTGGACTGCATGCCCGTCGTCGACTTGTTGCTGTTCCGCTTACAGAGAGTCACATCGAGAATCGGTTTGCATGGGCAAGAACTCATCAGCGATGGCGTGCTCAACAATGGAGCCACATTTTGTTCAGTGATGAGTCGAGGTTTTGTGTGGATGTGGCGGATGGTAATCAATGGGTTTGCCGATGTTTATGAGAATGGTATGATGCAGCCAACATCATTCAGCACGACAGATTCGGTGGCGGCAGTGCCCTGGTGTGGCCTGGAATCCATGAAAATGGCAAAACAGATCTTATTGTGATTCGCAGAAATTTAAAGGCTCAACGTTACTGTGAAGAAGTTGTCGCCCCTGTTGTCATCCCTTTTATGCAGCATCATGCAGATTTATGTTCCAGCAAGACAACGCCCGTCCTCATTCAGCTAGGGTCACCAGTGATTTCCTTGAGGCTAACAATGTTCCGGTGTTGGACTGGCCAGCACGATCACCCGATCACCCGACCTGTCTCCTATCGAACACGTGTGGGACATTCTTGGACATATGGTGCGTGAGAACCCTCCACATCTTCACAACGTGCGGGAGCTGGAAGCTGCACTGCTCCAGCAATGGGATGTGATTCCTCTCTGTGACATCAGGTGTTTAATTCGAAGCATGAGAAAGCGATGTACAGTGGTGGTTAATGCGTGCATAGGTCACAACCGGTATTGACAACTCAGTGTCATTATTTAAATTGGACCCTTCCGTTGAATGATGCTGTGGTAAAGGCGCGATGCTAGCATTACAGTAACAAGAGACTGTTGTTCAAATTGGAAAATGACCTATCAATTAAATAATATATTTGAATCAATTTATTGTTTTTATTAAATAACATTTATACAGTAATATTCTCAGTGTTGCTAAACTTTTTTGGTTCAGTATATATTCGTCTGATGTGTAGTCTAAATGGCCTGCATCAGGTCTACACTGTCTTCTTCAACTTGGTTACCTGACATGTGGGTGCAGATGTGTGAGATTATTAATCAAGACATAAAATTTGACAACAGAAGCCGAATGACCATAATATTGGTAGCAATACTATTGGAACACAGAGGCTTATTAGCTTGCGTTCTGTACATTCTATGTTATCTTGCCTAATAAATGATTCTGATTTTGGTGTGTAATGCTAACCCGCGGAGGAATCTACGTGTGGAAAAAGAACAAGAAGATTGACAGCTACTGGCGAAATCTTCTGATTGAAGAAGCTTCATCCAAGATCATATTGACCTATCTTAACCTGCATTCTTGTACCAGGGAAAGATGCCATCCTATATGGGAAACAAATAATACTGCTCCTTTAACCATGGTTAAGGTCACCATGAAGTCCAAACTACTGACTCAAAGATATAATCTATATGCTGGACATACACGAAATCGTGCCATAATCACACTGTCCTCTTTGCAACTTGAGCTGAAACTACAGAGAAATTCCTGTTATGGTGTCCCAGCCTTGGCTCGTCGTGAATGACATTCATTAAAAAGATTGACAGCATACTTGTAGTGGGTAACCACCTCACTCTGAAAGATCACCTGGTTGAGGAGTCTACCAAACTTATTCTTGGGACAATGCATGCTTTTCCTACAACAAACCCATTATTAGCCGCCTTGGAGGAAGTCACACGCAACTTCTGCTTCAAGTTACACCACAGACAATCTTGTATCCTGACTGGCAAGTCCCAGTATATACTAGCCCAGCCGAGATGACATGGTATCACACTGAAATGACGAGAATCGCAAGTTCAGGAGCGCAGATGTTTGGCGAACATTCGCCTATTTATGTTCGCTATTCGTGGAGACCTATAATTGCCTTCCTGAACTTGTTGTCACACGTAGATTCGATGAGCATTATTTTACAATGTCACATGATAGTTATGAAAGTTCACTTTTTGTCAGATCTGTTGCATTATGATGTCATATTTATTACGTCATAATGAATATCAGGGTCTCAGAAACAATCTACACGCATACACATGTTTTATGGTGAAGATAAAGATAATACTACAATCGCTAAGAATGCATTGGTATATATATTTTTCATGGTTACATTGACAATCAATATGTCTCATTTGACAATGCTGTATATTTTGCCGCCATCTTGGTTTTCACGCCAAATCATGGTGAGTCACCTATAAAGTTGTTCGCATCGCCACAAAACGTTCACTGCAAACATTCGGCGAATAGCCCATTCAGGAGGGCGAACGTACCATGTGGCCTAACAATTGTTCGGCGAACGGAAAATATTCGCTCTCCTGAACGGACCCCAGTTAAGAAAGCACTACTGACTGGAGGGTTTCCTAGACCATAGAGCCGGGATATACAGAACATGTAACAAGTAACAAGAAGATTTTCCTTCAATTAAACCAGTATCTATTACTGTTTTGCGACTAACGAGAATAAGTAAAATGTAACCCTGTTGCTTTTTGTACATGTGTATGGGTATTCGCATCGGTTTGAGAGGACTCTGAAAATAAATCACGTACGTATGCGGTCGCTTATTGTAGAGTTACCATATTCCGTTTTACACCATAAGCAGAGATATTTTCAATTCAAGCGGTCACATATTGTTCTGGGACACAGATCTCTCTTCTATCTGTAGAACATAATTTTAGTCATTGCCTGTGAATGGGGCGTGCCGCAAACAGTTATTTACCCAGAGGGTGTGCGTGCGTTGTGAGGCATAAATATTCAAGATTCAATATTATTTATTTGCTTCTTGGATACCAAGTTACATACTTTCAATACAGGTTGTCCGCCGAAGGGATTGCCTATAGTGGTGGCGGACACCTAACATTAAACATACATATACAATTATACACACAGCTTAGCATAGAATGTGAGACATACTTGTGAATGTACAGATACGGTACTGAGCTAAGTAGACATAGAAAAAAGAACAAACGATACAATACATCTATGTTTTTCCTTTTAGTTATTGAGATTAGAGATTTATATTTGGAGGTGGGGGGGGGGGGGGATGGGGGTCATGCATGCTAATTACCCCAGCTCAACCCATAGGTTGCTATTTAGTAGTAGCACTTGTTGAGGTGCATCAGATTGAAGGAAGCAGTAGTCACGATAGCTGTAATAGTGCATTATGGTATAGTAATAGTAGTAGTGGGTGGTTGTTATGATAGTAGCTATGGCAATGATACAGGAGTGTGTGATCTTAGTTATCTTGGCATTGTGTTTTCCAGATCTAGTATGTATTGAGTATGCTAGTTTTAATTATGTCTTTGTATGATTTTAGTGTTAGTATTTTTTCGCGTTTCTGTTTATCTACACTATTCCATGCTTTGACGACACCAACTGAAATTCTACGTTTCCCTGTGTCTGTTCGTGTGTATCTAATGTTGAGATCATGTTTGTTCCTAGTGTTATATGTGTGGATTTCGATGTTGTTTGCAAAGCTGTGGGTTATAGATTTAGGTAGGATTTTGTGATGAAAGGCTCTGGAAATGTTGATCATCTGTGACTTGCCTATGTCTGTGAGTTTAAGAAGTTATTGTGTTTTGACCCTTTGCTGTTTTTGAGAACATTTTAATGCATTTTTTCTGCATGCTTTGCAATTTTGTTAATTTGTTTTTTTGTGTTTTAGTCCAGATGGCATTGCAGTATGTTAGGTGTGGAAGGATCAATGTGGAATACAGGATTTTAATGGTAGCTTGTGTTAGGTATGGCTTTAGTCTTTGAATGACCCCCATGCCTCTTGCTACTTTAGCTGTGACTACCTCAATTTATTTGCCCCAGGTCAGGTTCTTGTCTAAATAAACTCCTAGGAATTTAGCAAAAGGAGGTTCTTCAATTTCTTTTTTATTAATATAGATTTTTGGAATACTATTGTTTCTTGATTGTCTAGACTTTGAAAATAGCATGTAGTTAGTTTTATCAACATTTAATGATAGCTTGTTTACTTTGAACCAGTTAATAACTTCTTCCATTTCTTTATTTACTCTTTCGTATAATATATCTAAGTTTTTGGCGGAGCAAAAGGCATTGATGTCATCGGCAAACAGTATTAGTGACAAATTGTGGCAAATATTTGGCAAGTCATTCATATAGAGTAAAAACACCAGAGGGCCAAGAATTGACCCCTGAGGAACACCACAGGTTAATTTCCTGTTTTCAGAGCAGGTTGCATTAAATAGCACGCATTGTGTTCTATCAGTTAAATTGCTCTGAAACCAGGCAAGTGCACATCCTCAGATTCCGTAATAGGTAAGTTTTCCTAATAATATATTGTGATTGATAGTATCAAAAGCTTTTGAGAGGTACAAAAAGATGCCCAGTATATGTTCCTTCTTTTCAATTGATTCAATTATTCTTTCTGTCATTTCAACTCGTGCGAGCATTGTTGAGTGTTTCTGGCGGAATCCATACTGTGAAGCGTATAAAATTTCCTTTTTTTCTAGATAATTGATTAATCTATTATACATTAATTGCTCCATTAATTTAGAGAAAAGTGGAAGTATTGAGACAGGCCTGTAATTTGTGAAGTTGGACGAGTCTTTTGCATTAAATATATTGGAGTGACACGTGCAGATTTTAGTTTTGATGGAAATATGCCTTGTACTAGTGATTGATTGCAGATATGGTTGAGTGGCGTTAGTAAATCAAATGTGCAGTGTTTAAATATGCTCCATTTAAACCCATCTACGCCGGCACTTTTCGCAGGATTAAGTGAATTAATTATAGTGAAGATTTCTTCATTGTTAACAGGATAAGCAAAAAATTAAGAGGATTGATAAGCAGAAGTATCTGTGAGGTAATCACTGTATTTAATTCCTGATGTAGATATGATTTTCTTTGAGAGATCTGGACCTATGTTAACAAAATATTGATTGAAACTGTTTGCAATTTCATTGTTATCCGTGATTACCTTATTATTGTAGAGAAACTAGGTCTGTTGTGCTTTTCTATTGTTTTTATTCAAAAGTGATTTTATGATGTTTCATTTATATCATTTTTGGATTGCTCAAATTTATTCTGATAATAGTTCTTTTTTGATGTTTTTATTATTTGGTCCAACTTATTTCTATATTTTTAAAACATTGTCTCATTATACTTTGTTTGACATTTTATAAATGTCAAATAAAGTTGCTGTTTTTTATGACAGGCCGATATCAATCCTCTTGTCAGCCATGGTTTAGTAGGGTTGTGCTTGAATAATTTCTTTTCTTTCATGGGGAAACAGTGCTCAAAGATGTTAGTGCATATGTTGTGGAGCTTGGTGTAGGCATCATCACATGACTCTATATCTATCACTTCATTCCAGTCTACCTCAGACATGGCCTTTTAAAATTTTTCAATGTTGACCTGATTCATTTCTCTACACTTAATTTCTTCGTTTTTAAATGGTCTACTGTAGTTTGCCTGTTGTTCGAGGATAAAAATTGGTAGGTGATCTGATGTGTCTGTTACGAAAATTCCTGAATGAGTTTTGTTGATGAAACTTATATTATTACTGAATATATCAATAGTTCTAGCCGAACTCTCAGTAATTCTGGTCGGCTTAGTTATGTTTGGATAAAAGGAATGTGCATTTAGCAAATTTGTAAAACTTTGTGAATGAGAGCAGTTTTGTTCCATCAGGTCAATATTGAAATCACCTATGAGGTATACCGTTTTGTTTTCTTTTTGAATATCATCTAAGGTTGCTCCTAGTAGGTCAATAAATTTTCTTTTATCACTATTTGGTGCACTATAGATAGTGCCTATTATTTTATTTTTTCCTTTTTCTGTTGGGATTTCTATAAACAATAATTCAAAATTTGAGTCCAGAACGGAAAGATCCTCACGCTCATTGTACTGAATATTATCCTTGATGTACATGCCTACACCACCACCCTTTTTAATTTTTCTGTGCTTTTCAATAAACGTGTAATTTTTTGTATCTACAAGGTTAGTAGGTGAAGTTGCTTTTAGCCATGTCTCAGTAATTCCAACAATTCCAAATTCATGTGCACTCAGTTCTAGAAGGCAGCTTAACCTGTCAATGTTCTTCAGGAGTCATCATATGTTGGCATGTAAGAGTGAAAAGGTAACATGTTCCTTAGATGCTATTAAATTGTCATTGAATGTTTTTTGTAGAATGTAGTCACATGATGGTGGTGTTATGTTTATGTCTGTTCTGTTGTCAGTCAGGTTTGTTTTGCATGTATTTAGTGTAAATGGGTTACTTACGTGTTTATCAATGGCGTGTATAATAACAACGTCAGCGTACCGTATCGTTGCATAATGCAGAGCCGGTTTAGGTAACAAAATGCTGTTATATTGTTGTGTTCCTGGCTGGAAAGTTAAAAGAGGTGGAAACAGATTCCCGAAAGAAGCAGATATGCTATATAAGTTGCGAATAGCCATGAAAGAATCAATACGGTGACGCGCAAACTGTGGATGTCGAGATCGACTGAGATCATTTACAGGATCATATAAGCCTACATACATATTACACCTGAGTGTTTCAAAGAAACTAACATGTATGTTTAAATAAATTTATATTGTGATATTTTATTGTCCACATTATCAAATACATGAACAAATCGTGTCTATATCGGACACGTTTTCTCGATCACCAGTTAGCATCCCAGGGTTGGCTATTAAAAGCTGGTCTCTTAAGACAAGTCAGTATGGAATGTACCGGTACAATGTCATGAATGGGGTAGAGTGTAAAACCAATGGTCGATCAGTAAACCTGTTTTAACCCTTTAAATGCTAAAATTAGTTCTAGAAAAATTTTATTTTCCCCTAGAAAATATCCAGTTGAATACCGGGGGTAGGCCTACAAAGAAAATTGTTTTTGAAAATTGTTCACGGGAATGGCTGGCTGCAGATGGGCCGTTACATATATTATATCTAATATATCATGTATACATCATACAGTAGGTGTAACACAGTAGGTGTAACGCCACCTTTTCATTGTCAAGACTTACACATATCAATTTCTAAATCCAATTAAGCAATGTATTTGAATCTCTATTATGAGACCACCTTTTAATTCTCCCAAGGGAGGTCTCTCAATGCAGGTTTGAAATTATGTCATCAATTTTGTTTCTTAGCCCTGATGTCATCCATTTTCACTTATATTTTGTTTAAGATCACTTGGTTAAGCAAATCAGAATGCTTGCATAGTCAATGCAGATCACTCTTAAAAATTTTCTATTGGAATGACTGGCAAAATTTTCAAAAAGTCTTCTCTTGACCAGCAAATGGACATTTCTCAACAGAACTGCAAAATCAACCTCCGCATTGGTATTGAGGAATGGTTATTTGCGGCACAATAGAAAAGTAATTTTTGTAAATTTACCACACGATGGACTGGCTCGCATGCCAGTCATTCCAGTTGTAAATTTTCAAAAATAGTGTTCTTCACCTGCAAATGTACATTTAATAATCAAGTATTTACATTTTTATCAAATTTAGCCATTAAAGGGTTAAATAGATGCATCCTATGAAGCAGTGATCTGTATACAGGTGAAAAAAGGCCTTCAGATCACAGAATCAGTGGTTATTTCTAGCCATATTGAGAGGATCCATTGCTGGCCAGTAGGCTCCAAGCAAATTAGTTCCAAAATACTCATAAACTTACCTTATTGTTGTCTTGTTTTTTTATTAAAATTTGCCAAGCAGATAATGAGTAGTAGTCTTTTAACACATTAACCTTTATATGCCAGAAAACAAGATGTTTTATTTATGATGTATATAATGCCCTGAGCTATTGTTGCTCCCTATGCCCTATTAGTTTCAAAATATTCAACAGCTTTTATGTATATTTGTCTTGAAATTGAGACATTGGCATTACAAAAGAAAAAGTTGACAGAAAAAAAGTGACCATGGCATAAGCTCAGCCCACCCTCACCCCTTTAATGTCTGTGATCTGTTTTCTAATTATTTACAGGTACCTCCTGTAAGCGTATGAAACCAGGTACTGTTTCAAATGTGTTCAACTTTGACACTCCCTCTACATCATATGCTACCGGACAGGAAAGTACACAAAGAAATAGGAAACTAGTTACAGATGTAATGGGTGCCAGTCTAGATATTGGAAATGAAGTTGTCGGGAAACTATGGAGGAAAGTGAAAGTACTTCATCTATCAATGACACTCACTTCCTGTGTAGCTGTCTAGTGTGACCTTCTTACTGACAAAGCCTGTTTGTATTCAATAGAGAGATTTCAGGACAATCTGGATACAATCAAATTTAATACAGACTTATTATGACTATTTTATGCTCAGTTAAGACTTGTAAAAGATGATGATATTTGCTACTTGTGAATTGTGAATGGATAATAATTGGATTGGAAGACACTGTTGCTTAGGCAGCAATATCTTCCAATCCAATTTTGTTCGAAATATTCAACCGTATGTTTTACATATATTTTGATTTGGAAATATGTTATGTTATTGCTGAACTGTACTCTAATGATAATATTTGCTTAATTGTGACTTATGAGTGATGGTATTTGCTTAATTGTGACTTATGAATGATGGTATTTGCTTAATTGTGACTTATGAATGATGGTATTTGGTTAATTGTGACTTATGAATGATGGTATTTGGTTAATTGTGACCTATGAATGATGGTATTTGCTTAATTGTGACTTATGAATGATGGTATTTGGTTAATTGTGACCTATGAATGATGGTATTTGCTTAATTGTGACTTATGAATGATAATATTTGCTTAATTGTGACCTATGAATGATAATATTTGCTTAATTGTGACTTATGAATGATAATATTTGCTTAATTGTGACCTATGAGTGATAATATTTGCTTAATTGTGACTTGTGAATGATAATATTTGCTTAATTGTGACCTATGAGTGATGGTATTTACTTAATTGTGACCTATGAATGATGGTATTTGCTTAATTGTGACCTATGAATGATGGTATTTGCTTAATTGTGACCTATGAATGATGGTATTTGCTTAATTGTGACTTATGAATGATGGTATTTGCTTAATTGTGACTTATGAATGATAATATTTGCGTAATTGTGACCTATGAGTGATAATATTTGCTTAATTGTGACTTGTGAATGATAATATTTGCTTAATTGTGACTTATGAATGATGGTATTTGCTTAATTGTGACTTATGAATGAAAATATTTGCTTAATTGTGACCTATGAGTGATGGTATTTGCTTAATTGTGACTTATGAATGATGGTATTTGGTTAATTGTGACTTATGAGTGATGGTATTTGCTTAATTGTGACTTATGAATGATGGTATTTGCTTAATTGTGACTTATGAATGATGGTATTTGCTTAATTGTGACTTATGAATGATGGTATTTGCTTAATTGTGACTTATGAGTGATAATATTTGCTAACTTCTTCTTTATGAATGATGAAATTTGCTTAATTGTGACATATTAGTGATGAAATTTGCTCAGTTGTGATTTATGAGTGATTAAATTTCTCAACTGCGAGCTAGAAGTGATGAAATTTGCCCAATTGTGACATGTGAATGATATTATTTGCTCAGTTATCACTTGTGAATGATAATATTTGCTCAGTTGTGGCCTGTGAATGATAATATTAGCTTAATTGTGACTTATGAATGATGGTATTCCTTAATTCTGACTTGTGGGTGATAATATTTGCTAACTGAAATTTGCTCAGTTGTGATTTATTATGTGTGATGAAATCTTCTCAACTGTGAGCTAGAAGGGATGAAATTTGCCCAATTGTGACTTTTGAATGAAAATATTTGCTCAGTTATGACTTTTGAATGATAATATTTGCTCAGTTATGACTTGTGAATGATGGTATTTAATCAATTGGGACTTGTGAATGATGATATTTAATCAATTGGGACTTGTGAATGATAATATTTAATCAATTGAGACTTGTGAATGATGATATTGAATCAATTGAGACTTGTGAATGATGATATTTAATCAATTGAGACTTGTGAATGATGATATTTAATCAATTGGGACTTGTGAATGATAATATTTAATCAATTGAGACTTATGAATGATAATATTTAATCAATTGAGACTTGTGAATGATGATATTGAATCAATTGAGACTTATGAATTATGATATTTAATCAATTGAGACTTATGAATGATGATATTGAATCAATTGAGACTTATGAATGATGATATTTAATCAATTGAGACTTGTGAATGATGATATCGAATCAATTGAGACTTATGAATGATGATATTTTATCAATTGAGACTTGTGAATGGTGGTATTTAATCAATTGAGACTTGTGAATGGTGATATTTAATCAATTGAGACTTGTGAATGATGATATTTAATCAATTGAGACTTGTGAATGATGATATTTAATCAAATGAGACTTGTGAACGATGATATTTAATCAATTGAGACTTATGAATGATGATATTTAATCAATTGAGACTTGTGAATGATGATATTTAATCAATTGAGACTTGTGAATGGTGGTATTTAATCAATTGAGACTTGTGAATGATGATATTTAATCAATTGAGACTTGTGAATGATAATATTTAATCAAATGAGACTTGTGAATGATGATATTTAATCAAATGAGACTTGTGAATGATGATATCGAATCAATTGAGACTTATGAATGATGATATTTTATCAATTGAGACTTGTGAATGGTGGTATTTAATCAATTGAGACTTGTGAATGGTGATATTTAATCAATTGAGACTTGTGAATGATGATATTTAATCAATTGAGACTTGTAAATGATTATATTTAATCAATTGAAACTTGTGAATGATGATATTGAATCAATTGAGACTTATGAATGATGATATTGAATCAATTGAGACTTGTGAACGATGATATTTAATCAAATGAGACTTGTGAACGATGATATTGAATCAATTGAGACTTCTGAATGATGATATTTAATCAATTGAGTCTTATGAATGATGGTATTTAATCAATTGAGACTTGTGAATGATGATATTTAATCAATTGAGACTTGTGGATGATGATATTGAATCAATTGAGACTTATGAATGATGATATTTAATCAAATGAGACTTATGAATGATGATATTTAATCAATTGAGACTTGTGAATGATTATATTTAATCAATTGAGACTTGTGAACGATGATATTTAATCAAATGAGACTTGTGAACGATGATATTGAATCAATTGGGACTTCTGAATGATGATATTTAATCAATTGAGTCTTATGAATGATGGTATTTAATCAATTGAGACTTGTGAATGATGATATTTAATCAATTGAGACTTGTGGATGATGATATTGAATCAAATGAGTCTTGTGAATGATGATATTGAATCAATTGAGACTTATAAATGATGATATTTAATCAATTGAGACTTATGAATGATGATATTGAATCAATTGAGACTTATGAATGATGATATTTAATCAATTGAGACTTGTGAATGATGATATTTAATCAATTGAGACTTGTGAATGATGATATCGAATCACTTGAGACTTGTGAATGATGATATTTAATCAAATGAGACTTGTGAACGATGATATTTAATCAATTGAGACTTATGAATGATGATATTTAATCAATTGAGACTTGTGAATGATGATATTTAATCAATTGAGACTTATGAATGATGATATTTAATCAATTGAGACTTGTGAACGATGATATTTAATCAAATGAGACTTGTGAACGATGATATTGAATCAATTGGGACTTCTGAATGATGATATTTAATCAATTGAGTCTTATGAATGATGGTATTTAATCAATTGAGACTTGTGAATGATGATATTTAATCAATTGAGACTTGTGGATGATGATATTTAATCAAATGAGTCTTGTGAATGATGATATTGAATCAATTGAGACTTATAAATGATGATATTTAATCAATTGAGACTTATGAATGATGATATTTAATCAATTGAGACTTGTGAATGATGATATTTAATCAATTGAGACTTGTGAATGATGATATCGAATCAATTGAGACTTATGAATGATAATATTTTATCAATTGAGACTTGTGAATGGTGGTATTTATTCAATTGAGACTTGTGAATGGTGATATTTAATCAATTGAGACTTGTGAATGATGATATTTAATCAATTGAGACTTGTGAATGATGATATTTAATCAAATGAGACTTGTGAACGATGATATTTAATCAATTGAGACTTATGAATGATGATATTTAATCAATTGAGACTTGTGAATGATGATATTTAATCAATTGAGACTTATGAATGATGATATTTAATCAATTGAGACTTATGAATGATGATATTTAATCAAATGAGACTTGTGAATGATGATATCGAATCAATTGAGACTTATGAATGATGATATTTTATCAATTGAGACTTGTGAATGGTGGTATTTAATCAATTGAGACTTGTGAATGATTATATTGAATCAATTGAGACTTGTGAATGATGATATTGAATCAATTGAGACTTATGAATGATGATATTGAATCAATTGAGACTTGTGAACGATGATATTTAATCAAATGAGACTTGTGAACGATGATATTTAATCAATTGAGACTTGTGAATGATGATATTTAATCAATTGAGACTTGTGAATGATAATATTTAATCAAATGAGACTTGTGAATGATGATATTTAATCAAATGAGACTTGTGAATGATGATATCGAATCAATTGAGACTTATGAATGATGATATTTTATCAATTGAGACTTGTGAATGGTGGTATTTAATCAATTGAGACTTGTGAATGGTGATATTTAATCAATTGAGACTTGTGAATGATGATATTTAATCAATTGAGACTTGTAAATGATTATATTTAATCAATTGAAACTTGTGAATGATGATATTGAATCAATTGAGACTTATGAATGATGATATTGAATCAATTGAGACTTATGAATGATGATATTGAATCAATTGAGACTTGTGAACGATGATATTTAATCAAATGAGACTTGTGAACGATGATATTGAATCAATTGAGACTTCTGAATGATGATATTTAATCAATTGAGTCTTATGAATGATGGTATTTAATCAATTGAGACTTGTGAATGATGATATTTAATCAATTGAGACTTGTGGATGATGATATTGAATCAATTGAGACTTATGAATGATGATATTTAATCAAATGAGACTTATGAATGATGATATTTAATCAATTGAGACTTGTGAATGATTATATTTAATCAATTGAGACTTGTGAACGATGATATTTAATCAAATGAGACTTGTGAACGATGATATTGAATCAATTGGGACTTCTGAATGATGATATTTAATCAATTGAGTCTTATGAATGATGGTATTTAATCAATTGAGACTTGTGAATGATGATATTTAATCAATTGAGACTTGTGGATGATGATATTGAATCAAATGAGTCTTGTGAATGATGATATTGAATCAATTGAGACTTATAAATGATGATATTTAATCAATTGAGACTTATGAATGATGATATTGAATCAATTGAGACTTATGAATGATGATATTTAATCAATTGAGACTTGTGAATGATGATATTTAATCAATTGAGACTTGTGAATGATGATATCGAATCACTTGAGACTTGTGAATGATGATATTTAATCAAATGAGACTTGTGAACGATGATATTTAATCAATTGAGACTTATGAATGATGATATTTAATCAATTGAGACTTGTGAATGATGATATTTAATCAATTGAGACTTATGAATGATGATATTTAATCAATTGAGACTTGTGAACGATGATATTTAATCAAATGAGACTTGTGAACGATGATATTGAATCAATTGGGACTTCTGAATGATGATATTTAATCAATTGAGTCTTATGAATGATGGTATTTAATCAATTGAGACTTGTGAATGATGATATTTAATCAATTGAGACTTGTGGATGATGATATTTAATCAAATGAGTCTTGTGAATGATGATATTGAATCAATTGAGACTTATAAATGATGATATTTAATCAATTGAGACTTATGAATGATGATATTTAATCAATTGAGACTTGTGAATGATGATATTTAATCAATTGAGACTTGTGAATGATGATATCGAATCAATTGAGACTTATGAATGATAATATTTTATCAATTGAGACTTGTGAATGGTGGTATTTATTCAATTGAGACTTGTGAATGGTGATATTTAATCAATTGAGACTTGTGAATGATGATATTTAATCAATTGAGACTTGTGAATGATGATATTTAATCAAATGAGACTTGTGAACGATGATATTTAATCAATTGAGACTTATGAATGATGATATTTAATCAATTGAGACTTGTGAATGATGATATTTAATCAATTGAGACTTATGAATGATGATATTTAATCAATTGAGACTTATGAATGATGATATTTAATCAAATGAGACTTGTGAATGATGATATCGAATCAATTGAGACTTATGAATGATGATATTTTATCAATTGAGACTTGTGAATGGTGGTATTTAATCAATTGAGACTTGTGAATGATTATATTGAATCAATTGAGACTTGTGAATGATGATATTGAATCAATTGAGACTTATGAATGATGATATTGAATCAATTGAGACTTGTGAACGATGATATTTAATCAAATGAGACTTGTGAACGATGATATTGAATCAATTGAGTCTTATGAATGATGGTATTTAATCAATTGAGACTTGTGAATGATGATATTTAATCAATTGAGACTTATGAATGATGATATTTAATCAATTGAGACTTGTGAACGATGATATTTAATCAATTGAGACTTATGAATGATGATATTTAATCAATTGAGACTTGTGAATGATGATATTTAATCAATTGAGACTTATGAATGATGATATTTAATCAATTGAGACTTATGAATGATGATATTTAATCAATTGAGACTTATGAATGATGATATTTAATCAATTGAGACTTGTGAATGATGATATTTAATCAATTGAGACTTATGAATGATGATATTTAATCAATTGAGACTTATGAATGATGATATTTAATCAAATGAGACTTGTGAATGATGATATCGAATCAATTGAGACTTATGAATGATGATATTTTATCAATTGAGACTTGTGAATGGTGGTATTTAATCAATTGAGACTTGTGAATGATGATATTTAATCAATTGAGACTTGTGAATGATTATATTGAATCAATTGAGACTTGTGAATGATGATATTGAATCAATTGAGACTCATGAATGATGATATTGAATCAATTGAGACTTGTGAACGATGATATTTAATCAAATGAGACTTGTGAACGATGATATTGAATCAATTGAGTCTTATGAATGATGGTATTTAATCAATTGAGACTTGTGAATGATGATATTTAATCAATTGAGACTTGTGGATAGGGCTGCGCGATATACCGATACCATATTTAAAACCGATATCCCGCACTGACGGTTTCATAACGATTATAAAAAATAAATATCGAAAAACCGAATATGAACATATTTTCGGTTTTTCGTATCAGGATTGTTAAAAATAAAAGATACTAACGAGCATGAAAAGCGTAATGAATAATAATGGCCAGACTTTCCATTAAGCTACGTTCGGGCCAACTAATAATTGAACGTGGCCCCAATTGCGCATATTGTGAAACTCCATGTAACTCGCTGTCCGCCGAGAGAAATCAAGCAGCGAATTAATTTAATAACGGGCCTTTGAATTTTCGTCCATCCATCCCTCTACAACATATTCCCCCTACTATATATATATATAAATATACACGTATATTATATATAGTAGGAGGGATATGTGGTAGAGGGATGGATGGACGAAAATTCAAAGGCCTGTGATTTAATAAATATCCACTCGTCTTTTCTCTGATAGTTTCAGATAAATTTGCAATATAAAACACAACACTAACGCGGGAATTTGTCATTGAAATTTGTATCGGGGAAAACATTTCTAAACAACGGCATCCATTTTATTTACGTCACCGGCTAATTAACATAATGCAAAGTCGTCCCAAAACTAAATCGCCCGAATGCATAAAAATCTAGCCAATAAATATAATGCTGAATACATTTTGCTGATTAGGATATAATTTTAAATAAAATTATTACTCAAACCGTTTTTAAAACGTTATCTTCTATACACAATATCATATTAACTTATGAAATTCGCGTTCGCAATATTACAGTTTTCTTCAAGGCATGATTTCGTCCTCGGGCCGAATTGGAAATGAAAGAAGAAAGGGAGATAATTACATCAAAATTAATTACAATCACAATTACTGATTTATGATTAATTTTGACAAAATAAACGATGTTTATTTAACTGTGCTTAATATTTAGGCGGTCTAATTAATAATTTCACTCCCGCGGTGATGGATATTATAAGGTATATTAAGCTTTAAAGGCGTAAAACGTTACGACTGTATCAGGGCGTGAAAATACGTTCTGCTTTCGTGCTATTTTTTTATCATTTACAGTTTTTGTTTCATGTCCATAAAACCGATATTCGGTTAAAACCGATATGAAAAGTCATATCGAAACCGATATGGCTGTAAGCCAAACCGCGCAGCCCTACTTGTGGATGATGATATTTAATCAAATGAGACTTGTGAATGATGATATTGAATCAATTGAGACTTATAAATGATGATATTTAATCAATTGAGACTTATGAATGATGATATTGAATCAATTGAGACTTATGAATGATGATATTTAATCAATTGAGACTTGTGAATGATGATATTTAATCAATTGAGACTTGTGAATGATGATATCGAATCAATTGAGACTTATGAATGATGATATTTTATCAATTGAGACTTGTGAATGGTGGTATTTAATCAATTGAGACTTGTGAATGGTGATATTTAATCAATTGAGACTTGTGAATGATGATATTTAATCAATTGAGACTTGTGAATGATGATATATAATCAAATGAGATTGTGAACGATGATATTTAATCAGTTGAGACTTATGAATGATGATATTTAATCAGTTGAGTCTTATGAATGATGGTATTTAATCAATTGAGACTTGTGAATGATGATATTTAATCAATTGAGACTTGTGGATGATGATATTTAATCAAATGAGACTTGTGAATGATGATATTGAATCAATTGAGACTTATAAATGATGATATTTAATCAATTGAGACTTATGAATGATGATATTTAATCAATTGAGACTTGTGAATGATGATATTTAATCAATTGAGACTTATGAATGATGATATTGAATCAATTGAGACTTGTGAACGATGATATTTAATCAAATGAGACTTGTGAACGATGATATTTTATCAATTGAGACTTATGAATGATGGTATTTAATCAATTGAGCCTTGTGAATGATGATATTTAATCAAATGAGACTTGTGAACGATGATATTTAATCAATTGAGACTTGTGAATGATGATATTTAATCAATTGAGACTTATGAATGATGATATTTAATCAATTGAGACTTGTGAATGATGATATTTAATCAATTGAGACTTATGA
Source organism: Chaetoderma sp. LZ-2023a (assembly GCA_034401795.1). NCBI lineage: Eukaryota > Metazoa > Mollusca > Caudofoveata > Chaetodermatida > Chaetodermatidae > Chaetoderma > Chaetoderma sp. LZ-2023a. Next base: position 13,568,625 of record CM067372.1, read on the forward strand.
ATGATGATATTTAATCAATTGAGACTTATGAATGATGATATTTAATCAAATGAGACTTGTGAATGATGATATCGAATCAATTGAGACTTATGAATGATGATATTTTATCAATTGAGACTTGTGAATGATTATATTGAATCAATTGAGACTTGTGAATGGTGATATTTAATCAATTGAGACTTGTGAATGATGATATTTAATCAATTGAGACTTGTGAATGATGATATTTAATCAATTGAGACTTGTGAATGATTATATTGAATCAATTGAGACTTGTGAATGATGATATTGAATCAATTGAGACTTATGAATGATGATATTGAATCAATTGAGACTTGTGAACGATGATATTTAATCAAATGAGACTTGTGAACGATGATATTGAATCAATTGAGTCTTATGAATGATGGTATTTAATCAATTGAGACTTGTGAATGATGATATTTAATCAATTGAGACTTGTGAATGATGATATTTAATCAATTGAGACTTGTGAATGATGATATTTAATCAAATGAGACTTGTGAACGATGATATTTAATCAATTGAGACTTATGAATGATGATATTTAATCAATTGAGTCTTATGAATGATGGTATTTAATCAATTGAGACTTGTAAATGATGATATTTAATCAATTGAGACTTGTGGATGATGATATTTAATCAAATGAGACTTGTGAATGATGATATTGAATCAATTGAGACTTATAAATGATGATATTTAATCAATTGAGACTTATGAATGATGATATTTAATCAATTGAGACTTGTGAATGATGATATTTAATCAATTGAGACTTGTGAATGATGATATTTTATCAATTGAGACTTGTGAATGATGATATTTAATCAATTGAGACTTGTGAAGGATGATATTTAATCAAATGAGACTTGTGAACGATGATATTTAGTCAATTGAGACTTATGAATGATGATATTTAATAAATTGAGACTTGTGAATGATGATATTTAATCAATTGAGACTTATGAATGATGATATTTAATCAATTGAGACTTGTGAATGGTGGTATTTAATCAATTGAGACTTGTGAATGATGATATTTAATCAATTGAGACTTGTGAATGATAATATTTAATCAAATGAGACTTGTGAATGATGATATTTAATCAAATGAGACTTGTGAATGATGATATCGAATCAATTGAGACTTATGAATGATGATATTTTATCAATTGACACTTGTGAATGGTGGTATTTAATCAATTGAGACTTGTGAATGGTGATATTTAATCAATTGAGACTTGTGAATGATGATATTTAATCAAATGAGACTTGTGAACGATGATATTTAATCAATTGAGACTTATGAATGATGATATTTAATCAATTGAGACTTATGAATGATGATATTGAATCAATTGAGACTTATGAATGATGATATTTAATCAATTGAGACTTGTGAATGATGATATTGGATCAATTGAGACTTATGAATGATCTTCTTCTTTTCGTTCGCTGATCATACCGCCAGTCCTGTACTTATGATGATATTTAATCAATATTATTGTCACTTAGAAGGGATGTAATTGGCTCAATTGTGACCTGTCACTTATGAATTAAACTTGTAAGATCGGATCAAATTCTGGACGTATGATCCGTATCTCAGAAGCTGCTTGTCTGATTTTCTGAAATTTTAATGCAAGAAAGCGTGTGATCTTGTACTAGGCGTTTCAAATGTTGGCCGGGCGTGATCTAAAGAAATCCAGAAAATGGGAAAACATTTGGGAAATCATATGGGTTTTAAAACCTTGGGTACAATGACATTTCATTGTATAAATAAAGAGTATATTTGTTATTCCAGTATTTCAACTCTGTATGTTATATTTATATGGATCATAGGATGCATCTATTAACTATTTAACCCTTTAATGGCTAAATTTGGTCAAGAACTGAATATCAAAACATTTGTTTATTGAATGTCCATTTTCCGGTCAAGGGAAGAGTATTTTTGAAAATGTACCATGAAATGACTGTTTCAGTTATCGAGCCAGGCATTCCAGTGGTACATTTTCAAAGTTTCTCTTCGCTTGGCCTGCAAGTGAACCTTTCTCAAGACCACTCCAGAGTCCGGTTTTGCTTTGACCAGTAAAGCGTTAAAAGGCCCGGAGACAGGCAGGCAGGCAGGCAGGCGGATAGTAGACAGAATATCCATCTCTACCAGCAAGCAATATGGATGTGAGGCTATGTACAGGCTAGATAGATAGATGATCATCGCTACTATGAAACTTGGTTACATTTGCAATTAAATGTAATTATGAAATTTCTGACGCATTTGCACTTGCATTTGAATCTCATGTATTTGCATTTGTATGAAAACAGTTGCATTTGCATTTGAGTTTTCAAATGCATTTGATTTCTTTCAAAAGCACTACTTTTGCCATTTTGCATTTTTTTTTAAATTGATTGAAACTTGTTGCTGTTGGAAATACCCAGTCAAATTAATTTTTAAAAATTCAACCGAATTATTTCCTAAATCATAAAAATGCCATTTCTGTTGCTAGAAATTAGTAATGTAATTCTCTGGGATTTATTAACCCATTTCACTATGAATTTCTTAGCATGTAGCTCTCAGCCATCAATATACCTAAATATGCAAAATCATATATATTTTGAAATTAGTTTGACTTAAGTCACTTGAGATCTTAGCAAGCCAACAAATTTTAGTTAATTTGTTTCTGAGATAAGCTACAGCAATGTATCGCTAGTGCATAATAAATATGATCACCTTGTAAATAGTAAGGAATTGATGCCTCCATTCTGTTGTCCAATGTGTTGGCACTTTAACACATACATACATACATACATACATACATACATACATACATACATGATTTATTGTGGCAGATGCATCCACAGATAGTCCCATATGAATCGTCAGTGTGTCAGTATATCAGACATGTGAAAGCTGGTCGGCCAATCCTTGACTTTTAGTCTTGGTGCGGTGGTCCAGTGGAAAGACGCCTGGTTGCTGATGCTATGCGGAGTTGCAGAATGGCGGTTCGATCCCCCGACCGGGAGATGGTGATCAACAAATTAAACTAACGGGTGCATGACTGTCGGCTAAGTTAGCACATGGAAATTGAAGCCGCACGTTGCCAGTGCGTCAATAAAATAAAAATACATACATACATACATACGTCGGCCAATCCTTGACTTTTAGTCTTGGTGCGGTGGTCCAGTGGAAAGATGCCTGGTTGCTGATGCTATGCGGAGTTGCAGAATGGCGGTTCGATCCCCCGACCGGGAGATGGTGATCAACAAATTAAACTAACGGGTGCATCACTGTCGGCTCAGTTAGCACATGGAAATTGAAGCCGCACGTTGCCAGTGCGTCAATAAAATAAAAATACATATACTGCCAGAGCCGTGCTGGAGTCAGAGTACAATAGGCGTAAAAGCCTAGGATTGATTGTGACAGATGCATCCACAGATAGTCCCATATGAATCGTCAGTGTGTCAGTATATCAGACATGTGAAAGCTGGTCGGCCAATCCTTGACTTTTTTAGTCTTGGTGCGGTGGTCCAGTGGAAAGATGCCTGGTTGCTGATGCTATGCGGAGTTGCAGAATGGCGGTTCGATCCCGCGACCGGGAGATGGTGATCAACAAATTAAACTAACGGGTGCATCACTGTCGGCTAAGTTAGCACATGGAAATTGAAGCCGCACGTTGCCAGTGCGTCAATAAAATAAAAATACATATACTGCCAGAGCCGTGCTCGAGTCAGAGTACAATAGGCGTAAAAGCCTAGGATTGATTGTGACAGATGCATCCACAGATAGTCCCATATGAATCGTCAGTGTGTCAGTATATCAGACATGTGAAAGCTGGTCGGCCAATCCTTGACTTTTTTAGTCTTGGTGCGGTGGTCCAGTGGAAAGATGCCTGGTTGCTGATGCTATGCGGAGTTGCAGAATGGCGGTTCGATCCCGCGACCGGGAGATGGTGATCAACAAATTAAACTAACGGGTGCATCACTGTCGGCTAAGTTAGCACATGGAAATTGAAGCCGGACGTTGCCAGTGCGTCAATAAAATAAAAATACATATACTGCCAGAGCCGTGCTCGAGTCAGAGTACAATAGGCGTAAAAGCCTAGGATTGATTGTGACAGATGCATCCACAGATAGTCCCATATGAATCGTCAGTGTGTCAGTATATCAGACATGTGAAAGCTGGTCGGCCAATCCTTGACTTTTTTAGTCTTGGTGCGGTGGTCCAGTGGAAAGATGCCTGGTTGCTGATGCTATGCGGAGTTGCAGAATGGCGGTTCGATCCCGCGACCGGGAGATGGTGATCAACAAATTAAACTAACGGGTGCATCACTGTCGGCTAAGTTAGCACATGGAAATTGAAGCCGCACGTTGCCAGTGCGTCAATAAAATAAAAATACATACATACATACATACATGATTTATTGTGGCAGATGCATCCACAGATAGTCCCATATGAATCGTCAGTGTGTCAGTATATCAGACATGTGAAAGCTGGTCGGCCAATCCTTGACTTTTAGTCTTGGTGCGGTGGTCCAGTGGAAAGATGCCTGGTTGCTGATGCTATGCGGAGTTGCAGAATGGCGGTTCGATCCCCCGACCGGGAGATGGTGATCAACAAATTAAACTAAGGGGTGCATGACTGTCGGCTAAGTTAGCACATGGAAATTGAAGCCGCACGTTGCCAGTGCGTCAATAAAATAAAAATACATACATACATACATACATACATACATACGTCGGCCAATCCTTGACTTTTAGTCTTGGTGCGGTGGTCCAGTGGAAAGATGCCTGGTTGCTGATGCTATGCGGAGTTGCAGAATGGCGGTTCGATCCCCCGACCGGGAGATGGTGATCAACAAATTAAACTAACGGGTGCATCACTGTCGGCTAAGTTAGCACATGGAAATTGAAGCCGCACGTTGCCAGTGCGTCAATAAAATAAAAATACATATACTGCCAGAGCCGTGCTGGAGTCAGTACAATAGGCATAAAAGCCTAGGATTGATTGTGGCAGATGCATCCACAGAGAGTCCCATATGAATCGTCAGTGTGTCAGTATATCAGACATGTGAAAGCTGGTCAGCCAATCCTTGACTTTTAGTCTTGGTGCGGTGGTCCAGTGGAAAGATGCCTGGTTGCTGATGCTATGCGGAGTTGCAGAATGGCGGTTCAATCCCCCGACCGGGAGATGGTGATCAACAAATTAAACTAAGGGGTGCATGACTGTCGGCTAAGTTAGCACATGGAAATTGAAGCCGCACGTTGCCAGTGCGTCAATAAAATAAAAATACATAGAAGACCACTGAAATAATTGCCTCAAGTCTTCTCTTGGACTGCAAATGGACATTTGTAAAGACCACGACACCGGCTGGTTTTGGCCTGTTTGGGCACCCAAAGGTTAATGAAACAATTCGACTAAACATTGTTGCTGCTTTAGTCAATACGGTGATTTTCAGGAAGATTAATAATATTCATATGATCATGTGTGTTAAAGAACCGTAATCTTTAAGCCCCAACACACAGGTGGTCACTCGAGCACTTTTGACTACAATACAATCTACTCAATCAGTACTCTCTATAGTCATTGTCAAGACCCTTTCAAAGTAATTAGCATGAGCTTAGTAATATATCTCTGGTTGCCCAATCTATGAATAGGGTAATGCATCGTTAACTCCATTCATTCAGAAATCTCTTAATCCATTATTTGTCAAGATTGGCTTTTTGAATGTTCATTTGCATTATAAGTGAACACAATTATTGAAAATTTAAGACTGAAATGACTGGCAATCAAGTCAGTCATTCCAGTAGTAAAATTTCAAAGATTATCTTCTTGGAATGCAAATAGACATTTACCAAGAGCAATAAATAATAGAGGCTGATAATTCTGAGTGACATGGGTTAATTTACTGTTCACCCATTGTGGTTAGGAGCGCCTGTCATTCAGTCTGACTATAAGCACATAACTCATCCATGTGTTGCTAAGATGATCTTGGACAAAGTTAACATTTAAGCGTTTTAATCTAGAAGGACCAGAATCATAGTTCAGGTCTTGAATAAGCTGATGAACATGTTGAAACAAATTTGACTGGAAACTTTGACCCACAGCTGCCAGTCAAATTATCTTCAAAATATTCAAAAGAATATTTGTTAAATTCATACAGATATTGCATACGCTGATAACTATTTTGAGTGTATTTTGACTGGAGCCTGTTGCTGCCATAGACGCAGTAGCGGCTATCAATAAAATTCCTTTAGAAATATTGAACATAAAATTTGATTATTATTTTGAAAGTAATTTGACTGACACATGTTGCATCCATAGGGTGCAATGGCTCTCAATGAAATTACCCTTCAAAATAGTCAACATAATATTTAAGAATCTGAAAACTCAATGCTTTAATGGTTACCCTTTAACTTTCATATCAGCCAAAAACGGCTTCTGCAGTGGTCTCAAGAAATGTCCATTTGCAGACCAAGGGAAGAATATTTTTGAAAATTTACCACTGGAATGACTGGCTCGGCTATCGAGCCAGTCATTTCAGTGGTAAATTTTCAAAAATGATCTCTTGGTCTGCAAATAGATATTTTCTTTTTAAAAAATGGAAATTTTTTTAACAAATTCGAGGGACTATTTATATACATATTGAGCAGATACACAGATGGCAGATGCATACTCAGAATTTCAGTACCAGACGTGTGCCCAAATATTCAAATGCATTTGCACTTGCATTTGAATAAGTTGCAAATATTTGCATTTAAATGCAATGGCGCCAGGCTGCATTTGCACTTGCATTTGCATTTGAATCATTTACAAACATTTGCGTTTGCATTTAAATGCAGTACCCTGCACTTGGATCCAAGCCTGACTATTTGCTACCGCAATACATGACGTGTCACCATGAGAATACGATTGGTCATACACAGGGCTGGGGGGGGGGGGGGGGGGGGGGGTGTTGTAGAAATTATTGTTCTGAGTATTTCAGAGGGGACAATGACCTTTCTTGCTTGATTAATGAAAGTTACCACTAATATTTCTTTATTACCACTACAAGATTCTCCCCAAGCTCTCACCCTATAGCCCTGGCTCAGTAGCTCAGTTCAGAAGTTGTAACACATTTAATACACTTCTAGCAAGGCATGGCATGATGCATGTGATGGATTGGATTGCATATTGGGTAGGCCTTATAAAAAGTTGAGCATAACGTGGTCTATGCATACATGTATGGACAGTACAACCTGCTGCGATAAAATTAACTCAAACCTTTTTTTATCTTTGCCTAGCCTATAGGCCTACATATATAACCTCCCCAGTATTGCGAGAGATGGATGCTCTGTCTAATCTTTGCCCACCCGCCATCTATTTCCTGGTGACACCCCTGCTTCTAAACTTACACTATTGCATTATTTACAAGTGTATTAAATAATGCACCGATGTTTGATTAGTGATTACTTGACAGTGGCGACATTTAAAGTCATTATTAAATATATATTGCGAATAATGAAATAGTATTAAACATAGCAACTAGAATCAGTGTATATACAAATTATAACTACTTAAATAGACAAGATACGAATAACAAAAGTACAAACTCGCGTACTGTCAAATACGACCACATTAGAGAGGATGCCTCACAACACACTAGCGCCACCTGGCGGCTGTTGCAGCGGTACGCCCCGTTGAGAACAACAGAGGAGGATCAACACATCGACAGAGAAAAGGTACAAAGAACTTAAGAAGAGCCAGCAAACTTGTTCCCGCAATCCAGGGCTCTGTAACTTTCCCTGTCATGAGCGGATGCATATCCTTAAACTGCCTACGCTTGCATACCATAGAATGCGCGGTGACATGATGAAACCTGCAAGTACATGCATGCCATATACAACACAAGAAGTAACAAGAACTAAAGATACATTGGAGTTTGCAAGAACGAAGTACTTCAATGGTCATGAGAATGGCCGGGATATCGAAACCAATTGGCAACTAATTAAGAATTTTCTAAATGAAACCACCCGAAAAAATGTACCTAGTAAGCTATCACGCTCCCAACAATCATTACCCTGGATAAACAACAAGATAAGGGCATTGATTAGGCACAGGAACAAAACACAGTCAGTTTAAAAAGACTGGCAGCCTATGCCTAAAAGATAGTTGGAAAGCTCTGCGAAAGCAAATTAAGAAAGGAGTACTGGATTCCCACAACAACGTTGGCAACAATTTGGCCGGTGACATCAAACGAAACTGTTTTGGAAGTATATTACCAACCAAAAATCTGACAAACAAGGAATCCCGCCACTCAAAACAAATTGAATTCTCGCAGATACTGACCTCGGCCGAAGCACTTAACAGCCAATTTACTAGCGTGTTCAGCGAAACAACATTTAGCAAATACCATACTCAATTCCTAAAACAAGCAAAATGTAAAACATCACCATCAGCCCAAATGGAATTAAGAAATTATTAAATGGTTTGAAAACATCAAAGGCCATGGGGCCAGATGAAATACATCCGCAAATACTCAAAGAACTGTCAACAGAACTGTCAGACATACTATCACATTTTTTCCAACAGTCCTTAGACAAAGGAGTTATCCCAACTGAATGGAAATCCGCAAACATTTGTCCTTTATATAAAAAAAGCGACCAGTCCTTACCAAGTAACTATAGACCGGTTTTCCTCACATGCATTTGCTGTAAGATGCTGGAACACATCATCTGCTCTAATTTAATGAGCCATTTCAAACAAAATAACATCCTAACTCACAGACAACACGCCTTCCGAAAATTTGACAGTTGTGAAACTCAACTAATTAACGTCATCAATGATTGGGCTTCATCCATTGATAAACGGAAACAAGTGGATATTTTTATTCTTGACTTTGAAAAGGCTTTTGAAACTGTTCCACACTTTTGAAATCTAAATTGCTCAAATATGGTGTGACAAAAAACATACTAAATTGGATTGACTCATTCTTAACAAGTCACAAACAGTGCATAGTAGTCAATGGTGCCAAATCAAATGTTGTCTCTGGAGTACCTCAAGGACCCGTTCTAGGCTCGTTACTGTTTTCATTCCACATAAACGATATAGTCCAGGACATTTCCTCAGAGATCAGGATATTTGCTGATGATTGCGTATGCTACCGGGAAATTGATGACCCCAAGGACTGTGAGGCACTCCAACAAGACAAACATATTAGGTAACTGGGCTACCACTTGGGGAATGCGCTTTCAACCAGTAAAATGCAACATGATGAGCCTAACCAGAAAGAAAACAAACCATCAAACTACAGGCTAAAAGGAACGAGTCTAAGTTTTGTTTTATCAGTAAAGTACTTGGGCATCAACATCAATGACCTAAGCTGGAACAAACACATCACTGAGCTCTGCAGCAAAACATACAGAACCTTGGGACTAATTTTATCATTCTGTTCCCAAGAAATCAGACTTCAAGCATACATGGGACTGATTAGACCAGTTCTGGAATATGCAAGTACAGTTTGGGACCCTCATCAGATAACTCTTCAGGACAAACTTGAAAATCTGCAAAAACGTGGAGCTAGATTTATCACCTCAAACTATTGCTACGAACCAGGCAGTATGACAAATATCATACATGAGAGCGATCAGCCTATGGTAGGAATTCCTACCCTGTCATTAAATCTTTGTAAAATGAAATGGTCGTTATTCGCTCTGAAACAGTCAAATCTGCATTAATTTTAATTTAACAAAGGGGAGTATGACTTAATTTCCTACCCTGCTTGGTGAAGTCACTCATGTATGAAATATAATGGAAACCCTAAAATTTCCCCCGTTGTCAGACAGAAGGAAACAAAACTGCCTTATCTTGTTCTACAAAGGTCTACACAGACAAGCAACGATATCATTAGACAGTCTACAAACTCCAATTCGGGAAAACCAAAAACATGCACAACAGCCACTTCAACCAAATTTACACATGAACTGACGTCTTTAAATGCAGCTTTATTCCCAGTACAATTAAGGATTGGAACAAACTATCACAGGATCTTCTAAGCAGTTCAGAAAACTGCAAATCCTACAAATAAATTTACCGAATTAATCAGTGGCAAAAAACATGCCTAAACCAGCTACTTGACGAATGCGGGGCGAAAATAATGCCCTTTGGATGTTTCACCATTTACTAATCAAGAACAAGAAGATCAAGCTCTGCCTGGACTTTGCCAGACAGTCTACGACATCCGGGGCCACAGCCTAAAACTCGCTAAGCAGCACTGCAGCTCACAGCTTCGACAAAATGTCTTCAGGAATAGGGTCATAAACACCTGGAACTCTTTACCAGACGTTGTCATAATCTCACCATCACTAAATTGTTTTAAGAACCATCTTGACAGAGTATGGTGTGAACACACATACTCTCTGCTCTAGGATACGGTAGGTAACCAGCTAACAAGCAAACAAACAAATAACTGAATATTACCTGAGTACAGGTTCTCAGACAACCGTCACAAATTAGTGAGCTAATATATGCTTAGTGACTAATCATGGAGTAGGCGGCATATCGCAGCTGATACCCTGATTAGTCAGGTGTTAAGGCTGTAGGCGGCATATCACAGCTAATACCCTGATCAGTCAGGTGTTACGGCTGTAGGCGGCATACAGCAGCTGACGGCCAAATTAGTCAGGTGTTCAGGCTGTATGCGGCATACAGCAGCTGATACCCTGATTAGTCAGGTGTTAAGGCTGTAGGCGGCATATCGCAGCTGATACCCTGATTAGTCAGGTGTTAAGGCTGTAGGTGGCATATCGCAGCTGATACCCTGATCAGTCAGGTGTTAAGGCTGTAGGTGGCATATCGCAGCTGATACCCTGATCAGTCAGGTGTTAAGGCTGTATGCGGCATACAGCAGCTAACGCCCTGATTAGTCAGGTGTTAAGGCTGTATGCGCCATACAGCAGCTGACACCCTGATCAGTCAGGTGTTAAGGCTGTAGGTGGCATACAGCAGCTGACACCCTGATTAGTTAGGTGTTAAGGCTGTAGGTGGCATACAGCAGCTGATACCCTGATCAGTCAGGTGTTAAGGCTGTAGGTGGCATACCACAGCTGATACCCTGATCAGTCAGGTGTTAAGGCTGTAGGTGGCATACACCAGCTGACACCCTGATCAGTCAGGTGTTAAGGCTGTAGGTGGCATACAGCAGCTGACACCCTGATTAGTTAGGTGTTAAGGCTGTAGGTGGCATACACCAGCTGACACCCTGATCAGTCAGGTGTTAAGGCTGTAGGTGGCATACACCAGCTGACACCCTGATTAGTCAGGTGTTAAGGCTGTAGGTGGCATACAGCAGCTGACACCCTGATTAGTTAGGTGTTAAGGCTGTAGGTGGCATACAGCAGCTGACACCCTGATTAGTTAGGTGTTAAGGATGTAGGTGGCATACACCAGCTGACACGCTGATCAGTCAGGTGTTAAGGCTGTAGGTGGCATACACCAGCTGACACCCTGATTAGTCAGGTGTTAAGGCTGTAGGTGGCATACAGCAGCTGACACCCTGATTAGTTAGGTGTTAAGGCTGTAGGTGGCATACACCAGCTGACACCCTGATTAGTTAGGTGTTAAGGCTGTAGGTGGCATACACCAGCTGACACCCTGATTAGTTAGGTGTTACGGCTGTAGGCGGCATACAGCAGCTGACACCCTGATTAGTTAGGTGTTAAGGCTGTAGGCGGCATACAGCAGCTGACACCCTGATTAGTCAGGTGTTAAGGCTGTAGGTGGCATACACCAGCGGACACCCTGATTAGTTAGGTGTTAAGGCTGTATGCGGCATACAGCAGCTGACACCCTGATTAGCCAGATGTTAAGGCTGTAGGCGGCATACAGCAGCTGACACCCTGATTAGTCAGATGTTAAGGCTGTATGTGGCATACACTAGCTGACACCCTGATTAGTTAGGTGTTAAGGCTGTAGGCGGCATACAGCAGCTGACGGCCAAATTAGTTAGGTGTTAAGGCTGTAGGCGGCATATCGCAGCTGATACCCTGATTAGTCAGGTGTTAGGGCTGTAGGTGGCATACAGCAGCTGACACCCTGATTAGTCAGGTGTTACGGCTGTAGGCGGCATACAGCAGCTGACACCCTGATCAGTCAGGTGTTAAGGCTGTAGGTGGCATACACCAGCTGACACCCTGATTAGTCAGGTGTTACGGCTGTAGGCGGCATACACCAGCTGACACCATGATTAGTCAGGTGTTAAGGCTGTATGTGGCAATACAGCAGCTGACACCCTGATTAGTTAGGTGTTAAGGCTCTATGTGGCAATACAGCAATTGACACCCTGATTAGTTAGGTGTTAAGGCTGTATGTGGCAATACAGCAGCTGACACCCTGATTAGTTAGGTGTTAAGGCTGTATGTGGCAATACAGCAGCTGACACCCTGATTAGTTAGGTGTTAAGACTCTAGGCGGCAAACAGCAGCTGATGGCCAAATTAGTTTCAAAATATTCAACAAAATATGCTTTAGAACGATAAAGATCAAAAAGAATAAAATGTGTAAAATAGATGAATAGTCAGAGTTAAATCTTAGAGTATATAAAAGTAACCTACGGTAATTGGTAAAAGAATTATCAATTACCAATTGCTTGAGCAAAGTAATTAAGTACAATTTGTCAAAAGTTAGCCAATTACCAATTCCCTACCAATTCCTGACAAAAGGAATTAAATTACCATCAATTCCAATTACGATTACCCCAGCCCTGGTCTTGACCAGAATCTGTCTATTCTGCTCTTAAAGGCAGACAGCGGGTACAGATTCGGGTAGGTAGTTTATGTAGACTACAAACAGCAAGGGTCCTAGTACACTCTTCTGTTCTGGGTATATCAGGATGTTTTGTACCTGGGATGATTCGTCCAGGCCATTTCATCTCAATTTCTATATGGGTCAATTCATACCAACTACTGCTAGTTCTTCAGTTTCTACTACAGTACTACATCCGCAGAATACCAAGAAATAAAAGTTCCAAGATGGTCGCCAAACCGTTTATCTGACAGTTTTGAAAATTGCAAATTTGAGATCAGAATACGCAAAAGCATATATATATATATATATATATATATATATATATAAAAGCAATTTCGGCCTCAAAATCCATCCAATAAAAAAATTCAACATGGCCGCAAAACGCACTATATTTTAATTGTCCCACGGTGGGAATGTTTTTTGACGAATCAGCTTCTCTTGAACAAACTTTAATTCATTTTCAAGCCAGTGGTGAGTCGACTACAGTACAAGGAATTCTTTTGATCTTGGGTCAAACTGAGGGTAAGGGGGCAGGGTCAAAAGTGGGCACCGATCGATTGTAACGCAGCTCTTAAACCATTTCACATAAAAACTTGAAACTTTGGGTATGATTACACATATGGCACTTTTGAAATTTTGTTATACCCCCCCCCCCCCCCGCAGGGGGTGGGGTGAGGGGGTGGGGACTGTGAGTCAAAAATTTAATTTGTCCAAAGGTGGCCATGTCACATATCATTTGAAGCCCATAGGTAGTAGACTACAGTACAAGGAATTATTTTGATCTTGGGTCAATCTGAGGGTAGGGGCGGGGTCAAAATTGGGCACCAATCGAGTGTAACGCAACTCTTCACACATCTCAGATAGAAATTTGAAACTTTGGGGATAATTACACCTATGGGCAAGGATGTGCATGACACATTGGAATTTTGATATCACCCCCAGGGGTAGGGGTGGGGGGGAAATGGTGAGCAAAAAATAAAATTTATCAAATGTGGTCATGTCATATATCATTTTGAAGCTTGTAGTTAGTAGACTACAATACAGCAAATTATTTTGTTCTTGAATCGATCTGAGGGTCAAATGGGCAAATTGGGCATCAGCCAATTGTAGTGAAACTACGCGCACACCATCTCAGATAGAGACTTGAAACTTCAAATGGGAATCATTGTGCAGTAGGTCACATGTCACAAATAGCCGTGAAAAAGTGTTACATGTTAAAAAATAATTTTTCTATTTTTCTACCAATCAATCAGGTTTCAAGGCCCTTTCAGAAAATGTAATCAAAATCTATGAATCAAGTGTATTTAACAAGATATTAGCAATTAAATGATCTTATATAACTAGAAAATGCATTAGAAAAGCTGAATGTTTTCCTCATTTTCTCAAAAGTGACCTTCGTTCTTTGAAATGACGTAACCTTTTCCCTCGCCATCCATTTTTAGTCTGGTTTGTGGCACAGTGAAGCGTTGAGTGTTCTTCGCATGAGACCCCTAATGTTTCATTTCCTGTGTTCTATCTGTGCCTCTGCACTGTCCAAAAATGACTTTAAAATGTCACGACTTATTTTTCCGTGAAAAGACAATTCTAGTAACACTCACTGATGCTGTCAAGTATCTGAGACATCATCATCACAGTGCCTGACAATCACATTTTATATTGTGAATGAATGACAGAGCAAACTATTGATACATTAAGACGGTTTAAGCGGTGGCTATTGAACACATGATATCCACATTGTCTTGGTTTCTTAGAATGAAAGTATCATCATTATTTTCCATGAAATCTACACCAACATACATTACACATCCAACTGGAATGACCGCATTATCAGAATCCCTGGCTTTATAGAAACAACATTTCCTGGTTGTTTTACATACTCATAATAGAAGCCCATCAAACTGTTTGTTCCAGCATAATATAAGTGGCCAGAAAAAGTATGATTATCTGGTGGAGAGAGCACCCCATTGGAAGGGACATGAAATAAGAAATAGTCACTCAATAACTCCACATTGGGTCTAACAGCAACTACACTGCCTGAAAATATAATTTCATACATTGGATTATTGATTGATTGATATGGGAGAGTATGAGCTGTATCCGGTTCGGCATCGTCTGAATTATCTGAATCAACTGATTGGCTATTTGAGTCAGAGAATTTCACAAGTTTGAAAGTTTCAACATAATCATAATTTTCACATTTCTCATAATGTCTACTAACACAGTTTAGACAATAACAGGAAAGGAGTCTGGTATTCAGTGTTCCATCTTCATTCACTGGAGCAACTGAATGTAGTTTCTGTGTCACCTTTATGGTATAATAATTTGCCCTCAGACAATCTGTCACCAGTTCTATAGCACTCACGTAATAAAACCTACACTGGTTTGACTTTCTTCAGATGTAGTTTATCTATCTAGGGAATCAAGTTATCATTTTGTTCCTAAAAATGGTGTCCAATAGTATCATTTCCTAACCATCCTGCTTACATTGGGATTTTTTCTCACCTAGTCTGAATAAATTTTATAGAGTATTCAAACCCGAAAAATTACTGCGTTCATGGAAACTGATGTGACCCAAAAAAATCCATTGGCCTGACCTTGACCTAGATATGGCTTCCTGTGCTTTGGGTCACCTCTAGTGGCTGATGTTAGAATCAAACTGAAGACACTAATTCTAGCAGTACTGGTATTAGTATGATTTCTCCGCTTCTTCCACCACCTCCGGGTCCACCCCTGACTAGTTTTATTATCCCCCCACCCCCCCGATCAGCATGTCTATCCGTCCGTCTGTCAACAAAACTCCTAGAGGTCTCAATGGATTAACTTAAAATGTTGTTCACATTATCAGTATCATGTGTGGATGTGCATGTGCCTTTTTCGCGTCCGAAATATTGTTCATTACAGAGTTATCCCCCTTTATATATCTTAAAGCCGATGCATAAACTGCATTGTCAATCATTTCTTGTCAACACAACTTCTCCTAGAGGTCTCAATGGGTTAACTTTAAATTTTGTCCACATTATCAGTATCATGTGTGGATGTGCATGTGCTTTTTTCGCGACCAAAAAATTGTTCTTTACAGAGTTATCCCCCTTTAAATATCTTAAAGCCGATACATAAACTGCATTGCCAATCATTACTTGTCAACGCAACTCCTCCTACAGTTTAGCTCCGATTCTTTTGAAAATTGGTATGTGTTATCATTACCACATGTAGGTGTGCATGTGATATCCGTGTACCTGTACATTCATCCGTCTGTCAAAAATGTATGTATGTTCGTGCGTCAGTCCATCCATCTCTGACAATCATTTCTTGTCAACGCAACTCCTCATAGAGATCTCAATGGATTAGCTTTACATTTTTTCCACATTATCAGTATCATGTACAGATGTGCATGTGCTTTTTTCACGGCCGAAAAATTGTTCATTACAGAGTTATCCCCCTTTAAATATCTTAAAGCCGATACATAAACTGCATTGCCAATCATTTCTTGTCAACGCAACTATGGGGTATGAAATATACATGTAAATAAATTTTGATATTGATTTTTGATTATGTTGTATATAGACATTAATTATTGATATATTTTTATTTTGAGATGGCTTGTAAACAGATGGTAATTATAACTTTACTGTTTAAATTTTTTGTTTGAAAAGCAAATAGAAATGATTCAAGATTCTTTAAATTTTGTATAGATATGACAGACTATTTGGCAATGGCTTAGATTCTTTTAGGCACATGCATTTTGTTAAGCTAGCCCCTTTGTTTAGATTCTTTTGATTGTGGTCATTAGTAAACAGTGTTAAGTTTATGACACAAACACTGCCAACATGTCTACCTATTATCTGAAATAAGCATATCTTAACAGTACTTAGAAGTCTTTCACTAAATTCCTGAGTCGCTCATGCACAAATCTAATGTTATTTATTATACAGGGCAGCGTTTTACTAACACATGGCTTATTCAATACATTGTCCATTTTATTACATAAATCTGGATAACTTTGATATTCCTATCTATTATTAAGAATTTTGTAGCTCTTTAGTAAAATACTTGTTTGCAGTTAATGTACACTCCATTATATAAATACTGGCAACTATAATATTTCTATATCAAACCTTTCTTTTATCTTCCTGCAAATGGGCTGGTGTTATCATACACAAGGCATTATCTTCATATTGTCTCAAATCATGTTCTATGCTTTATTGTACTCTCCCAGATCAGATTTTCATTGTGCTTTGGGAGCAGTCAATTCATAAATATAAGCTTAGGACATTATGCAGAAAATACAATGTCAAAAGCTCAGAAATTGCACTCCTGACATTATGTAAAATTATGCAACGCGACGAAATTGAACACCTGCTAAGATTTAATTAAATGTTGATAAATGTTATTTACAAAAGCCAGGCAGTAAACTTAACCATTGGCCGGCCGCGCGGGTGGGCGTGCTTCATCCAAGTCGACATTCTCGTACTTGTTAATAGATTGTAATACTTTAAACGTCTTGATTATACCAATCAAGAAAAAGGCTATGGAAATCTTAGCACATGGATATTTTTATTATCACGTTAGATTACGGCTTGATCGATAATAAATCTCATTAATGGTGCGGCTGTATCCGCAATGCATCTCCCAATCTGTTATCAACCATTGGTCCACTGTCCAATGACAAATCAACTGCCAGACAAGATGAGCCAATTACACTGAATCCAACTGTAGCTGAGATAATTTGGAACCTTTATAAGCAAGAAATTTCTTGTGGAGCACTGCACTGAACTGAATTTAGCCATAATAAAAAGTTGCAGTTTGCTCTGATTATTTAGGAAGAATTTCTTGTCTTCTTTTTAAGGTAAGCCATAGTCAATGTGTATCATAAAGTAAAAGACTAACTGTATCAACAGCCTTTAGAAAGTCAAAATTATTTATAATTCATAGGTTAAGATTTATATCTATATTTTGAACTGAAGAATGATTATAGCACAGAGTACAAATTATCAGAAGTCACCAGTAAGCTATTTGATAACTTTGTATATTTAAAATGCAAGCATCTTTAACCAAATTTTCATAAGCTGATTTTTCAGTTTAGTATACTTCCATTTGCTGAAGCTATAATTATTTGGAAGTCAACAAATGTACTGTACATAATTCATTAAGATATTTTGGACGCTGTTGATAACAGGAGTCATTTACCATTTTTATAGTGTGTAATTTTTATATTAAACTTTATATCTTTTATTATTTTATATATCACATATCTTTGATTAATAACTAAGTGATTTAAGAGCTGAATGCATTTGATGTTCAAGCCATTAAAAATAGTAGTCTCCCCTTGTGATATGGATGCAAATATCACATTTTGGAAGTGAAATGAATTATTCATGGATTTCACAATTTACAGACAATCAAGTTAATTGAAGAAAATATTTTAATAGTTCCCTCCAATCAACTATGATTTATTTAGACTTAACATTGAAAACATTTATCAAAGATTTATCTAATTTGGATTAATTGGAGTGAAAACAAACAAGCATTTGATTTATGTTTCTAATTCAGTCCAGATCAAATTATCTCCCCTGAATAGAACAAAATTTGTCTAGAGTCAGAGTTGTCACCCTTGGTTGACACCGACTTATTTTGGTGTGTTTTTGCATCCATCATTTACTTTATATATATGTATACACCTGTGCAAAAGTTAAGCACCACCCTATTTTTACGCACATGCGAGGGTATATTCATGTGCTATGAAGAAAGCAATAGCATAAACATTTATGTACCCATCCATCTTAGTGCAAGAGGTAATAATGCAACTAGAGGAATGCTGATTATGATGGTGGGGAAACACTGTATGTTTTTGTTTGAACTTGAAAACGAGGCCTGAATATGGTTACGTTGACACAACTGACAACTATTGCCCTACAGTTGACACACGTGGCTAGATTGTCATTAATGGTGTCTGAAAACGAAGTTTAACATCTGTGCACGAGTTTGAGACTGTCATTATTAATACCAGGTATATCCACCTTGTGCCTGGATGACGGCCTGGACACGACGTCTCATGCTGGTCACCAACCGACTGATACGCCATTGTGGTATTCGTTGCCATTCAAGATGGAGTGCGTCTTAATTCCTGTAGGTTCTGCACAGGAGGATCCCTCCTTCTCACCATGTTTCCCAGAATGTCCCAGATATGCTCAATAGGGTTCATGTCAGGGCTCCTTGCTGGCCATGGTAGGGTTTCGATGGCATTCTGGCGGAGGTATTCATGCACAGCTCTAGCACGATGTGGTCGGGCGTTGTCATCCATGAATATAGGGTGGGTTCCAGGTGCATGATTTACAAAATGAGGGACCACAACTCTATCCAGTATGGAATCTTGATATCTTTGTCCATTTAGTGTTCCAGGTACAGTCAACAGATCCAGCTTACAATCAAATGAGATGCACCCCCATATCATAACGGAACCTCCACCAAATGGAACTTCTTCCATGATGTTACGTTGGTCGTACGCCGTGCGTCTGGACCTCCATACACGAGTTCGACCATCTGTGGCATGAAGCAGGAACCGACTTTCATCGGACCAGTGTACCCGTCTCCAGCATCTCATGTTCCAGTGTCTTCTTTCGTTGCACCACCTCAGACGCTCCTCTTTGTGGTGTGCAGTGAGGAGAGGACGTCTGACAGGTCTCCTAGCTTTCATGCCAGCAGCATACAGTCTCCTTTTGACGGTAGACATTGACACTCTATTGCGCGTTTCCCATTGCTGGCTGAGCACTCTGCTGTTGGTGAATGGAGATCTCCTAACAAGGCGTACTAGGGCTCGATCATCACGGGCAGTAGTCTTCTTCGGTCTTCCAGATCTAGGCCTGTCCTTCACCTCGTTAGTTTGCCCATGTTTTGCAATCAAACGACTGATTACAGTATGGTTAATGTTCAGCTGTCTGCCAATCTCTCTGCATGACATACCAGTGGTATGCATGCCTATGATTTGCCATTTCACACGATCACATAACCTTCGTCTTGCCATAGCGGTTCACAATCAAGAGCTAATTCTCTCTGTACAAATAAACCACGGTCATGAACACAAAATTCCTAATCTTCTCGCCTAAATCTGTATGTAATGTTCTACACCTCAAACTGGACTTTTACATAACTGAACACGTGTGCTGTTTCCCGCCACGCACGGACATCAAGCGGCGTGAAGTCATGCATGCATGTGCATTTCGTACTTGGAATTATGTCAGCTAATGCGGGGACAAAAAGTATGGCAGCCTAGTTGTACCATCATGTTTCTACGTTCTATTGTTTTTGCTGGTGCTTAACTTTTGCACAGGTGTATATATATATATATATATATATATATATATATATATATATATATATATAAATATATGTGTGTGTGTGTGTGTGTGTGTGTGTGTGTGTGTGTGTGTGTGTGTGTATATATATGTGTGTATATATATATTTGGCTTATGCATTCAAATTAATTGAGAAAGCTAGTTTATATGATATGAGTTATCTGTTTAATTTTAGAATATTCAGTGTCAAAGATGATTATGAATTTATTTAATAAGTAATTAAATGTAATACAGTTGATCATATATAGATCTACAGTAAGTATATTAATATATCTACTGAATTTAAGGCACTGAAATGAATTTAGCCATAATAAAAAGTTGCAGTTTGCTCTGATTATTTATGAAGAATTTCTTGTCTTCTTTTTAAGGAGAAAACCCCCTCCGGCCAAGCGAGTATGACCCAAGACCGCCCGAGCAATCATTCCCACCACCCTCATGCAACTCCTACAGTTTAGCTCCGATTCTTTTGAAAATTGGTACGTGTTATCATTACCATGTATAGGTGTGCATGTGCTATCTATGTACCTGTACGTCCATCCGTCTGTCCAAAATGTATGTATGTTCGTCTGTCAGTCCATCTATCTCCAACAATCATTTCTTGTCAACGCAGCTCCTCCTAGAGGTCTCAATGGATTAACCTTTGGCAATCATTTCAAGATGTCAACACAACTCTTACAATTTAGCTACGATGTATGTTTATCTGAAATGTTTGGATCCGTGGGGGATATGCCATCTTCTGATGGCTCTTGTTTATGATGCCCTAGAGTTTCTTTCACTGAACAGAATCCTACAGGAATAGTTTCATTTGAAAGAGAACATGTTTAGGAACGAAATGATATATAACTTCTCTTGATAGATAAACTACGTCATGGAGAAAATCAAACTTGTAATGACATAAAAAGTTTAGAGTGTAACAAATCTACCAATTTTGACACAACTATTTGTGACATACTACCAGTATGTAGCTTAACAATGCTCATTCCGATTACAATGAAAATTTACAGAATAGTCTGGGAGATGATGAAAAAATTATTAAAAATTTGAAAAAAGCACCAAAATTGGCACATAAGTAGTTTTTTATATCCTCTTTCAAATAAGAGCAGGACACGTGATCGGATAAGTTCTAGAGGGTAAAATTAATCTTTATACAGAACCCCTATGAAACAGTTAATTTTGTGACAAAATTTTATAATATCTATAATACAGCCATTTAATTTGTACTAACATGATAGGAGATAAAGTACCAATAATGACATGTTGCCGAGGTCTGATATTAGATGATATTCTATTGACTAATAGCCTCCGATGGGGCCTCTGAACTGAAAGATAGATAACCAAAAATTCATTTCTAAAGAAACTTTAAAAGTCGGCATTTACACCAAAATATTACAATGTACTTTATTATAACTACAGTAAGAGTTGTCATTAAATGCTGATATCCATAGCCAATAACAAAGTTCGTTGCAGAACCACATGCTCCTGTTTATAGTATGCAGTGTTCCAATCTTTGTTCTCCCAGGCCGTGACATAGATTCAACACCATAAATAGTCCGATGGGGCCTCTGAACTGAAAGATAGATAACCAAAAATTCATTTCTAAAGAAACCTTAAAAGTCTGCATTTACACCAAAATATTACAATGTACTTTATTATAACTACAGTAAGAGTTGTCATTAAATGCTGATATCCATAGCCAATAACAAAGTTCGTTGCAGAACCATGCTCCTGTTTATAGTATGCAGTGTTCCAATCTTATTTCTCCCAGGCCGTGACATAGATTCAACACCATAAATAGTCAATGAAAATAATTGCGGCAAAGGACACGTGCTGGTATAGCAATTTGTTATTACTGTCATTGTTCCTGTAGCAAGATCCTTCACACATGGAGAGATCAATACATGGAAGTGAAGCAACGGAGCATTTGCATGGCGGTTTGCAAGCCTTTCTGCAGCCACATTTTATGAGTTCTTTGCAAGATTTAGATGCTTCTGGAAATGTTGACCAGACCGGAATCTATGTTTTGTCATCACATTGTTTCCATCCCCATTCTCCAGGACTAGGCAGATTTTGATATGGTACAAGTGCTTTGTTCCAGACATGACCAGCTTGATATGTCACTCTTTTGGTATGTTTGTTGGGGGATGTGATCCAACTGCTTTCCCTTGGCAAACATCTGTTTTCTGGCCTGGTTTACATGCATACATTCACTTGTTCTGCTGTACAGAAGAATGACAAATCTTTCAATATCCCACATTCCTGGCTCTGAACTAACAGCTGGTTAATTAGCCAAACTATGGAACCCATGTGTAGCACGAGGGAAAGATTGGCAGGTTTCCCAGGCGGTGTTTCCCAACTCCACTAAAAGCAGACACAGTATCACATCTTGTAAAGGTGTGAAAAAATCCCAGCGCATTCGCTTTCTGAACACCACGCTTATCTGCAATGGCAGGAACAGGAAGATATCTGTAGTGATTGCTGACGCCAAACGCAATCCACGGTTCATCAAGAGGAATATGCTGAAAGGGTGCTACTGCGATAATGACGACGTCTGTCAACTGTTCGGATCTTGACTGCGATAATGTTGATTTGCACAGTGAATTGTGTGCAGATGTACTCTGGTATCCGCTTCCTCGTGGTCACATGGTACCAAATCTGGATCATCAATCGAAGGTGCAACTATAGAATCATCTGTGCTGTACACCTTCTTCCAGTTAATGCTTAGTGCAGAAATACATTTTGCCAAGAAGGCATACAATCTGGTCTTGTTTTCTGCTACTCTCAGGAAACTGTGCCAATTTCTTGGAAGAGGTGTAATACCTTTCACCATAACACAGATTCCATCGGCCCTTTTCTGTCGTTTCTTTCAAACTATTTGGCAGATAATGGTCCCATACAATATCCAAACGGCTGACTCATTCCAATTGCTGTCGTATGTGTGATACAAATATTTCATCTGCATAATCTTGGAATGTTAAGCAGCATTTCGGTGACAACATGTGAAAAACCACAAAACCATCTAGAATGTTTTAATCAATGACTGGTGTATCGGTTATGGATGGAGCACATCTCTCCATACAGTTCAGAAGATCTGAAGATCTGACTTTGTAAATGTTCTTAGTTTGCCCATGTCAGACAGTGCTGGTGGAACAGATTGGTTTTCATGCTTGAAAGATTTATCCATGTCACCTTCTCTTGATTGGCATGATAACTACATCCTACTAAACAGTTCACAGTTGCTTCTGAGAGTCATGATTTTATGTGACATTCTCGACTGCTTATTATGCGATGAACTGAAAAAGAGAGGCAGTTTATTCTTGTGATTAATGTTTGTAATTGGAGCCGAGCACTGCACAAGTCTCCTCAACAAATGCATCCTATTGTTATTTCCCAGTTTCCTTGACAGTGCGAAGGGCATTGATGACCTCTTCACCCATGACATGCTTAGTGTCCAGCACAGTCAAATCCTGACTGTCCTCCATGAATGGATTGTCCAGATCCTGCATTCTGGACACCATAGCTTTAACAGCTCTGGCAAATTCCTTTTGAACACCACAGACTTGCTCATGGTGATGTGTATTTGTAGTCCCACTGGAATGTATCAAGCTACATTCAAACTCATCCACAATCCTTGTAACCTCAGGACCATCTATGATCCACCATAGTAATGCAGCCTGGTTTTCAGTTAACCCAATGACACCAGCATGACCCTTAACTTTTGCATTCATTTGTTCATGTGCCTGATCAATTGCAATGGTGGAGAAGACATGTGCCGATCTTTGAACAACAAAGCTCCCTTCAATGAACTCTTCATAGACTTGACGGTGTGCTTCTTCTAACCGCACCATATCTCTAATGTGTACTGTAGGTGGGGCTTAGAATACACCTTCCGTATCCTCTGCATGTCGTACGAGGCGACTAAAGGAGGTAAGGGTGAGGTAACCCTGACAGAAACCTCGAGTGCTGAAGACGGAGGTTCCAGGCCGCACGGCGCACTCTAATAAACCATGGATCCATGCACTTAACGCTTATGATCATGTCGATAGTCACTTACAGGACTGGCAGTATGATCAGCGAACGAAAAGAAGAAGAAGAAAGAAAGAAGTTAACCCAATGACACCAGCATGACCCTTAACGTTTGCATTCATTTGTTCATGTGCCTGATCAATTGCAATGGTGGAGAAGACATGTGCCGATCTTTGAACAACAAAGCTCCCTTTAATGAACTCTTCATAGACTTGACGGTGTGCTTCTTCTAACCACACCATATCTCTAATGTGTACTGGTAACCACCTGCCATAATTTGTATGGTCAAGGGAAAACATCCATGGTGCTAATTGACCAAGACATCTCAGAGTTTAAAATCACTCTCACGGAAAGGACGCACTAGCTGCATTGCCAGTAACTCAAGCTCCAGAACCATTGACTAGTACCTGAACTGTGGGACCTGAATGGGCTGAGTAAGAGCTGGCTGTCTCTGCATGGTACGCTGCACATGATACATAGTCACAAGTGTCAAATTCATTTTTATCTAACAGTACCGCCATGGTGCTGAGCCAGCCTTTCTCCTCCTCTGTAGAAGCAGACATCCGTATCCTGGGGTTTGACAGACCCTGGCACTGGTTGAACAGTGCTTTCTGATGTACATAGTGCTGCCAGGGGCACTTCGGAATATTCAGCAGGCAATGGACTGATTCCTTTCTTATGGACTACATCTTGGTTGATTGACACAACCTTTCTCGCTATACCAGGGTGTTCTCTTGTTGGAGACTGAATCATGGAGATGGCTGTTCCATGAAAGGAATGTCTTGCTGTCCTAACACGAGGATTTTGGTCAATGTTGTCAGCTGCGCCAACTGTGAATACATTATTCTTCAATATGGAAGAACATAAAGAACATAGAATGATCCAACATCTTGGTAATGCATCTCTCCGCAAGTTGCTAGATATCTTTAATCTCAGTTGGACCAATGGAGAGGTTCCTCAGTGCTGGAAGGAAACCAGAATGACTCCTATTCTGAAAAAAGGGAAGAACAAGACGAAAGTGCTGAGCTACCGTCCTATCAGTCTTACAAGCTGCATATGCAAGACCATGGAGCGCATCGTCAACCAGCGGTTGCAGTGGTACCTGGAGTCGGAGAACACTATAGTTTCAGAGCAGGCTGGCTTCAGAAGATACAGGAGCACAGAAGATCAAACAACACATCTTGCACAGGTCATAGAGGACACTTTTCAAGCCAAGAAGGTGACGCTAGCTGCCTTTATTGATCTGCAGAAGGCATTTGACAAGGTGTGGAAGGATGGCCTCCTCGTGAAGCTACAGCGCACAGGCATCAGTGGCAACATGTTCCGATGGACCAAGTCATACCTACACAATCGCAGAGCTAGGGTGCTGGTGGATGGACAATCTGGACAGAATGTATTGCTGAGACAAGGGGTACCACAAGGCGGAGTATTATCACCAACTCTGTTCATACTCTTCATTAATGATATTGTAGCAGAGCTGCCCAATGGGATCCAAGCAGCCCTCTATGCAGATGACCTCGTACTCTGGGGCACCGAGGAGTACACAACGACTGCCACGTACAGAATGCAGCTCGCCTTGGACAGAATTACAGCTTGGGCCAATCGCTGGTGTATTACCATCAACAAAGAAAAATCATCAAACATGCTATTCTCAATGTCCACCAAAACCAAGGTTGGCAATATGACACTGGGCGGTACTCCACTCGAGTGCGAGGACCAGCAGACATACGTGGGAGTCACCTATGACAGAAGATTAACATGGAAGGAGCACATCCAGAACGCAGAGGCAAAGGCCAGAAGAAAGCTAAACATCATGAAGAAGCTGGCAGGAACAAAGTGGGGTGCCAATGAAAGGATCCTCAAGACCATCTACCTAGGTGTCGTACGACCACACCTTGAGTATGGAACCAGCTCATGGATGACAGCAGCTAAATCTCATCAACAGAACCTCAACAGAGTACAAAACCAGGCACTGCGCATCATCACTGGTGGAATGAGATCAACACCAATAGAAAAAATGGAGCAGACAGCAGGCATCCCCCCCCCCACTTAGTAAAGGAAGGGAATGCAAAGCACTGATCCAAGCTGCAACGTTCAAATCGTTCAACAACCACCCGATGAAGATCAGGCAAGCACAGCTGTCATCAGGAAGACTTAAAAGATCAAGTTTTGTGAAAGAGACAAAAGCACTTCAAAGGAAACACCAAGAAATGTTGCCAGCACAAATAGAAGACCCAAACCACACCCTTGATCCTCCACCCTGGGAAAACAAACTAGAGAGCATAGCTATTCGCACCACAGTACCTCATCTCACAACCAAAGATGAACACAGTGATGTGAGCAAGAAGGCCCTGACCCTAGCCATGCTGGAAGAAATGTACCCTCAGGAGACATGGATAAGGATCTACACAGATGGATCAGCCAAAGATGCAAGTAGGAGCGGAGGTGCCGGACTGCACATACAGTATCCAAACGGACAACATGAGTCAGCTGCAATACCGACAGGCAAACACTGCCCAAACTACAGAGCTGAAGTCGAAGCACTGGTCCATGCAGCTAATACCATCAGCAGAACAGCAGACCCTATTGCACAGATTGTCTTTTTATCTGATGCCCGCTCCGTCCTTGAGGCTATCACCAAAGGTAAGCTGCCACAACTTGAAGAAGCACTACAAACCATCAAATGCTTTCGGATAGCATTGCAGTGGATCCCCTCACACTGTGGAGTCCAAGGAAATGAGGAAGCAGACAAGATGGCAAAGGTGGGTGCAGAAGAGAATCAGACAGAAAACATGGTTACCCATACAGAGATGAAGACTATCATCAAGTCACTCTATAGAACACCTCAATCAGAAGATGCCTACCATCATCTCTCGAGGCCAGAGCAAGTGACCATTTTTCGTCTCAGAACTGGACATAACAGACTAAACCAACACATGTACAGGCGGTTCCACCTTACGACATCGCCCGCTTGTCCTTGTGGAGAAGCAGAACAGACCACAGAGCACATACTTCAGTGTTGCAGTACGTATCAGCTGCTGAGAGAAGAGATCTGGCCTTTGTCAACCTCTTTTCTTGAAAAGCTGTATGGGCCTGTGGAAGAACTGCAGAAAACCACAGATTTCATCTTGAGAACGGCTCCAAGTGTGATACCAGCGATCGAAAAGAAGAAGAAGAAGAACATACGTACAGGTCCTGATCAAATCGTGCACACACACTGTTTGCTAAGTTTGTTGAAATTTCCACCATTCCCTCATACGAACTGCATAGGCCATGATGAAATAGCTTATCAACAATGTCCCTCTGTCTGGTTTTGGAATGAATCATCAAACTGGTGTAAATCGGAAGTGGGGTTTCTCGAGACTGCATGACGAACAATTGACGCTGATGATTCTCGCGAAGTAGTCTTTGTGTTAAACATAACTAACTCTGACTGAGACAAGGCTATCTTCAAGTTAGCGTGTTGTGCCTGTTTTTGATCCTGAATACGGGGACCTTGCATTATCATTCTGACAAGAGCCAGTAGCTTGTTCACAACCTGACCTCAAAGGACCCATCAAATTCGTGTTCTTTGCGATCCTTGGACTATATTTGTTTTCTCACAATCTGGGCAGCACGGACTAAGCAAATTGCATCATCATTAGAATTTGTGAACAGGCAATCCGGATGGCCTCGCCAATGTCTGCCTCAAACATTAACACTACTTCTCTTCCTTGACTGAGATTGTAAATCAGGAATCATCCCAAGTAATCTCTCTTTCAACCGTGTAGTAGTTACTCGTCCACTACAACAATTTGGGCTTAGCTCCTGTATTCTCGATTGATATAAGTGCTCCAAATCAGGGAGTTTAAAAACCTGAAGCACTTCATCATCCCTGCAGTCTTCAATATATGACTCCAGTTCTCCTAGGACCAAGCCTTCTGATAGTTTTGTTCCATCTTGTCAATTTTCAGTAGTCTTGTTTTTTCTAACAGGGTTGTGAAGAGCTGTCAGGCAACTCAGATGAAATTTCGCATCTAAGGCATGCATATCTCGTACAGGTAATTTTCCTAACACTGTCATGCAAAATGTGTGCATATTCCCAGACATGGCTATCTATTAGCATTGTCACTGCACTGTGCAGCCGTTCCCTAGTGTCATCACAGCTGCAGAAAAAGCATTGATCTGTTTTTGCCAAAGATTACCCTAAACTCATTCTGGTTTTGACGGGACTTGGTTCAAGATCGGCAGTGTCAATTGCGATTGGCGGCTATCTTGGATCTTTTTCCTGGCAAAAACTCCCATACTAAAGCAATGAGAAATTTTTAATTTCCTCTTGAGAACTTCTTGGCTGATTTCAAGAATATTTGGCAGGAAGCATAGCGATTCAAGTTTGGTTAAAGGAAGCCAATCGGCCAATTTGGCCGGCAGGCATGTTGGATTTTGGCTGATTTTTAGAAACGTCTAAAAATCTTCTTTGAAACCGCATGGGGGGATTGATTCAAAACTCATCTGGAGCAATGGCTGAACCAAGTTTGTTTAGGGGAACTTGATTGGCCAAATGGTTCGGTGGCCATCTTGGATGACCTAGTTTTCGCAAAAATAACTCAGAATGGATCAGGCCGAAAATTGGGAGAAATGATTAGGGTCTAAAAGCCATTAGAATTTGTACATGTCCACCATGAATCAATCAAAATTTAGCATTTTTGGCAGACATGTATTTTCTGCAAATTTCTGAGAAAATCATAAAAAAAGACTTACCGGTAGCTAAACATTCTTCACAGAAATTATTTTGGTAGATTTTTCCGGTGGTTATCTGATTTTGTTCGATTGTGCCAGTGGCCAATAATTCCAGGTGACCGATACAGACCCTTGGGCCTCTTCTTAGGACAAATTTAATATTCAAGCAGTACATTTTAAATTATTTTCAGCTATTTAGGCCAAATATATTGAAAATCCCTTGCAAATTAAAGATGATCACAAACGAGACTTAGATTTAAGTAGAAATGCCAAAAATAAAAAATTTTATAGTATTTTACGAATTAAAATCACAAACTAGATCACTGTTAAAATTTTGGTTACAGTCATCAATTTTGACATACCATCAATTTCACGGTATGACATCATTGTGTGAATCGTCAACCATGGTGATACAGATCACGCCACACATGTTTTCAGGAAAAGACGAAACTGGCGTCTAGTAAAGTTACAACTTAGCGGGACATCAGCTCTGATTTAAGCTCCAGTGTCTCTCTTCCTTCTCGTTAAAATGCTGGTGTATGAATGAGCTGTTGTGGGCTATCACTCATCAACATTATAAGATTATTCAAGCGATGACATCGTACCGTCAACAATCATTCATGCAATATTCGTGAGAAATTGAAGAAAATTACTTTCTGTGGCGAAATTAAGTATTACAGAATTCAAAGATATACAAATATTTTATTTAATTTTATTTAAATTATACTAAAGCATCATTTGTCATGTTTTGACCCGCTTCTGTTCACCTTTAAGTAAATGTCATGCCTTGACCGTCTTCTGTTCACATTTAAGTACATGTCATGTTTTGACCCGCTTCTGTTCACATTTAAGTAAATGTCATGCTTTGACCCGCTTCTGTTCACATTTAAGTACATGTCATGTTTTGACCCGCTTCTGTTCACCTTTAAGTAAATGTCGTGCATGGTGGAAATGTTTGTGTTTTTGGTCAAACTTCATATTTTTCATGTTCCTGGTTGAAATCCTGATGTTTACTAGTATTTCATCAGGTGAAAGGGCTAATGGGAATGATAAGCCCAGTGTTCAGGTTTACCAGTATTTCATCAGGTGAAAGGGCTAATGGGAATGATAAGCCCAGTGTTCAGGTGTACCAGTATTTCATCAGGTGAATGACCTAATGGGGATGATAAACCCAATGTTCAGGTTTACCAGTATTTCATCAGGTGAAAGGGCTAATGAGAATGATAAGCCCAGTGTTCAGGTTTACCAGTATTTCATCAGGTGAAAGGGCTAATGGGAATGATAAGCCCAGTGTTCAGGTTTACCAGTATTTCATCGGGTGAATGACCTAATGGGAATGATAAGCCCAGTGTTCAGGTGTACTAGTATTTCATCAGGTGAAAGGGCTAATGGGAATGATAAACCCAATGTTCAGGTGTACCAGTATTTCATCAGGTGAAAGGGCTAATGGGAATGATAAGCCCAGTGTTCAGGTGTACCAGTATTTCATCAGGTGTAAGGGCTAATGGGAATGATAAGCCCAGTGTTCAGGTGTACCAGTATTTCATCAGGTGAAAGGGCTAATGGGAATGATAAGCCCAGTGCTCAGGTGTACCAGTATTTCATCGGGTGAAAGGGCTAATGGGAATGAAAAGCCCAATGTTCAGGTGTACCGATATTTCATCAGGTGTAAGGGCTAATGGGAATGATAAGCCCAGTGTTCAGGTTTACCAGTATTTCATCACGTGAAAGGGCTAATGGGAATGATACGGCCAGTGTTCAGGTTTACCAGTATTTCATCAGGTGAAAGGGCTAATGGGAATGATAAGCCCAGTGTTCAGGTTTACCAGTATTTCATCAGGTGAAAGGGCTAATGGGAATGATAAGCCCAATGTTCAGGTTTACCAGTATTTCATCAGGTGAAAGGGCTAATGGGAATGATAAGCGCAGTGTTCAGGTGTACCAGTATTTCATCAGGTGAAAGGGCTAATGGGAATGATAAGCCCAGTGTTCAGGTTTACCAGTATTTCATCAGGTGAAAGGGCTAATGGGAATGATAATCCCAGTGTTCAGGTGTACCAGTATTTCATCAGGTGAAAGGGCTAATGGGAATGATAAGCCCAGTGTTCAGGTGTACCAGTATTTCATCAGGTGAAAGGGCTAATGGGAATGATAAGCCCAGTGTTCAGGTTTACCAGTATTTCATCAGGTGAAAGGGCTAATGGGTATGATAAGCCCAGTGTTCAGATTTACCAGTATTTCATCAGGTGAAAGGGCTAATGGGAATGATAAGCCCAGTGTTCAGGTGTACCAGTATTTCATCAGGTGAAAGGGCTAATGGGAATGATAAGCCCAGTGTTCAGGTTTACCAGTATTTCATCAGGTGAAAGGGCTAATGGGAATGATAAGCCCAATGTTCAGGTGTACCAGTATTTCATCAGGTGAAAGAGCTAATGGGAATGATAAGCCCAATGTTCAGGTTTACCAGTATTTTATCAGGTGAAAGGGCTAATGGGAATGATAAGCCCAGTGTTCAGGTGTACCAGTATTTCATCAGGTGAAAGGGCTAATGGGAATGATAAGCCCAGTGTTCAGGTTTACCAGTATTTCATCAGGTGAAAGGGCTAATGGGAATGATAAGCCCAGTGTTCAGGCTTACCAGTATTTCATCAGGTGAAAGGGCTAATGGGAATGATAAGCCCAGTGTTCAGGTTTACCAGTATTTCATCAAGCTGCTTTCACCTGATTGCTATCACAAAGCCAACATAGCCTGCAGTAGCGAAACGTATCATGTTGGGAAATTACAGGAACATCATAAGGCATCACATGAGCCCTGACAGAGCCAACAATTCGTCTATTCGTGGGAACATGAACTGCATTGAATTATTTTCCAAGCGACCCAGTGTTGAGGTCACTCAAGTGTATGATGTCATAATCAATTACGTCATGGGTACTCTGACGTCATAATGATAGTGCATAATGACTACATGTAGCTCTGTCATGAACATTAACTAGTCTGTCAAGTGTGCAAATAATATGTCTTTGATGGATTTACTGCAGCATCCAGTCAAATAAAATATTCAACAGCTTACCTTTGTAGTAAAAACTGATCAAACGTGAAAAGCCACGGTTCTGAAGTATACCTGACGCTTGTCTTTGCTTGGTGCAGTGCCCCCAATTTTTACCACAGAGACCAGCAGGGCCCCTACCACTGAGCCTGTGAACGCACATGCTCACTGATTGTTCTTAGCTGGACCCTATATGTAGGGCCCATACCACTGATGGGTGTCATTTCACTCCATGTGGGAAGCTCATGAGAGGATTTACATACATGTGCAAAAGAATGGTACACCCAAGCCATTTACCTTAATTCAGGGTCCAACTAATCAGTGAGCCATGCACATGCTCAGTGGTAGGGACACTCATGGGACCCTCTGGCCGATACATGTAAATAGGAGGCGCTACACCAGTATGAGGCATCTGACTTTCATCCTCCAAATGAAGACAAGCATCACGACCGGGTATACTTCAGCGTCATAGCATATACGTTTTATCAGGTTAAATTAATCAGCAAAATATGGTAGGAGCCAATACACACAATCTTGATCCAGAGATAACCCTGCCCTCAGTTTCACAGCTATTTTTCTCACAGAAGAAGGATGAAGAGAAGGCAATGCTAGGCACCTCGGCCCATCCCCCCTACTAACATAGATGTAAGGCAAACAAAAGACTTCAAAATGAGTACTACAAGGATGTCCAAAAAGACTCACCCACAGCTCAGCACTTTACTTTCCCCAAGACTTATGTAAGGGAAACAAAAGGACTTTAAACTGAGGATTCAAGAGCAATACAGCACTACGGCGTAACCTTATGACGGAGCATGCTGTTTATTGCATTACCCAGGTTCTAAGGGGGGTACTCGTGTGCAAACATAAACACGCCAATCAGGAGATGAAAAAGGAAGCATACAGGATATATCATCCCCACACCATGGAGTCTAGGCACCAGCCATATTATTAATAAGCCATTAGCCAGTAGGCTGTCCCTCCCCCCCCCCCACCCCACCCCTTGAAATGCAGAACTTTACAGTTGAGAGTAAATACTATTCAAAGTAATTTGACTGGATATGTTCCTATCTATGTGAGTTTCCAATTACATTGTTTTCAACACACAAGAGTTGGTTCCATGTAGCAGATTTCAATACTTAATTTACTTGTTTATTTTTAAATTTCAGATTGTCCTAAACTCATGCAGTTATATTGACTGTGATGTCGGTCATTGCAAATGCTGTATCTTCTATCTGTGGCAGCCTCAGGCTGGCCTATGTGTACCATTTATGAGCAGGCTCTAAACAGCAGCTCATAATCAATGACACGAGTAGTCCAGATATTACCTCATACAGTCAGTGGGATCACTTGAGGATAATGGTATTAAGATTTAGGGCAAATCCAGTCATATGGTCGTATTCAATACACTGCCTGGATGCAATTAGATGAGAGTATGGAGGCCAGTGTCATGTTCATAGGTGCCAGCCTATGTACAGTATTGAATGGCTAATGGCATCGTAAATGAATAGAGAAAATGGATGACAAGATAGTTATTGAAATTACTGGCACTGATGACATAGTTGATCTTACGGAGGATGTTGATGATACAATTTCTAGCGCTTCTTCCAATCAAGATGAATTGTTTGACATGGAATGTGAAGAGATTGATGAGAGGCAGGATGATGACTCGCAGGAAAAGGATGTCCAAGATGATGATGATGATGACGACGATGATGTGGAGTTCATTTGCTCCACACAGAAAGTTGTTATTGATGATGATGATGATCTAGTTGTAAATTCAGACATTCATCCTGTGAGAGTTCCCGTTTCTGAAGCAGAAGTTGCTGAATCAGAGTCTGGAGCTTCTATGCAGGAAATTACAGATGTGGATGTAATGAATTCTGATGTTCATGTGTTTAGTTCAGAATTGGCTTATAGTTCTCATTTAAATCAGCTTGCCTTACCAGCCAGTGAGCATTGTGAGAAAACAGACATTGCTGTATCAGAATCTTACCCGCTTAGCTCCCACTCACAAAGTCCTAGAGTGTTATCACCACATAGTCGTAATGCAATCCATGATCTGTCAAGTTGCGATATTGAAATTGTTAACGATGAAGAGAGTGTTGACACAGCTAAACTTTATGCCCAAGCAAGGATCGACTCTCTCTGTGCCCAACCAGTGATTGATAGTTCTTCACTATACACCAAGACAGAGTGTGGGCTGACAGCATATTCTCACAACAGGCCTTCCATTAACACATGTCAGACTGATCCTAGACTTTTTGAACATCCAGGTTTATCATCATATAGTGATTATGAGACAGCCATGGCACTATCACGATATAGTCAGGACAATTTACAAGCTCACCTGGGCTTCCCGGCATATTGTCATGAACGTTATTATCCACACACAGGTATTGATAATGCTAGACTTTGTGTGCAGACAAACAATGACTTATTAGCGTACAATCATAATCTCATGTACCCCCAACCTGGGCTTGGTTATGTAACATATTATGATGGACAGCCTTGTGTTCAAACTGGGGTTCATGCAGGCAGCCATTTTCACCAAGCAGGTGCAGGCATATACAGATATGGCAATGCTGAGGT
Organism: Chaetoderma sp. LZ-2023a; assembly: GCA_034401795.1. Classification (NCBI taxonomy): domain Eukaryota; kingdom Metazoa; phylum Mollusca; class Caudofoveata; order Chaetodermatida; family Chaetodermatidae; genus Chaetoderma; species Chaetoderma sp. LZ-2023a. The sequence goes on from CM067372.1 coordinate 13,603,153, forward strand.
TTGTGCACCACCACATGTTGGCATGGATCCACGAAATGTGAGTTTGATACATATACATAGTTATACATGTACAGTACAGATCAGAAATAACTTAAGATGTTTCGAAGACAAAATCAGAAACATGTTCTAAAGTTTGTTCTATTCAGTATTTCGAACATAATTAGATTGGACAACAGAACATTTCTTACAGTGTGTTTCAAATTATAGTAACTAACATGTTATTTCTGAGCCATACTGTAAATATACACACATGTACTGAATATGTGAATTATTAAATCTACCTGTCAGATTCTGTCGACGCTTTAATGGTCAAATTAGGTCAAGACAATTAAGCCTTTTACTTAAGAAATGTCCATTTGCTGGCCAAGAGAAGACTATTTTTGAAATCTTACCACTAAAGGCTGGCTTGGTTATCGAACCATTTGTTTCAGTGAGAAGTTTTCCAAAATTGTCCTTTCTTGTCCAAAAAATTAGCAATGTTTGGGTGTACATTGATATGTAGCTTGCCATTTATCATAATTATTATGCTCCAATTCTTTTCTAAATGTTCAAGGCTGGTTTCAAATTTGGTTTAATGCTTTGAAAATCCTTGATTAATATCCTGATCATGATCCAGACGCTTTCCATTGTTACAGGGCTTGAAATAAAGTACGGCACTTGCCTTAGTTGCTCTTGCCAGAAATTTAAGGCAATAACTGCCTTAGGTACCCTCATATTGCCATGGTTCCCATCATATACAATGCTTAGAAATGGTTTCCAAATTGCATGTACAGAGTTATCCTACTGTAGACATCAAGCCTGAATATCATCTGAACTGCCGACTAATGTTACTGCACAATGGTAAATAAGGTGTTCTTGATCCTGATTGCCTGAGAACATCTAATGTTAACTTCATGCTTTTCATCAGGACCCATGATCGGCTTTGATGTGCCAAGTTGTTGCCATAGTAACCCTAACATTATGAATGCCATTATTGCCTTACCCTCTTCACTGACATCTTCAAGGCCTGTTGTTGTCCTTCATTATAATGACAGGAGTAGTGTAATGGGAGAGTTATCCACCCCTGATACATTCACCAAATGTTGCAACATAGAGGTATCTGATATGTCAATCAAGTATCTGATCACTCTGATGTCATAGTAAAAATATGTCACGTGTTAGTTTACGCCACAATCAAATACTGTAGGTCTGACATGAAAAGGACAAATGTCTAACATGTGTTGGGCAGTAAGGCTCTGAATTGTATGTCTTTTTTGAATTTTCAATTTAACCCTTTAATGGTCAAATGTGGTCAAGAAAATTTTAATATCTGCCTAGTGAATGTCTATTTACAGTTTTTGTAAAGTTATCAGTGGAATGACTGGCTCACTCGCTAACGATCCAGCCATTCCAGTGGTAAATTTTCAAAAATTGTGTTCTTGGCCTGTAAATGGACATTCCACAAGATCATAACAGAGGCTGGTTTTGGCCGGTATGAACATTAAAGGGTTAATGAACATCCCATTGAATATTTTGAAACTAATTTAATTAGGCTCTGTTGATGTCTCAGGCAACACTGGCTCCAAGTTAAATTAGTTTTTAAATATTCAACAGCTTACCTGCATACAGTAATTACCTTGAAATAGAGATTCTGGAAACTCAGGGGTTCATTTAACATGTTTAAACCTTTAGGGGTCAAATTTGTTCAAGAAAATAAAAATATTTCCTTATTGAAAGTCCATTTGCAGGCCAAGGGAAAATTAATTTTGAGAATTTATCACTGGAATGACTGGCTCATTTATAATGAGTTTTGTAACTGTTTTTTTCTTTGAAAGGTGCATCCAGCAGCAACACCTGGTTCTCATTGTGTGCCTCCTGACTCATCAAACCAGGGTCCTCATCTAATAGACATTAGTGATCTTCCAGTGAGTACCGTAACATCAATAAACTCACTATATACAAAGTCTGATATTCATTATAATAAGTCTAATAAGTTATGATCTATATGTATTCATATTTGCCTGTCAATGGGCATATACGAGAGGTGTTCAGTTTATTTTGTCACACATTTCAAATAAGTATTTAATCAACAATAATTTATCACAAAATAATTTCATTGCAGATGTTCAATTTGAGACCCATGAGCATGATATATCAGTCTACAGCGCTTAGGCCAAGAAGAAAGGGCTTTATTGATCACAGTTTGACTGAGTGCCTTCCATTCGGTTTTGAGAACACGTTTTAGACTGTTAAGACTTGTAACTTTCCGCTTCTGTAGACGGCGCTTGACAATCCCCCAGATACTAAAGTCTATAGGGGCAGCATCCGGCAACTTCGGCATCCATTCTTCAGGGCTAATGAATTTAACATTGTTCTGCTTTAAGTATGTTAAGCTCTTTTGTGCAGTATGAGAGGAGGCACTAACTTGGTGAAAAACCATGTCCTTCTGTTTGTTCCCTGGGAATAATTTGGGAACAGCATGTTTCAAAAAAGGCCTCAAAACATGTTTGATGTAATAATCAGCATTGATTTTCACATTCCGATTAATGAATTTAAGACTGGTCTTTCCGTAATGACTAACGCCTGCCCATACCATGAAACCAGGCGCGAAACTGTCACGTTTAACAAACTTCAACTTATCCATATCAATTTGTCCTTTCCTAACATAACAGACTCGCCGTTTTCCGTAGCTTCCACCTAGATAAAACATAGCCTCATCTGTGGTGACAAAGTTTTTCCACTTCCCCGCACACAGCTTCAGGTACAGCCTCCAGCTCCTCTTCCTCCTCTTTTCAACCTGCTCTAGGGATAGTTTATGAACCAAACATTTTTTTCTCAGTTTTGCCTTGATAACACTGTTTATGGTGTTATTTACGGATCCCAAACTAATTCCTAATAGTTTTCTCATCTCACATAGTGTCGGTGGGTTAATTCTTGCTATCATTTTCTTCACTTTGTCTATCACTTGTTTTGATACTACAGTTCGTCTTCTTCTGAATTTCAACGTAGCAGATTTTCCAGGTGTTAGATTCGTCAATTGTCGTTCTTTTCCGATGTTATTCTTTACGCGATAAATGGTCCTCACACTGACACTGATATTTTCTTTCAAAAGTTCATTTCTGATCAGTGATGACGTCATTCCCCTCCTCAAAAGATGGAGAATTATACCCTCCGCTCTCTCGCTTATTTTATGCCTTGGCATGTTGAAAACTTTTAACAAACTAAACTAGCGTGTCGGTAAGCTCGTGGACTTTGTAAAAAGGTATTGTGAGTGAGACAATTGACCAAAAGTGTGCAGCAAGAAATCGTGCAATCTTGTGACAAAATAAACTGAACACCTCTCGTATTAGTCTGTCTCATGGAAACAAAAGCGTATGGGCTTTCATTAGATAAGCTGACATTAGCCATGTTGTCAATGTTCTAATATAGATTTTAAGTTCTCATAAATAGATAGGCATTTGGTTAATGTGTGTGATTCCTGTTCATTTCTGTTCAATTTATGCAGCATGAAGTGTGCAAATGCTATATTTTGACTGACTCTGAATTCTCAAACAAAAAGATCTGGCTGTCCATGCAGTGGGTCATGTGTTAGTTATTATCTCTTGAGTTACAAACAAGTGGGACAGATTCATGGCAGCTGCTCGGCGCTCATAGTTCATGGCAGCTGCTCGGCCACTCATAGTTCATGGCAGCTGCTCGGCCGCTCATAGTTCAATAATGATCAGTCCAATGGTGTGTTAATTCCAGGAGAAAACATGAGAATGGTGTTGTATATTCTCATAATAATTTGCCGGAAAGTTTAATCTTCACCACATGTGTTACATTGTAATGATTTTCTCATATTTGGGTTTAAAAGTCAAGACTATTTTTAGCTTGCCTTTACGAGGGAAAGCAAAGCTATTGCGATACCCTGCACGTCGTCCGGCGTCGGTGGTGGTGGCCAATTTGCGTTTGTTTAATCCTATTGAACCATAACTTGGATATATGCGTCTCTATAATGACATGGCATCTCACAATGATGTTGGAGTCAAAATGTCAAAGGTCAAGGTCACCATGACCTTAGTAAAAAATTTGGGTTTTTTTCAACATTAACATTTTCTGTTTAGCTCAACCTTTCTGTTTATATCTCAGGTTTGGTTAATAATACTGGACCCAAACTTGGACACCTCCTGCCTCCTTATAATGACCTGACATCACACAATGACGATGAGACCAAAAGGTCAAAGGTCAAGGTCACTGTGACCGTGGTAAAAACCTTGTTCTTTCAACAGTAACATTTTTCGTTTAGCTCAACTTTTCTGTTTATATATATATCTCAGGTTTGGTTAATCAAACTGAACCCAAACATGGACTCATGCTTCATTATAATGACACACCATGAAACAACGATGTTGGGGTCAAAATGTCAAAGGTCAAGGTCACTGATACGGATGCCAACCATCTGTCATCCGTAGTCCATCCATCATTAACCGCTTGGCAGATTTCAACATAATTTGGCTGGAAGGACCCGATGTGAGTAGGCTTTAGAATATATACACAGAATTGTGATTGGTAAATATTTTGGGTGAAAATCTTAGATTTTATGAAAAGTTTAATGAAAATAGTCAAAACGCTACTCCTCATTAACCGCTTTGCGGATTTCAACCTAATATAGCTGGAAGGACCCTAATGTTTTCGGCTTCAGAACCTGTATACAGAATTTTGATTGGTCCATTTTTTGGTGTGAAAATCTTTGATTTTATGAAAAATTTACCGGAAATTGTCAAAGCTCTTCTTATTAACCTCTTGACATATTTCACCTTACTTTGGCTGCAGTACATGATTTTGATTTGTCATGTCTTTTGGTGAAAACCGTAGATTTAATGAAAAATTTACTGGAAATTGTCAAAACGCTACTCATTAATCTCTTGGCGGATTTCAACTTAATTTGGCTCGAATGAGTCTATGGGGCTAGGCTTTAGAACCGTAATACAGAATTTTGATAGGTCAATTTTTGCGGGTCAAAATCTTAGATTTTATGAAGAATTTACCCAAAACTATCAAAACACTACTCGTCATTAACTGCTTGACAGATTTCAACCCTAGTTGGCTGGACAGACCCTATCGTGGTAGGCTCCAGAACATCTAGACTTTTAATCGGCCGTTTTCCTTGGTGAAAATCATAAATTTTATGAAAGATTTGCTGGAAATTGTCAAAATTCATCTTCCTCCATAACCGCTTGGTGGATTTTATCCAAGTTTGCCTGGAAGGATTCTATAGTGGTGGGCTCTAGAACTCTTTACAGAGCCAGTTAAAACACCACTCCTTACTTAGTGGACCGATTTCAATGAAACTTGGGTGGAATGATCCTATGGTGGTAGACATGTCAAACGAGAATTTTGATTGGTCCATTTCTTTGGTGGCTATCTTGGATTTTTCAAAAATTATTCATCATGTCTACCGCTATTTAAATGAAAATGGTTCAAATGCTAATGGTGCAGGTTAGCGTTACAGGCCCTTGGGCCTCTTGTTGATAAGTGTATTGATAAGCCATCTATATTTATTTTATGTTTAAAGTGCAGCTTCATATTTCATTGCAAAGTCGTAAAGTCGAGCTTCATGTTTGCTTTGAAACCACATTCCTGTTTGTATTTTGTATAAACTAATTTGTAATGAATAACTTACTATGGATACAGTTATTCCATTGGTCAGTTTTAGAAAATAGTCCTCCTTTGCTTTGCCAATGGTCATTCCTCAAGACTTCTAACGCAGGCTGTTTTGACCGGCTTGATCAATAGAGGGTGAAATATTTATCCCTTGATGTCGTGCCAATAATTCCATTGCTACATAATCTACAGTTTCTCAAGATGCTCTGCTGGAACTTGTCATTTTCTTCAAATAAAACTGATATATTGATTTCCACGCACCTTGTCAGAGTGATATATATATATAATATATATATATGTGTCATGCATACCTTGTGTTTGTTTCAGACTCCAGGGAGTGCGCCTGTAGTCCTGAAAAGGCGCCGTGGCAGGCCACCAAAATCAGAGTCAACAGCATATCAGCTACACCCACATACATCTATGTCTCATAAGAAGATTGCTAAAACTACATCCAAATCACGTATACATCCAAAAGGTGCTCCATCCAAGGCAGAGATACATAGAAAAAATGCTAAATCTAACTCAAAAAGCACTACCTCCAAGACAGAGATGCATACAGAAGATGATAAATCTATGTCAAAATATCCTCCATTCAACTCGCAATCCATTCTGCTATCAGAAATGGTGAGCTTATGTATATAGTTAAGTGTCTTCTTTCTTCTTTTCGTTCGCTGATCATACCGCCAGTCCTGTAAGTGACTATCGCCATGATCTTAAGTGTGATGAGTTACATTTTGATGCCATGTTTAGCCATTGTAAGCCTCAATCTGCCTGAATTCCAAATTAACCCTTTAACATTTAAGCCAGCCAAAACTACTTTTGTACTGGTCTTGGAATATGTCCATTTGCAGACCAAAAGAAGACGGGATGTGGTAAATATTAAAAAATAGTCTTCTCTTGGTCTGCAAAAGGAGATTTTTTCCCCATAAAACTGCAATTTTTCAAACAAATTTACAGGTTAAAAAGTTAAGCAGAGTTACCATGTATTTTTATGGATAGATACATGTTATTAACGAGAGCGATGTGCTTTATTCAGCAGCAATTAATATAATTTTGTACTTATGATTGATTATGTTTTGAGCTTTAGTGTACAGTGCCTGCTGGTATACACATAGTCACATGCTCTAGTGAGGCAAGTATGCCTTGAGTCTTTAAGCTTCGCTGTAGTGCCTGCTAATATACACATAGTCACATGCTCTAGTGAGGCAAGTATGCCTTGAGTCTTTAAGCTTCTCTGTAGTGCCTGCTGATATACACATAGTCACACGCTCTAGTGAGGCAAGTATGCCTTGACTCTTTAAGCTTCTCTGTAGTGCCTGCTGATATACATGTAGTCACATGCTCTAGTGAGGCAAGTATGCCTTGACTATTTAAGCTTCTCTGTAGTGCCTGCTGGTATACATGTAGTCACATGCTCTAGTGAGGCAAGTATGCCTTGAGTCTTTAAGCTTCTCTGTAGTGCCTGCTGATATACACGTAGTCACATGCTCTAGTGAGGCAAGTATGCCTTGACTATTTAAGCTTCTCTGTAGTACCTGCTGGTATACATGTAGTCACATGCTCTAGTGAGGCAAGTATGCCTTGACTATTTAAGCTTCTCTGTAGTGCCTGCTGGTATACATGTAGTCACATGCTCTAGTGAGGCAAGTATGCCTTGAGTCTTTAAGCTTCTCTGTAGTGCCTGCTGGTATACATGTAGTCACATGCTCTAGTGAGGCAAGTATGCCTTGAGTCTTTAAGCTTCTCTGTAGTGCCTGCTGGTATACATGTAGTCACATGCTCTAGTGAGGCAAGTATGCCTTGACTATTTAAGCTTCTCTGTAGTGCCTGCTGATATACATGTAGTCACATGCTCTAGTGAGGCAAGTATGCCTTGAGTCTTTAAGCTTCTCTGTAGTGCCTGCTGATATACATGTAGTCACATGCTCTAGTGAGGCAAGTATGCCTTGACTATGTAAGCTTCTCTGTAGTGCCTGCTGGTATACATGTAGTCACATGCTCTAGTGAGGCAAGTATGCCTTGACTATTTAAGCTTCTCTGTAGTGCCTGCTGGTATACACGTAGTCACATGCTCTAGTGAGGCAAGTATGCCTTGAGTCTTTAAGCTTCTCTGTAGTGCCTGCTGGTATACATGTAGTCACATGCTCTAGTGAGGCAAGTATGCCTTGACTCTTTAAGCTTCACTGTAGTGCCTGCTGGTATACACATAGTCACATGCTCTAGTGAGGCAAGTATGCCTTGACTATTTAAGCTTCTCTGTAGTGCCTGCTGATATACATGTAGTCACATGCTCTAGTGAGGCAAGTATGCCTTGAGTCTTTAAGCTTCTCTGTAGTGCCTGCTGATATACACATAGTCACATGCTCTAGTGAGGCAAGTATGCCTTGACTATTTAAGCTTCTCTGTAGTGCCTGCTGATATACATGTAGTCACATGCTCTAGTGAGGCAAGTATGCCTTGAGTCTTTAAGCTTCTCTGTAGTGCCTGCTGATATACACATAGTCACATGCTGTAGTGAGGCAAGTATGCCTTGAGTCTTTAAGCTTCTCTGTAGTGTCTGCTGATATACATGTAGTCACATGCTCTAGTGAGGCAAGTATGCCTTGAGTCTTTAAGCTTCTCTGTAGTGCCTGCTGATATACACATAGTCACATGCTGTAGTGAGGCAAGTATGCCTTGACTATTTAAGCTTCTCTGTAGTGCCTGCTGGTATACTTGTAGTCACATGCTGTGACTGAGGCAAGTATGCCTTGACTATTTAAGCTTCTCTGTAGTGCCTGCTGATATACATGTAGTCACGCCAGGCATGCCTTGAGTCTTTAAGCTTCGCTGTAGTGCCTGCTGGTATACATGTAGTCACATGCTGTGACTGAGGCAAGTATGCCTTGACTCTTTAAGCTTCGCTGTAGTACCCGCTGGTATACACGTAGTCACATGCTTTATCACCCATCTCTAATGAACCTTTTCAGTTTTAGCTATGCCCCGCCCATTTCTAGCTAAGCTGCACCCACACTTCGCTCGTGTTGCGAGCCTTTACTCTCAATTTCCAGAAAACTATACAGGTAAGCTGTTAAATATTTTGAACCTAATTTGACTGGGTGCTGTTGCGCCCAGTCAAATTAGTTTCAAAATATTCAGCAGAAGGTTTATTAAATGGTAAAGAGATACAATTCGTACACTGTGTCGGACTATTAAGCATTAACGACGGACTAAATCAAGTCATTCATGCCAAAATTAATTATGACATCATCCTACACGTCACTTCATAGATTGTGACGTCAGATGATGGATGGATAAACTGGAAAGGTCCATTAGAGCCTCCTTTATTAGTCCCCTACCGGTAAAACCGGGAGACTATAGGTTTACACTCTGTCTGTCTGTCTATCCATCCGTCTGTCTGTCCATCTGTCGCAGTTGGTTTTCCGTACTTTTTTTCTCCTTCAAGGTATTCAACTGAGAATTGCTACATAGCTTTGATATGAGAAGTTACAGACCAAGTTCGAGTTTCGGGCGTATGCGTCAATTTTTGATAAAGTTATGCCCACTTTCGACTTAAGAAATATGAAAAATATCAGCTTTCCAAACTTTTTTCGCACTCCTTCAAGATATTTAAGCGAAAATCGGTGCATCGCTTTAGTATTAAGAGTTACAGAGCAAGTTTGAGTTTCAGACATTTTCATCAATTTTTCATGGAGCCCCCTTTTGACTTATGAAACACAAAAAATATTAGTTTTCCGCACTTTTTTTCGCAGTCTCAAGAAATTGTACTGAGAATTGCTACATTGCTTTATTTTGAGAAGTTACAGACCAAGTTCGAGTTTCAGGCGTATGCGTAAATTTTTGATGGAGTTATGCCCCCTTTCAATAAAAAATATCAGCTTTCCGCACTTTTTTCGCAATCCTTCAAGATATTTAAGAGAAAATTGGTACATCACTTTACTATAAGGAGTTACAGAGTACGGTTGAGTTTCAGACAACTCTGAGTTGTGCCCCCTTTCAACCTATGAAATGCGAATATCGACTTATGAGATTCCTTCTCCTTCACCATATATAACTGAAACTTGGTTTAATGGTATGTTATGAGAAGTTACAGATCAAGTTCGAGTTTCAGCTGCTTCTGACAATTTTTAACGGAGTTTTTGACTGTCAGTCTCTAAAGATTTATATCACCAGGTAGGGGACATGTATTGCAAAGCAATTCTTACAGAATGCTTGTTCTCATTTGTTTCAGACAACATCTAGTGCATCTGCACCCCAGAAAAGACGTCGTGGCAGACCAATGAAGATTCATAAGCATCTTCTAAAGAGAGCTCTAACAAGTACTATGTCGCAGCCAGAAACACAGGCATCTAATGCGGATACTTCTAAGTCACAAACAGCTTTACCAGCAACACAGCTGAGCTCATGTACAATTTTAAATGTGAGTTTTTATCTCATCTTTATGAACTTGTAAGGCGAGATATTGTGAGGGAGATGAAATTGAAAGTTAACAGATGTATTCTGTTCAATGTAAAGATGCACTCTACATCATTTGGAATATAAGTTTTCTGGCTTTTTCATTGTTTTGGATAAAATTTTGGTTCAAGTTTTCTTTTCATTGGTTTTATTTTATAATAATGCCTCTTGGAATTTAAATGAAAGTTAACAAGAGTGTCTCTAGGTACTGCAAAGATGCAATTGACTTCATTTAAATATAAGGGGGCTATATAGCATTTGCTTTGCTCATGGACCAAACAAAGGTGTCTCACAGGTGAAAATACATTTTTTCCACGACAAAACATATTGCCTCCAGAATGCAGATACCTTCTGGGAGCATCTAGATTCAAAAACTTTCCCTGGAGGTAAATGGTGGATGGGGTGGGGTGGTTGGGGATGCTAGCATGCAGGTTTTTAGTTAAGTTCTATACAGCACTGACAATTCCATTTAGCACATTGCCCCGCTCCCCCTAAATACGACCCGCCCTGGTAGCACACAGAATCCTGTGACGGTATATCCAAGCGAGTTCTGTGGTATCTTCTGATACATTTTGTTTCATATTATTTCCAGGGCTTAGAGATATGGATATTTTGTCAGTGTTATCTCTTTTCAAAGCACGTTTGCTTCAACTACAGTATGTCGTTTTGTAGCATACCATTGCTTCATTGTTCTATGCAATGTATGCATGCATTCTGCAGCATTCTTTGCATTTGTGATAGTTAAAGTACTGGTAATAGAAGAATTCAGTCTATCAGTCAAGTATATGACATCACATATGTCACAGGTAGACTGATGTCACAATCAAATACATCACAGGTAGACTGACGTCACAGTCAAATACATCATGAATGGCATATCTAGCACGTCATAAACACGTCATCTTCCGTCAAGTTATATGCAAGGATGGGGTAAATTCCATTTTATCAATTCCAATTCCACCTCAATTCAATTTACCAATTCCAATTCCGTTTCCACATCAATTCATTTTATCAATTCCAATTCCACCCAGAAAAGTTCAATTCCAATTCCATTTTACCAATTCCATTTTATCAATTCCAAGTCCAATTCCAATTCCATACCATTATTTACCTGAGATCAATATTGTTATAGTTTAACTATTTAATGCCCAAGATTGGCCAACAAAACCTAGATTTGTCATTAGCAAATGTCCATTTACAGGATAAGAGAATTTTTTTTAAATTTAACAAAGGCCAATGCTTTGACTGGCTCAGTTATGGAATCAGTCATTCCACTGGTAAATTTACAAAAATTGTCTTATCATACATATAATCCTTCTTAAAGACCCGTGCAGAAGGCATTTGTGGCTGGCTTCTCCATTAATATTTAAAACAATTAGAATAACAATTGTTGTTGCCAATAGATAGTTATATCCTTCAGTCAAAGTATTGTCCAAAAAGTCAACATTCAGCAGATCTTATTTTTAGGTTATTTGACTTAATTATAGCTTAATGCCGAGTTTTTTCTGATGAATATGACTAAAGGTTAATGCCATGTCTGATTATTCTAGATACATGTAAACCTTGCTATTTAAATGTTTGCATTAAAAAGCATTAGAATACAATGTATATAGTACAGTACTGAGTGAGAGTACTGAGCACATGTATGTAGAATTTGAATAACACCTCTAGTCCAGGTGTCTGTGTTTTAAAAGCTAAGACATTTCACAGGGAGGGGGGGGGGGTGTTTGTTCAATGATTCCTTTGTTATGTAAGGAGGGTATAATTACAGGTCAATTATCTTGTAAAGTACTGCTTTCTTCACCCATTTCATTCCATGCAGGTGATAGTTATTACTTTACCGAACACTATTGCTAACGTCTTGATGAATAATTTTAACACAATTTGGTTATCTTGGTTGTAGCTTATATATTTGAAATCATTTTAACTAATTTGTATGATTAGCTCACCTGGCCTGAAAGGCCAAGTGAGCTTATGTCGTGGCGACCATCCGTCATCCGTCGTCTGTCCGTCAACTTTTCCTTTAAACGAATTCTTCTCAAGAACCGCTGTGCCAATTTCAATTATTAGCTCACCTGGCCAGAATGGCCAAGTGAGCTTATGCCATGGCGACCGTCCATCGTCTGTCCAGCGTCCGTCCGTCCGTCAACTTTTCTTTAAACGACTTCTTCTCAAGAACCACTGGGCCGATTTCAATTATATTTGGCAGGAAGTATCCTTAGGGCATAGGGATCCAAGTTTGTTCAAACAAAGTCGATCGGCCAATTTGGCCGGTGGCCATCTTGGATTTTGGCCGATTTTAGGAAATGGCTTTAAAAATCTTCTCCGAAACCGCTTAGTGGATCGATTCAAAACTCACGAAATATCATATAGGGCAAGAGCTGAACCAAATTTGTTCGAAGGAACTTGATTGGCCAAATGGTTTGGCGGCCATCTTGGATGACCTAGTTTTCGTGAAAACGACTTATTCTGCAGAACCGCTGAACGGATCAGGCTGAAATTTTGGGGATATGATTATGGACTAAGGGCCATTGAAGTTTGTTCATGGGAAGTTGATAGGTAAAAAACATGGCCGCCATGGACCAATCAAATTTTAGCATGTTTGGCTGCCATATTCAATTTTTTTATTTGATGGATTTTGAAGCCGAAATTGGTTTTCTTAACTCCGCTTACTTGTCAGTCAGCTGTCGTATAGCGATGACCCCATCTGCCTTCTATTATGTCCGTCCATCCATCTATCTGTCCGTCACCAACAATGGCGGCTCATTTTGTTATTTCTTGATGGATTGACACCAAACTTGGTCACAATATTAATGTCGGCATCTAATATCTGTGTTGTCAAAATCAAACTGATAGGATGTCAAATGCCAGAGTTATCACTCCTTAAATATTTGCAGTCTCACTTTCATAGGGCAAATACAGGTTTGTTCCACAGTCCATTGATTTATCACCATGTCGGATTTTATTGCCAAACTAGATATTAAATTCCAATTAACAGATTAACCTTTCGAATACTGGCGAATATTTAAGATATGTATTATGTGCTCTGACATCTTATGCTCTTAAAAATATTTTGAAATGTATTTGATTGAAATGAAAGTTGTTGCTGCCTAAGGCATCAATGACTCAGTCAAATTATTTTTAAAATCAACTCCAGCTCACCCTACCCCTGCTGCTAACTTGGTGATTCAGCCAGGCATGTGTTGAATGGATTGTGTGGTGGTGGGGAATAACCTGCTATAAAGACCACCTACCTGCCTTTAGAGACCATTTTCTTCAATTGTATTTAAACCTCTGGTAACCGTCTGACTGAGTTTTTGCAGACGACATACTCCAAAGGTTATATCTCTGAACCTGATAAATATTTTGAAAACAATTGGACTGAAAGTTGTTGGTGGCTAAGCCGCCAACAACTTTCAGTCAAATTGTTTTCAAAATATTCAAGAAGTCAAGAGCTTTTGAAAATTGAAATTATTGGCTGCACTGGCTTGCAGCAGTGAGACAGTTAAGTAACCATCTGTAGCTAGCACTGATATCATCTATTTCCACTTAAACATTGTTCAAAACCACTAATGCAAAAAAACCAGTCCAGAGATTGTTGTCAATATCTCGAAAACTAAACCATTTGACTGAATGTCATTGGACGTGACACCGATGGATATAAAACTTAAGTAAGATTAGTTGAAATGCCAGGTGAGCCATACAGGCCCATTGGGCCGCTTGTATTTGGCAGGAAGCATCCTTAGGGCATAGGGATCCAAGTTTGTTCAAATGAAGCCGATCGGCCAATTAGGCTGGCAGCCATTTTGGATTTTAGCTGATTTTTAGAAACGTCTTTAAAAATCTTCTCCGAAACCGCTTGAGGGATTGAAGTAAACATCATGAAATATGATCTAGGGCAAGAGCTCAACCAAATTTGTTCACGGGAACTTAATTGGTCAAATAGTTCAGCAGCCATCTTGGTTGACCTAGTTTTAGCGAAAATATCTTCTCCAGAACCGCTGAAGGGATCAGGACGAAATTTGGCAGATACGATTAGGGACAGTAAAGTTTGTTCAAAAGAAGTTGATCCGTCAAAAAACATGGCCGCCATGGGCCAATCAAAATATAGCATATTTGGTGGCCATATTGGATTTTTTTATTTGATGGATTTTGAGGCCGAAATTGGTTTTATGTGGGTTTTTGGGTATTCCGATCTCAAATTTACAATTTTCGAAACTGTCGGATAAACAGTTTGGTGGCCATCTTGGATCATTTCCCCCCAAAAGCTCCCATACTAAAGCAATGGGTATTTTTAAATATCTTCTCGAGAACTACTGGGCCGATTTCAATTATATTTGACATGAAGCATCCTTAAGGCATAGAGATTCAGGTTTGTTCAAACGAATCCGATCATCCAATTTGGCCGGCGACCATCTTGGATTTCAGCCGATTTTTACAAATGTTTTTAAGAATCTTCTCCTCCCAAACCATTTGAGGGGTTGATTCAAAACTCACGAAATATGATCTAGGGTAAGCGCTGAATCAAGTTTGTTCAAGGGAACTTGATTGACCAAATGGTTCAGCGGCCATCTTGGATGACCTAGTTTTCACAAAAACGACTTCTTCCCCAGAACTGCTGAAGCGATCAGGCCGAAATTTGTAATATATAATTAGGAACTAAGGGCGATTAATGTTTGTTCAAGAGAAGTTGAATCGTCAAAAAACATGGCCGCGGTGGATCAATCAAAATATAGTGTGTTTGGCAGCCATATTGGATTTTTTATTTGATGGATTTTGAGACCGAAATTCGTTTTATATAGGTTTTTGGGTATTCTGATCTCAAATTTGCAATTTTCGAAACTGTCGGATAAACAGTTTGGTGGCCATCTTGGATCATTTCCCCCCAAAAGCTCCCATACTAAAGCAATGGGTATTTTAAAATATCTTCTTCTCGAGAACTGCTGGGCCGATTTCAATTATATTTGACATGAAGCATCCTTAAGGCATAGAGATTCAGGTTTGTTCAAACGAACCCGATCATCCAATTTGGCCGGCGACCATCTTGGATTTCAGCCGATTTTTAGAAATGTTTTTAAGAATCTTCTCCTCCCAAACCATTTGAGGGGTTGATTCAAAACTCACGAAATATGATCTAGGGTAAGCGCTGAATCAAGTTTGTTCAAGGGAACTTGATTGACCAAATGGTTCAGCGGCCATCTTGGATGACCTAGTTTTCACAAAAACAACTTCTTCCCCAGAACTACTGAAGCGATCAGGCCGAAATTTGTAATATATAATTAGGAACTAAGGGCGATTAATGTTTGTTCAAGAGAAGTTGAATCGTCAAAAAACATGGCCGCGGTGGATCAATCAAAATATAATGTGTTTGGCAGCCATATTGGATTTTTTATTTGATGGATTTTGAGACCGAAATTCGTTTTATATAGGTTTTTGGGTATTCTGATCTCAAATTTGCAATTTTCGAAACTGTCGGATAAATGGTTTAGCAGCAATCTTGGGTCATTTTCCCGCCAAAGGCTCCCATACTAAAGCAATGGGAAATTTAAAATGTCTTCTCGAGAACTACTAGGCCGATTTGAATTATATTTGGCAGGAAGCATCCTTATGGCATAGAGATTTCATTTTGTTCAAACGAAGCCGATCGGTCAATTTGGCCGGTGGCCATCTTGGATTTCGGCCGAATTTTAGAAATGTCTTTAAAAAAAAATCTCTTTCTCCGAAACGGCTTGGGGAATCGATTCAAAACTTATGAAACCCCATCTAGGCAAAGAAGTAAGCCAAGCTTGTTTAAGACGACTTGATTGACCGAATGGTTCGGCAGCCATCTTGGATGACCTAGTTTTCCCGAAAACGACTTCTCCAGAACCACTGAATGGATCAGGCCTAAATTTGGGAGATATGATTAGGGACTAAGGCCCATTAAAGCTTGTTCAAGGGAAGTTTCTCTGTCAAAAAACATGGCCGCTGTGGGCCAATCAAAATGTAGCGTGTTTGGCGGACATATTGGACTTTTTTATTTGATGGATTTTGAGGCCAAAATTGGTTCTATATATGTTTTTGAGTATTCTGAGCTCAAATTTGTATAATTTACAGATATTACATGTACATTTTATAGCCAACAATGTTCAGTAAATCTATGAAAAATTATGATTGGAATTGAATTGGAATTTATCAATTCCGGCCAATTCAAATTATCAATTCCAAATCCAATTCCAATTCCGGTGTCTTAAAATTTATCAATTCCAATTCCAATTCCAGAGTCCTCAGGATCAATTCCAATCGGAATTGACCCCAACCCTGGTTGTACGAATTGTATGCAACAGCACCCATTCAAATTAGTTTCAAAATATTCAACAGCTTACCTGTATAGTTTTCTGGAAATTGAGATTTAGGGAATGCTGGGATCGATCAATCCCAACACGGGCAAAGTGTGGGTGGCAGGGTTGGGGAAATGACCCCGTCCCTGGTGGGTGGAGCGTAGCTAGATCCAAATAATAGTCAAGTCATTAAAAATAATATCATCTGTCGAGTTTCATGCTTGCATCGCATCAACATTTCTCGTTCTATTTTGTGCACATTGATACATATAAGAAATCTGCCGGTATGCATTGACCAATACTGGTTTGGACAATTTCTTTACATAATAACTAGAGATATCATTGGTCATGTTGGTATATGTTCTACAGATGGTTGCGCTCTATAAGCAGTAGTCTCATTTAAGAACATGTGTTTCAGGTTACAGATAGTACAGTTGCACCACCCAAAAGGCCTGTTGGCAGGCCAACAAAGCTCAGTAAGCCTGTTCTAGAGAGAGTTTCGACAACCACTATGTCCCAGCCACAAACACAAACCTATAGGCCTGATACTTCTAAGT
This sequence comes from Chaetoderma sp. LZ-2023a, assembly GCA_034401795.1. Classification (NCBI taxonomy): domain Eukaryota; kingdom Metazoa; phylum Mollusca; class Caudofoveata; order Chaetodermatida; family Chaetodermatidae; genus Chaetoderma; species Chaetoderma sp. LZ-2023a. Next base: position 13,620,110 of record CM067372.1, read on the forward strand.
CACAATCACTTTTACCAGCAACACAGGTGAGCTTAAATCACAATTTAAAATGTGACTTTATGCTAATATGGTGGCTCTAACTTTTGTATTTAGCTGGATTGTGTGCATATTGGTTCAGTTTTGCATTAGGTTCAGCTACAGCTAAACTATCATGCTCATCGTCACCAGAGTTTATTTATAGCATTATTCCTGCATAGATCTATGCCAATACTACAATGCTGTTATGTTGTTCTGCCCTGTACTTTCAGTTCAGGCTAAGGACTAATTTGAGGTTATGTTTTAACATACATACATAGCATGCATGCACATGCATATGGACACACGCACGCATGCACACACTCATTACTGCACATATGTCAAGACAGTATAGTTACGTTGTTCTTACAGGTAATTGCAGCATTTAGACTTTGACATGTCAAGTCTTGCCTTATTCACATGGTTTGGACATATTTTTAGGAATCTTTGTTCATTGTCCATTTAATTCAACTATATGTTATTTCAGGATATCATTACCTCATTATTCTATGCTATTTATGTATGTATTCTGCATATTATAAATCTATAGCTGCAACTTGAAGCTAGGATAAGTCACTCTGTCTATCTGTTGGATGGTAGGTCTGTCAGTCCCATTCTTTATATTTCTGACAAAAGCATCTATATTGTAACTATAACATATATCACACTTGTTGATGGCAAAAGTTATTTCACATCGAGTATACTTAAAATCCTGACTACTCTTAATGTATGAAAATAAATCTTATTCTATCTATAAAACACAGAAGAATTTAGACATTAAAACACTAAAGCTGCCTCTAATAGACAGGTGATCAGCTGTCCATAGGGCATTACCTCTGCGGCGGTAACATTCTCTGTCCAGACAGGTGATCAGCTGTCCATAGGGCATTACCTCTGCGGCGGTAACATTCTCTGTCCAGACCGGTGATCAGCTGTCCATAGGGCATTACCTCTGCGGCGGTAACATTCTCTGTCCAGACAGGTGATCAGCTGTCCATAGGGCATTACCTCTGCGGCGGTAACATTCTCTGTCCAGACAGGTGATCAGCTGTCCATAGGGCATTACCTCTGCGGCGGTAACATTCTCTGTCCAGACAGGTGATCAGCTGTCCATAGGGCATTACCTCTGTGGCGGTAACATTCTCTGTCCAGACAGGTGATCAGCTGTCCATAGGGCATTACCTCTGCGGCGGTAACATTCTCTGTCCAGACAGGTGATCAGCTGTCCGTAGGGCATTACCTCTGCGGCGGTAACATTCTCTGTCCAGACAGGTGATCAGCTGTCCATAGGGCATTACCTCTGCGGCGGTAACATTTCTCTGTCCAGACAGGTGATCAGCTGTCCATAGGGCATTACCTCTGCGGCGGTAACATTCTCTGTCCAGACAGGTGATCAGCTGTCCATAGGGCATTACCTCTGCGGCGGTAACATTCTCTGTCCAGACAGGTGATCAGCTGTCCATAGGGCATTACCTCTGCGGCGGTAACATTCTCTGTCCAGACAGGTGATCAGCTGTCCATAGGGCATTACCTCTGCGGCGGTAACATTCTCTGTCCAGACAGGTGATCAGCTGTCCATAGGGCATTACCTTTGCGGCGGTAACATTCTCTGTCCAGACAGGTGATGAGCTGTCCATAGGGCATTACCTCTGCGGCGGTAACATTCTCTGTCCAGACAGGTGATCAGCTGTCCATAGCGCATTACCTCTGCGGCGGTAACATTCTCTGTCCAGACAGGTGATCAGCTGTCCATAGGGCATTACCTCTGCGGCGGTAACATTCTCTGTCCAGAAGGTGGGCTTGGTGGGTCAGGGTGGCTGTCCTTATTGAATCCCTCGCATTAATGAGGGGTTTGTCATCGAAGGTCCGCAGCAAGAATCTCATGAATTTCATTTAACATGTCTATGGCTCACGTCTTGTTCACGGATCAAGCCATGCAGTTTCTGTCACACCGGGCATTAGCCAAACTTGTATGTTGTCTTAAAGTGTAAGTAAAACGCTAAGCCAACTTACTGCATTTGTCTATGGAAATAAACTCATTATATGCCAACATAATGATATGGCTATGTAATATTTTTTATACACTATTACTATTTATATAAAATTTCATATCAAAATTGCTAATTTTCGTACCTTCCAAAAATAAAACTCGAACTCCCGAAGACAAGGCGTATGACGTAATATCAGGGGATCTGCGTACGAGGGAAAATTGACTCGCTAACATTCTGACAGCTCGCTTGCGTGTTGGTGATCATTTGATGCGCCAAGATTTTGGATATTACGGCTGAAATTGGTGAGAACCCAGCATATACATTATTATATTAACTTTTAAATACAAATACAAATATCTCATGTAAATATAAAAGTGTATCAGTGCATAGGAAGAGTGAAAACTTGTTTTATAGCCGATGCAACTAGCTTTTGACGTTAATGAAATAGACGTGCAACAGCTATCAGAATCACGGAAATACATTTCATTTCCATTGAAATTGATTTGCTGTATTAATATGTCAACAGTGCCTCAAAATGATACTTAACCCTTTCACCGACAAATGGCTGAAAAATTATGGAGCCTATCTTTTAAAGTATTTAACATATTATGTTAAATATTTTGCAATTAATTTGACTGGAAGCCAAATATATGTTGCTGTAACAGGTTCTAGTCAAATTAATTGCAAAATATTTAACATTTCCTGTATGGTTGCCTTGGGAATGAGATATGAGAAATTCATTGCTGAAAGAATTAAATTAATTAACCCATTAATGGTCAAGATTTTCCAAGAAAATCTGAATTTTTGCTCAGTGATTCAGAAGGTTCCGGATTCGGCAATGATCTTGCAAAAATGCACATTTGTAGGTCAAGAGAAGACCGTTTTTGAAAGGTTACCACTGCAATGACAGACTCACCTGCAAATGGACATTCACCAAGCAACGGTTTCGATTTTCCTGACCAATCAATCTTTCAGTTTTTCAGTTAATTTGACGAGAGGCCATCTAGGATTTTGGCTGATTTTTAGAAACCGCTATAAAAATCTTCTCCAAAACCACTGATTCAAAACCCATGCAATAGCATCTAGTATTAAAATTCTTAACTTCATGGCAGTCATACAGATCAGCTGTTGAACATTTTTAACAAAGTTTTGACAGAAAGTAGGTGTTGTATTGAGAAATATCATCTTGCAGCCCATAACAAGATTAGCTTTGAAAATTTATCACTGGAATGACTGACTCAATTATCGGACCAGACATGCCAGTCGTCCATTTTTTTTAATAGTCTTCTCTTGGCCTGCAAATGGACATTCAATAAGCAGATATGTCACTATTCTTGACCAAATTTAGTTATTAAAGAGTTAATAGGCAAGATTGGTCTAACGAACATCTAAAATCTTGTTTGGTAACTGTTCATTTGCAGGCCAAGATTAATTTTTAAAGTTTACCACCGAAATCACTGACTTGATGTTATCATGCCAGCCATTTCAATGTTAAATCTTCAAAAAATGGTCTCTTGGTCTGTAAACCAACATTCACAAGATAGATCTAGAGGTCTGCTTTTTCCAGCTTGACCACCAAAGGGCTAAACAAAGAGAGAGAGAGAGAGAGAGAGAGAGAGAGAGAGGAGAGGAGAGGAGAGGAGAGGAGAGGAGAGGAGAGGAGAGGAGAGGAGAGGAGAGAGAGAGAGAGAGAGAGAGAGAGAGAGAGAGAGAGAGAGAGAGAGAGAGAGAGAGGGAGGGAGGGAGGGAGGGAGGGAGAGTTTGTGTACTATATACTTTATTTTATATGATACATTCCTGAATCTGTTGTCTTTTTATTCACGTTTACAGTGTATCTGGCAGTCTTCAAGGAACTATATATATGGTACTATACTTCAATATGCTTATTTCCACATCGCCAATAACAAATGATAAAGGACTAACAGCTCAGAAGAAGTGGACAATATATTTAAATAATTTAATCAAAACAACGTACTTTATTCTAGGATTTCTAAATGATGTTTATTTGTGTTTGGTGTTATTGTATGTGTTTATTAGTAATAAGTACTATCACATTCACATGACTATAAATAAATCACAATCTGTGCATTTCTATATCCCAGGTTTTGCTTTCTCATATAGTTTTGAGCTGTGATTGTCTCAAAAACTACTGTGTGTGTCAGAACAAAATTTCAAAAGTGCCATGCACATCCTTTCCCATAGGTATAATCATCCCCAAGGTTTCAAGTTGCTATCTTAAATGGTCTAGAGGGAGATGTGTTACAATTGATAAGTGCAGATGGCCGACACACACGCACGCACGCACACGTCGCATCACATAATCCCCACCTTTTCTTCGAACTAGATTGATCGGTCGATGACGCATTATCGCAAATCCCCACGTTCAACGCTTTAAACTTTTGACACAACCCACACCCCGGCGGCGGAGCCAAATGTAAATGTCATTTTGCACTCGGCAATCATATGGGTAATTCACATACAAATTGTGGTTGAATTTCATTGAAGTGTCAGAGGAGTTGCATTACAATCAATTTCATGACCATTTGACACACACACACCCCCCCCCCCATCCCATACACCCTGGGGGTGGGGCCAAATGTAAATGTGCTCATCCACTTCACATTGATATGGGTAACTGGCATACTTAATTTGGTTGGATTCTGTCCAACAGTGTCAGAGGAGTTGCATTACAATAAATTTCATGACATTTTGACCCCCATCCCCCACCCCTGGGGTCGGAACTAAATTTAAAGGTGCTCATCCACTGCACAATGATATGGGTATTTCACATCAAGAGTATAATAACCTCCCTAATACTTTTGATATTGCTAAATATCGGCTTTCACTCAATAAAACACTCAGATTAAAAACAGTTAGGTGCCCCTACTGGGCAGGGAGTCAGAGGTAGTCCGGCGGATGCTCGCCCCACCACCGCGCATGCGCCGACTACTACTTCCTCTTTGCTCATTTATTGGCAAAGGGTTACATGCGGTTTTGTGTTATCTATACTTTTCTGCGCGTTACCTTGTTTTTTACTCACATTTGACGATTCTTGTACGTTGGAAGCATGTCGGAAAGGGAGGATTCGCCTTTGGAAGGAGCGGGATCTCTTTATCAGGTGATTTCTTTGATATGCTAGCGTGTTTTGTCCCGGTTTAATGTATTTCCGGGACTCGCGCTTACCGTGATTAGCGCCTGTTTATGTTGGTTTTTTACAACATGGTGCTTCATAAGTCTCATTTCTCTTTGTGTTTTTGTCCACAGGTATCAAATAGAAGCTTTGATGGACTTCTCGGCACAAGAGGATATGTTTTCTCTCCACCACGGTTCCATTTCCTACTAATACTGTTAGGTTATCTAACCAAAAATCTATGTTCAGTGAGTTGGAGGCCTGTTATAAAGGTCTTCTCACTTTGCCCTCTTGATCCAATTCCTTCCCCTTCGGTGGAGAGAATGTAGAGGCGTTCTATGGTGGAGTTCTCCGGTACATCACGTTGGATGGTTTGTCTGTACAAGTGTCAGGTATCTAATTATTGATAAACAAAAGGGGAGATAATTTCCCTTTTTGCCAATGCTAGAATTGGAAGGAGTTATCTCTGTATATCTGATTGTTGTGTACTCGATATGCCTATTCAACGGGAATGTTCCGGTTACTTATACAATTCGTTCTTGCACTTGGTGCTTGTTGCGGATCGATTAATTTGGTCACGGGTGTGATGACGTCATAATCGGCCTTGGCCTTTATTAACAATTAGCGTTTTGTCCAAGGCTGGTTCTTCTTGATTTGCGATCTTGAGGATCCTGTCCCTCTCTTTTTAGTTGGTTTTGAGTTCGCTAACCTTAACTATCTTGCTCATTGTCCCTGTCCTTTGTCCTGTTTCAGAGACCTGGTTGCCCGTCCTGCGGGAGGTTTCTGAAAAACCGCTTCGTTCCGCACTTGTGCTTCAGCTGCAGTCCCTGTGGACCGTTGCTGAAGTGCGACGTATGTAAGCAGTGGGGGGGAGATCTAATGTCTGATTTTCTCTCATTGCAGGCAAGGGAGAAGGTGATGGAGGAAGAGAGGAAGAAGAAGGAGAAAGGTTGTAAGAAGGGTAAGAAGAAGGCCTCATCCGCGGTGGATATGGAGGCCTTCAGGTCCGAAATGTTGCAAGAGATGCCGAGGACGATAAAGGATCTGGTCCCAGAGTTGCTTCGCGGCATGCTCCCTGGGCCAGCTCCTTTGTTGTCCTCGGCATCTGCTTGCGAGCAGGTGATCCCCGCCTCTGAATCCGGTCTCTTTAGGTCCGGTCCGTTTGTGGATTCAGAGGTGGCCCCTTTGTTGGGGGCAGTCCAAGGCCCTGGCAGCAGGCATGGCGCCGCGCCGAGGGGCCGTGGACAACGGTTGTTGCTGGGACCCGCGGTCTGCTCATCAGACCCCGGGTATCCGCGCGCCGAAGGTGTCAAAGCCTCCTATGGCACCTTTCCTGGCCAGTCCGGGTTAGCTCTCTTTGCTGACCCGGAGTCTAATCTTTCTGGCCAGGAGGAAGAGGATCTCCTGCTAGGGTCGCCTTCTGAGGACGTGGCCATGGAATACGACGTCTGTGCACCCCTCGCGGGGAATGCAGGCGACGTGTTCCGTGGTTCTACTCACGCAGGAGTAGATTTCACGGTCCAGAGGGTGTCCCCGGGCGGTGCTGTTGACCACGGATACCGCATACCTCGGCTTGCCGATGGTGTTGCTGGTTCTGGTCAGACCCGTGGTAGAGCGGTGTTTACCCCACGCTCTGCCACGGCGCCTGCTCCTGGTCAAGCCGCGGAGTTTAGCATGCCGGCTCTCTCGGGCCCGCATGCTTTTCCAGGCTTGCCAGGGGTATCAGCTTATCCGCCGTCGACGTCAACTGCGAGTGCTCTGGAGGAAGACGAAGGCCCTCGTCTAGTAGAGCGCTCGCAGTTAGCCACGGAGGAGGATTGGTCGGACGCTTGCCAGTGGCTGGTAAGTGTTCGGCCCGATCTACCCGTGGAGCTGCCGGCTAGCCAGCGTGACCATAGGCCGTGGTTAGCTGGTAGGCCGGCGGCTACCGCTATGCCATCTCTGCCGCTGGCTGAGCATGTCGTGGACATGTTCGAAGCGGCGGAGGCGTCCATTAAGGTTAATGGACGTCTCGCGAAGGCCCCTCGCGAGGTGGCGAAGCGTTGCCACATCGTGCCCCTGGATTACCAGCGGTACGGTGTGGTGCCGAAGCCAAGCGTTGATGATCGCGCGGCTTTAGGCGAAGATGCGCGGCCGGGCTCCCGTTCTGACACGGGAGTCTTGTGCTCGAACGCGTTGCGTTCGGCGAATGCCGCGCTGCGTGATGCGGAGGAGAGTGGGAGGGCGTCGATTGCCGCTCTGTCCCACGTCTCCCAGCTGCTACAGGGGGTGGTAGCGGCCTCCGCATCACGCCAGCCTAGCCCGGTTACAGTCCAGAGAGCCATCCAGGATGGTATCAACCTGGCTTTGGACTGTTTGACGCGGGCGGTGACCAGAAGTGTCCGGGCGCGGCGCACGTTTGCACTTGACAATCTGTGCCCGTCCCAGGACCTGTATAATAGGCTGCTGCGGACGCCTATGACAGGTCCTGGTCTCTTTGGAGGTGAGGGATGCAGGCACCTCCAGGAGACGGTCACTCTGGTTAATAACCAGAGGGCGCTGCGTGAACAATTTGAGGTGCTCCGGCGGGAGCGTGTTCGCGCGGCGCCCCCTGCGTATCGTACTCTGCAGGCTCGAGGTGGTGCTGGCCAGGTCAGAGGCCAGCCACCGTCGCAACGTAGGCCTAGGCCACGGGTGATTCGGCCAGCAGCGAGGGGGGCGCAGGCTCCCCAGCCGCACCCAGCCAGACAGCCGCCCGCGCACCGTGGTGCGCGCGGCGCTGGGCGGGGCGCGCGGGGATCTGGTCGCGGTAATCGGGCCTGATGGCCTGGTTACCGCGGTGGGAACCACTCCGGTGTTTCACGCCGAGAGAACAGTGCCACTCTGGCCCTCCTTATGTCCACCTCTATCCCTAGGTGGACCGGTGGGCGGCCGTTTGGCCGCCCACTTGCCAGAGTGGAAGCGGTTGACTCAGGACCGTTTAGTCTTGCGATGGCTTTCAGTCGGGTATCGTCCCGACTGGGTGACAGGCCCGCCATCGCGACTGTCTCTCGCGCCGATCTGGACTCCTATTCCACGGGATCCGGATCAGAGGTTGTGTATAGAGGAGGAAATAAATTCCCTCATACTAAAAGAAGCCATTCAGCCGGCACAGCGGTGCCCGGGCTTCTATTCAACCCTGTTCTTAGTAACAAAAAACACCGGAGGGTGGAGGCCGATTCTCAACCTCAAGCCATTGAACAAGTTCATAGAGACGCCCAGTTTCAAGATGGAGACTGTGCGCTCGGTGTTGGCGGGGTTAGAGCAAGGAATGTGGACAGCGTCAATAGATTTGAAGGATGCTTATTTCCACATTCCCATAGAGAGGAGTTTCCGTCGATTCCTGAGATTTGCGTTTCAGGGCCGGCGGTGGGAATTCAGGGTGTTACCCTTCGGGATTTCCACGGCTCCTCGGGTCTTCACCCGTGTGGTTCTCGCGATCACTGCATACCTCCGCAGGAGAAGCATAGCAGTCCACACGTACATAGACGACTGGCTGTTGAAGGCACACACCCGGGAATCGTTGTCAGCCAATCTGGAGATTGTTTTGAAAACTCTCTCGGACTTGGGCTGGATGATCAATTTCCCGAAATCAGAGCTAACTCCATCCCAGAAGTTTGTTTACCTGGGCATGTTCTTCGATCTGGAGACGGGGTATGTGTACCCCACTCAGGAGAGGGTTCAAATACTCATCTCGGTAATACAGTCGGTGTGCGACAGTCGTCATGTCCTGGCACGGGTTTACTTGAGAATGCTGGGCTTGATGGTTTCTTTGGAACCAGTCATTCCGCAGGCCGCCTTGCGCAGGCGCCCGATCCAGTTGTTTCTCATGACACAGTGGACCCAGAGTTCAGGTTCGCTGGACTCGAACGTGTCAGTGTTGGCGCCTCTGATTCACCACCTGCAATGGTGGTTGAATACAGAGAATCTCTTGCCGGGGGTTTTGCTAACCCCTCCCCACCCTCAGGTGACTGTGTATACAGATGCATCGATGGAGGGGTGGGGAGCTTGTCTGGAAGAGTCCACAGTATCAGGGCTTTGGGATCTGGATCAGTCCAAGGAACATATCAATCTACTAGAGCTAAGAGCAGTAGTCCTGGGCCTGGAACATTTCTTAAAGAATGTTCAGGGCAAGATTGTTCTGATTCGTTCAGACAACTCGACAGTAGTGACTTACATAAACCGCCAGGTCGGAACGAAGTCGCCCAGTCTCTGTATGATGACATGGAAACTGCTTTGTTGGTGCCTGGATCATGGGATCACCTTGAAAGCAGTTCATATTCCGGGGAGGTTAAATCTGCTAGCAGACTCATTGAGCCGAAGGATGAGTGTTTTACCCACGGAATGGCAACTAAATCAATGTGTGGCGGATCGTCTGTTCGACCATTGGGGGAAACCCAACATAGATTTGTTCGCTATGAAGAAGAATGCGAAGATGACGACGTACGTCTCTCCGATTCCAGACCCAAGCGCTTTCGCAACAGATGCGTTAGCTATCAGCTGGGAGGGAATGTATGCATACGCATTCCCCCCAGCAATCCTGATTCCAAAGGTGCTTCAGAAAATCAGGCAGCAGGAGTGCCAAGTGCTTCTGATCGCCCCGGATTGGCCAAGCCGATCGTGGTATACGGATCTGCTGGACCTTCTGGTCTGCAATCCGGTTCCGCTGCCTCTGATGGACAACCTTATCTTCCAGGGCAAGGCCCTTCACGACAATCCGTCAATGTTCCGATTGACTGCGTGGATGTTGTCAAGGAATCTAGAATTAAGGAGGGCTTTTCTGAGCAAGCGGCCATGTTTATGGCCAAAGCCAGGAGGGGGTCAACCTCCAGAGCATATAATTATAAAATCAACAGATTTGCAGAATGGTGCTCAAAAAGATGTATTGATCCAATGGAATCATCTATTCAGGTAGTGGCTGATTTCCTCTGTCACCTATATGATGCCTATAGCCTCAAGCCTAACTCTATTGCTGGTTATAAGTCAGCTTTAATGACTGTTATTCCTTGCTTGGCTAATAGGGGGAGTGATGAAGTAAGTACATTAAATGTATTAATTAAAGGCATGGGCAATCTAAGACCAAGGAATCCTCCACTGATTCCGTCTTGGAGTTTATCACTGGTGCTCCAGGTACTAGGTGATAAGCCTTTTGAACCACTTAGTTCCATTTCTATGAAAATGTTAACTCTTAAAACTGTATTTTTAATTGCTGCGGCCTCGGCGAGGCGTAGGAGTGAAATTCACGCCTTATCAGCCGAGGTTGACCGTTTTGTGGTTACAGGGGAAGGCCTTAAGCTTCTACCTAGGATTAATTTCTTGTCTAAAAATCAGTCATTGAAATATCCAGGTCAGCCTATTTTTTTGCCATCTTTAACTAGATATGATCCTAATTCTAAAGTATGGTGCCCCGTACGGGCGCTGCTCCGGTACAAACAGCGTACTTCGGAGTGGCGTACCGACCAGTCAGCGTTATGGTTGTCATATATTGAACCCCATGGTAGGGCGTCTAAGGACACCATTTCTAGGTGGATTGTGGAATGTATTCAATTTTGTCACAAATCCGCCACCGGGCGACAGGTTGACGTGGCCAAGGCTCACAGTGTCCGCGGTGTCGTGACATCCACTGCCCTTTTTAATGGGGTCCCTGTGGATGATATTATGTCAGTGGCTCAGTGGCACTGTGAGTCAAGTTTTACAGACCATTACCTCCGTGACACCTCTAACCCTCTCGCCTTGTCGATTTTGAAACAATAACCGCTTTATGTTTGTGAAGAGTGCCTCCGCATTGCTTATATACTTCGCCATTCAGCGACGGTGACAACCACTTGTCGGGACTGTATCATCCTTCTCTACTGGATTCATGATGACAGCTTCCTAGTACAACAAGGTCAGTCTTGTTCATGTGTTGTTCATTGTTTTGTATTGTCACGTTACCCAGTGTTATTAATATGGTGATGGTTTATGTGGGTTGTGGTTCTTTAGAGAGAGTATACGAAAATGGAGCCTTTTCGTCTCTGTCCTATAGTACTTAGCACTAGTACGAAGAGAGCGTGTAGGACATTGAGGTCATTTAATCTTCCTCCCAAGGGAGGGGGGGGAGCGCATATGACAAATCGGTCATCTCTCAGGCATCGGTTGTGTTATCCGATGGTTTATCAAATCCTGACTGTGTTTTCACACAGTTTCAGACGTCATAAGTGCCTTGAACGCTTGAAAGCGTATAGGGAAGAGCTGGTCTTTTGACCTCGCCTCCCTCCCGCCAGATTCACTTTCGAATTCTGGCAATATCAAAAGTATTAGGGAGGTAAGTATACTCTTGATGTGAAATAAACGAAATCTGGGATTTCTTTTTTCACGAGAGAGTTGATACTTACCTCCCTAGATACTGACCCGGCCTCTCCGCCCCACAGAGGCTCGGTCTTCAGGCTCTTGGTAGTTGCATGTGTTAGCCAATAAATGAGCCAGAGGAAGTAGTAGTCGGCGCATGCGCGGTGGTGGGGCGAGCATCCGCTGGACTACCTCTGACTCCCTGCCCAGTAGGGGCACCTAACTGTTTTTAATCTGAGTGTTTTATTGAGTGAAAGCCGATATTTAGCAATATCAAAAGTATTAGGGAGGTAAGTATCAACTCTCTCGTGAAAAAAGAAATCCCAGATTTCGTTTAACTCATATCAAATTTGGTTGAATTCCGTCCGATGGTTTCGGATGAAATGTGTTACAATCAATTTCTGCAGGTTAAAATTTGACCTTTTAACCCCTCTACCATCCCCTGGGGGCGGAGACAAATCTAATTGGCATCTTGCACTCCGCAATCATAGGAGTAACTCAGATATCAAATTTGGTTGTGTTCAGTCTAACGATTTCAGAGGCGTTGCATTACAATCAATTTCATGACCCTTTGACCCCATCCCCCCACCACCCCCTGGGCGCGGGGCCAAATGTAAATGTGCTCATCCACTCGACATTGATATGGGTAACTGAAACACTAAATTTGGTTGAAATCCATCCAACAGTGTCAGAGGAGTTGTATTACAATCAATTTTTTTACCTTTTGACTCCCACCCCTCACCCACCAATGGGGGCGGGGCCAAATGTAAAAGTGCTCATGTACTCCACATTGATATAAATATATGGGAAATTGGTGATTGCAGAGTGCAAAAGGACGTTTAGATATGGCTAAAAACGGGGGTGGGTTGTTTGGTGTGTCAAAGTTGGGGGATTTGCGGCGTCATTGACTGATCAATCTAGTTCACCTACTACTACTACTACTACTACTACTACTACTACTACTACTACTACTACTACTACCACAACCACCAGCTCCCCCCCCACCCACCCACACCTGTACACATTCCCTACTGTTGAATATTTTTGGAATTAGTTTGACTAGGAGTTGGTGCTGTCTATGACAACAGCAACATAATCCGTCACGGTTTATGCTTTGTTCAAGCGCCATATAAATACAAACTTGACTGAACTTCTTGTTGGATCTACTCACAGAATGATTGTCCAGCTTGAATTGCTGGTCCACATATGGAGAAGTGATGGGCAAAAGCTTCATATCACATAAATAGACTGTAACCCAGCGAGCATAGTTTGTGCGATTAAATGCGAAAAAGTATGGAAGCATTTGAGCAACAGAGGTTAAATGTAGCTCCCAAAGTCCATCACTTTCAGCTCTAATAAATCTCAGGAGAATACAAACCATGAATATATACTGATCCCAAAAAGAGAATGTTTTGGATAATTTTTTCCCATGATCACAGAATTTGTCTATCAGTTGTCGCACACCATTTAACTGAGAAACAAGACACTATGTCACTCGATAATTCATTATTATCTAAGGCATCCTTGGCACCAGTCAGTTCTGATATTGATGAGATACATTTTTCGATTTCCTTAAGAATTAGCGCTTCATCCACAGTATCTTCAAGAGTATGTTCTTCCTGGTCATACCAATCAGCAAAGGCACGCCAATGAATCCTCTGCATAGCCTCCATCATTAACTTGTGTGCTCGGATACCACAGTTGTATGACTCTTCCCTTTAGCAGGGATGTAGTGGAGCTAGTACCGTACACGCCGGACTCAATGAAAATATCCTCAATACCGCTGTCTTCATAGCAGTGTCCAACCACAGCCAAAAATGTCATTGCGATATGCATGCCTCCCATTCTTAACACTGTATCCTTAAATTGGTCTTCATGACGCCATTTTACTTCTTTTGCTTTGGAATATATTGCTTCATCAAAGGTTACTACTGTATACACTGTGCTGTATTCTGTCGGTGATGCTGGAAGAATAGGGCAATAACTGATCGATGTACATTCAGCAGCTGTGGTAGATACGATAGCATTAAAACCACTCCAGCGTGGCACTTTCTGCTCTACCTCACTAACAATGGGCTCAAGCGTAACACTGAATAACTTTGTTGGACAGAGACGGAGCAAAATCCAAACACGATCCAGAGAAGCAGCCTCTTCGAAACAATGATCAGTATTTTCAAGATCAGTAGTAGGGTGTCTTTTATGACACCCATACTCTAGTATCCTATCTTATCCAATGTTACTCTATGCCGCATCCCAGACAAGATCGATTACTTCACTGGATCATTTCAAAGTGGCTTCAAACGTGGATGCAGCTGTGCAGACATTGTATGGGCTCAACGCATGCTTGTGTCGGTAGTCAAGTCCAAACACTGGGACTTCCACAAAATGGGCATTGACATGTCACAAGCCTTCGGCACAATTAAACGCTCAAAGATCCTAGCTGTACTACACCAGGCCAGTTGCAATGAACATGAGCTACGACTAGTGAGGCTACTGCTTGCAGACACTAAGCTGAGAGTACGAGTCAAGTCAGTGAAGTATGTAGAGTTTGAGACATCAATCGGCTCCCCACAGGGAGATGGTCTATCTCCGGTGCTTTTTACCTGCTACCTTGTTGCCGCATTGAAATCTGTGCGGGAAAGTTCCACAAGACCAAACCCCCCAGTGTCAATACTGGGCATGCCGCTAGAGATGGAATTTGCCGACGATATGGACTTTATAGACGAGGAAAAGAAACCCCTTGAATCTCCCAATAGCTGCTAGCAAACTAAAAATTGAGAATCTCTTTATGAATGAATCCAAAACAGATTCCTATCGACAAAGCATGAAACTATAGAAAATGATGACCCACTTCATGGCGGCGAACCATGGAGAAAAAGTAAAATCCTGGGCTCACTGCTTTGCAGTACTGCTGACATTTCTGCACGCTGCGTCATGGGAACATCGCTTTCCAGTCCTTCTGGAAGCTATGGATTCGTAGATCAAAGATGCCTTTGATAAAGAGGCTATGTTTATACAGCAATCTGCGTATCCTTGATGCTGTGTAGCTGTAACAGGTGGGCAACTCCAAAGGCAGCTCTAGAAAAACCTGATGCCTGCTACCACAAACACCTACGCCCCATCACTGGACATCGATGACCAGGCAGCATAATTTCCAACAATGCACTATACAAGATGTGTAATACGTCACCACTGTGTAAAAGTCACCCAGCAAAGATGGTCCATGTTTGGCCATGTTATAAGGATGCCAGAAGAGACAACAGCACAGAGAGTCTTGGAATTCTCCCTACTCGGAACCAGCAAATACAAAGCCAGGAGAGGACGTCATTGCATAAATCTGCTAAGCGTGCTACGAGGTTACCTCAAGAAAGCAGGACTCGGTACACTCAAGTCAAGAATAGACCTGAGGAAGCTAAGCATTTTGTCTAAGGACAAGACACAGTGGGCAAAAGCGAAGAAGGACTGATTGCAGCTGTAGGATGTTTCTACTACTACAGCCGCAGAATACAGTAATCATACATACATACTCTAGCATGTCTAGGGTGAAAGGAAGCTTTTTCAAGAATCTGCGTCTATGTGCTGCTGAGCTAAATTCGCCATTACCAAGTTTTCCAACACCGTGTTCCCCATGTTCGTCAACTAAATCATGTGTAGTTTGTGCTTTTCGTTGATACAATGCCATCATGGTCACCAGCGTGGTGTTTTGTCTCGCATATTTTTCAACACTGGCTCATCCAATCTCATTGAAACTTTACAGAAGCGATCTATGCTATACAGGGATGTGATTTTCATAACAATAGATTTAATTTTAGGACATCTTAACTATTTTTTTCACGGTTTTGGACTTAGACTTTTTTCATGTATTTTGCCAGTGCATTTTTGGAAAATATAGCTATGGACAGACGGACAGACAGATGGACAAATATATTACCTAAATAACCCTTACAATGACTCATATGGCCGACAACAAGCATTATGCAACAGCCATAACCATACTGGTAATGTTTTGTTTGCTGGAACTATTTTCTGTGCACTAATGCCTTTAAGCCTGTAAGACAGGGCCTGTGGTAGTATTTTGCTGCAAATATGTACTAACACTATACCGTGTTCCTTCGGTTTTCTAAAAAAAAACCCACAAATTTTGTAAATTTTAGTTAGTATTTTCCAACAATATAAGTAATTTATCCTACTTATTGTGTTTGAAAATATTGCTAACCTCAACTGTAAAATTATAGAAGAGTTTTGTAAAAAGATAACAAATATTTGAACTTAAAATTAAAAGTGCTGCTTTGCAATTATTATTATTATTATTATTATTATTATTATTATTATTATTGTTATTATTATTATTATTATTATTATTATAATAATAATAATAATAATAATAATAATTATTATTATTATTATTATTATTAATTAACATTAATCTGATGGGTATTACTTCAAGATACCCTCTCTTTTATGTGGTTTGCATTGTAAACATCTTTCCCTAAGTAAAATGTGAGGTTATTTTAAAAGCCAGTCACATACAATTGTTGACAATCTGTCACAGTTTAGATGACACCACCCCCTAAATAATGTCCTCAAATTCCAGCTTGAGTTATTGAAGGGGCAGTATTATGTTTCCAGCTGTAGCTCAGCCCTGCGGCAAAACTCAGACTGACACCCTGGCTTAAAGCATTGCTGAGACGTTCCTCTTTCAAGAAAATATAGATTTAAGAGTGTGTAGAGGGGGTGCTACGAAACCATATTTTTCCGCTGTCTGCTCCTGAACTATTGTGTGTTAGAACAAATCACCTCTGAGCTTCACAAATGACAGCGTGTCAATGTTATTTCACTCAGCTATTTCAGGCAAGCTCGGCCGATCCTCTGAAATGACGTCATGTGCCAAGGCCGTTCTCATTTCATTTTTCAGCGAGTCGGTGCAGGATCGACAAATTTAAAATAAATCTGAATAATATCTTCTAATAACACGTTCTATTTCATTCTTTAGTGCCCAATGTTGTATATGAAAGCCACTTTCAGTGCCATTGTACTTCTTCTTTAAATGAAAACCAGCAGGAATAGCTTAGAGGAGGATGAGTCCTGTCCACGGCTCATCCAGCTATCCCAGGTTGTCACTGAGGAGGACTGGCATGATGCCTGCCAATGTCTGATAGGTGTCATGCCAGATCTTTATGTGAATGTGATGACTTTGTCATGGGTCCAAGGCCCATGTCTTCTGGGAAAGACATCGGCAGCCGCAATGCCTTCACTGTGTGGTTCGCCGTATTTTGAACCTGTGTTGGACATGTTCAAGGTGGCAGGTACTTCCTTCAAAGCTCATGGTTGACCATGAGTGAGGTCCTGTGTGGATGAATGCATGTTCTTCTGCGAGGATGGCTGTCCAGGTGTGAGCTGCCACGGGTCCCATCGTTCCACCTAACATGCATCCGATAGACACAGCCATACATGATTCAGTGGAGAGTGTGCGTGTTGCTATTTCAGCTTTGTTGCCTGTTTCCTTGCTGTTATAAGGACTGGTAACAGCATCTGCATCACGGACTCCATCGCCGATGTCAGTCCAACTATGTGACTTCAATCAAGAGATGCATGTGAAATTGCCTTCAAGTTTCTGGGAACAATGAATACTTTATCAAAGAATCAATGAACATGAGTTGGGTAGTTTTCTTACTCTCAGTGTCAGACAATATAACATTAGTAAATATAGAGAATCTCACACGAGGTCCCATTTAATATCACTATTATCAACTGAGATGAAAATTATCACTGCATGAGCTTGAGCCAGGTTGATAATAGTGATATATCATGGGACTGAAATTGAGATTCTATTTATCATATAAACTGAAATTTTGATATATTTTCCAATAACATTGACCCTGACACCTGAGTTTAGATTTTCCATTAGTTTATGATTGTCAACGGTGACTAATGACACCCTGACAACTAGCACATTGGACATCTTATGTGGAAAAATATAGTACTTAGTTGTGATTTGAACTATGAGGAAATTTTTCCCTAATCAAACTTTATTTATTAGTCCCCTGCTGGTAAAACTGGGGGTACTATAGGTTTGCACTCCGTCTGTCCATCCATCTGTCGCAGTTGGTTTTCCACACTTTTTTCGCAGTCCTTCAACATATTCAACTGAGTATTGGTACATTGCTTTGTTATGAGAACGTACAGACTAAGTTCGAGTTTCAGAGTGACGTATGCGCCAATTTTTGATGGAGTTATGCCCCCTTTCGATGTTAGAAATACGAAAAATATCCACTTTCCACACTTTTTTCGCACTCCTTCAAGATCTTTAAGGGAAAATCAGTATATTGTTTTAGTATAAGGAGTTACAGAGCAAGTTCGAGTTTCAGACATTTTCGTCAGTTTTTCATGGAGTTATGCCCCCTTTCGACTTATGAAATACCAAAAAATATTAGTTTTCCGCACTTTTTCTGGCAGTCTTTCAAGATATTCAACTGAGAATTGGTAAGTTGTTTTGTTATGAGAAATTACAAGGCAAGTTTGAGTTTCAGGCGTTTACGTCAATGTTTGATGGAGTTATGTCCCCTTTCAACTTCGGAAATACAAACATCAGCTTTCAAGTCTTTTTCGTTCTCCTTCACCATATATAACTGAAACTTGGTTTATTGCTTTGTTATGAGAAGTTACAGATCAAGTTTGAGTTTCAGCTGCTTCTGTCAATTTTTAATCGAGTTGTTTACTGTCAATCTCTAAAGATGTATATCACCAGGTAGAGGACATGTATTGTAAAACAATACTTACAGAATGCTTGTTTACATAGCTAACAATGTATATCAAGACAAAAATATCTTATACAGTGGAACTAGTCTTGTTATGTCAATAGTCCTCAGCCGTCATCGTAGTGATATCCAGTGCCGCGAGGATGACTGTGTTCTGATTTGTCAATGTAACATTATCTTCCAACAGTAATAACCAATGAAAATACGTCGCTGCATTATTAGCCCTTTAATAGCCAAATTTGGTCAAGAAATTCAAAATTTTGCTTATTAAATGTTCCTTTGCAGGTCAAGAGGACTATTTTTGAAAATTTACCATTGGAGTGACTGATTTTCAAACATGCCCAATCATTTGCAATAGGTTTTATCTCGATAGGAGGTCAAGATCACAGAGAAAGGTCAAGGTCATATCCATTTTTAACCTCTCGGTATAGAAATCATAACACTTCTGGAGTGAAATGATCAATTTGTATATTCTAAGACTTTATTGTATGGTTTTCAAACATGCATGTACATTTGGATTATGTTTCAGTTTGAAATAAGGTCAGTGTCGGGCATCAATAGTCAATTTCATTTTTAACACCTCGGTGAGGAAATATGAGTACCATTCGAGTGAATTGATCAATTTGCATGATGTTTGAGTGTATTGCAGGGGTTTCACACCTGTCTGATCATTTTAATCAGCTTTCAGGTCGATTGGACTTCAAAGTCACATGGTCAGGTCAATAGAAACGTCAACATAAGCTAATCATTCAATAAAAATCAATTTATAACAAGTTTGTCATGTGGCAGTTGCAATTACAGCAAAATAGAATACAAAGGTGAAATATCAAGGAAACAAATGCAGAATCCAAGGTTCAAGGTCAAAACCAATGAAAAGTGTGAGACTCAATACAGATAAGCAAATACAAGTAATAACCAATCGGGATGCAAATAGTGCTGCAGTCAGAGAACTGAAATGCATGTATCTATGTCAAGTAACGTGAAGTACACCAAAAGGGGGATACACAAACCCAGGCAGCACATTGAATAAGATGAAATGTAAGCTGTAATGTAATTTTACGGGGTAGGTTATTGAAGCATACATATACAGCATATCTATCATGAAGCATGTCAACGGGAATACTTAGTAAGAAGTGAATTAGGGGCAAACAATCCCAAAACAGTCTTCTTTCATGTTCGTGCAACAATCATGCATCGTCGTCTTCATCTTCCATCATCCTGTAGTCAGGAAGGTTGCTGCAATCACTTGTGACATTTGCAGAGCGCAGTACAGGAGGTTGTTCTTCTTGCATTAGCAGTGACCCTTGCAAGATGTCTGGCAAACCACATTTGATCAGCTCTAAGACAGCGACTGGTGCTGGTTTGTAGAGGCACCGGGCTGGGACATACTCCCTGTCAAGCACCCATCCATACTCCTCTAGTGGTGGTAGGTATGGGTGAAGTGTTATATAGCTTTCGTTCCTCATAGACACAATGTTTGTACATAAGATATGGGGTAACAGTGTTGCTCTGGTCGGAGGAAGCTTTTCGCCCTCCAGATTTCTGGACCTGAACAGTTTCCATCGCAAAGCTGGTATGCTAGTTGAACCCCCAGAACTCCATACTGAGCACACAAACCTCTCGATAGGCCACATTTCTTTGGGCATCTCACCGTCCACCAATTCAGTGTTTGTTAGCACATCATCACCCAAAAGTTTGTAGGCAGAGACGATGGGTCACCATTGAGCAAGGATAGGTACGAGGTGATCCAACTCCTCTTTGAGATTCCAACAAATTTCTCACCCCAATCTTCCCCAGTGAAGTTATGGAAACCAATCAGACCTTGACACTTCTCTTGACCAATAACACTCACACGCTCACGAATGTTGATCGATTGCTATTTGTTGCCTTTAAGTGCCCAGTAAGGAACCTGAGGTTGGTGAATGTACCCAGTCGTCCATAAGCCACAAGGTCCAGCAACAAGATCAGCATGTCAGTGTCAGGCGATCATACATCTATCTCTTTCGGAGTGGAGTCATGGAGGGCATCGATCACATGCAGAGGAATCATGGTGTCTGCCTCCTCATGATAATGAATAGACATGGACTCTGCTAAAGAGTGGGGTTGATTGATCTGGACTGTGGTACCTTTCACAACCACCACCTTCTTCTTTGATCCTTTGTATGTCTCCAGTACAGCATCACCAAATGTGTTGGAGAGGATCGCCTTTGTCCTGGAGGCAGAAAGCAGCTCTTTAAGGGTAACCTTAGCGATTGGCATCTCGTCATGGATCGCAAACTCCATCTCATTTCCCTGTGTTCGCTTCGCCCTCATCTTTTGCTTCAGTAATTGAGTGATGTCAAAGCGGTCGAATATAATGCACCCCTCATCGTACGGGTTCACCATTCTTGTGATTCTCTTAGCAAATGCTTCCTTAAAGTTGAGGATCTTTTTCTCATACATTGAATAATAGTCAATGTCAATGTCAATGATAATAACATGGTCATTGGGTTAAACGGAGTCATTGATGAGAATGCTGAGATGGCCATGGTGTGTATCATCATGTGCTGGTGCCTGGGTGGTTGATTCTGGTGGTGATGTCTGTGTCTCAGTCTGAATGGGCTTTACCTCCTCAACAGCATGTATGATGAATGCTTTGTGTGTTGGGATAAGGAGTGATCCATCTGTGGCACACATTGACCTCGGTGTTACCGCCATCTCATAATCACCAATGGTTGCAGGAAGGTGAGGAACTAGCTCTGGGTGTGACTGTTGAAAGACGAGGAAGCAGCCAAGGAGCTGTGTCTCTTCTCGGAGCTTGATGACCTTTTCTCCTACACTCGCCATCCATGTATTCCAGGTCTTGAACTTCATCTTCTTCATTGTGTCCCACACAGACATGGGTGCAGTAGGTACAAGACGATTCTGAGCAGATGTTCGATTACCCTCCAGTCCCTTTTCATTCCGGCTGAGTATGTCCTCCTCGGAACCTTCCGGAATCAGCGCCGATGACACAGGCTCTTTAGTGGTGTCCCCACAATGAAGGAGTTACCTTCGCAATGGATCTGAATGGAATCCCTCGGGTTCAGTGCATTCCTGGTTGATCATAGGGCGATATCGCCAGAAAGCTGATAATGTTCACTTGAAGAGGGGGAGGCAGCTGAGAAGCGGGGAAATCCACACAGCCAATCACTGACGATAGAGGTGATGTGGGGCAATGTGGTGATAACACGGTTAATTGAGACCTCATGTTGCGTAACACCCATAAGATGCCCAACCCCTTTCAACTCCTTGATCTTCTGTTCAAGAGCCTGATCTGCAGAGTGCAGTGAAGGACAAGTCAGACTTTTTTACACAGACGTTGCTCTCCTTTAGTGCCTTCCACGTTGTCTGGTCATCGTTTTCAAGCTGGTTCATTTGGGCCAGGTGGATAGGCATAAGGTGTGCGTGGTGTTACAGGTCATGAGCGAAGAAGTACTGGATCTGATTGTCCAGTGCAGCCAGATAAGCCTCCCAGTCACCCAGACGGCATGCACTGATGATGTGCAGTAGACACTGGACTTGTTTCATGTAGTTTGTCAAGAATCGGGCCAGCTCCCCAACATCCATACCAATAACCTTAGAGTCTATCTGATCCATATAATGCGATGCCAAGTCATTGTAGATGTCTGTAACTTTCTCACTCCTCTGGTGAAGGCTGGATTTGAGTTGCTCCCACTTTTTCTGGAGAGGTGCATCAGGAGATGTTTCTTCCAGTACTGCATCACACTTGAAGATGAAACAGGCAAGCACATTCATGAGATGATCAATGCCTTTGTTGTGGCTTATTTCAGTTTTCTTACGACAATCTGAATGATATCTAATTTTTTCTAGCTCAAGCCGGGATAAACTAAAAATATAATCTGCGAGGGGTCTCAAATTAGCTTCCCCTAGGTCTGCCAAGCATTTTGCATAGTATAATATATCACATATCTGTTTAATATCATGATCAGCAACAAGGTTTTTAGAGTCACTTTTACGCACGACGCACACACATGTTTCAGACATGTTTGATTTCTATATATAATTTGGATCGTTTTGAGCACAAGTACTTGATTTAAGTTGACTGGACTTGATGGAATCAGGAAACTAAACGAGATAATAACCTGGCGATTATTAAGTCCCTGTTCCGATATACATGTTAGACTTTAGTGTAGGCCTTCAGACATGCCTGACTATTTGGAATATGTTTAAGATAATTATTAACAGAGAATATTGTTATTATGACCTTGACCTTGCTGCATGACCTTGACTTCCAATCGATCTGAAGCATATTGCAAATAATCAGGCATATCTGAAAACCCTACAGTGGAGTCTAACCATGCAAATTGATCAATTAACTCGAGAGGTGTTCATATTTCTACACCGAGAGTCCGAAATTGGCTGTGACCATGACCTTGCTCTGTGACCTGTCCCATTATCGAGATAAAACCCGTTCCAAATGATCGGGCATGTTTGAAAACCCAACAATAGAGGCTAACATCATACAAATTGCTCAATTAACTCCAGAGATACTCATATTTCTGCAGCGAGAGGCCAAAAATTAAGTTGACCTTGTCATGACCTTGATCGCCTGTCTACCTAAAACCAGTTCCAAAGGATCGGGCATATTTGAAAACCATAAAAGGGACTCTAACATCATTGAAATTGGT
Source organism: Chaetoderma sp. LZ-2023a (assembly GCA_034401795.1). Taxonomy (NCBI): domain Eukaryota; kingdom Metazoa; phylum Mollusca; class Caudofoveata; order Chaetodermatida; family Chaetodermatidae; genus Chaetoderma; species Chaetoderma sp. LZ-2023a. The sequence continues at coordinate 13,643,019 of CM067372.1, forward strand.
CAAGTGGTTCCAGAGATATGACATTCGCTGTAGTCCCCATGATCGATGGTGGCCATTTTGGATTCTTTGTACCCTACAGGGGTCACAGGTGTCAAAAAAATTGTACCTACAATTTTTCTTCATTTCACACCATAATGAAGTGAAATCAACCACTATCTCACTTTGGGCATCCAATTCCTACGGAAAGTACATCCCAGTCTACATTATCATAGGATGACAGGTATATGCCTGAGGAAGAAATCACTATTTTCTGAAATCTCTATTTATTGGTAGGTCATCAGGGCGGGGTATTATGCACCGTTTGCGGAGCTCTTGTTATTTAATCTTATCACCCTTTATTTCAGACAGCAAATAGTATACTCGGACCCTACAAACAACGCATCGGCAGACCACCAAAATCTGCAAAGCCGCTTCTTAATACCGTGCCAACAGGTCATACCTCCAAGCCACAGACACAGTCAACCAGTTCTACCTCTAAGCCACAATCAGATTTACCATCAACACAGGTGAGTGAATTGATATTTTGAAATGTCAAATTATATAATGTAATCATTAGGCCTGTGTGCTTATAGAAAAGGACAGAACCTGTAACATTGCTGATTATAAAAATGATTTTATCAGATTTATTGTACATATCTATACAAGATGGAATACATGTAATAGATGTCACTTTAGCAGTGTCGCTGATACAAGCCCCCGAACAATAATTTCAATGGGCAATAGCTCTGGACCGGGTGAATATTTTGAAAACAATTTGACTTGATAATTGTTTGAATCTAGTAGGTACTGCTTCTGATACCACATTACTGTAATAGCTCGTGCAAGTAAAGATGTAAATGGACGACCATTTGTACATGACTCTGAGTGAATATTGTATCAGAAAGTCATAAGGAATTTGCTGCAAGGTTGAGAACCTAAGCAATCTGCAGAAAACATTGGATAATATCATTGCTCAAATTTTAGCAAAATGGTAACAGGAGCCCATTTCTGTCATTCTACCTTCTTGCATGCACGAGTTATGGTAATAAATTGTATTCCTGTCTGCACTTATTGACCCCATGGCCTATATATTTAACCCTTTGACATTAATATCGATTACTTCTAGCAAACAAAATATAAATGGATGTATCAAATTTGGTGATTCCTCCCTCTGTCATTCCCGATTTATGGCTAAAAATCTGCATTCACATAGCATTCACATAGTGACCTCTCACCTAGATATTTAAGCTTTTAACCTGAAACGGCATCTCTATCCAGCATCAATGCGATTTTATTTACCAAATGTGGCGATTCTACTGTCTTGCATTCCTGAGCTTTAGCGAAAAATTTGCATTGCAGTATGCACTTAGTGACTCGGTGACCTAGCTTTTTTGGGGTTTTTTACCGGAACCTTAAAACTCTGTCTAGTTAGCCATAGTATGATTGTAAACGCCAAATCTGGTGATTCTACCTACTTGCGTTCCAGAAATATGTTATGGACAATGAGATAAACAGACAGACAAGCACATTCTGGTGCATAGACATGTGTTATATTAATATCCTGACAATAACTAATGTAGGGATCAGAATAAAACAATAATGAGCATCTATAATATTGGGTCTATTCACCTTTTTCAAAGCCCTATGCACACTTCATGAGATCGATGTAAATTTAAGAAAAAACAAATTTTGTGGAAATATGAAATGGGGTGAGAGATGGCATTGTCATTAGAGTAGGGTTAGTTTTAATATCAGAAAAATGTTGGGTACCAGAAAATTCTTCTGAGAGGGGAACATGAGGTGTTCATATGAGGAGCAGGCAAATGCATCTGAAGGCGAATAAAAGATGAAATGTTAACACGTTGTCACCCTTTCTCCTTAGCTCTGATTGGCCTGTCTTCAGGGCATAGGGTAAGTGAAATCTGTAACAGGTGTCATCTACGCTACTGCTTTTTGTGCAAGTGTATTGTGTGTGTTTACTAATGAATAGCTGATTTTTAGAAACCGCTGGAGGAATCGATTCAAAACTCAAAACACATCATCTATTGCGATGGTAGACCCAAGTTTGTTCAAGGCAACCTGATTGGCCTATTTGCCTGGTGGCCATCTTGGATGACCTAGTTTTCGCGAAAATGACTTCTTCTCCCGAACCGCTGAAGGGATAGGTCTGAAATTTGGTAAATATGCTTAGGGACCAAGGTACATTAAAGTTTGTTCAAGGGAAGTTCGTACGTTAAAAAACATGGCTGCCATCAACCAATCAAAATTTAGTGTTTGTTGGTCATATTGGCTTTTTTGTATTTGATGTATTTTGATGGCGAAAATTGCTTTATATATGCTTATCAGTGTGGCGGGGTCAAATATGCCACTTTCGAAACTATCGGATGAACGGTTTGACTGCCATCTTGGTTTGTTTTCCCGCCATAGGCTCCCATAGTAAAGCAATGGGTCCTTAGTAAAGCAATGGGGAATTCTTTAAATGACTTCTTCTCAAGAACCACTGGGCCAATTTCAATTATATTTTGGAGGAAGCATTCATAGGGCATAGAGATCTAAGTTTGTTCAAACGAAGCGGATCGGTCAAAATCCAAGATGGCCATCAGCCAAAATAGCTGATTTTTAGAAACACTAAAAAATCTTCTCCGAAACCGCTGGAGGAATTGATTCAAACCTCATAACACAACATCTGTGGCAGCAGTAGACCCAAGTTTGTTCAAGCCAACCTGATTGGCCGATTTGCTTGGCGGCCATCTTGGATGACCTAGTTTTCGCGAAAACGACTTCTCCCGAACCGCTGAAGGGATAGAGCTGAAATTTTGTAAATATGCTTAGGGATCAAGCGCCTTTCAAGTTTGTTCACGGGAAGTTTGTTCGTTAAAAAACATGGCCGCTATCAACCAATCAAAATTCTGCATTTCTAGGTCATATTGGCTTTTTTGTATTTGATGTGTTTTGATGGCGAAAATTGCTTTATATATGCTTATCAGTGTGGCGAGTTCAAATATGCCACTTTTGAGACTGTCGGATAAACGCTTTGGCTGCCATCTTGGTTTGTTTTCCCGCCAAAGGCTCCCATAATAAAGCAATGGGCCCATAGTAAAGCAATGGGGAATTCTTTAAACGACTTGTTGATAAAGAGCATTCTAGTTGAAATGCCTATTGTCCAGGTGAGCGATACAGGCCCCTTGGGCCTCTTGTTTATGTTTACCATTATTAACCTACACAGTGCTTGCTGTGTTCCCTTTCAGGCTGTTTCTGTGTCTACCTATACAGTAAGACGCTTTAAGAAGCAATCATCGTCTTCATGGCACAAGCAGGGAAAGTCAACTAGAGAAGAACCTGAGTATGAAGTAAGTGACTTTATTGGTTCTTGCTCAATATAGTCAAGTCATAAAATGTAACTGCTTCATAAAAATAACAAGGTTAAGGTAGGGCTGTGTGATTTCCCTATGTAACATAGACAAAACTGCACTATAACATACCAATACTGATTAGTACCTCTGAATATCATTGCCATATTGTCGTATGATGTAATTATAAAGTTAAAATGTATAACTGTCAATTTCCCAGTAATAGAATGTTGAGGAAGAGAATTTTTGTCTAGCCAGCCAATTTCAAGCAAGCTCAGCTGGCTGGTACGCTTCAGAATTGGTATGCAAAATTTGACTGCTTCATTTTTTTTTGGTGACCATCTGGCATTTTCCGAGAAATCGTTTACAGCGCTACTCGTCATTAACCGCTCGTTATAATTGCTATCATTGTCTCGCCTGTGAAGCAGAAAGCGAGACACAGGAATCACTAATTCCGGTGTCGGCGGCGTCAGCATTGGTGTCGTCGTCCGTCATTTGTGCAGTTTTGGTTAAGGCTTTTTAATCGCTAGATAGGTCATTTATTATGCATTATGATTGTGACACCAACCAATATGTGACGTAAATGATTATGACGTCATGTATCTGAGTGATATAGCCATTATAAAAATTCTGATAACTCTATCAGTTAATTGGATTTGTCAGTTAATGTTGTCGCACAATTATTGAAAAGAATAGTTGAATAATCTCGGCGGCCTATGTGCTGGTATTTGTGTGAATGTTATGAGTGATTAAAAAACTAATGTTGTGTGTTTCCATGAATATTCTCCCAGTATGTAATTTATCTTCCAGCAAGAAACAATATTGATCAGCAAGTCAATTAGAAAAGGGGAGCGGTCAAAGATTCGACAATATCGACGTTGGAGGCCTGCTAATGTTTCCGCGGCAACATTACCAAATAATGTACAGAAATCCATATGTGATGTACGTATCTTGGAGAGGGTGGGATGGAGTAGGTTGTAGTTGTGAGCAAGCTGTGTAAATCATAATGCCTTTATTTCTGATAAATAACGTGCATAAATGTATAAAACATGGGCCAAAATAGGACCAAAATATTTTCTACTAATTAGCTCACCTGAAAGGCCAAGTGAACTTATGCTATGGCGACCCTCCATCGTGTGTCCGTCATCCGTCCATCATCCGTCGTCCATCATCATTTCCTTTAAGTGACTTCTCAAGAACCACTTGGCAGATTTCAATTATATTTGGCAGGAAACATCCTTAGGCCATAGAGATTCAAATTTGTTCAAACGAAGCTGATTGGCCAATTTGGATCCATCCATCTTGAATTTTGGCCAATTTTTGTCTCGTCTGCATTTAGCAAATCATTGTTGCCTATATTTTAGGGTTGCCTAATCCTACTGGAAGCAAGCTTGGACACATGGTTCCCTATACCATAAGGAGGTAACATGGTGATATTTAGGTCACTAGCTCAAAGCTCCAGCTTATTTCAACCTTGCTATTTGATCTCTGCTTTTTCAACGTTACTCTTTTTTGTTTAGCAAATCATTTACATTTATATTTCAGAGTTGCTTAATACTACCAGAAGTAAACTTGGACTCATGGTTCCCTTTCCAATAAGGAAGCTGCCTGCTAATAGTGACATCCCCTAAGTCAAAGGGCAAGGTCACTGCAGCATTCATATTTGACCTCTGGCATGTCTGTATTTCCAATGTTAAGTTTTGCGTTTAGCAAATCATATTTGCCTATATTTTACGATTACTTAATCTTACTAGAACCCAACTTGGATACATGGTTGCCTATGCCCTAAGGAGGCAGCATGATAATATTGAGGTCAAGGTCAATCTGACCATCCTATTTGACCTCTGCTTTTTCAATGTTAAATTTTTAGCTCACCTGGCCAGAAAGGCCAAGTGAGCTTATGCCATGGCGACTGTCCGTCATCCATCTATCTGTCTGTCTGTCAACTTTTCCATTAAACGACTTCTCAAGAACTACTGGGCCAATTTCAATTATGTTTTGGCAGTATGCATCCTTAGGGCATGGCGATCCAACTTTGTTCAAACAAAGCCGATTAGCCAATTGGGCTGGTGGCCATCTTGGATTTGGGATGATTTTTAGGTCGCCTTTGCAAAGTAAAATAAGCTATTGTGATACCTGCACGTTGTCCGCATCTTCTCTATAACTGCTTGGTGGATTTTATCCCAATTTGGCTGAAAGAATTCTATAGTGGTAGGCTCTAGAACTTCTATTCAGAATTTTGGTTGGTCGATTTTTTGCCAGTGACCATTTGGATTATTTTTTTTAACTTTCCAGAATCAATTTAAAACGCTACTCCTTAATTAGTTGCCCAATTTCAACTAAACTTGGGTGGAGTGATCCTATAGCAGTGGGCTTCAACATATCATACAAGAATTTTGATTGGCCAATTTCCTTGGTGGCCATCTCTTGGATTTTTCCAAATTTATCATGTCTGCTGTTCTTTAAATGTAAGTGGTTCAAGTGCTAATGGTCCAGGTTAGCATTACAGGCCCTTGGGCCTCTTGTCGATAAGGGTATTGATAAGCCGTCTGTATTTATTTCATTTTTGAGGTCAAGCTTGATAGTTCATTGCAGTCGTAAAGTTGAGCGTCATGGTTACATTGCAATCGCATTTCTGGTTAAAAACCTGCTTTAATCGTCCTCTCCAAAACCACATTGGGGATCGATTCAGATGTCAGGAAACATAATCTAGGGCATGAGCTGAAACAAATTTGTTCAAGGGAACTTGATTGACCCAATTTTTTGACACCCATCTTGGATGACCTATTTTTTACGAAAACGACCTCCAGAACCTCTGAACAGATCTTGCCTAAATTTGGGAGATATTAGGGACTAAGGCCGATTACAGTTTGTTCCATGGAAGTTAATACTTCAAAGCATATGGCCCCTGTGGGCCAATCAAAATGTAGTGTGTTTGACGGCCATATTGGATTTTTTTATTTGATGGATTTTGAAGCTGAAATTGGTTTTATTTAGGTCTTTTTTTGCCATTTTTGAAACTATTGGATAAATGGTTTGATGGCTGTCATGAACCATTTTCCAACCAAAAGCTCCCATACTAAAGCAATAGGAAATTTTAAATGTCTTCTTCCCAAGAACCACTGGGCCGGTTTCAATTATATTTGGCTGGAATCATCCTCTTGACAGCCATATTGAATTTTTTTATATGATGAATTTTGAAGCCAAAATTGGTTTTATATAGTCTTTGGGTATTCTGATTTCAAATTTAACAATTTTGAAACTGTCAGATAGACAGTTTGGCGCCCATCTTGAATATTTTTCTCACCAAAAGTATCCATACTAAAGCAATAGGACATTTTTAATATCTCCTAGAAAACCACTTGGATGATCGATTAAAAACTCATGAAATGACATCGAGGACAATAGCTGAACCAAGTGTGTTCAAGGGAACTTGCTTGGCCAAATAGTTCCGTGGCCATCTTGGATGACCTAATTTTCAAGAAACCAGCTTCTCCAGAACGGCTAAATGAATCTGGCCGAAATTTGGGAGATGTGATTCAGGACTAAGGGGCATTAAACTAAGGGCCATTGAAGTTTGTTCAAGGGAGGTTGATACACAAAAAAACATCGGTGCCATGGGCCAACCAAAATGTATCGTGTTTTGCGGCCATATTGGATTTTTATATTTGATGGATTTTGAAGCCAAAATTAGTTTTATATACTAGGTTTTTGGTTAATTTCTGATTTCAAATTTGCCCTTTTCAAAACTGTCGGATAAATGGTTTGGCGGACGTCTTGGATCTTTTTCCTGCCAAAAGCTCTCATACTAAAGCAATAAGAAATATCTTCTCGAGACCCTATATATTTGTCAGAAAGCAGCCTTTGGGCATTGAAATACAGTTTTGTTCAAATGAAGCTGCTCGGCTAATTTGGCCTAGTTTTGGAAATGTCTAAAAATCTCCGAAACTGCTTGGGAAATCGATTCAAAATCCATACAGCATCATCTAGGGCAACAGTTGAACCAACTTTGTTCAAGGGAAGTTGTTTAGCCAAAAGCTTCTCTACAGCCATCTTGGATGACCTAGTTTTCGTGAAAATGACTTCTCCAGAACTGCTGAATGGATCAGGCCAAAACTTGGAATATTTGATTAGGGATTTCTCCAGAACTGCTGAATGGATCAAGCCTAGTCATTAAAATTTGTTCACTGGAATTTGATGCACCAATCGATATGTAGCGTGTTTGGCAACCATATTGGATATTTTTATCCAGCCGGTCTGAAAGAGGGGGATGGGGGGATATAGCGATCAGCATGTCCATCCGTCCATCTGTCCGTCCTTCCGTTGTCTGTCCCCGTCTTGTCAACAAAACTCCGCCTAGAGGTCTCAATGGATTAACTTAAGATTTCGTCCACATCATCAGTATCATGTGCAGATGTGCATGTGCTTTTATCACCACCAAAAAGTTACTCACTGCAGAGTTATCACCATTTAAATATCTTAAAGCCGATACATAAACTGCATTACACTTAGTGACAAAGGAATTTAGGTTTTAGGAGTTGCAGTTTTCATTGATTAGTTTTTCTAAAATATTGTCCTTTACAATTAACGTTGCATGTATGCCCACTCTTGATGTATGTTTATCTGAAATGTTTCGATCCAGGGGATATGCCGTCTTCTGATGGCTCTTGTTTATTTGATGGATCTTGATGCCGATATTGTTGTTATATAAGATTTTAGGTATTCGAGTTTCAAATTTGCCATTTTTAAAACTGTCGGATAAAGGGTTTGGCAACCATCTTGGATCCTTTTCCCGTCGTACGCTTCCATACTAAAGCAATAGGAAATTTTCAATTTCTTCCCGAGAACGACTGGGCCGATTTCAAGTATATTTGGCTGAAAGTATCTATAGAGCATAGAAATACAGGTTTGTTTAAATGAAGCCAGTCAGCTAATTTGGCTGTCAGCCATCTTGGATTTTGTCCGACTTTGAAACGCCTTAAAAAATCTTCTATTCCGAATTCAAAACTCATGAAAGGTCATCTAGGGCAACAACTGAACTAAGTTTGTTCATGGGAACTTTATTGCCCTCATGCTTTAGTGGTCATTTTGGATGACATACTTGAAAATAACTTCTACAGAACTGATGAACGTATCAGGCTGAAATTTGGCAAGATATGATTAGGGACTAAGTCCCTGTTCTCTGTGCAATCGATTAACTAATAAACCCTTATTCTCTGTGCAATAACCAACGCACCCTAGTTCTCTGATATTGAATAAGTAACAGACCCTTGTTCTCTGTGCAATAACCAACAAACCTTTGTTCTCTGTGCAGTTGAATAACCAATAAACCCTTGTTCTCTGCGCAATTGATAACCAACAAACCCTTGTTCTCTGTGATATCGAATAACTAACAAACTCTTGTTCTCTGTGATATCGAATAACTAGCAATCCCTTGTTCTCTGTGCAATAGAATAACTAACAAGCCCTTGTTCTCTGTGCAATCGATTAACCAACAAGCCCTTGTTCTCTGTGCAATAACCAACACACCATTGTTCTCTGTGATATCGAATAACTAACAAACCCTTGTTCTCTGTGCAATAACCAACAAGCCCTTGTTCTTTGTGCAATAATCAACACACCCTTGTTCTCTGTGCAAGTACCAACACACCCTTGTTCTCTGTGATATCGAATAACCAACAATCCCTTGTTCTCTGTGCAATAACCAACAAGCCCTTGTTCTCTGTGCAATGACCAACAAACCCTAGATCTTTGTTATATCAAATAACCAACAAACCATTGTTCTCTGTGCAATCAAATAACCAACAAACCATTGTTCTCTGTGCAATCAAATAACCAACAAACCATTGTTCTCTGTGCAATCAAATAACCAACAAACCATTGTTCTCTGCACAATCGAATAACTAACAGACCCCTGTTCTCTGCGCAATCAAATAACTTACAAACCCTTGTTCTCTGTGCAATCGAATAACTAACAAACCCTTGTTCTCTGCGCAATCGAATAACTAACAAACCCTTGTTCTCTGTGAATAACTAAGAAACCCTTGTTGTCTGCGCAATCGATTAACTAAGAAACCATTGTTCTCTGCGCAATCGAATAACTAACAAACCCTTCCTCTCTGCGCAATCGAATAAGAATGGTTTTAGTTTGGTGACTGATATGTTCTCAGTTTCTGGCTAGTTTAATGTGTCATTTGGAAAATGTAATTTTCAAAATGAACTGTGTTTTTCACATCAAGAGTATACTTACCACCCTGATACTCTATGATATTTCCCAAATATCGACCTAGCTTCAACAAGACTCAGAATTAAAAAGAAACCGCCCCCACTGGGCAAGTTACTCAACTGACAGTCCAGCGGATGTGCGGCCCAAACTGGCGCATGCATGGGGCAGTCTCTTTCTCTTCTCAAATTATTGACGTGCCATTGCAACATGCTTTCATAGTTTTGCTTTTGCTTTTGATCTTTTTGAGGCTTTAAGTTGTTCTGCAACTTGATTTTGACTTGTACTAGTATGTCTGACGCTGCCAAGTCGCCAGAGGCTGCTCCCGGTCCTAGCCATCAGGTGTATTTATTGGTAAAAAATGTGCGTGTTGACTCGGATGGTATATCCGGGATTCGTGCTAACTCATGGATACGTCTATATTAGGCTAGCTCTTTTTTGGGAGGCCTATATATTAGCTAACACATGTTGTGCTTTGTATTTTCAGATACATTTAGCTGATTTCTGACATGTATCCTTCATTTGAACAATAATTTATACTTGGTTTTCTGGGTCCAAATAATTTATTATGAGTTTGCAGAGGGAATTATTACCATAAGAAGTAATTTTTCCGCATTCTCCCCCACTACAGGGTTGGATTCAGGATCAGGTATTCCTGTTGTTGTTCAGCAAGACTCATTCTTCAAGAGTTATCTTGTGAGGTTAATTATGGAGAGAAAATTTCTCAGTTCCATAGTTTTTTCTATGGACCTGGCTTTTCGTTTTCATCAAGTGTTCTAAGTTTTCCTTAAGGAATTTATTAGCCTTCTGCAATTGTTTTTTTGGTTCGTCATAACTAAAAACTAATTGTTTCGGTTTGTGTCTTTTCAGAGGGTTATTGAAAACAAATGCCCTTCCTGCCACCGTTTCGTGAAGGCCCGCTTTTTTCCTCATGACTGCACTAGGTGCAGTACGTGTGGGCCTTCGCTAAATTGCCATGTGTGTGAGTCGTGGCCGGTTGAGGTTTTTACTGATTTTATAAATCAGTCGGTAAAGGACTGGGTGGCAGATGAAAAAAAAAGGCGACTTGACAGAGTCTTGTGATAAGAAGAGGAAAGTATCCATGCCAGACATGGAGGCCTTCCGTCTGGAAATGATGGGAGAAATGAAGAAGACAATCACGGATCTTGTCCCGGAGTTGCTTCGCAGCTTGCTTCCTGGTTCAAGTTCGTCATTGTCTTCCTCATTTGCTCCAGGACAGAGTGTTCCCGTCTCTGGGTCTGGTTCTCTTAGGAAGCCGGTTTTCGTGATAGAGCCAGAGACGGCTCCCGCTGGTCTGGTGCTGAGGCTTGCCTTGCCCGTGGACCCGGGAGCGAAAGCCATGGCCTTGGACATTCACTTATCGAACATTCTAGAGCAGCCTAAGGCTAAAGGGGTCAGCGCCTCACACGATACCCCTCCTGCCTAGGCCGAGTTTGATCCCTTTTCAAGCTTGGCATTTAATCTTTCAGGGCAAGAAGAAGAGGACACTGTTATGGCCACTGAAATGGAAATCCATCCCCCCCCCCCCCCCCCCCCGTGGGCCCATGGGTAACCTTTTCCATGGAACTACTTCAAGAGTAGGCTTCTCACGGCTCAGCGGCTAGGCCAGCAAGGAGCCAATGGCCATCCATACTGTATCCCTCGGCCTGCCGAGCGCTTCAGCTGTTACCCCACCAGTGAATGTGGTTGAGGACAACGAAGGCCTTAGGCTCGTCGAGCATTCACAGGTGGCCACCGAGGAGGACTGGCTGGATACCTGCCAATGGCTGGTCAACATCAAGCCGGAACTCCAGGTGGATCCACCAGCTTCCCAGTCGGACTAGTGCCCGTGGTTTGGAGGGAAGTCAGTGATGAGCACCATGCCATCTCTTCCATATGCGGAGCAGATTGTGGATATGTTCGCTGTGGCAGAGACGTCCATTCAGCCGAATGCATGCCTTGCGAAGGCCACTCGCGAGGTGGCACGGCGCTGCCGTATCAGTTCTGATCTTTATCATAAGTACGGCATCGTCCCAAAGCCTTGCACGGATAACCGTGCGGATTTGGGCGAAGACACGCAGTCAGGGTCCCAGTCTGACATGGTACCCTTGTGTGCTAGCGCTTTGCGCAATGCAAATTCCATGCTGCGGGACACGGCGGAAAGTACGAGAGAAGCCATCCCGGCTCTCTTCCACGTTTCCCAGCTGCTACATGGGGTAGTAGCTTCATCCGTGGCCCGCCAAGCATCTCCTCTTACAGTCCAGAGAGCCATCCAGGACGGCATTAACCTGGCTCTGGATTGTATGACGAGATCCGTAACCATGAGTTTACAAGTGAGGCGCACATTTGCCCGTTTACAATTTGTGCCCTTCACAGACCTGTACACTCAGCTTCTTCGGACGCCGATGTCAGGTCCAGGGTTGTTTGGAGGTGAAGGATGCCTGCACCGCCAACAAACCCTCAAACCTGGTGAATAACCAGAGGGCATCGCGTGAGCAGTTTGAAGTTCTCTGCTGGGAGCATGTTCGAGCAGCGCCACCTGCCTTCCAACCTCAGCAGGCCAGCGTAAGCCAGCCAGGGGGGAAGTGCAGGCTCCTCCGGCGCAACCCGCCCGGCAGCCCGCATACCGAGGTGCGCATGGCACTGGCAGAGGAGTGTTGGGTTCTAGTTGTAGGAGCTGAGCCTGATGGGTCAGCACCCACAAGGGTCACACCAGTGCTGCTAGGACAGCCACCAGAGACAGGGCAACTCTTGCACTTCTCGGGTCGACCACAATCCTTAGGTACACCTGTGGGAAGCCGTCTGGCCTTCCACATGCAAGAGTGGGAGCGGGTTACTCAGGACCGCTCAGTTTTGCGATGGCTTTCAGTCGGTTACCATCCCGACTGGATATCAAACCCGCCATCGCGCTTGTCTCTGGTTCCGATCTGGACTCAAAATCCACGAGATCTAGATCAGCGGTTGTGTATAGAGGAAGAAATTGAATTCCTCATACAAAAACATGCAATTCAACCCACACAAAAATGTCCGGGTTACTATTCAACCGTGTGCCTAATGACAAAAAGCATCTTATCCTTAAACCTCTCAACGGGTTTATCTTCACACCAAGTTTCAAAATGGAAACTAAGAACGGTGTTAGCAGGATTGAGGAAGGGAATGTGGACAGCATCAATAGTTCTAAAAGATGCTTATTTCTACGTTCCCATTGCGAAGAGCTTTCATCAGTTCCTGAGATTTGCATTTCAGGGCCGCCAATGGGAATTCATGGTTCTCCCATTTGGTATACCGACAGCTCCTCAGGTCTTCACTTGAGTGGTTCAAGCTATGACGTCATACCTCCGCAGGAGCCACATAGCAGTCCACACGTACATAGACGACTGGCTGTTAAAAGCACACAATCAGGAAAGTTTATCAGCAAATCTGGAGATAGTTTTGAAAACTTACAGATCTAGGCTGGATAATCAACATTCAAAAATCAGAGCTGACACCATCCCAGAAATTTGTTTACCTGGGTATGTTCTTCGATCTAGAGATAAGGTATGTTTACCCTTCTCAGGAGAGAGTAGAAATACTCATCTCAGTCATGCAGTCAGTGTGCAACAGTCGTCATGTCCTGGCACGGGTATACTTGAGAATGTTGGGGTTGATGGTTTCTCTGGAACCAGTCATTCCACAGGCAGCCTTTTGCCGGCGGCCTATCCAATTACTTCTCATGACACAGTAGACCCAGAGTATGGGATTCCTGGACTCAAAGGTGTCAGTGTTGGAACCTCTTATTCACCACCTTCAGTAGTGGATGAAAAGAGAGAATCTCCTGGCGGGGGTGACGTTGTCACCTCCCCACCCTCAGTTAACGATGTACACAGATGCATCAATGGAGGGATGGGGAGCTTGCCCTGAAGAAGACAAGTATCAGGGCTTTGGAATGTGGATCAGTCAAAAGAACATATCAATTTGCCAGAAATGCGAGCAGTAGTCTTAGCTATGGAACACTTCCTAGAGAAGGTTCGATCAGACAATGCAACAGTAGTGACTTACATAAACCGCCAGGATGGAACGAAGTCACCCAGTCTCTGTATGATGTCTTGGAAACTGCTTTGCTGGTGCCTAGATCATGGGATTTCCCTGAAAGCAGTTCATATTCCGGGAAGGCTAAATCTATTAGCTGACTCATTGAGCCGAAGAATGAGCATTCTTCCCACGGAATGGCAACTAAATCAATGTGTGTTCAATGTTTATTTGCAACGAACAAGAATGCGAATATGATGACGTGCGTCTCTCCGATTCCAGATCCGAGCGCTATCGCAATAGATGATCTAGCTATCAGCTGGAAGGGAATGTATGCATACGCATTCCTGCCAGCAATCCTGATTCCAAAAGTTCTCCAGAAAATTAGGCAGCAGGAATGCCAAGTGCTTCTGATCGCCCCCATATTGGCCATGCCGATCATGGTATATGGATCTGTTGGACCTTCTGGTCTGCAGTCCTGTTCCTCTGCCTCTGATGGACGATATAATCTTCCAGGCTAAGGCCTTGCACAAAAACCCATCAGTGTTCCATTTGACTGCGTGGATGTTGTCAAGGAATCAGCAGTTAAGGAGGGCTTTTCTGAGCAAGCAGCCATGTTTATGACAAAAGTCAGAAGGTGGTCAACCTCCAGAGCATATAATTATAAAATCAACAGATTTGCTGAATGGTGCTCAAAAAGATGTATTAATCCAATGGAAGCATCTATCCAGGTAGTAGCCGATTTCCTCTATCACCTTTTTGATGCCTATAGCCTCAAGCCTAACTCTATTGCTGGCTACAAGTCAGCTTTAATGTCAGTTATCCCTTGCTTGGCTAATAGGGGAAGTGATGAAGTATGTAATCTAAATACTTTAATCAAAGGCATGGGTAATCTAAGACCAAGGAATCCTCCAGTGATTCCATCTTGGAGTCTATCGTTAGTACTTCAAGTATTAGTGGATACCCCCTTTGAATCACTAAGCTCCATTTCGATGAAAATGTTGACGCTTAAGAGTTTTTCTGATTGCTGCAGCTTCAGTCAGACGAAGAAATGAAATACATGCTTTGTCAGCAGAGCCAGACCATTTTGTGGTTACAGGGGAAGGCCTCAGGCTTTATGGTGAAAAACTAGTCTTTAAAATATCCTGGTCAGCCTATAGTTTTACCCGCTTTGACTAGGTTTGATCCGAATTCAGAGGCTTCTAAAGATACCATTTCTAGGTGGATTGTGGAATGCATCCAGCATTGCCACAAAGCCGCCACGGGAAAACAAGGTGACATGGCCAAGGCTCATAGTGTCCGTGGCGTAGTGACATCCATGGCTCTGTTTAACGGAGTGCCGTTGGATGACATCATGTCAGTAGCACAATGGCACTACGAGTCTAGTTTTACAGATCATTACCTTCGTGACACATAAACGTTAAACTTTATATATTTGTAAATATTATACATAAGGCCGTTGACTCACACACAGTGCAATTTAGTGGGGAAATCCCCGCTTTTCCGTACTGTACCTATCATCGCCAGCGGTGATTAAAGGGAATCTCGTGAAAATAGGTTAGTCCTATATTTGGTGATAGTTATTTTTTGTCACGATTTTTATTACTTACTAAAATGGTGATGGTTTGTGTTCTTTGTGGTTCCATCTGAGAGTGTACGAAATGAAGCTTTCGTCCGATGTCTTATAGCACTTTAGCACAAGTACATAGAGAGCGTATCGGACATTGAGGTCATCGCTCCCTCTTTATAAAAGAGTGGGGTGAGCGCATGTTAAACGGTCATTACTCTCAACATCAGTCGTGCTAGCTGATGTCCAAGTCATTTCCTGATTGTGTTTATATACGCAATTTCAGATGTTTTTTGTGCTCCAAAAGCAAAAGAGCTTGCTCTTCCAGGAATGAGCCAGTCGTTTGACCTTCGCCTCCCTCCCGCTGAATTCACTTACGAATTCTGGCTATATCAGAGTATCGGGGTGGTAAGTATACTCTTGATGTGAAATAAACAAAATCACAGATTTCTTTTTTCATGGGAGAGTTGATACTTACCACCCTGATACGATCCCGGCCTCTCTGCCCCACAGAGGCTCGGTCTATCGGCGTTTTATGTTGCAATTATGTCAGTCAATAATTTGGGATAGAAAGAGACAGCCCCGCACATGCACGAGTTTGGGTCGCACATCCGCTGGACTCATTTGAGTAACTTGCCTGGTGGTGGGGGTGGGGGTGGCGGTTTCTTTTTAATTCTAAGTCTTATTGAAGCTAGGTCGATATTTTGGGAAATATCATAGAGTATCAGGATGGTATCAGGGTGGTAAGTATCAACTCTCTCGTGAAAAAAGAAATCAGTGATTTCGTTTATTATGACATTTGTGTTTACATTTATGCCGCCTGAACAAATTGATAAATGATTGCCAATGATTCACAGCTTAGTTACTTTCAAAATAATCACCATATGTGAATGCAAGAATATGTGTGATGTCACTGACTATGTACTGACAGTACCATATTCTGCCTATTTGTAGGCCTAGGCTTCTATTACGAGAAAATCTTCCAATTTCCAAATGAACATTAAGAAAGGGGGTTCATCTTCTATGTGCTATATTTCACGGACAAACCTGTCCAATACCCTCATATACCCGCATTATTGATATATCTTTCAATCTGCCCACTGACGTCAGACGTGTCTATTTTGAAAACTATGTTGCTGAATGCTGTTGCATATATATGGCTGCAGGACCCCACGGTCAAGCTTTCGCCCAAATTTGGAGAAGATCCCTCCAGTAGAAGCACAGTTATTGTAAAATGTCTTAAGAACAACAGCAACAACAACAACCAGCACTCCATGCTTGCATTAACCCTGGCATCTAGCCAACAGTGAAACTGCATTCTCTAAAATGGTTAAAAATGATAGACAATAATATATGTCTATAATATGGTGATAAGCATTAGATTAGGGTTAGATCGCATCAGCTAGACATCTCCCATTAGTGTATGAGATCTTGTGAGAACACGAATATGAACCTTCAAGCAAACTCTTCCATGAATAGTCAATGTCAAACTATATATCATAGACTTCTCTTCTAAGTAGCTTGATTGCTTGACTCGGTTGCAAATAGGCAGAATATGCTACATAGTCAGTGACATCACACATGTTCTTGCTTTCACATATGAATGAATATAAACATATTTCCAAAATGAAATAAAAATGTATTGTTGAATATTTTGAAGATAATCGGCTTGGAGGACATACAGTTACCTTCCAATTAAGTTGTTATTTCTAAGAAGTACTGTGGACCTTGTGATTTACAGAAAGGTGTCATATTGGTTGACGATTTGGGTAGAAAAGAGGGAGGGCCGCTGCCAAAGACTTCAAGGCGTGGTCGGCCACGACTATCTCAGAGACCTGTGAATGTTTCCACGCCGACATTACTCGAATCAAAAATAAATGTCAGTAGCTGTGAGAAGGTGCAGTTATAATAATAATAATAATAATAATAATAATAATAATACCGGTAATAATAATAATAATAATAATAATAACAGCGCAGTAATAATGTAACAAAAAAAACGGAACATAAACACGGTGGTGTATTAGATGCTCTACACATTTGTAGTTGCGCCATTTTCTTGACGCAAATGGGTATAAATTTTTTACGATGAGGCAAGAATATTTTCTGATTGGTCAAGAAATTTTATTGACTTGTAAGGTGTTTTTGGTATAACAATTGTTATTTCCTATAAAACAAAATAAATTTCTGACGGGGACAAGACATGTAGACGATAATCGGTTAACCGGCGGATTCAACTGAAACCATAGTCAATCGCCTTGAAAAGAACAACATTGGACTCGAATGTGACCACTCACCAGGCCAAAAGTGAGTATGTCATAACAATGACATGAATGATCCTAACTGTAAACCCAATGAAACAACCAGAAATACCAGAAGAACATTTGTCAGCCTATAAACTGTGGTAGAATAGTGCATGCCACCAAACTCCGCTTTCCTTACAGATATTAAAATTTCATTGAGAATCTCTTTATGAATGAATCCAAAACAGAGTACACCCATACATACCTATCTACAAAGTATGAAACTAAAGAAAATGGCAATCCACTCCGTGGCGGCGAACCATGGAGGGAAAGTAAAATCCTGGCCTCACTGCTTTGCAGTACTGCTGATATTGCTGCACACTGCATCATGGGGAACATACATGTAGCTTTCCAGTCCTTCTGGAAGCTATGGATTCATAGATCAAAGATGCCCTTGGTAAAAAGACTACGTTTATACAATGCAACCTGCGTATCCTTGATGATGTGTAACTGTATCAGCTGGGCAGCTCCAAAGGCAGCTCTAGACAAACTTGACGCCTGCCACCGCAAACACCTATGCACCTACTGGACACCGATGGCCAGAGAGCATAATTTCCAATGATGCACTATACAAGATGTGTAATACACCGCCGCTGTCTGTAAAAGTTGCCCAGCAAAGATTGTCCATGTTTGGCCATGTGCTAAGGATGCCAGAAGACACACCAGCACAGAGAGCCTTGGAATTCGCCCTACTCAGAGCCAGCAAATACAGAGCCAGGAGAGGACCTCATTGCATAAATCTGCTAAGCTTGTTACGAGGTGACCTCAAGAAAGCAGGACTCGGTACACTCAAGTCAAGAATGGACCTGAGGAAGCTAAGGATTTTGGCTGAGGACAAGACACAGTGGGCAAAAGCGAAGAAGGACCGATTGCAGCTGTAGGATGTTTCTACTACTACAGCCGCAGAATACAGTAATCATACATACATTAAAATTTCAAGAGTGTCGCAGTCGTGACGTAATTACGGGTCCATTGCTTACCACTGAGATATTTGCCACCATGTGATGACCCAGAATTCGCAAAGCAATGGGAGAGAAAACTAGGAGCCATTAATTTGCAATTAACAGCACAAATAATCGAACAGTTAAAAAACTGTGCAAATAAACTATCTGAAATCACGAAAAAACATAAATCAAATTTCATTTTGGCAGTGGAAAAACAGCTGTGCATTTTGCCAAGCCAAACAAGCTGTATTCACCACCAGTTTGCATACACAGGAACATTCTTTGAGTCCACCAAAACATGCGCGGGGACAGATAGCACACCCGAATCATCCAAACAGCAAGATCAGGAAGAAACAGGAATCACATTAGAACCAGAAGAGAACAATAGAAAAAACCCAAATGTGAGATAGACACAACTAGAGTTCAAACATCAGCACCAACCACAGAAGCCAAACACAAAAGGAAGTGATCGGCCTATTAGGACAATTAGCATAAACCATAGTGATCTTAATTACGGTGCAACTAGTTGTTATATTCTCAACCAGAATGTATTTCTTCAGTATAAAAACAATCATCCTGTTGCAAGCAACCCTGTAGTTAATCTGTCATCCAAGGAAGTGTCCCTAACTTTAAAGGACACCCTCAACCTCAGATTGAGCTTTAGCCCAATCATCACAGAATCAAACATGGGCCAAACTCTATAAAGACCTTACTCATTTCTTAAATGACTGACTCCACTTCCAACACACGCACCTCCCCATTTATGGGCAATGGCAGCACCTGTGATGTCACTCAAACTGATATTACACAATGACAAAACCTGTGATGTCACTCAAACTAATATTACACAATCACAGCACCCGTACCATCACTCAAACTGATATTACACAATGACACCACCTGTGACGTCACTCAAACTGATATTACACAATGACAGCACCTGTGATGTCACTCAAACTAATATTACACAATGACAGCACCTGTGACATCACTCAAACTGATATTATGCATTGACAGCACCTGTGACGTCACTCAAACTGATATTACACAATGACAGCACCTGTGACGTCACTCAAACTGATATTACACAATGACAGCACCTGTGACATCCCTCAAACTAATATTATGCAATGACAGAAACCTGTGACATCACTCAAACTGATATGGCACAATGACAGCACCCATGATGCCACTCAAATGGATATTACATAATGACAGCACCTGTGATGTCGCTCAAACTGATATTATACAACGACAGCACCTGTGACATCAATTAAACTGATATTACACAATGACAGCACCCATGACATCGCTCAAACTGATATTATGCAATGACAGCACCTGTAACATCACTCAAACTGATATTACACAATGACAGCACCTGTGACATCACTCAAACTGATATTACACAATGACAGCACCAGTGACGTCAATCAAGTTAATATTACACAATGACAACACCCGTGATGTCACTCAAACTGATATTACACAATCCCAGCACCAGTGGCGTCAATCAAACTGATATTACACTATGACAGCACCCGTGACGTCACTCAAACTGATATTACACAATGACAGCACCTGTGACGTCATTCAAACTGTGATGTCACTCAAACTGATATTACACAATGACAGCACCTGTAGCGTCAATCAAACTGATATTACACAATGACAGCACCAGTGGCGTCAATCAAACTGATATTACACAATGACAGCGCCCGTAACATCAATCAACCTGATATTGCACAATCCCAGCACCCGTAATATCACTCAAACTGATATTACACAATGACAGCACCAGTGGCGTCAATCAAACTGATATTACACAATGACAGCACCTGTAGCATCAATCAAACTGATATTACACAATCACAGCACCCGTGACGTCACTCAAACTGATATGACACAATGACAGCACCCGTAGCATCACTTAAACTGATATTACACAATCACAGCACCCGTAACATCACTCAAACTGATATTACACAATGACAGCACCCGTGACGTCACTCAAACTGATATTACACAATGACAGCACCCGTGACGTCACTCAAACTGGTATTACACAATGACAGCACCAGTGATGTCAATCAAACTGATACTACACAATGACAGCACCTGTGATGTCAATCAAACTGATATTACACAATCACAGCACCCGTAACATCACTCAAACTGATATTACACAATGACAGCACCTGTGACGTCAATCAAACTGATATTACACAATGACAGCACCTGTGACGTCAATCAAATGGATATTACACAATGACGGCACCAGTGACGTCACTCAAACTGATATTACACAATGACAGCACCGGTGACATCACTTAAACTGATATTACACAATGACAGCACCCGTGATGTCAGTCGAACTGATATTACACAATGACAGCACGTGGGACCTCAATCAAACTGATATTACACAATGACAGCACCCATAACCTCACTCAAACTGATATTACACAATGACAGCACCCGTAACATCACTCAAACTGATATTACACAATAACAGCACCCGTAGCATCACTCAAACTGATATTACACAATGACAGCACCTGTGACATTACTCAAACTGATATTACACAATCACAGCACCTGTGAGATCACTCAAACTGATATTACACAATCACAGCACCTGTGAGATCACTCAAACTGATATTACACAATCACGGCACCAGTGACGTCAATCCAACTGATATTACACAATGACAGCACCCATGACATCAATCAAACTGATATTACACAATGACAGCACCCGTAGCATCACTCAAACTGATATTGCACAATCACAGCACCCGTGACATCAATCAAACTGATATTACACAATGACAGCACCTGTGACGTCAATCAAATGAATATTACACAATGACGGCACCAGTGGCGTCAATCAAACTGATATTACACAATCACAGCACCCGTGACGTCACTCAAACTGATATGACACAATGACAGCACCCGTAGCATCACTTAAACTGATATTACACAATCACAGCACGCGTAACATCACTCAAACTGATATTACACAATGACAGCACCCGTGACATCACTCAAACTGATATTACACAATGACAGCACCAGTGATGTCAGTCAAACTGATATTACACAATCACAGCACCCGTAACATCACTCAAACTGATATTACACAATGACAGCACCTGTGACGTCAATCAAACTGATATTACACAATGACAGCACCTGTGACATCAATCAAACGGATATTACACAATGACGGCACCAGTGACGTCACTCAAACTGATATTACACAATGACAGCACCCGGAGCATCACTTAAACTGATATTACACAATCACAGCACCCGTGACATCACTCAAACTGATATTACACAATGACAGCACCCGTGATGTCAGTCGAACTGATATTACACAATGACAGCAGGTGGGACATCAATCAAACTGATATTACACAATGACAGCACCCATAACATCACTCAAACTGATATTACACAATGACAGCACCCGTAACATCACTCAAACTGATATTACACAATAACAGCACCCGTAGCATCACTCAAATTGATATTACACAATGACAGCACCCGTGACGTCAATCAAACTGATATTACACAATGACAGCACCAGTGACGTCACTCAAACTGATATTACACAATGACAGCACCTGTGACATCAATCAAACTGATATTACACAATGACAGCACCAGTGATGCCAATCAAACTGATATTACACAATCATAGCACCAGTGACGTCAATCAAACTGATATTACACAATCACAGCACCTGTGACATCACTCAAACTGATATTACACAATGACAGCACCTGTGACGTCAATCAAACTGATATTACACAATGACAGCACCAGTGATGTCAATCAAACTGATATTACACAATCACAGCACCAGTGACGTCAATCAAACTGATATTACACAATGACAGCACCTGTGATGTCAATCAAACTGATATTACACAATGACAGCACCAGTGATGTCAATCAAACTGATATTACACAATCACAGTACCAGTGACGTCAATCAAACTGATATTACACAATCACAGCACCTGTGACATCACTCAAACTGATATTGCACAATCACAGCACCCATGACCACTCAAACTGATATTGCACAATCACAGCACCCGTGATGTCAATCAAACTGATATTACACAAACACAGCACCCGTGACATCAATCAAACTGATATTACACAATGACAGCACCTGTGACGTCACTCAAACGAATATTACACAATGACAGCACCCATGACATCTCTCAAACTGATATTATGCAATGACAGCACTCATGATGTCACTCAAACTCATATTACACAATGACAGTATCTGTGACGTCAATCAAACTAATATTACACAATCACAGCACCCATGACGTCAATCAAACTGATATGACACAATCTCAGCACCCGTAGCATCACTC
The DNA here is from genome assembly GCA_034401795.1 of Chaetoderma sp. LZ-2023a. Lineage (NCBI taxonomy): Eukaryota > Metazoa > Mollusca > Caudofoveata > Chaetodermatida > Chaetodermatidae > Chaetoderma > Chaetoderma sp. LZ-2023a. Next base: position 13,665,803 of record CM067372.1, read on the forward strand.
AAACTGATATTACACAATCACAGCACCCGTAACATCACTCAAACTGATATTACATAATCACAGCACCTGTGACGTCAATCAAACTGATATTACACAATGACAGCACCTGTGATGTCACTCAAACTAATATTACACAATGACAGCACCTGTGACATCACTCAAACTGATATTATGCATTGACAGCACCTGTGATGTCACTCAAACTAATATTACACAATGACAGCACCTGTGACATCACTCAAACTGATATTATGCATTGACAGCACCTGTGACGTCGCTCAAACTGATATTACACAATGACAGCACCTGTGACATCACTCAAACTGATATTACACAATGACAGCACCTGTGACATCCCTCAAACTAATATTATGCAATGACAGAAACCTGTGACATCACTCAAACTGATATGGCACAATGACAGCACCCATGATGCCACTCAAATGAATATTACATAATGACAGCACCTGTGATGTCGCTCAAACTGATATTATACAACGACAGCACCTGTGACATCAATTAAACTGATATTACACAATGACAGCACCCATGACATCGCTCAAACTGATATTATGCAATGACAGCACCTGTAACATCACTCAAACTGATATTACACAATGACAGCACCTGTGACATCGCTCAAACTGATATTACACAATGACAGCACCAGTGACGTCAATCAAGTTAATATTACACAATGACAACACCCATGATGTCACTCAAACTGATATTACACAATCCCAGCACCAGTGGCATCAATCAAACTGATATTACACTATGACAGCACCCGTGACGTCACTCAAACTGATATTACACAATGACAGCACCTGTGACGTCATTCAAACTGTGATGTCACTCAAACTGATATTACACAATGACAGCACCTGTAGCGTCAATCAAACTGATATTACACAATGACAGCACCAGTGGCGTCAATCAAACTGATATTACACAATGACAGCGCCCGTAACATCAATCAACCTGATATTGCACAATCCCAGCACCCGTAATATCACTCAAACTGATATTACACAATGACAGCACCAGTGGCGTCAATCAAACTGATATTACACAATGACAGCACCTGTAGCATCAATCAAACTGATATTACACAATCACAGCACCCGTGACGTCACTCAAACTGATATGACACAATGACAGCACCCGTAGCATCACTTAAACTGATATTACACAATCACAGCACCCGTAACATCACTCAAACTGATATTACACAATGACAGCACCCGTGACGTCACTCAAACTGATATTACACAATGACAGCACCCGTGACGTCACTCAAACTGGTATTACACAATGACAGCACCAGTGATGTCAATCAAACTGATACTACACAATGACAGCACCTGTGATGTCAATCAAACTGATATTACACAATCACAGCACCCGTAACATCACTCAAACTGATATTACACAATGACAGCACCAGTGACGTCAATCAAACTGATATTACACAATGACAGCACCTGTGACGTCAATCAAATGGATATTACACAATGACGGCACCAGTGACGTCACTCAAACTGATATTACACAATGACAGCAACCGTAGCATCACTTAAACTGATATTATACAATCACAGCACCCGTGACATCACTTAAACTGATATTACACAATGACAGCACCCGTGATGTCAGTCGAACTGATATTACACAATGACAGCACGTGGGACATCAATCAAACTGATATTACACAATGACAGCACCCATAACCTCACTCAAACTGATATTACACAATGACAGCACCCGTAACATCACTCAAACTGATATTACACAATAACAGCACCCGTAGCATCACTCAAACTGATATTACACAATGACAGCACCTGTGACATTACTCAAACTGATATTACACAATCACAGCACCTGTGAGATCACTCAAACTGATATTACACAATCACAGCACCTGTGAGATCACTCAAACTGATATTACACAATCACGGCACCAGTGACGTCAATCCAACTGATATTACACAATGACAGCACCCATGACATCAATCAAACTGATATTACACAATGACAGCACCCGTAGCATCACTCAAACTGATATTGCACAATCACAGCACCCGTGACATCAATCAAACTGATATTACACAATGACAGCACCTGTGACGTCAATCAAATGAATATTACACAATGACGGCACCAGTGGCGTCAATCAAACTGATATTACACAATCACAGCACCCGTGACGTCACTCAAACTGATATGACACAATGACAGCACCCGTAGCATCACTTAAACTGATATTACACAATCACAGCACGCGTAACATCACTCAAACTGATATTACACAATGACAGCACCCGTGACATCACTCAAACTGATATTACACAATGACAGCACCAGTGATGTCAGTCAAACTGATATTACACAATCACAGCACCCGTAACATCACTCAAACTGATATTACACAATGACAGCACCTGTGACGTCAATCAAACTGATATTACACAATGACAGCACCTGTGACATCAATCAAACGGATATTACACAATGACGGCACCAGTGACGTCACTCAAACTGATATTACACAATGACAGCACCCGTAGCATCACTTAAACTGATATTACACAATCACAGCACCCGTGACATCACTCAAACTGATATTACACAATGACAGCACCCGTGATGTCAGTCGAACTGATATTACACAATGACAGCAGGTGGGACATCAATCAAACTGATATTACACAATGACAGCACCCATAACATCACTCAAACTGATATTACACAATGACAGCACCCGTAACATCACTCAAACTGATATTACACAATAACAGCACCCGTAGCATCACTCAAATTGATATTACACAATGACAGCACCCGTGACGTCAATCAAACTGATATTACACAATGACAGCACCAGTGACGTCACTCAAACTGATATTACACAATGACAGCACCTGTGACGTTACTCAAACTGATATTACACAATCACAGCACCTGTGAGATCACTCAAACTGATATTACACAATCACAGCACCTGTGAGATCACTCAAACTGGTATTACACAATCACGGAACCAGTGACGTCAATCAAACTGATAATGCACAATGACAGCACCCATGACATCAATCAAACTGATATTACATAATGACAGCACCCGTAGCATCACTCAAACTGATATTGCACAATCACCGCACCCGTGACATCAATCAAACTGATATTACACAATGACAGCACCCGTGACGTCAATCAAACTGATATTACACAATGACAACACCTGTGACATCACTCAAACTGATATTGCACAATGACAGCACCTGTGACATCAATCAAACTGATATTACACAATGACAGCACCAGTGATGCCAATCAAACTGATATTACACAATCATAGCACCAGTGACGTCAATCAAACTGATATTACACAATCACAGCACCTGTGACATCACTCAAACTGATATTACACAATGACAGCACCTGTGACGTCAATCAAACTGATATTACACAATGACAGCACCAGAATCAAACTGATATTACACAATCACAGCACCAGTGACGTCAATCAAACTGATATTACACAATGACAGCACCTGTGATGTCAATCAAACTGATATTACACAATGACAGCACCAGTGATGTCAATCAAACTGATATTACACAATCACAGTACCAGTGACGTCAATCAAACTGATATTACACAATCACAGCACCTGTGACATCACTCAAACTGATATTGCACAATCACAGCACCCATGACATCACTCAAACTGATATTGCACAATCACAGCACCCGTGATGTCAATCAAACTGATATTACACAAACACAGCACCCGTGACATCAATCAAACTGATATTACACAATGACAGCACCTGTGACGTCACTCAAACTAATATTACACAATGACAGCACCCATGACATCTCTCAAACTGATATTATGCAATGACAGCACTCATGATGTCACTCAAACTCATATTACACAATGACAGCATCTGTGACGTCAATCAAACTAATATTACACAATGACAGCACCAGTGACGTCAATCAAACTGATATGACACAATCTCAGCACCCGTAGCATCACTCAAACTGATATTACACAATCACAGCACCCGTAACATCACTCAAACTGATATTACATAATCACAGCACCTGTGATGTCACTCAAACTGATATTATACAACGACAGCACCTGTGACGTCAATCAAACTGATATTACACAATGACAGCACCCGTGACATCGCTCAAACTGATATTATGAAATGACAGCACTCATGATGTCATTCAAACTCATATTACACAATGACAGCACGTGTGAGGTCAATCAAACTGATATTACACAATGACAGCACCCGTGACATCGCTCAAACTGATATTATGCAATGACAGCACTCATGATGTCAATCAATACTGATATTACACAATGACTGCACCTGTGAGGTCAATCAAACTGATATTACACAATCACAGCACCCGTGACATCGTTCAAACTGATATTGTGCAATGGCAGCACTCATGACGTCAATCAAACTGATATTACACAATCCCAGCACCTGTGACATCGCTCAAACTGATATTATGCAATGACGGCACTCATGATGTCAATCAAACTGATATTACACAATGACTGCACCTGTGAGGTCAATCAAACTGATATTATGCAATGACAACACCCGTGACATCACTCAAACTGATATTACATAATCCCAGCACCCGTGACATCGCTCAAACTGATATTATACAATGACAGCAACCGTGACGTCACTCAAACTAATATTGTACAATGACAGCACCTGTGATGTCACTCAACCTGACATTACAAAATCACATCCCCCGTGACATCGTTCAAACTGATATTGCGTCACAATCTGATGATTTTATTGAATATTTTGTCCGGGGAATACGAACCATCCAACTACTGGACACCCCGTCCAGGCGACGATGCCATATTAGATGCATTCATTAGTGCCCTGGACACCCCATCCAGGCGACATTACCATATTAGATGCTTACATTAAGGCTCTAAATCTGATCTGGTCACCTCGATTCACAGAAGGTCTAAATCAGACAATCTGTCCAAAAAACAAATGAAGGAATTAATCCTTCTGGCCATGGATAAAACCATTGTCATTAAAAAATCTGACACAGTCATGCTGGATGCGGAAGTATATAATGCTGATGCACTCCGACAACTAAATGACACACAATTCTACTTCGAACAAACTCATGACCTGACAACAGACCACTCTCATAACGTGGAAACAGCCATAACCTCCATGGTACTTAATGGCAAAATAACAACTGATATAGCCAATAGCTTTAGAATCGATAAGCCTAGAACAGCTAGATCTTAGAGTGATACACAAATCGAAGGGCAAACAGTCAGTCCCAGGGAGACCTATAATCAGTGGTAATCCTACTGAACACATCAGTAGTTTTGTGGATGAACATAAGTTCATCTTTCTGAAATACTTTGCTATATCAGAGACACGACTGACTTCATCAACAATGTACAGGCCTTTGGTACTGTTGCACAAAATGCCCTGCTGGTGAACATGGACGCCACATCACTATACACCAATATTCTCATCACTATACACCGATATCCCAAACCAAAAAGAGACTACGGCTACGGCAATATTCAACAGAACACACAACACCCCAGATCTAGCTAGTCTGAAGTCTCTACTGTCTCTGTTGAAAATTGTCCTAATCTGTAATAACTATACATTCGACAATATTTATTTAATTGTATTAATTATTCTAAAATAACACACAAAGCCTCATTACCTTGATATTTTAAAGTTGGAGATGCATATGCAAACATAGCTTTAGTATAAGTTTTACGACGGTGCATGTATGTACCCACCAAGCAGTCTACTATATTGCGCAATCATTTTGACAGTAAATGCAAGCGACCTACCATAAAATAATCCAAAACAGAATCAGATGTACGACAAAAAGTAGAGTGCTTCTTATGTTGGCGGGCTTGTTGCAAAATAAACCTCTTATGATTGGAGGATTTCCACTGAACTATATAACAATGAAAGGCCTCCAAATACGAACAGATTTTGTAACAACGTGGATGTGATTATCACAAATTAATATTGTATTGAGTATAGAAGATAATGTTTTTAAAACAGCTTTGGTAATAATTTTACGATATCCTAATCAGCACATGCATCAGCATTTATTGGCACGATTATTGTTCACGTGGGTGATTCAGTTTGGGATGACCTGATTACATTATGATAATTACTCGGTAACGTAAATATATGACGCGGATCGTGATTGCTTAGCCTCATCATGGTTAACCAATCAGACTCTGTTTTAGTAAATTCAATCTTTCCAATTCAAATTTTAAAACAGGAAATGACAAATTCCTGAGATATTATTGTGTCTTATATTGCGAGTTTATTTGAGAGTACCAGTACATATTTTTCTGATCCAAAGGGCTTGTCATGCATAAGGCACATTTTTCTCCTATTTTAATCTCGGATTTGTTTTTCGTTTTACAGGAATATTAGTTCTGAGTTGTACTGTAATAGGATAATGTTCAAAACTTCATGTTTTTATGTTGTTTTGAAAACATGTTAAGTTATATCTGTGTAGATCTGTAAACCTGGTGATTTACAGAAAGACGTAATATTGGTTGATGATTTGAGTGGAACAGAGCGAGGGCAGCTGCCAAAGGCTTCAGGACGTGGTCGGCCACCACTATCTCAGAGACCTGTAAATGTCTCCACACCAACATTACTAGAATCAACATTAAATGTAAGTTAGTTTGAGAAGGCGCACTAATAATAATAATAATAATAATAATAATAATAATAATAATAATAACTAGATTGATCAGTCGATGACACGTCATTGCAAATATCCACATTCACCGCTTTGAACATTTGACAGCCCCCACAACCCACCCCCAGGGGCGGAGCCAAATGTAAACATCTGTTTGTACTCCGCAATCATATGGGTAACTCAAGTACCAAATATGGTTGGATTTCATCCAATAGTATCCGAGGAGTTGCATTGCAATCAATTTCATGACCTTTTGACCCCATCCCACACCTCCTGGGGGTGGGGCCAAATGTAAGTGGGCTCATCCACTCCACATTGATATGGGTAACTGACATGCTAAATTTGGTTGAATTCCATCCAACAGTGTCAGAGGAGTTGCATTACAATCAATTGTATGACCTTTTGACCCCCATCCCCCACCCCTGGGGGGGGGACAAATATAGGCCTACATGTGCGCATCCATTCCGCATTGATATGGGTAACTCGCATACCAAACTTGGTTGAATTCCGTCCAATGGTTTCGGAGGAGATGCGTTACAATCAATTTCTGCAGGTTACAATTTGACCTTTTGACCCTTCTCCCGCCCCCTGGTGCGGAGCCAAATCTAAAGGGCCTCTTGCACTCCGCAATCATATGGGTAACTCAGATATCAAATTTGGTTTAGTTCCGTCTAACAACTTCAGAGGAGTTGCATTACAATCAATTTCATGAACTTTTGACCCCCTCCCCCACCCTCTGGGGCGGAGCCAAATGTAAATGTACTCATCCACTCCACATTGATATGGGTAACTGACATACTAAATTTGGTTGAATTCCGTCCAACAATGTCAGAGGAGTTGCATTACAATACATTTTTATCCCTCCAGTCTGGAAGACAGGGATATAGTGATCAGCATATCCGTCTGTCTGTCCCCCCGTCTTGTCAACGCAACGCCTAGAGGTCTCAATGGATTAACTTAAAATTTTGTCCACAGTATCGGTATCGTGTGCGGATGTGCATGTGCTTTTTTCGTGTCCGAAATATATATTCATTACAGAGTTATCCCCCTTTATATATCTTAAAGCCGATACATAAACTGCATTGCCAATCATTTCTTGTCAATGCAACTCCTCCTAGAGGTCTCAATGGATTAACTTAAAATCTTGTCCACATTATCAGTTTCATGTGCAGATTAGCATGTGCTTTTTTCGCGACCGAAAAATTGTTCATTACAGAGTTATCCCCCTTTAAATATATTAAAGCCGATACATAAACTGCATTGCCAATCATTTCTTGTCAACACAACTCCTCCTACAGTATAGCTCCGATTCTTTTGAAAATTGGTGCATGTTATCATTACCACGTCAAGGTGTGCACATGGTATCCGTGGTCCTGTACATCCATCCGTCTGTCCAAAATGTATGTATGTCTCTCTGTCAATCCATCCATCTCTGACAATCATTTCTTGTCAATGCAACTACTCCTAGAGGTCTAAATGGATTAACTTTAAATTTTTTCCACATTATCAGTATCATGTGCAGATGTGCATGTGCTTTTTTCGTGACAAAGATTTTTCATTACAGAGTTATCCCCCTTTAAATATCTTAAAGCCAATACATAAACTGCATTGCCAATCATTTCTTGTCAACGCAACTCCTGCTACAGTTTAGCTCTGATTCTTTTGAAAATTGGTACATGTTATCATTACCACGTGAAGGTGTGCAGGTGGTATCCGTGTACCTGTACGTCCATCCATCTGTCCAAAATGTATGTATGTCTGTCTGTCAGTCCATCCATCTCTGACAATCATTTCTTGTCAACCTAACTCCTCCTAGAGGTCTCAATGGATTAACTTTAAATTTTGTCCACATTATCAGTATCATGTGTTATCCATATACCTGTATGTCCATCCGTCTGCCCAAAATGTATGTACGTCCGTCCATCTCTGACAATCATTTCTTGTCAACGCAACTCCTCCTAGAGGGCTCATTGGATTAGCTTTAAATGTTGTCCACTTTATCGGTATCATGTGCAGATGTGCATGTGCTTTTTTCGCAGCCAAAAAATTATTCATGACAGAGTTATCACCCTTTAAATATCTGAAAGCCGATGCATAAACTGCATTGTCAATCATTTGTCAATGCAACTTCTCCTACAGTATAGCTGTGATTCTTTTGAAACTTGTAAGTGTAATCATTACCACATGAAGATGTGCATGTGATATCCGTATACTTGTACATCCATCCATCTGTCCAAAATGTTTGTTCATCTGTCGGTCCATCCCTGTCAATGCAACTCCTGCAGTTTAGTTACAATTCTTTTGAAACATGGTAAATCTAGTCATTACCATCCAAAGATGTGAAGGTGCTTTTTTCACGGCCAGAAAATTATTCATTACAGCGCTATCTCCCTTTAAATACCTTTAAGCCGATACATAAACTGCAGTACCAATCATTTCTTGTCAACACAACTACAATTTAGCTGAAACTTAGTACGGATTCTCATTACCACTTGAAGATGTGCATGTGCTATCCATATGCCTGTACATCCATGCGTCTGTATAGAATGTATGTGTGTCGGTCTGTCGGTTCGTCCATCTCTGGCAATCATTTCAAGATGTCAACACAACTCCTACAGTTTAGCTACGATGTATGTTTATCTGAAATGTTTGGATCCGGCGGGGTTGGGGGGGGGGGTCTTCTGATGGGCCAAATGTAAATATACTCGTACCAAATTTGGTTGAATTCTATCCAACAGTGTCAGAGGAGTTGTATTACATTCAATTTCATGACCTTTTGACCCCATCTCCCACCCCTGGGGTCGGAACCAAATGTAAAGGTGCTCATGCACTGCACATTGATATGGGTAACTCGTCAAATTTGGTTGAATTCCATCCAATGGTTTCGGATGAGAGGCGTTACAATCAATTTCCGCAGGTTAAAATTTTACCTTTGGACCCCCCTCCCCCATCCCCTGGTGGCGGATCCAACTCTAAATGGCATTGTGCACTCCGCAATCATATGGGTAACTCAGATATCAAATTTGTTTAAGTTCTGTCTAACGATTTCAGAGAAGTTGCATTACAACTGATTTGACCATTTGACCCCTGCCACGCCCCCTTGGTGGCGGAGCCTAATCTAAATGTCGTCTTGCAAAGCACATTCCTATGAGTAACCTACATACCAAATTTGGTTCAATTCCACCCAATGCTTTGGGAGGAGTTAGTGTGATGGACAGATGAACAATTAATTTGACCTTTTGACCCCTGTCATGCCCCTTTGAGGGCAGAGCTTAATCTATATCGCGTTTTGCAAAGCGCATTCCTATTAGTAACCCACATACCGAATTTGGTTGAATTCCACGCAACGATTTGGGGTGAGATGCATTATAATCAATTTGACCTTATGACCCCTGCCACGCCCCCTTGTGGACAGAGCCCAATCTAAATATCATCTTGCAAATTCCATTCCTATGGGTAACCTACTTACCAAATTTGGTTGAATTCCTCCCAGCAGTTTGGGAGTAGTTGGCGTGACAGACAGGCGGGTAATCAATTTGACCTTTTAACCCCTGCCACACACCCTTGGGGGCAGGGCCTAATCTAAATATTGTCGTGCAAATTGCATTCCTATGGGTAACATACTTACCAAATTTGATTGAATTCCACCCAACAGTTTGGGAGCAGTTAGCGTGATGGACAGATGGACAATCAATTTGACCTTTTGACCCATGTCACACACCCTTGAGGGTGGAGCCTAATCTATATCTCGTCTGGCAAAGCGCATTCCTATTAGTAACCGACATACCAAATTTAGTTGAATTCCGCGCGACGCTTTGGAGTGAGATGCATTATAATAAATTTTACCTTTACCCCTGCCATGCCCCCTTGGGGGCTGAGCCTAATCTAAAGGTTGGCTTGCAAAGCGCATTCCTACGCGTAACCCACATACCAAATTTGGTTCAATTCCACCTAACAGTTTGGGAGGAGTTAGCATGATGACAGACAGACGAACGGGTGGACAGACGGACGGAGGCGATTACAATATCCCCGACATGGGGATAAGAAGAAGAATAATAATAATCCCTTTACATCATGTAAAGAACAAACAATAACCTATAAAATGTAGGCCAAAAGTGTTTTCAGCTCATTATGAAATGTAGTAAATACATGTCAATGGAATACTGCTCTTTGGGTGCTAATGTACTCATCATTTGAATGGAGAAACAGAATGAAATCGTCCGTGGTCAGGTTCGACTCGCTAACTATGGTAAGTTTGCTGGCTGAACATGCGCAGTTGCTATGCCCAGTCGGATGCTAAATAGCTAACTATAGTTCGTTGGTACCCGGTTCCCCATTGAATTAATATTTACCAGTCTCCATTAACCCTTTCTGTCATCTGTTTTGATGACTTACGAAAATGGGTTATTTTTTACCGCTAAGACGTCAAGAAGCATCCATATGACATAAAGTGGGAAGGAATAGGGTCTTGGGAACATTGACATACAATGGGAAAGCATAATTTCATCAAACCTTATTATTATTTAGTTATTTAGTGAAATATTTACTCTTTTATATCCACTTATTCGTGGCAAGCGGTCGGTGCCCGCCATTTTGAAATTTACGCAAATATCGCACTAACCATCTGAACCGAGCTCAGGTGCTCGGTTGACTATAGTTGACTAGCTAGTTAACTATTTCAAGTTCGACTGGGAATCTAGTTAGCTATATCTAACTATGGTTAGGAGTCGAATTCGATCCATGTTTGATGTATGAGTATTTCTTCTTTACAGCAGTAAGTTATGTTAAAGCAGAAATCCCACAAATGTCGACACCAATATTTTGATTACAATACTGAGAATAAATGTGCTACACCGCATTGAGTGTCGAGGATCAGTTTTCCATGCTGTGTCGGAATCATGAAGTTTACTGTTAAGTTAAAGTCTTAGTGAGATGTCAGATGAATATCTAAATATTAATGGTTAGTTAATAAGCAAATTTATCCCTTTAATGGTCAAATTTGGTTAAGAAAACTTAAATATCTGTCAATTGAATGTCTATTTACAGGCCAAGTGAATACAGTTTTTGAGAATTTACCACTGGAATGACTGGCTCAATAACCAAGCCAGTCATTCCAGTGGTAAATTTTTAAAAACTGTTCTCTTGACCTGTAAATGGACATTCCACAAGACCATAACAGAGGCATGACCGGTATGACCACTAAAGGGTTAAACTATTGCAACATTTATTCAATGTTCTAAAGGTAAGCTGGAAGAGGCCAAAAATGTGAATTACTGACCAGAACATGACTCACCAGAACACACAATCAGGTGTCCACATATTGTTCATATTTACGATTACTGGCTCTTCAGAGCCACTGATGTAATAATTATGGTTACTTATGTCATTAGAAAGCAGCATAATAACATGGAGGGCACAAGGTCAAGGTCACAGTTACAGAGCTCTCTGTTTGCCAGTGTTAAGTTTATTCATGTAGCGGACCATGTTAGGTTATATTTTAGGATACTTAATCATACAGAAACTAAACCTTGATACATGGTTAACTATGCCATTATGATGCAGTATACTGACATTGCGGCCACACGGTAACGTTTTACGTCCACATTTCATCCTAGTTTTCCACATTGCTCAATATCATTGGATGAAATCTTAGACCAGTTACCCATGCTGAAAGTAGAGAGCACATATACATTGATGTCACTATGTTTTAAAAGTGCAAACCCGTTGTAACCTTATTAGAAAACTGTGTTTCAATTTGTACACTGTTGCATTCAGCAAATTATCGGGCATTTTTCTTTCAGGTTTGGTTAACTGTATTGGAAGTAAACCCGTATATTGAGTGTTAAATGCATGTATTTATCTTGGATACTGAGTGTTAAATGCATTTGTTCTGTGATATATTTCTTTGGATAATAAGTGTTAAATGCATGTGCTCTGTGATATATTTCTTTGGATAATGAGTGTTAAATGCATGTGCTCTGTGATATAGTTCCCTTGGATAATGAGTGTTAAATGCATGTGTTCTATGATATATTTCCCTTGGATAATGAGTGTTAAATGCATGTGCTATGTGATATATTTCTCTTGGATACTGAGTGTTAAATGCATATGTTCTGTGATATATATATTCCCCTGGATAATGAGTGTTAAATGCATGTGTTTTGTGATATATTTTCCTTGGATAATGAGTGTTAAATGCATGTGTTTTGTGATATATATTCCCTTGGATAATGAGTGTTAAATGCATGTGTTTTGTGATATATTTCCCTTAGATAATGAATGTTAATTGCATGTGTTCTGTCATATTTCTCTTGGATACTGAGTGTTAAATGCATGTGTTGTGTGATATACTTCGCTTGGATACTGAGTGTTATATGCATGTGTTCTGTCATATATTTCTCTTGAATACTAAGTGTTAAATGCATGTTTTCTGTGACATATTTCCCTTGGATACTGAGTGTTAAATGCATGTGTTCTGTGACATATTTCCCTTGGGTAATGAGTGTTAAATGCATGTGTTCTGTGATATACTTCTCTTGGATACTGAGTGTTAAATGCATGTGTTCTGTGACATATTTCTCTTGGATACTGAGTGTTAAATGCATGTGTTCGGTGACATATTTCCCTTGAATAGCTGAATGTCCAGCATCATACATAAGTTGGATATGAGCCTACAGGTCAAAGGTCATGGCTGAAGTGTAAATCTTGTCAGTTGACTCTTATTATGTAGAATTCCAGTCATGGTCATTGTTATTCACCCTGTTCTGAGTTTAGCTTGAACCAAGCTTATTTGGCCAGTGTGTCTTCTGATTTACAGGAAGAAATCGTAATCATTGATGATTCATCAAGCATGTATACCGGTCAAAGAGGGTCACCAATGACTTTCAGCTCAAAAGAAAGAGGCGACCAACCGACGAATGTTAAAATCACAAAGCTAAAACGTGGTCGGCCTCGAAAATCTCAGAGCCCCGGCTCCGACCATCACAGGATGTCAGGGTTACTGGATAATGTACAGGTATTAGATGCACCATTCGTCAATAGTTCAATATATTATTATTATTAGCTCACCTGGCCTGAAAGGCTAAGTGAGCTTATGCCGTGACGACCGTCCGTCGTCCATCCATCATCCGTTAACTTTTCTTTTAAACGACTTCTTCTTAAGAACCTCTGGGCCGATTTCAATTATATTTGGCAGGAAGTATCCCTAGGGCATAGGGATCCAAGTTTGTTCAAACGAAACCGATCCGCTAATTTGTCCGGCAGCCATCTTGGATTTTGGCCGATTTTTAGAAACATCTAAAAATCTTCTACGAAACTGCTTGAGGGATTGAAGCAAACCTCATGAAATATGATCTAGGGCAAGAGGTGAACCAAGTTTGTTCAAGGGAACTTGATTGCTCAAATGGTTTGGCGGCCATCTTGGTCACCTTAGTTTTAGCGAAAATGACTTCTCCAGAACCGTTGAAGGGATCAGGTCAAAATTTGGCAGATATGATTAGGGACTAAGAGCTATTAAAGTTTGTTCAAAAGAAGTTGATCCGTCAAAAAACATGGCCACCGTGGGCCAATCAATATATCACGTGTTTGGTGGCAATATTGGATTTTTTTATTTGATGGATTTTAAGGGCAAAATTGGTTTTATAAATGTTTTTGCGTATTCTGATCTCAAATTTGTAATTTTCGAAGCGCTCGGATAAACGGTTTGGCGGCCATCGTGGATCATTTTCCTGCCAAAAGCTCACATACTAAAGCAATGGGAAATTTTTAATGTTTTCTCGAGAACTACTGGGCCGATTTCAATTATATTTGGTAGGAAGCATCCTTAGGGCATACAGATTCAAGTTTGTTCAAACAAAGCTGATCGGCCAATTTGACCGCTGGCCATCTTGGATTTCAGCCGATTTTTAGAAATGTTTTTAAAAATCTCCGAAACCGTTTGAGGGATCGATTCAGACCTCATGAGATATGATCTACAACAAGAGCTGACCCAAGTTTGTTCAAGGGAACTTGATTGACCAAATGGTTCAGCGGCCAGCTTGATGACCTCGTTTACGTAAAAACAACTTCCCCAGAACCGCTGAACCGATCAGGCCGAAATTTGTGATATATGATTAGGGACTAAGGGTCATTAAAGAACTAATGGGCCGATTTCAGTTATAATTGGCAGGATTCCAGTTTGTTCAAATGAAGCCGATAGGCCAATTTGGCTGGCAGCCATCGTGTTGTTAATGACCATTCTATGTAGGAAATCATGAATAATTAATGGAGACATATTGAATCTTTTCAAAATTGCTGTCTGGAAGTTGTTGCTGCCACTTCCAGTCAATGTAATTTCAAAATAGTCAACAGTTTGAAGATGTTTTGCAGTATTGCTTACTAATAAATGTAATGTATGTATGTGTCCATACTCATGCCCGGCCTCTCAACATGACTTCTTTCAACATCGGGACATACGATATGTAGATTTATCACGCTGTTTATACATGCTGTTATATCTTAACCATTTGACTGCTGAGATTTTGCAGATAACAATCCAAGGGTTATATCTCTGGACCGGCTAAATATTTTGAAAATATCTGACTGAAAGTTGTTGGTGGCAAAGCCACTAACAACTTTCAGTCAAATAGCTTTTAAAATACTCGGCAAGTCAGGAGGTTTTGGTCATTGAAATTATTGTCTGGTGACGAGATAATTAACGGTAACATACAATAATATATCATTATCAAGAATTTATCACATCTGGTCTGTGAGCATCACAGGTAGTGGATTAACAATTCTATTCTGCAGTAATTGAAATAATATCATACTGCTAGCTTTGTGAGGAATACATGCATTATTCACACACCACTGTTTGACTAGTTTCCACCTTTTGCATCCCATCTATAATTGGCTTTTTTAACCCTCTGAACCCTGAATTTATTTAACGCCGGAAAACCTGCCCCCATGTGTGTATGCTTAATTTTTTTTACGGTGTCAGCCTATAGCCGTAGGTATGTCCAGAGCCGGAATTATGACCTTTCATGTCAAAGTGTTAAATTGCTATATTTCTGATGAATGAAACGCTATTAGTACATAACTACGGCTCTCGTAAAGTGTTTTATAACACCTGATATATCTGGTATCTCACATTCCCAGTCAGCAAAACAGATCCAAGGTTCTGACCAGTCTTCTAGACCACCTTCCACACCAGGCATTAAACTAGGAAAGCGTGGAAGAGACGAGCAAACACGCCACGAGAATGAAATACCACACAGCACAATAGTGGCACTATCAGATTCTGTAAGTTTAGAATGGAAGCGATTATTTCTAGCTATGCCACATACATTACTAGCTAAGCTCCGCCCACTTTAGTTTAGGAGTGCAATGTTTTGTCTCGACTGCTAGAAGCTGGCTGGATTAACCCTTTCAAGACTGAAATTCGAGTATTTTAATTTTAAAGCAACAATACAGAGGTCCATACTGTTGAATATTTTAAAACTAATTTGACTGGAAGCAATTGCTGCCTTGGACAGCAACCGTTTCCAGTCAAATCACTTTAAAGTTCAATAGAATTCTACTTACATTAATACGATTTGTTTTGTAGGCATTAGATCTTTATAGCAAAGTAATTCTAAATTCTTATTCTGTTGGCTATTCCTTTCCAAAGCTAGATCTGTGGTTAATAAATCTGATGTAGTTTTTATGATACAAATGAGACTGTACGTGTGATGATGTAGAGTGTCGCTTTGATGACGACCTTCATTCAGATTCGTGTAAATTAATGAATGATGTTTATTGTGACTTGCGAGTGTCTCATGATATCTTCATTATCCACTACTGGGCAATGTTTATTGTGACTTACGAGTGTCTCAAGATATCTTTATTACGACTTGCGAGAGTCGGTCAAGATATCTTTATTGCGACGTGTGAGTGTCTCTCAAGATATCTTTATTGCGACTTGCGAGTGTCTCTCAAGATATCTTTATTGCGACTTGCAAGTGTCTCTCAAGATATCTTTATTGCGACTTGCGAGTGTCTCTCAAGATATCTGTATTGTCCACTACTGTACAGGGAATGGACAAATCTGATCTGTCACTCACGTATCTGATGTCAATCAATTATGTCACATGTAGGCTGATGTCACGATCAAAATACATAATGAATGACTTATCTATCTACCTCCGTTGTGAACTGATTTTACTGAACCAAGTTAATTTAGTTATTCATCAGCTTACCTGTATAGCTACCATGAAAATTAGATTCTTGGAAGTCGGGGTGCAAAGTATATAAATCGATCCCAACACGGGATTAGCTAGAAATAGATCCCTGTACTTGCAGCAGTATTGAAGCTGGCATAATGGATGTTGTATGGAAGCTGGCATAATGGATGTTGTATTGAATCTGTCATAATGGATGTTGTATCGAAGCTGTCATAATGTAGTTGTATGGAATCTGTCATAATGGATGTTATATGGAAGCTGTCATAATGGATGTTGTATGGAAGCTGTCATAATGGATGTTGTATTGAAGCTGTCATAATGGATGTTGTATGGAAGCTGTCATAATGGATGTTGTATTGAAGCTGTCATAATGGATGTTGTATGGAAGCTGTCATAATGGATGTTGTATTGAAGCTGTCATAATGGATGTTGTATGGAAGCTGTCACAATGGATGTATGGAAGCTGTCATAATGTAGTTGTATGGAAGCTGTCATAATGGATGTGGTATGGAAGCTGTCATAATGGATGTATGAAAGCTGTCATAATGGATGTTGTATGAAAGCTGTCATAATGGATGTTGTATGGAAGCTGTCATAATGTAGTTGTATGGAAGCTGTCATAATGGATGTTGTGTTGAAACCTGTCATAATGGATGTTGTATGGAAGCTGTCGTAATGGATGTTGTATGGAAGCTGTCGTAATGGATGTTGTATGGAAGCTGTCATAATGGATGTTGTATGGAAGCTGTCATAATGGATGTTGTATGGAAGCTGTCATAATGGATGTTGTATGGAAGCTGTCATAATGGATGTTGTATGGAAGCTGTCATAATGTAGTTGTATGGAAGCTGTCATAATGGATGTTGTGTTGAAACCTGTCATAATGGATGTTGTATGGAAGCTGTCATAATGGATGTTGTATGGAAGCTGTCATAATGGATGTTGTATGGAAGCTGCCATAATGGATGTCATATGGAAGCTGTCATAATGGATGTTGTATGGAAGCTGACATAATGGATGTCATGTGGAAGGGATCATAATGGATGTCATATGGAACCTGTCATAATGGATGTTGTATGGAAGCTGTCATAATGGATGTCATATGGAAGCTGTCATAATGGGATTTGTATGGAAGCTGTCATAATGGGCATTGTATGGAAGCTGTCATAATGGGCATTGTATGGAAGCTGTCATAATGGGATTTGTATGGAAGCTGTCATAATGGGTGTTGTATGGAAGCTGTCATATGGATGTATGGAGGCTGTCATAATGGATGTATGGAACCTGTCATAATGGATGTTGTATGGAAGCAGTCATAATTGGTGTTGTATGGAAGCTGTCATAATTGGTGTTGTATGGAAGCTGTCATAATGGATGTTGTATGGAAGCTGTCATAATGGATGTTGTATGGAAGCTGTCATAATTGGTGTTGTATGGAAGCTGTCATAATTGGTGTTGTATGGAAGCTGTCATAATGGATGTTGTATGGAAGCTGTCATAATGGATGTTGTATGGAAGCTGTCATAATGGATGTTGTATGGAACCTGTCATAATGGATGTTGTATGGAAGCTGTCATAATGCATGTTGTATTGAAGCTGTCATAATGGATGTTGTATGGAAGCTGTCATAATGGATGTTGTATGGAAGCTGTCGTAATGGATGTCGTATGGAAGCTGTCATAATGGATGTTGTATGGAAGCTGTCATAATGGATATTATATGGAAGCTGTCATAATGGATGTTGTATTGAAACCTGTCATAATGGATGTTGTATGGAAGCTGTCATAATGGATGTTGTATGGAAGCTGTCATGATGGATGTTGTATGGAAGCTGTCATAATGGATGTTGTATGGAAGCTGTCATAATGGATGTTGTATTGAAACCTGTCATAAAGGATGTTGTATGGAAGCTGTCATAATGGATGTTGTATGGAAGCTGTCATAATGGATGTTGTATGGAAGCTGTCATAATGGATGTCATATGGAAGCTGTCATAATGGATGGTGTATGGAAGCTGTCATAATGCATGTATTGAAGCTGTCATAATGGATGTCATATGGAACCTGTCATAATGGGTGTTGTATGGAAGCTGTCATAATGGGTGTTGTATTGAATCTAATTATTGTGTTATAGACTTATGTAGTATCTATTCCTTTTCCACTTTTGTATTATACAGGAGCCTGAGACAGAAGTTGTAGATCTGACCATCCGAAAACGTGGTCGTCCACCGCGTGACCCCCAGCAAAAGATTGTCACACCAAATGTTAGTGTGCAAAGTCGATTACTGAAAGCAAGACTTGAACAGCAAAGGAAATCTATAAAATCATCGCCCAGTCCTGAGGCAGTGAAATTTAGAAAACTGGTATGTGGTAGGCCTGTAGCAGCACATGTGTATACAATAAATGTATGTGATAATTAGTGATCATTGAATATGTGTGTTTGTCTATCTGTGCTTCTATCGTGTTGAGTTTTCATCCATATATGTCACATCACAGGTATCACATTTATCCCTTTAAACCTCGAATTTGTTCAAGAAAATTTTAATTTTCACATAGAAAATGTCCATTTGCAGACCAGGAGAAGCCAATTTTTGAAAATTTACCACTAGAATAACTGGCTCAGTTATCGAGCCAGTCATTCCAGTTGTAAATTTTTAAGAAGTCTTCTTTTGTTCTACAAATGGACATTTCTCAAGCCCACTGCTGGAGCTGTCTTTGGCTGATACATGTATTAAAGGGTTTCAAGCCATCATGGCAGTGAATTTATGATCGTGTTCCGTAATGATGTCCAGAATTATCCATAGAATATCAAGTTGTATCAAGATGACTTGATGGTTAATGGAGTAGTAATTTTAGAATTTAAGTGTAGGTCGCCATACTAAAACCCAGCGATGCAGTGAATCGGCAATCGGATCCATAATGGTATTGAGTCACCCATAGAATATCCCTCTAAATTCTTAGC
Source organism: Chaetoderma sp. LZ-2023a (assembly GCA_034401795.1). Classification (NCBI taxonomy): domain Eukaryota; kingdom Metazoa; phylum Mollusca; class Caudofoveata; order Chaetodermatida; family Chaetodermatidae; genus Chaetoderma; species Chaetoderma sp. LZ-2023a. The sequence goes on from CM067372.1 coordinate 13,685,729, forward strand.
CAGATGGGTTGATAAATAACAGAGGAGTCGCAATTTAAGTTTATGGCTGTGGTATCATACTAAAACTGCATGGCAGTGAATTGAAAATCAAGCTCTGTAATCATAGCAACAGATACCAATAAAATGTCTCTAGTTTTATCCAGATCAGTTCTTCAATAGCAGAAGAATAGCGACTTTAAAATTTAGTTATTGGGGCAGGTGCGGTACCCTTATAAAGCTCACCAGGTTGATGACTCGAAAATTTGGCTCAGTAATGATACATGTCAATAATTACCCTCTGGAATATCTTACTGATGTTTATCTAGCTGCATTCATCACTAATAAAGGAATAGCAATTTTAAAATTTTAGACTCAAGCACTCTACTAAAAACAAGTACGGGCACCATTCTAAAAACAAGTATGGTAATGAATCCGAAAATCAGGCTCCATACTTACGTCGGCCCCTGGTATATAGAACTGTGTGTGAATTATCGGCGATGGATTGGATGAGAACTGAATGAGGAGCAAAAAGAAACAAAATATCCACAACAAGAACATGACAAATCTTTAGATATCTGATCCGGATCAAGTCTTCTTGGCTTACAAATGAATACTGATTAAGCAACAACTTCAACTCTCTTGACAAATCTGTCTATTAAATATTTGATTGATATAACTAGTGGGTGCTTTGAGTCGCTGTTCACATAAGAGGTTAATTTCTGTCATGTTATATCCATTTTTTATCTATATTTAGGACTTATTTATGATCAGGCTGCTGTCAAAATGGAAATTATTAACTAACAAGAGCTGCTGTACAGTTTGAAACTAATGTCGCTAACAGTTGTTGTGTGTGTGTATGTGTGTGTGTGTGTGTGTGTGTGTGTGTGTGTGTGTGTGTGTGTGCGTGCGTGCGTGCGTGCATGTGTGCGTGCCCATGTGCATATCTGCCTGTGTGCCTGCCTGTGGGCCTCCCTGCACACAAGTGTGTAATTATATCATCTGATTCTGCTCATGTTTTCTTTTCTCTTTTAGACGATTGCTGTATCCAAAGCTGTAAAAAAGCGTGGCCCTTCTGCATCAATACAGGGCGTATCACATCAGTCACACAAACTTCCAAAGAACATATCAGTAAGCAGGTTAAGGAAATTACCTCTACCCGCTCAATGCGGAAAAATAGCCACAGCTAAAGCAACAAAGTGTATACCTGTTCACAGCTCTCTCTCGTTAAAGGTATGTGTGCTATAGCCAGTAGGGCCTGTTCAGTTACTCATCTGGCTCGTGCAATTAAAGCCTGTCAGTTTCTTAAGCATTTCACCAACAAATCCATGAAAAAATAAATTCTTTACAATATAAAACTTATTTTGTTGAATAGTTTGAAAATAATTTGACTAGAAGACAATAGCTTCCAGTCAAATTAATTTCAAAATATTCAGCAGTTTTCATGTACGGTTGCCTTGAATATGAGATATGGGGAATTCATCAGTGAACGTGTTAATGCTTTGACTGTTAAAAACCAGGTCGGACAAATTCCTTTTGATATAAAGAATACTCTGTTGAATATTTTGAAACTAATTTGACTAGGATCAGTTGCTGCCTATAGCAGCAACAATACCCCAGTCAAATTAATTTTGAAACATTCACCAGCTAATCTGAGTGTATAACTGTCCTGTAGCTGTGCCACTGACATTTTGGGGGTTAGTGTTCTGTTCACTTTTAATAACATGTTTCTGGGTTAAATTACTTATACAAATTAACTCATTACTCGTTAAGAGGCACGTGTCAATCAAAGCTGGAACTATAATTTACAATTATGCGCTAATAATGATATAAATGGAAGCTATAATTTGTGGACATTTTGCACTTATATGAGTGATTCAGCTGTATAGCTCCTTTAAGAGCCATTATTTTACTACATATATATTTATAGAAAACCAACATTTAAATATAAGTCCATCATTTATTTATTAAAATATATCACTGTTTGCCTCATATTCAGATGTGATTGACTCATATTCAGATCTGATTGACTCATATTCAGATGTGATTGACTCATATTCAGGTGTGATTGACTCATATTCAGATGTGATTGACTCATTCAGGTGTGATTGACTCATATTCAGGTGTGATTGACTCATATTCAGGTGTGATTGACTCATATTCAGGTGTGATTGACTCATATTCAGGTGTGATTGACTCATATTCAGGTGTGGTTGACTCATATTCAGGTGTGGTTGACTCATATTCAGGTGTGGTTGACTCATATTCAGGTGTGATTGACTCATATTCAGGTGTGATTGACTCATATTCAGGTGTGGTTGACTCATATGCAGGTGTGGTTGACTCATATTCAGGTGTGATTGACTCATATTCAGGTGTGATTGACTCATATTCAGGTGTGATTGACTCATATTCAGGTGTGATTGACTCATATTCAGGTGTGGTTGACTCATATTCAGGTGTGGTTGACTCATATTCAGGTGTGATTGACTCATATTCAGGTGTGATTGACTCATATTCAGGTGTGATTGACTCATATTCAAATATGATTGACTCATATTCAGAGTTGTTGGAACGTTATCCAGAGCTGTTTGACTCGTAGTTAGAATTGTTCAAATGGTATTCAGAGTTGTTTGACTGATATTCAGAGTTGTTGGAATGATATTCAGAGTTGGAAGAATAGGACCGGAAGATTTTGGAGATGGAATGCCTATTGACAAAAACCCATTGTTGCTGAAGTCTGATACTTTTAAACTTTACATATAATCAGGCAAAAACATGCCAGTAAACATCTTTGCAGCACTGATAATTTTTTGTCAACACTGCCATAAAACATTACTTGTAACACTGTGCAAAATTCCTGCCACACGTACCGTAAACACACCTTACTAAGTGATTCAGTATAGCTCCTTTAAGAGACATTAATACCAATGGACCGATTCTAAAAATACCCCTTTCTCTTCTCCGCCTTCCCCCTCCGTTTCAGCTAAGTGATAAGTAATGCTTTAGCCCTCATGTTACTGACGATTCTGAAGTATTAATTTATTCAACAAATAGACGAAGAACTGGTGTACACTTTGAAATTAAGATTACTAAAAGGTGTTTCTGTCATCGGCAGAAGAAGCATACAATAACATTACTTTGAAAAAGGACACCAGGGAACTGAATTGTTAATAATTTGACATCTCAGCCGTGTATGTCTTAACAATTTATTGATAAAGATTTGTCAAGACAAAATTTAATCTTTTTTTAGTGAATGTGCAGGTCAAGAGAAACTACATTTGAAAATGTACCACTGGAATGTATCTGAAATCTGACATCACTTGCACTGTACAATATGATAAGATGGTTAGCTTCTTGGATGAGGTGGTAGTGTTGGCTCTGGTAGAAAGGGTTTAGTCTAAAAGTAGAGTATTCTGCCATGCTTAGATTCTCTATATTTCACTTCAGGAGCACAGTTATCATCACGAATACTCTTTGATATATGCTAATATAGCTTGTGTACCAAGAGTGCATGCATGAGATGACCACTGGTGTGAAATTCATATCTTATTTAGGAATCCAAGGGTGGAGAGATGCAAAGGTTTCTTTTACAGACCAATACTATGTCTCCAATAATTAATTAGCAGGGAAGGAGCTGGTGGGACCCAGCTGTTACTAATAGTTGGACTTTATAGCATGACAATGTTCACGGAAATACATTACTCAGTACCAAGTAATGAGATAAGCCATATTCCAAAACTAAATATGACTTTTGACCTGCTTTTTAGCTCGACTTTACGAAATAAAACAAGCTATTGCGATACCTTGAATGTTGTCCGGCAGGTGTGGTGGCGTCATCATCCAATTTTCGTTTAACTCAACATTTCTGGTTATATCTCAGGTTTGCTTTAGCATACTGTACCTAAACTTGAGCACATGCTTCCTTATAAGGACATGACGTCTCGCAATGACGTTAACATCAAAAGGTCAAAGGTCAATGTCACTGTGACCTTGATAAAACATTGGGTTTTTTTCAACATTATCATTTTCCGTTTGGCTCAATTTAGCAGTTTACATCTCATCTTTGGTTAATCATACTGGATCCAAACTTGGACGCATGCTCTATTTTAATAACATGGCATGACACAATGATCTTGGTGTCAAAAGGTCAACGGTCACGGTCAAGCTTTTTTCAACATTAACATTTTCCATTTAGCTCAACTTAGCAGTTTATATCTAATCTTTGGTTAATCATACTGGACCCAGGCTTGGACATATGCTTCCTTATAATGACTCACCCTGAAGGGTCAAGGGAACTTATGCCATCGGCTGTCGGCCATCCATCTCCTTAACGCTTGGACAGATTTTAACCAAATTTGGCTGGATGAATCTTATGCTGGTACCCTCCAGAACATTTATTCAGAATTTTTATTGGTCAATTTTTTGTGTGAAGATCTTAGATTTTATGAAAGATTTACTAGAAATGTTCAAAACACTACTCTTCATTAACTGCTGGGTTTCAATTTAATTTGACAGGAACAACCCTATGTGGGTAGACATCAAAACCTGTATACAGAATTTTAATGTGTAAATTTCTTTGTTGAAAATCTTAGATTTTATGAAAAATATGCCGGAAATTGTCAATACGCGACTCCTCATTGACAGATTTCAACTTAATTGTACTGGAAGGACCCTATGGGTCTTGTATACAGAATTTTGATTGGTCAATATTTTTCTGGTGACCATCTTGTATTTTCCAGAAATTCTTTAAAACTACTCATCCTTAACCAATGGCCCGATTTCAATGAAATGTGGATGGAATGCTCCTATCATGATTAGGAATGCTCCTATCATGATCAACTACAAGAGTTCTAATGAGAATTTTGATTGGTCAATTTTTTTGGCAGGGATCTTGGATTTCACATCAAGAGTATACTTACCTCCCTAATACTTTTGATATTGCTAAATATTGGCTTTCACTCAATAAACACTCAGATTAAAACAGTTAGGTGCCCCTACTGGGCAGGGAGTCAGAGCATAGTCTGGCGGATGCCAGCCCCACCACCGCGCATGCGCAGACTAGCACTACCTCTTTGCTAATTTATTGGCTGAGAGACAACACATGCTTTTGTGATAGTGCTTTTTGTAGCTCAATTATAAGCGTTTTTGGCAAAATTCAGAACTGTTGATACCTGAGAAAGATGGCAGAGAGAGTAACTTCGCCACAGGAGGGCCTTGGACCTTTAAATCAGGTGACTTCTAGTAAAATTAGCGAGTTTTGTCCCGTTGTAATGTGTTTCCGGGACTCACGCTAAACGTGATAAGCGCCTTGATTAGTTGGTTTATTTCAACTAGGTGCTATATAAGACTAATCTCTCTTTGTGTTTATGTCCACAGGTCTGTGTGAAGAAATATTATGGACATGACATCAGCAGAGGGTTTGTGTCTCTCCACCATGGTTCCATTTCCTACTAATACTGTTAGGTTATCTAACCAAAAATTCTATGTCCAGTGAGTTGGAGGCCTATTATAAAGGTCTTCTCACTTTGCCCTCTTGATCCAATTCCTTCCCCTAGAGGTGGAGAGAGTTAAGAGGCGTTCAGTGGTGGAGTGCTCCAGTTCATCAGGTTGGATGGTTTGTCTAGACAAGGTGTCAGGTATCTAATTATTGATATGAGGTGATGTTAATTATTTAGAGGAAAGGGAGATAATTAACTTTATTTGCCATTGTTATCAGTATATATCTGATGCTTGTGTAGTCGAAATGTCCATTCTGCACATGTTCTGGTTAGAGATACAATTCGTCCTTGCACTGGGATGTTTGTTGGGGATCGATTTTTTCCTGTCATAGGATTAATGACGTCATAATCAGCCTTGCTCTTTATTAACAATTAAAGTTGTCCGAAGCTGGTTTTCTGATAAATTATGATCTTTATGATCATTTTCCTTCTCTTGAGTTGGTGAGTTTTCTAAGCTTAACTAGTTTCCTCATACTCCTCGTCCTTTGGCCTTTTTCAGAGACCTGGTTGTGCGTCCTGTGGACGATTTTTGAGGGACAAGTTTGGCCCTCATCTCTGTTTTCAGTGTAGCCCCTGTGGTCCCTTGCTTAATTGCGAGATATGTAAGCACTGGGGGGGCGAGCTAATGTCCGAATTCTTGTGCTTGCAGGCGAAGGACAAGGTGGAGGAGGAGAAGAAGAAGCTGAAAAAAGAGGGTGTAAGTAAGAAGGGTAAGAGGAAGGCCTCGTCCGCGGTGGACATGGAGGCCTTCCGGACCGAGATGTTGGGAGAGATGAGGAGGACAATCAAGGATTTGGTTCCAGAGTTGCTTCGTGGCATGCTTCCTGGACCAAATCCTTTATTGACCTCATCATCTGCTTCGGAGCAGGTAATCCCCACCTCTGAATCAACGTTCCTTAGTACGCTTCCGTTGTTTGAAGATTCAGAGGTGGCCCCATTAGAGGGGGCGTTCCACGGCCCTGGCAGCAGGCTTATTGCCGCGCCCAATAGGGACCGTGGACGGTCGTCGCTGGAACCCGCGGGCTGCTTATCAGTCCAGGGGTATCCGCACACCGCGGGTGCCAGTACCTCGTATGGCACCTTCCCTGGCCAGTCCGGGTTAGCTCTCTTTGCTGACCCGGAGTCTAATCTGTCTGGCCAGGAGGATGAGGATTACCTGTTGGGGTCGCCGTCTGAAGACGTGGACATGGATTATGACGTCTGTGCACCCCTCGCGGGGAATACAGGCGCCTTTTTCCACGGTTCTACTCTCCCAGGGGTAGAATCCACGGTTCAGACTGTGGCCCTGGGCGCTGAAGGCCAGCGGTACCGCATACCTCGGCTTGCCGAGAGTGTCGCTGGTGCTGGCCGGGGCCGTGGTGGGGCGAGGTGGCCAGGCGTTGCCGCATCGTGCCCCTGGACTACCAGCGGTACGGTGTGGTACCGAAGCCGAGCGTGGATGACCGCGCGGCTTTGGGTGAGGATGCGCGGCCAGGCTCCCGTTCTGACACGGGAGTCTTGTGTTCGAACGCGTTGCGTTCAGCAAATGCCGCGTTGCGTGATGCAGAGGAGAGTGGGAGGGCTTCGATTGCCGCTCTGTCCCACGTCTCCCAGCTGTTACAAGGGGTAGTAACAGCATCCGCATCGCGCCAGCCAAGTCCGGTCACAGTCCAGCGAGCCATCCAGGATGCTATCAACCTGGCTCTGGACTGTATGACGCGGGCGGTGACCAGGAGTGTCCGGGCAAGGCGCACTTTTGCCTTGGATAATCTGTGCCCGTCCCAGGACCTATACAATAGGCTACTACGTACGCCTATGACAGGTCCTGGTCTCTTTGGAGGTGAGGGGTGTAGGCACCTCCAGGAGACGGTTACTCTGGTCAATAACCAGAGGGCGCTGCGCTGCGCGAGCAGTTTGAGGTGCTTCGTCGTGCCAACGTTCGCGCCGCACCCCCTGCGTATCGTCCCCTGCAGGCTCGAGGTGGTAGTGGCCAGGTCAGAGGCCAACCACCATCGCAGCGCCGGCCTCGGCCGCGTGCGATTCGGCCAGCAGCGAGGGGGGCGCAGGCTCCTCAGGCGCAGTCAGCCAGGCAGCCGCCCGCGCACTGAGGTGCGCGCGGTGCTGGTCGTGGCGCGCGAGGATCTGGGCGGGGTAATCGTTCCTGATGGGACGGTTACCGCGGTGAGAACCGCGCCGGTGTTTCTGGCAGAGGAGACAGTGCCGCTCTTGCACTCCTTATGTCCACCTCTATCCCTAGGTGGACCGGTGGGAGGCCGGCTAGCCGACCACATGCAAGAGTGGGAACGGTTAACTCAGGACCGTTTAGTCTTGCAATGGCTTTCAGTCGGGTATCATCCCGATTGGATGACAGGCCCGCCATCGCGACTGTCTCTAGTGCCGATCTGGACTCCAAATCCGAGAGACCTGCAATGGTGGTTGGACACAGAGAATCTCTTGGTGGGGGTTATGCTAACCCCTCCCCACCCTCAGGTGACTGTGTATACAGATGCATCGATGGAGGGCTGGGGAGCGTGCCTGGAAGAGTCCACGATATCAGGGCTTTGGAATCTGGAACAGTCAAAGGAACATATAAATCTACTGGAGCTAAGAGCAGTAGTCCTGGGCCTGGAACATTTCTTACAGAAAGTTCAGGGCAAGATTGTTCTTATTCGTTCAGACAACTCAACAGTTGTGACTTACATAAACCGCCAGGGCGGAACGAAGTCGCCCAGTCTCTGTATGATGACATGGAGACTGCTTTGTTGGTGTCTGGATCACCAGATTACCTTGAAAGCAGTTCATATTCCGGGAAGGTTAAATCTGCTAGCAGACTCATTGAGCCGAAGGATGAGTGTTTTACCCACGGAATGGCAACTAAATCAATGTGTGGCGGATCGTCTGTTCGACCATTGGGGGAAACCCAACATCGATTTGTTCGCAACGAAGAAGAATGCGAAGATGACGACGTACGTCTCTCCGATTCCGGATCCAAGCGCTTTCGCAACAGATGCGTTAGCTATCAGCTGGGGGAGAATGTATGCATACGCATTCCCTCCAGCAATCCTGATTCCAAAAATTCTTCAGAAAATCAGACAAGAGGAATGCCAAGTGCTTCTGATCGCCCCGGATTGGCCAAGCCGATCATGGTATACGGATCTGCTGGACCTTCTGGTCTGCAATCCGGTTCCTCTGCCTCTGATGGACGATATTATCTTCCAGGGCAGGGCCCTTCACAACAATCCGTCAATGTTCAGATTGACTGCGTGGATGTTGTCAAGGAATCTAGAATTAAGGAGGGCTTTTCTGAGCAAGCAGCCATGTTTATGGCCAAAGCCAGGAGGGGGTCAACCTCCAGAGCATATAATTATAAAATCAACAGATTTGCAGAATGGTGCTCAAAAAGATGTATTGATCCAATGGATTCATCTATTCAGGTAGTAGCTGATTTCCTCTGTCACCTCTATGATGCCTATAGCCTCAAGCCTAACTCTATTGCTGGTTATAAGTCAGCTTTAATGTCTGTTATTCCTTGCTTGGCTAAGAGGGGAAGTGATGAAGTAAATACATTAAATGTATTAATTAAAGGCATGGGCAATCTAAGACCAAGGAATCCACCTGTGATTCCGTCTTGGAGTTTATCGCTAGTGCTTCAAGTACTAGGTGATAAGCCGTTTGAACCACTTAGTTCCATTTCTATGAAACTATTAACACTGAAGACTGTGTTTTTAATTGCTGCGGCCTCGGCTAGGCGTAGGAGTGAAATTCATGCCTTATCAGCCGAGGATGACCGTTTTGTGGTTTCAGGGGAAGGCCTTAAGCTGCTACCTAGGATTAATTTCTTGGCTAAAAATCAGTCGTTGAAATATCCAGGTCAACCTATTGTTTTGCCTGCTTTGACTAGATATGATCCTAATTCTAAAGCATGGTGTCCCGTCCGGGCGCTTTGCCGGTACAAACAACGTACGGCGGAGTGGCGCACCGACCAGTCGGCGTTATGGTTGTCTTATATTGAACCCCATGGCAGGGCTTCTAAGGACACCATTTCCAGGTGGATTGTAGAATGCATTCAGTTTTGCCATAAATCCGCCACCGGGAAGCAGGTTGACGTGGCCAAGGCTCACAGTGTCCGCGGCGTAGTGACATCCACGGCCCTATTTAATGGGGTCCCGGTGGATGATATTATGTCGGTGGCTCAGTGGCACTGTGAGTCAAGTTTTACAGACCATTATCTCCGTGACACCTCTAATCCTCTCGCCTTGTCGATTTTGAAAAAATAACTTGGCATATATTTTTGATGGGGTTTCCTCATTGCTTATATATTTCACAATTAATTTATGGAAACAACCACTAATTTGGGACTGCATCGTGCTTCACCAATGGGAAGAGGATGTCAGCAGCCATTTCAACAAGGTCAGTCTTGTGTATGTGTTGTCCATTGTTGATTGTCTTGTCACGTTACCCGTTATTAATATGATGATGGTTTTGTGTATTTATGTGGTTCATTGTTGAGAGTATACGAAAATGGAGTTTTTTCGTCTCTGTCCTGTAGTACATGGCACTTGTACGTAGAGAGCGTATAGGACATTGAGGTCATTCGACTCTTCCTCCCAGGAAGGAGGGGGGGGGGGGGAGCGCATATGACATTCGGTCATCTCTCATACATCGGGGGTGTTATCCGATGGTTAGTCAAATCCTGACTGTTTTTTCATACAGTTTCAGAAGTTTAAGTGCCTTAAACGCAGAAAAGCGTATAGGGATGAGCTGGTCTTTTGACCTCGCCTCCCTCCCGCCGAATTCACTGTCGAATTCTGGCAATATCAAAAGTATTAGGGAGGTAAGTATACTCTTGATGTGAAATAAACGAAATCAAGGATTTCTTTTTTCACGAGAGAGTTGATACTTACCTCCCTAGATACGGACCCGGCCTCTCCACCCCACAGAGGCTCGGTCTTCAGGCTCTTTATAAGTTGCATGTGTATCAGCCAATAAATTAGTCAGAGGAAGTGCTAGTCTGCGCATGCGCGGTGGTGGGGCTGGCATCCGCCAGACTATGCTCTGACTCCCTGCCCAGTAGGGGCACCTAACTGTTTTAATCTGAGTGTTTATTGAGTGAAAGCCAATATTTAGCAATATCAAAAGTATTAGGGAGGTAAGTATCAACTCTCTCGTGAAAAAAGAAATCCTTGATTTCGTTTATTTCCCAGTAGAGTTTAAATCGCTACTGCTACTTAATCAACAACTAGATTTCAACCAAACTTGGGTGGAATTATCCTATGACAATAATCTCAAATGCTAGTGGTCCAGGTGAGCATTACAGGCCCTTGGACCTGTTGTTGATAATTGTATTGATAAGCCATCTATATTTATTGTCCCCCGACGGCCGTCGATGGGGACACTAGTAATAGTGCTAGTAATAGTCTGTGTGTGCGTCCGTCCATCCGTCCGTTCATTCATCAGACTAGGTTTCCACTCGATAACTTTAGTTAGCCTGCATGGATTTATTTCAAATTTGGTATAGTGATTTCTTATGACGAGGCCGCGGTGGGGATTGCGTTTCAGCAACGCGCGTCAAGATGTGATGGAGTTATCCCCCTTGAATGACATAGAATTCAAGGAAAATTTGGTTTCCGTTCAATACCTTTAGCTAGCCTGCATGGATTTATTTCAAATTTGGTATAGTGATTCCTTATGATGAGGCGTCAGTGGGGATTGCATTTCAGCGACACTCGTCCGGATGTGATGAAGTTATCCCCCTTGAATGACATAGAATTCAAAGAAAATTTGGTCTCCGTTCAATACCTTTAGCTAGCCTGCATGGATTTATTTCAAATTTGGTATAGTGATTCCTTATGATGAGGCCTCGGTGGCGATAGCGTTTCAGCGATGCGCGTCCAGATGTGATGGTGTTATCCCCCTTGAATTACATAGAATTCAACAGAAATTTGGTTTCCATTCAATAACGCTACATAGTCTGCATGGATTAATTTCAAATTTGGTATAGTGATTCCTTATGACGAGGCCTCGGTGGCGATTGCGTTTCAGCTACGCGTGTCCAAATGTGATGGAGTTATCCCCCTAGTAGTCGTGTCAGGGTCAAAATGATACCACCCCCCTCAACTGGCCACCGTTCAGCGATCCGTGGCCCCCACCGCCCTCTCAATCCCTGGGGCATAGCAATTTGAGACATGTGTATAAAACTCCCGTGCGGACCCCACCTGTCCGGGAGAACAACCTCAGGATACCGGCCAGTGGCCGGCCTCTCTATTCTGACCGGTATCCTGAGGAGGTTTTTCTATCTGTGGGACATTGTTGTACCTATCCTACCTATCTTCTACCCCACCTATCTTCTACCCCACCCTGTTGATATTCCAGCCGGCTGGTGCGTGTGTGTCTGTGGTGTTTTAACCCCACACCGGGGAGTGCTGCGGTGGGTCTTTATCTAACCTGGTCATATTACGCCGGCCCTAGTGTCTTACCTAGTTTCGAAATTTCAGGTAAGTTCTAGCAAGGTCTTTTGAGCTATGCAATTCCACAACTCTATCGATCAACCCACCGCAACACTACTAAAATCTCGCCTGTTGGTAATCTTATCTCTGAGCGTGAGTTGTGCAATCGCTGTTACGCACCAACACAGCAATGTATGAACCCATAACTTATCAGCTATAATAATGGATACATAGTTAATGTGATGCATGCATGGCCGAGATGAAACCATATCAGCTGTAACGGTAATAGCGTTGGATCAAGGGTGCTCCCGTAGATGGTTATGATCCGACCACCAATACCGTTTACCAGTTCCATGGCTGTCACCGGCACGGGTGTCCACAACACCAGCGAGGTGAGGATGCCGAACAAAGATACCACAAGACAGTACTGAGAGAGGAGAAGCTGAGAGTGTCTGGATGCACGCTTGTGGTACAGTGGGAGTGCTGTATAAAACGCTGTCCAAGCGTCCCTAAACGAGTTCGGACTGTCCCATACCCACACTTCATAGTTTACATCTTCGAAGCACTCCTAGATGGTATCAAGACTCATCCTACGGAGACTCACGATCGAGAGTACTCACATACCTATCTCTGTGTCAGTTGGCTGCTCCTTAGAGGGCGCCACGAGTGAGCCCACTCACCTCTGCAATCCTGACCCCAAATAAATGATCAGAGAGTTCATGCGGGTGATCCAACGGCGAGCATCTCTAATCTGGACACGGGTTAGGGCACAGTACATACCGACAGACCTGGACAAGCTCCCAAAGCAACAGCAGCGACTGAACAACGAGTGGTGTGACCAAGTACCTGTACTGGGGTTCAACTCTGGGCGGTATGACCTGAACCTCATCAAGAAGTACTTTGTCGATGAGCTGACTGACAGTACAAGTACAGTGAAAGTCGCCAAGAAGGCTAGTCAGACCATGTTCCTCATAACACCTGAGCTACGGTTTCTCCATGTGCTTAACTACCTCGGCCCAGGAGTCTCGTACGAGGTATGGGTCAAAGCTTACGGATGTACACAGCAGAAGAGCTGGCTCCCATATGAATGGTTTAACACACATGAGAAGCTCAACTATCCAGGGCTTCCTGACTACTCAGCATGGACATCTAAGCTCAAGGGTGGCTACCTCTTGACGCGAACAGAGTGGGAACAATGTAACCAGACATTCAACAAGCACGGAATACGGACATTCGCTGACTGGCTGCGATACTACAACCTAGATGTCAGTCCATTCATCGAAGCCCTAGAGCGGATGCGGGAGTTCTACACAGAACGAGAAATAGACATCCTCAAAGACGCGGTGTCTCTCCCAGGTGTGTCACTGCAGTACGTCCTACGTGGAACCACTCAGCACATGCCGGATGTTAGCCTCTACTCTCCGGGCAAGGAGGCCTATGAGATGCTGAAGGACGCGGTTGTTGGATGGCCCAGCATCGTGTTCACCAGATACCACGAGGCAGGTGTGACACGCATCCGCCAGAGTGAGCGTGTCTGCCAACCTCTACTCGGCTACGACGCAAATGCTCTGTACCTGTCAACGATGGCCAAAGAGATGCCATATGGTAAGGAGACAGAGCGCTGTTGGTCCGGTGCCAGTGGTGTAGCCTGCTTTAAGTAGATGCTCCTAGCAGACTGCTGGTTTGGATTTGCTGAGGTTGATATAGAGGTCCCTAAGGCTCTGTGGGCAAAGTTCGAGGAAATGCCCCCGCTCTTCTATAACCGCGAGATCCCAGTAGAGGCCATCTCTTCTGAGATGCAGGCATATCTAGAGCGTACAGGGCGGAAGCGACCCACCACCCAGAAGCTGGTCGGCGCCCTCTCTGGCAAGAAGCGGCTGCTGTACGCACTGACACTCAAGTAGTATATAACCCATGGCCTGGAGATCACTGCTGTATAGCGCACCATAGACTATGAGGCCAAGCGCCCATTCGAGTGGTTCGTGGAGAATGTTACAGAGGCCCGCCGCTCGGGAGATGTAGATAAGAGCAAAGCGCTCTTGGCAGATCTCTTCAAACTCCTCGGCAACAGTGCCTACGGGAAGCTCATCGAGGCCCTAGAACGCCATAGCAACACCAGCTTCACGAAGGATGAATGTGTGGTAGACAAGGCCCTGCGTAGTGCATGGTTCGAAGATCTTGAGATCGGTGAGTCATAAGAGCTCCAGAGTCGCAGGCCGAGAATCCCTATTCGAAGGCCCTTCCAGGTGGGGATAGCCGTTTATGAGCTCACGAAGCTGCGAATGCTGGAGTTCTACTATGACTTCCTCGATCGCTACGTAGCTCGTGACAGCTTTGAGTACCTGCAGATGAACACTGACTCCGCATATATCACTATAGCAGGCTCCAACCTCGACGACGTCATTCGCCCTGAGATGCGAGCAGAGTACCAGGCTCATAAGCGGGACTGGCTAGCTTGGGACAAATGGTGTGGACAGACTCCGGGACCATTCAAGCTCAAGTTTGAAGGCTCTCGTGGCATCGCTCTTTCCTACAAATGCTACTACGTGGAGAGCGCAGCTGCAAGTAAGTGCTCGGCTAAGGGAATGTCAAAGCGTCAGAATGAGGTCTCTTGGCAGAGGTTCTACAGTTCCCTACATGGCGGGGTGGACAGAGCTAAAAACCGAGGCCTACGCATGCGCAACCAGTGTATGGTGACGTATGCGCAGGAAAAACTCGGACTCCGCTTACTATGATAAGCGCCATGTGCTGCAAGATAGGGCCCATACCGAGCCCATCGAGTATCATGTTAGCACCCTAGGGGATGGTAGCTGTGTGTCTTCATGGACTAGCTGAAGCTCTTCTGCGACAAATAGTCGCCTAGGCACTCCGTGCTAGCATGCCAGCTAGTACAGTGTAGGCCGCCCCTCCACCTCCACATACCTGTCAAGCCTGTGAATATCTATCGACCTGTTAGGATCTGTTGCACGCCATCGACCACCTTTCAGCTCACCAGGGTCATACAGGTACCGAACCAGAGCATCAGGTGGTAGGCAGGTGGTAGGCACTCCTCTCCCCAGTGACCAGCAGAGTGTCTGATAGCCTCTACCGGCTTCTTCCCGATTAGCCTAGTAACCTTGGCATTGGATCTCTCCACCACAGTAGGCAGCCCTCTCACCCATACTCTAGAACGTTCACTCGGCACGGCCATTTCTTGGGCGTATTGGTGTGGGAACAGTCTCTCTGCCAGTGTCTGATTCCACCGCTCAACGATAGCCTGGGTAGCCTGGGTACGGTGATGCCGTACCTCGCCTCGCCTAACTGCCACACCGTGTTTCCGCATGAGTGCTGCAGTCTCACCTCTGAACTCCTTACCCTCATCCACCTGCAACAATTCCACTGGAGGGGATTTTCCGAAGCCTCGTAGACACCCTGGAATGCCTGGGCCACCTGACCAGCTGACTTGTCTGTGAGGGGTACTGCAGCCTTGTACCTGCTGGCGACATTGACGATGGTGAGGGCATACTTGTATGTCTTACGACCAACCGACTCATGTGGAAGGAATAGAACATCTGCCTGGTGAACTCTGTTCGGGACAGTTTCCTCGAAATGGGCATGCCTGATGTGCCGTGGACGAGGTCTGTATATCTGCCACATCGCCTGGTGGCTGAGCCACTGGCTAACTGTCTCCAATGTGAAGTTGTGGCCCTTGCGACGTGCAGCCTCGAGTAGTTGAGCGGGCTCACGGTAATATCCATCAGGCTGATAGTAGAGTTCCTCAAGAAAGACGGTTGATAAACTCCCAGATTTCATCACTGACGTCCACTCCCGTCCTGTCACGCATGGCCTGGGTGAACTCTAACCAGACGAACAGACTGCCGTCATTCATTCGACCATCACTGAAGACCTCCTCAAACACCTCTGTACTCTGGCGTCTAATCTCTGCTGGATCCTCACTGAACAGTAGTTTATCGACCAACCCTCGGAAGGTAAGGGCCTTGACCAGTCGTACAGAGATGCCATCCTTATATAGTACAGCTTAAATGTTCGGCAGCCCAGATGGCCGCAAGCGCTATGGCAACATACGGTAGACAAGGGCCAGCGACTCCGAAAAACGTACCTACTCCTGAGGCGATGGCTGGTATGGCTTCGGAAATCTTCTCCACCCCATGGAGAGCATTGTTGGCAATCTTGCGGACCGTCTCGCCAGCCTTCGTTGTGAACAGAGCGATCGGAGCCCCAACTGCTGCCAGTGGACCGATAGAACCTTTTATGTAAGTGCGATAGATTCCTTTCGCTCTGTGTACTAGCTTGCAGGATTCAGGCGCGGTCTCCGCTACATCATTATACTCACCCGCGGTCTCTGCTACATCGTAGTCATCTGCATCATAATCCTCCTCATCATAGTCCTCGTCATCTATATCCTCGACTGGATCTTCATAAGCCTCTGGTTCATACATATCCGTCGCTGGGGGACAGCTATATATTAGCTTTAAACTGTAGTCTATAGCATGGCATCCGCAATCTTGAATGCGGGCGTGTTTGCCTTAGCGAACTGGAGACTCAGCTTCGCCGACAAGAAGGCAGCAGAGGTCGAGTGTGAGCGTCATAACCAGGCGATGGAGAAGCTGTCTAAGGAGAAGTTTGAGTACAGCAAAGCCCTCGAGCATATGCGCCAGAGGGAGGCACGCCGATGCCAACTCCGAGCTCAGGCCACCCAGAGCCTCAAAGAGGCAGATGAGGGTTGATGAGTACAACGAGGCTGAAAGATATCTGAGCCAACGCTCGACTATGAAGCATCTACAGGTCAGAAGACAGCAGAGCTTATAGTAGTGGTGGCAGCTGCAGCGGTGACGACAGGAGTTGTGCTCTACGCACGCTCAAGCTGAATACCTGATGTGTTCGACACGCATAACGTAGCATAGCCAAAGTAAAGTACCGTCACACCTAATGAGCGAGTCCCAGCTATGAGGTTTCTGATGTTGAAGCTGAGCCGGTTGCCCTGATTAGGTGGGATGTTCCTGCCCCCAAGGTGGTGACGGCCCTCGAGTGCTGACTCGAGGTCATCGCTTCCACTGGTTAGTCGCAGAAGTGCATATGACTTAGTTCTCTGTCTGTAGAGTTGGCAGTCAGCCAGCTCGCGTACCTCACCAAGAACATTGGTCCCAGCAACCACAAGCTTGAAGTCATCTAGCTTATCCATCTGCTGGATGGCTCCTCCCTTCTGAACCAGGACCGCAACAGCGACACAGTTCGATGCACCACGATGCAATGTCAGCTCTACCCGTTGGTTAGCTGTGGCTTGGACCTGCTGGTGTTCTCGCTCCACATGCACGATCCGCTGTCTGGAACCCGTTCGCCTCGGTTCCTGGTCATTCTCGTCATGCTATACATGAAGTCTTGGAGCATTCATCGTCGCATCTGCAAGCTGCTCAGTGTACACCCGGAGGAACAGCCTATCCTGCATGGCAGCCGGATTCACGTGTGTGTTAAGAGTGGAACTGCCACAGGCTTCTCGACACCTGCCCGTAGTTCGAATTCCGTGAACCCCTCATTGCACCCCACAGCGTAGTACCCATTTCCCTTCGCATAGAAGGTTGGTCCATGAGCCAGCGGACCTAGGACTCGGTACTCATCATTCACATAGGTGGTGTCCACAGTGAACTTGAGTGTCATGCTCTTGATCTCGTGGATCTGTGCCGAGATTGCAAAGTCAATGTACTTGCCAGCAGCGGACAATGGGTTCTCATCATGTATACTGGGTCGAATGACTGTCAGGCAGTCCTTCCGAGGATCAGTGCAGTGCGATGTCGCGGGTTCAATGGCCCCATCTGGATGTTGCACATACTGTAGCATGTTTAAGGTCTGGGTATATAGAGGGGTTAAACGGCTGCCATGTTTGTTAAAGTTCTCCAGCAGATTGTCTATAGGCAGCAGGACAAGTCGGCATGACAGCCACGGCGTGCACTGTCCCACTGTGACAGGGTCTGAGGATTGCTTCGTGACATCAACATTATCCACGAGCGAGCCAAGGTCACACCTCTGTCTGATGCGGAGATACTGGCCGCCATAGGCGAAGGAGCGCCAGCTCATAGTACAAAAGAACTCCTGACTCGGATACTCTACCGGAAGTTTGACAGCACCCAGGGCAGGACACTAGACCTACCTGTGGCCCAAACCAACAGTCCTGTTATTCTAGCTCTCCAAAAGGCGAGGGTTGACCCCAAAGATCTACTAATGGTCGGGAAATGGGGTGCCGTATTTAGCCTCCATAGCCAGGAAGAGCGAGAGATGCTGAGTGGCCTCCAGTCTGGAGAAAATAACTACTTCAGGGAGGAGGTCAATGCCGCTGTAGCGGAGAGCCATGACACCGGTCATGCAGAAGGTACTCAGGAGGGGTTCACTGTTGGCCGCAAGGAGGCTGTTGAGCACATCTTCAACGAAGAAGGGCGCAGGAGATTGGCCAGTGATCTGGCAACATTTCTGAAATTCCCAGATAACTACCAGGACTACCTCATCAAATCCACTCGCAAGTCAGATGCTAGTCACGCATGGACAAAGTGGATCTTCCGTGAGAAGTTCCAGAAGAAGAGAGTCCTACCATCTGACGCTCAGTGGATAGAGTTTAAGCAACAGGCTTCTGATGAAGTTCCTGAAGCTTCTGACGAAGTTCCTCAAGCATCTGGCAAACTAGCAGAGACCGCAGATGAAGTAGCAGAGACCGCGCAGCCTTCTGATGAATGAAAAAAGTTGCGGCAGCTGCGACAGTCTGTCAGCGATGATGCGTAGAGCAGGATAGTTTCCTGGCTGGATTCAGCTTGTAGGTGAAGGTCTGTGCCTTTTCCAGAGATGGCTTGAAGTGTGACAGCTCACCTGTCTCCTTGTTGCTGAAGATGAAGCAGTACAGCTCAGCTGCCCTCTGTACACCTGCGATAAAGTCCCCTTTGGTCTCCTTGAGGGTTAGCCTGTCATATATGGTCTCGCGCAGGGCATGTCCACACTTGGAGCTGAAGTATAGCAACCGGGCATTGTGGCGGATGTCTGGCGAGATCTCGCGGGTGTACTTCTGAAAGAGGATGAAGACAGTTATCTTTGAATGCCGGATGCGCCTGGTGATGTTGCTGAGGTAGGTGACTGTCTTATGGTCCATTGCAGGGTCATCGATAACTAGAACAAGTGGTTCTGTCAGTCAGGCTGCCAGCAGCTTCTACATCAGTGCTTGCAGGTTCTGTGTCTTGGTGATTGGGCCATTGTACCATTGATCATTACGGTCAACCGCCTCAGCGGCGGAGTCAGACACCAGAAGGATGTATTGAGAGTGTAGATGTTCGGCCAAGAGAGCCCGCAGCAAGATGTTTTTCCCGTGTCCTGACGGGCCAATGATCAGCACCACCTGGCCAGCATCGGCCGGCCTACTGTCAAATGGTACAGACATGCGTGCGGAGGATGGTTAGCACTTGGTCGGCGTTAGACTCGTCTATATCTGGGAGGCTAAACGGCAGTACTTCCTGCACCAGCTCTTTCGCCTGCAGAGCTGGGAATCTGGCACCTCCGGCGGATACGAAGGATGCGATGGAGGCGTCAAGCATGAAATCCCAGCAGCAGCTGAGAAGATAGCATAGAGGGCCTGTGTCAGCACCCACGGTGTCTAGCACATCCAGTATCTGTATGATACATGCACGGGAAGCCATGACTATCCTGTGGTCTTAAACGGCAAACCAAAGCACCCTGACTTCTTCACCTCTGGTAGCTGGAGGCTGGCGGTAGCACCTGTTTTGCCATCGACAGTGATATGGCTCAGGCTGAGGTTGCCTACTCTGAGATTCTCTCCATCCTGTTGGAATGAGCTCCGTGGTTTCAGGAGATCCTTAACCAGGTCTTGTGCATAGGACTCGGACATAACCTTGATGGCACCAGCCTCATCGACTTCGAGCATACCTCGCATCGTTGCCCTGTCTTTGATGCTCATCCCCTTGTATACAGTCTTGGCCTTGTTAATGGCCAATTTTCCTACCGTATCAGTGTTCCCGATGAGATCTCGGGCTGGGATGGTACCTCGGATCTCCCGCGGGTCTCCCTTCTCATCGAAGTCTAGGAAGGAGATAGGGGCAACAGTGTCCTCTGAACCTCCCACTGTATGACCTCACCCAAATGAGCAAGATCGCATAGCTCTTTGCTTTCTAGGTCTGTGAGTGACAGAGTCATAGTGCTATATACACGGCTTAAACCTATTAGTCATACCCCCAGTGAAATAGTTGGGCATAGGAGGACCACGCAGTCGGCCAAGGGAATAGGTACTGAACAGTGCTCAGGGTACTGGCCCTCTTTGCAGGGGCATGCCTTGTGGGCGGTCCACCATTCCCGGGCATTGGTGATCCTCAGTCAGCGTGCTCAACTATGGGCTACACACCGCCCTCTGGCACGCCATGCCGCATATGCTGCAGGGGTCGCGTGATCCATCTCTCACTATTCAGAGGGGTTAAACGTAGGTGACGATGATCTCAGCCATTGCACTCATTGCTAGCCCTAGAACCGCGGCCTCCATTAGTGTAACACGTTCACCCATGATCTTGGCGGCAACAGTGTAGGATGGTCCACTGAGGGCGATCTTTGGGATGGGGTGAGTTATTCTGAGACAGTGCCTGGCCACCCCACTCACCAGTGTAGCAGGGACAGCCGCAGTGGCGACAGGAAGAACCTCATTTCCCCCTGTCATCTTCACCACGGCCACATTCGCCGCCACGTTACTGGCGACATGGACTGCCAGCGGTTTTGCTTTGGTCAGTAACCTCTGTGTCTTGGTTCGCAGCAGGTTCTCCACCTTCTGAAGACTCACCGGGCTCTCGGACAGTTGCTTCACGATCTGTACCATTGACATCATTGTTTAAGCACTGAGTATACAACGCTGTTAAATGTCTGCGTCCCCTGTCGAGAGAGCTAATACGAGCTTCCCAGTCTGCATCTGCCAGGTGACCGGGTTGGTACTCAGGAATATTCATCTCTCTATTGAGACATCTTAAACATGTCCGGGCTCACGCTATGCGAGAAGTACTATGAGGTCTTCCGGAGGGATTTGAAGGACTACAAGAAGAAGAAGACACCAGATGAGCTCGCTCAGCCCTCCGGTGCTGAGCTGACAGAGGAGCTGACAGCTGTGAAGCTCTATCTAGGATTTGGTACGGGGCAGATCTGCTTCCTTGAATACCTTATCATGGGCGGGAGTATCATCGAGCAGCTCCTGCGAGCTAAAGGTTTCTGCAAGGATCGGGAGTATCTGTCAGATGTGTTCCAGCAGTTGCAGACCTCCATGACCTCACCTGACTCAGAGCTGAACAAGGCTCTGCGATACTACAAGCTGGAAAAAGGATGCGCTGTGGAACCATCCAGCCTTTGCATGTGCATGTTGGCAGCGTGTATAGGGGCTGTAGGGCAGGCCAAGCTGGTTCAGTGTCTCACCGTGGTCCCCACTGCTACTGGACTAGTCTTGTAGCTGATTTGCTAGCGGCGGAGTAGGCTGATCCCGAGCGCCACGATAGCTAGGCCTGACAACACTCGTAGAGCTACCACGGGAAGTGGTGTCGTGTCGACTGGCAGCAGTGTCGGGGTTGGAGCTGCCATGGGAAGCGTCGTGTCGACTGGCTGCAGTGTCAGGGTCAGAACGACTATGGCCCGTACTACGCGTAGGTGCATTGATAGCAGTGTTGAAGCCGAAGTGGACACCGGGGGAACTCCCCTCGACTATCATGTTGTTATAGCCCCTGACTTGGAGGTCCTCGATGGTCACGATCATGTTGCTCGGAATCAACCGTAGGTGTGGTGAAATAGCAAAGTCAAGTTTGCGACGGGCCTTCTGGCACCCCTGCTGGAACTTAGCAATAAGACTACTGGGGTCTGCCACGATGATCATATCCTCAACGAGACTGATGAACATGGCCTGGACCTCTGCTCCGCTGACACCATCTATGGAATGACGCAGCTTGGTCTGTGCTGTAAGGAGGCAGTAGCACAGTGCTTCCAGGGACTGGTTGATCCGAACGATCCCTGCTGGTGTGAGGCCTTAGGTGGTGTGTGGGACAAAGTACTTCCACACATCTGGATAGTCCTGCCGCAAGCCAGTGATGTGCATATTTTGCACCAGCGCTCCAGGGTCTGAGTCGGGATTGAACAAGAATGTCACTGTCTTCCGGCGGCCTACTCGTCGGGGTGTTCGATAGGGGAATCCTGAGTAGTCACGTCTCGGGTCACCGTACATAACCCCTAGGCTGCTGTTGTCACCACCATGCCACCAATAGTCTGGGTGAGCGATGAACTCTGTCTGTAGTCTGCTGGCCGCTGAGACGCTATGACTGTTGAGCTGTGGGTCGAAGTCGTTTGTATCAGGAAGGCTTGCACCCAGCTCATGGAGGATTCGTCGCACCGTGAAGTATGGAATCTGAGACAGCTGGCGATGAGCACAGCTTCAGGAGTACCAGAATAGGAGTGAAGCAGGGTGGAACTTACTCTAGATCCTGCCGTGGCACACCACACGGCAAAGTTCAGCTGCTGATTCCAGTATGAGAGGCTTGGAGCAGCCATCCAAGTATGAGCTTGCTTCGCATCCTTGATGGTGATGGGGCGGTTGGTCAGCGGTCGTGGGTTGATGGAGAAGCTGGTTCGGGACCGTCCATCCACTGTGATGGAGAACAGTCTTAGCTCTGGTATATCATCCAGTAGACCTCTCAGGCCAGTCAAGGGTGTACCCAGGAGGGGCGGTTGGCTCCGGATGACTGTCGTGAGGTTCAGTGGGAAGGCCATCTATGCTGGTGTTCTTAAAGCTACCATACAGGCAGCACACTATTTGTAGTCGTCTTGACGCCATAGACTGGCGGGGTGACCTCACCGTAACATCTCGTTTTTTAGCTCCTCCATATCAACCCGCCCGCTGGAGCCTTTGAGGTATTGCTGTCGCACTTTTCTCCGTGCGGTACAGGGTTTGGACCTTCAATATTTGGTGGTACTCTTCATCCGTGACCTGGCCATCCTCGAGAGCTTTGCTGACAGACTCGTCAATAGTCCGTAGCATACTCTGTGCCAGTGTCACATACTTAGCATGCTTCTCCAGCCTCCTTGTGATCTGCCGCTGCCCCACCCCTAAGCCCGTGGCCAAGACAGTGGCGGCTAGTGTCACGCCACCCAGCGGGATGGCGACGAGGGCACCCACCCCTGTAGCGAGAGTGGCCACAGCTGCCACACCAGCACTGGCTCCAATCACACCCGCAGCAGTGGTTGTACGCGCGAGGATGTTGTATGCTGTCTTATATCGCCTGCGCATTCTGCTGTACTTTTCTGCCTCATGGACGAGATTCTGCCTGATGGTATCCATCTGCTGGAGTCGCCAGCCGTGGAGGGTACCGCCCTCGTCAGCAGTCAGGGAGGGGTATAGTTCTGGCTGCTTCCGCCACTCTGATTTTGCCATAGTATATCTGGAGGCTTAAACCGGCATCACCTGCAGAATCTGCTCATGAATCATAGAAGGGTTCATTTTGGAGAGCCCGGCGAACCGTACCAGCTTGCGGGTGTTGAGACAAACGTCTCTTAGACAGTGGTCATCCAGCACTATGTCGGGTGCCAGTAACTTTCTGAGACGTGACATCAAGATAGTAAGTCCGCCGCTGGAGGCCTTTCTTGGACTTACACTTCTGCGCCATCTCCTCTTCCCACTGTATGACCTCTGGCTCATCCTCATCTGAGAAGACACCTGGCTCATCCTCGTCTGTGAAGACATCTGGCTCATCATCGTATGTGAAGACATCTGGCTCATCACCGTCTGTCAAGACTCCTGCATCCCACTTACTCTTCTTCAGGAGGTCCTGCCAGTATTTGGAAGCTTCACTGTTCCTTCGCTTCCTTGCAATGCTCGCATTCTGTTGATACCGGCTCTCCTGCTGTAGTCGCTCTCCTTCTTGTTGCAGTGCGAGCATCTGTTCGTTTTGTGAAGGGGGTCATGAAGGGGCAACCCTCTTTTATCATCTCGGCAAATGTTAGATATTCCTGGTATGATATCATGTTGTCGTCAGGTCAAGGAGTAATGAGTGTAAACTCTAAATGGGCATCCGATCTCCCATCCATGCTGGCATATATGTTAATGGAGGGGCTGTCAAACAGGTGATTTACAGGTGTGAACAGGCTAGGACTGATGGCTTTCCATAGGTTGCTGTTGGCACCTGGGAGATACTCTATCACGTCCCGGCCGACTTCTACCAGTGAGCTGCTCTGTGCACTGCCCGGAGGTTGATGTAGCACATCAGCGTGTATGCATGTTGTGCCCCGCTGGGGCACCTCGAAGAGGACCCATTCTACACGGTACTGTACCACCCATCTCCCCTCTAGAGAGGGCGAGATTACGTTCTCACCACCGGAGAGCAGCAGTCGGACAATCGGCATGGTTATATGTCTCGTTTAAACTCCTCCTATAGCATGCTATGGAACCCATATTTGCTCACTCGACTGGTCTTGCTGACCTCGCAGATGTGTACGCAGTTGATGCTGCCAAGGTAGAAGAGAGCGATGGCAAGTCATTCACCCTACAGTACGAAGCAAGCTCAAAGGCATTCTCCCTCCACTCCATTGGTGGTGATGGGGTGGAGCTGCTCACAGACCTCAAGGATGTGACGAAGGCGCGCCTGGGTCGCAACATAGATGGCCACAAGATCGTGTTTCGGTACGATTTCCTGAAGAGGAAGTACATCCTCGAGCCGTTGATTGAGCTCTCGGATACAGAGGTGGCAGACATCAACACCCTAAATAGCGACCTCAGCTTTCATCTGGTCAAACCCTATTCGAGCGGTGCCCCACTGATGGCCCGTGATGGCCTGCTATTGACCCTGGCAAAAAACCTGCAGTTCATATTTGAGAAGAATGAAGTGTGGTACCGCGCTGCACCTGGGGGTGACTGGCAAACATGGCTGCCCCTATATAGGCCTCCCGCACTCATTGACATAGAGGTTACTCCCCTCTCCTCTGTTGTGAAAAAGGATGGGACAGTTCGAAAGCTCTACAATCGGGAATCATCCTTCCTCACCTACATAGGTGAAGGTGTCTCCCTGATGAGGGTGGGTCACCGGATCGGGGTTACAGGTGGAAAGCTCCTGCTGCGTCGTCCGTTCGATGGGCCAGAAGAAGCGGTTAACCTCCAGGAGGGCACCCTACGGGTAGATGGGGTGTCACATGTCTCCAAAGTCAAGGGTGCTGTTAAACTGATTCAGCGAGCCGGACTCACTAGCCCGCAAACGACTCATATAGTCCTAGAGCTACGTTTCTTAGCCGGCGGTAGAGTAAAGCAGCTAGCCCCTGCCCCTGAGGGGATGAAGATCACTATCGATCCGGATGGAACAGGGCTCGATCTGGCACAGATATTTCTCGAGGGGTTCACACTGTTCAGTTTATCTCTTCATATATAGCCATGATTCTCATCATACTGCTCGTGCTGGCGTCTACAGCAGTGGCACAGGGCGCTGAGACTGCCATGATATTGGATGCCAAGTGGGCCCACTTCCGGGATGACCCCCATTACAATCCTTGGGTCGACCACGTGTGGAGAAACATTTACGACCGCTTTCACCCACGTAAAGAGATCGAGTCTGTCTGCCACTTCTATGGGGTGGAGAGGGTAGGCCGTGGTTGTCTGCTGGAGACCCCTGCGCAGCACCAGATTCTCTGCGTAACATGTGAACATGCCAGAGGCTGTCGTGGTTCACATGATAATCACTTTAACCTCCTCCCAGGTGAGCATTGTCAAGGTAGATGGAAGCCCCTATGGGTGGTCCCATCATGCCGATGCGACTCTGGCAGAGACTACGTGTTTGTCTGAGCCTACACAGAATAGAGAGAGGCTGGCCGGTATCCTGAGGGTGTTCTCTCGGACAGTGGGGTCCGCATGGGAGTTTTATTTCCACTTCAGCAACTCCCATCTCGACCACGAACATCACACAAGACACTAGGGCCGGCGTAATATGACCAGGTTAGATAAAGACCCACCGCAGCACTCCCCGGTGTGGGGTTAAAACACCACAGACACCAACGCACCAGCCGGCTGGAATATCAACAGGGTGGGGTAGAAGATAGGTGGGGTAGAAAATAGGTAGGATAGGTACAAAAATGTCCCACAGATAGAAAAACCTCAGGATACCGGTCAGAATAGAGAGGCCGGTATCCTGAGGAGGTTCTCCCGGACATGTGGGGCCCGCACGGGAGTTTTATACACATGTCTCAAATCACACACACACACTTTTGTAACGGCAGGAATCTCAAAAATTTGTTTTACTAACAACACCCGTCGGGGGGCATGTGATCAGTACTGATCTTCTTGTTTTGTTTGAAGTCAAGCTTCATTGATCATTTTAAAGTCGAGCTTCATGGTTGCATTGCAACCACATTTCTGGTTGTAATCCCGAAAGTAGGTGACACAATGCATGCCACCTAAATTAGTATAGCTACACCTGGTGCGTAAAGTTGTCAACCACAGCGTCACTCATAGAGGGTAATGATTCCATAGTGAAGCGATTTCCTAGATCTATCACTCGAAAATTAAAGATGTCTTTAAATATTTTGTAGAATTTAACCAAGCTCTAACAAAACACGCAAATTGTAGCTAATTCAAAAGCATTTCACTGTGTCAGCCTGCGCATAGACCGCGGATGTGTGGCTCAGCTTGCGCATGTGTCAGTCTGACAACTAGGCTACATGCCTATTAGGGGCAAGTTTATTGTAAATTATGTGTTGAATTTAGCTAGTTAGATATATTAGCATATTTCAAAGAGTATTCGTGATGGTAAAGTATCAATTCTCTTGAAAAAACAAATCCTAGGTTTCATTTACTGTGTATGCATTAATGTTTTCCTTGCAGCGGAAGAGGCACAGTCCTTCAGATGACTCTGAACAATATTTGAAGCGTGTCAGTGTTGTGTTAACACGCTTGACATCCCATGATGTGAGTATATTTGCATAAAAACATACAGTATAGCTCATATATAATGTATTATATTCAACACAAAAACAGAAACTGGTTAGTAATATATTGGTGAATATTTTAAAGTTAATTTGATTGGAAGCAATTGCTACCTTCTGCAGCAGTGGCTTCCAATCAAATTAATTTCGAAATATTCAACAGTAAATTGTATTTTGTTTTGAAAATATGTTTTATGTTATTTCTGAGCTGTACTGTATTATTATCAAATTAGCTGGTTCAGCGCTACAGGCTTGATAGAACAACCTTTTAATTTTATAAAAGTATTGTGTGGAATATTTTGAAACTAATTGCTCTGGAAGCCTTCCAGTAAAAAATAGTTTTCAAGCTACTCTTGTATCGCCATGAAATGTAAATACTCCAATTTTGTCTGGGAATGGATTAAAATCCATCTTCCTATAGCTACAAACAAATAAGACAAACCTCTCAGAACATGTGTTTTTTGGTTTTGCAGAATTATCAACTGCTATATCGAGTACTGCTTAAATCCAGACAGTAATATAGTTCTCTCGTATTACATACAGTGACCAAACGCGGGGGCGGGGGTGGGGGTGGGGGTGTTGTTGAGTATGGGCGTGTTAGAGATCTGTATCTTATGTCAGGTGTATGCTGCGTGAAGCTTATCAGTATTAAGTCTGCGTGACCTACTTTTCTGCTGCACTGTTACTGTACAGGTGAAATCATGTTCTCACCTGATGTGTCAACATCCCATGACAGTCGAGACATTAGAATCAGTGGGAGGGTGGGGGGTACCTTATAGGATATAGATGTTTGAACTATAATGAATGAACAATCAAGAAAGCAACATATTTCCCTGCGTAGTTTAAGGATTTAATGGTCAAGCCGGCTAAAAGTAGCCTCTGTAGTTGTCTTGCCTCTGTAGTTGTCTTGCCTCTGTAGTTGTCTTGCCTCTGTAGTTGTCTTGCCTCTGTAGTTGTCTTGCCTCTGTAGTTGTCTTGCCTCTGTAGTTGTCTTGCATCTGTAGTTGTCTTGCCTCTGTAGTTGTCTTGCCTCTGTAGTTGTCTTGCCTCTGTAGTTGTCTTGCCTCTGTAGTTGTCTTGCCTCTGTAGTTGTCTTGGGAAATGTCCATTTGCAGTGTTGAAAGAAGACTATTTTTGAAAATCCACCACTAGATTAGAGGAATCCAGTTTAACGATCAATCATACAATGTCATAATCAACTATGTCACATGTAGGCTTATTTCATAATCAATTATGTCATGAATGACGTAATTAAGTCAGGCATAAATGCTTAATAATCCGTCAAGCTGTACGAATTGTATGTGTTTACTATTTAATAAACATTCTGTTGAGCTCGGAGGAGGTGCTGGGTAAAACCTTGTACTTACTAACTAGATGTCTCTGCAGAGGTGGTGGGTAAAACCTTGTACTTACTAACTACGCGCCTCTCTGCAGAGGTCCTGGGTAAAACCTTGTACTTACTAACTAGACTCCTCTCTGCAGAGGTCCTGGGTAAAACCTTGTACTTACTAACTACGCGCCTCTCTGCAGAGGTCCTGGGTAAAACCTTGTACTTACTAACTAGACTCCTCTCTGCAGAGGTCCTGGGTAAAACCTTGTACTTACTAACTACGCGCCTCTCTGCAGAGGTCCTGGGTAAAACCTTGTACTTACTAACTAGACTCCTCTCTGCAGAGGTCCTGGGTAAAACCTTGTACTTACTAACTACGCGCCTCTCTGCAGAGGTCCTGGGTAAAACCTTGTACTTACTAACTAGACTCCTCTCTGCAGAGGTCCTGGGTAAAACCTTGTACTTACTAACTACGCGCCTCTCTGCAGAGGTCCTGGGTAAAACCTTGTACTTACTAACTAGACTCCTCTCTGCAGAGGTCCTGGGTAAAACCTTGTACTTACTAACTACGCGCCTCTCTGCAGAGGTCCTGGGTAAAACCTTGTACTTACTAACTAGACTCCTCTCTGCAGAGGTCCTGGGTAAAACCTTGTACTTACTAACTACGCGCCTCTCTGCAGAGGTCCTGGGTAAAACCTTGTACTTACTAACTACGCGCCTCTCTGCAGAGGTCCTGGGTAAAACCTTGTACTTACTAACTACGCGCCTCTCTGCAGAGGTCCTGGGTAAAACCTTGTACTTACTAACTAGACTCCTCTGCGGAGGTGCTGGGTAAAACCTTGTACTTACTAACTAGACTCCTCTCTGCGGAGGTCCTGGGTAAAACCTTGTACTTACTAACTAGACTCCTCTCTGCGGAGGTCCTGGGTAAAACCTTGTACTTACTAACTACGCGCCTCTGCGGAGGTGCTGGGTAAAACCTTGTACTTACTAACTAGACTCCTCTCTGCGGAGGTCCTTGGTAAAACCTTGTACTTACTAACTAGACTCCTCTCTGCAGAGGTCCTGGGTAAGACTGTGTACTTACTAACTAGACTCCTCTCTGCAGAGGTGCTGGGTAAGACCTTGTACTTACTAACTAGACTCCTCTCTGCAGAGGTGCTGGGTAAGACCTTGTACTTACTAACTAGACTCTTCTCTGCGGAGGTGCTGGGTAAAACCTTGTACTTACTAACTAGACTCCTCTCTGCAGAGGTCCTGGGTAAAACCTTGTACTTACTAACTAGACTCCTCTCTGCGGAGATCCTGGGTAAAACCTTGTACTTACTAACTAGACTCCTCTCTGCGGAGGTTAGGGGTAAAACCTTGTACTTACTAACTACGCGCCTCTCTGCAGAGGTGCTGGGTAAAACCTTGTACTTACTAACTAGACTCCTCTCTGCGGAGGTCTTGGGTAAAACCTTGTACTTACTAACTAGACTCCTCTCTGCAGAGGTGCTGGGTAAGACCGTGTACGTACTAACTAGACTCCTCTCTGCAGAGGTCCTGGGTAAGACTGTGTACTTACTAACTAGACTCCTCTCTGCAGAGGTGCTGGGTAAGACCTTGTACTTACTAACTAGACTCCTCAAAGGAGGTGCTGGGTAAGACTTTGAACTTACCAACTAGACTCCACTCGGAGGAGGTGCTGGATTTGTACTTACTAACTAAACTCCACTCGCAGGAGGTGCTGGGTAAGACTGTACTTACTATCTAGACTCCTCTCGGAGGAGGTGCTGGATAAGACCTTGTACTTACTAACTAGACTCCTCTTGGAGGTGCTGGGTAAAACCTTGTACTTAGTAACTAGACTCCTCTTGGAGGAGGTGCTGGGTAAGACCTTGCACTTAGTAACTAGGCGTCACTCGGAGGATGTGCTGGGTAAGACTGTACTTACTAACTAGACTCCTCGGAGGAGGTGCTGGGTGAGACTGTGCTTACTAACTAGACTCCTCGGAGGAGGTGCTGGGTGAGACTGTGCTTACTAACTAGACTCCTCTCGGAGGAGATGCTGTGTAAGACCTTGTACTTACTAACTAGACTCCACTCGGAGGTGTTGGGTAAGACCTTGTACTTACTAACTAGACTCCACTCGGAGGAGGTGCTGGGTAAGACCTTGTACTTACTAACTAGACTCCTTGGAGGAGGTGCTGGGTTAGACTGTGTACTTCTTCTTATCGTTCGCTGATCATACCGCCAGTCCTAAAGTGACTATCGACATGATCATAAGCGTTAAGTGCGTGGATCCATGGTTTATTGGAGTGCGCCATGCGGCCTGGAACCTCCGTCTTCAGCACTTGAGGTTTCTGTCAGGGTTACCTCACCCTTACCTCCTTTAGTCGCCTCTTATGACGCGCAGAGGATACGGAAGGTGTATTCTAAGCCCCACCTACAGGGAAGACTGTGTACTTATTAACTTGGCTCCACTCGGAGGTGCTGGGTAAAAGCTTGTACTTATTAACTAGACTCCTAGAAGGAGATGCTGTGTAAGACCATGTACTTAGTAACTAGACTCCACTCGGAGGAGGTGCTGGGTAAGACCGTGTACTTAGTAATTAGGCTCCACTCGAAGGAGGTGCTGGGTAAGACTTTGTACTTACTAACTAGACTCCTCAGAGGAGGTGCTGGGTAAGACTTTGTACTTACTAACTAGACTCCTCTCGGAGGAGGTGCTGGGTAAGACCTTGTACTTACTAATTAGACTCCTTGGAGGATGTGCTGGGTAAGACCTTGTTCTTACTAACTAGGCTCCACTCGGAGGAGGTGCAGGGTGAGACTGTGTACTTACTAACTAGGCTCCAGTCAGAGGAGGTGCTAGCTAAAACCTTATACTTACTAACTAGACACATCTCGGAGTAGGTGCTGGGTAAGACCTTGCACTTAGTAACTAGACTGCTCTCGGAGGAGGAGGTACTGAGGTGCCTTTATGCTCTATTTTGTTAATTCATTTAGTGATCCTGTAATATAGAATATGTGTCCTTTTAATCTGCAACTTTACTCTCGAGACAGCTTCGATATGATTGTATGGTCCAAATTTGGTGATTCCACCTTGCATTCCTGAGCTATGGTCAAAAATATGTATTTCTGTATGAAACTTCAGCTCTCTCGCCAGCCTCAATATAATGGATGAATCCAGTTTATCGATAAATCATGACGTTATAATCAACAGAATCACATGTAGGCTGATGTCATAATCAATTACATCATGAATGATAGTGAATCGAACCCACAACTGACGAGAGCGCCTAGAATCATAGTCCACAAATGCTTAGTAAGTACAAGAGGATACTCAAGTCATGAATGATGTGATTTAGGCTGTCAGGGACACTTAATAGTCAGTCAAGTTGTACATATTGCATGTTTTTACTATTTAATAAACAATCTGTTGAATATTTTGAAACTAATTTGACTGGAGGCAGCAACAGCACCCAGTCGAATTAGTTTCCACTTTCCAGTCAGATTAGTTTCACAATATTCAACCGGTTGCCTGTATAATCTTCTGGATATTGTGATTCAGAGCCTGCACCCAACACAGGCAATAAATGGGTGGAGCTTAGCTTCAGTTGGGTGGGGCATAGCTAAAACTGGATTGTATGTGCCAAATTTGGTCATTCTACCTTCTTGTGTTCAGGAGATATGCTCCGGACAGACAGACAGACACAGATAGACAGTGACGGACAGACAGACACAGACAGACTGCACTGACCTCAATACTGTCACTGACCTTCAGTATGAACACTCATTATGATCTATATGTCCTTATTTGTTCTGTTTGCATTATATATGTAACCCGCAGTTTGATATGTATGGAGTAGCTGACCTTGATCGTTATCAACATCAAAGAACAAAATCTGTCTCTGTTTCAATCAAACGCTTATCTATAGGAGATGTAAGTACATTTCTACCTTTTTATTAGTTCCCTATTTACCGGGGTGGGGGTTACTATAGGTTTGCACTCTGTCTGTCTGTCTCTCCATCCGTCTGTCGCAGTTGGTATCCTGCACCTTTTTTCGCAGTCCTTCAAGGTATTCAACTGAGAATTGCTACATTGCTTTGTTATGAGAAGTTACAGACCAAGTTAGAGTTTTAGGCATATGCAACAATTTTTAATGGCGTTGTGACCCCTTCGACTTAAGAAATAGGAAAAATATCAGCTTTCCGTACTTTTTTTCACACTCCTTCAAGATATATAAGCGAAACTCGGTACATCGCTTTAGTATAAGGAAGTTTGAGTTTCAGACATTTTCGTCAATTTTTCATGAAATACGAACAATATTAGTTTTCCGCACTTTTTTCGCAGTCTTTCAAGATATCCTACTGAGAATTACTACATTTGTTTTTTATGAGCAGCTACAGACCAAGTTCGAGTTTCGGGCGTATGCGTCAATTTTTTATGGAGTTATGTCCCCTTTTGACTTATGAAATACAAACATATCAGCTTTCAAGGCTTTCGTTCTCCTTCACCATATATAACTGAAACTTGGTTTATTGCTTTGTTATGAGAAGTTACAGATCAAGTTCAAGTTTCAGCTGCTTCTGTCAATTTTTAATGGAGTCTTTGACTCAATCTCTAAAGATTTATATCACCAGGTAGGGGGACATGTATTGCAAAGTAATACTTACAGAATGCTTGTTCTCATCAAACTTTGCAAGGGCTGTCCAGCTATGTGGCCAGGCATCTTATTGTCAAAATTTGGATTAGGAAGATGCTCAATTAATTATTCCTGCACAATAGAGCTTGGCATAATGTAGTATTCTGTTTCTATTTAGGTTTATCAAGTCAGTTTCAAATATACTTGAAGAAGTGAACAATAAATTATGGTATAGGCACCTAGAAAATGTTATAAGCAAAGGAATTGGGATGCCTGAAGGTTCAATGAAGGTTTATTAGGTGTTAGCCAATAGTGTTTATTCTGTAGCATACATGATTTGGTATTATTCAATAAGGAGCACCTATAAAACAGCAGCAGAGTTTGAACATTCTTTGGACTTAGTAGAGATAACAATGATATGTGCCAATTGACATTTTGTATAGAAACTTTCTCAGTGACTATATGGCATGCCTAGCTCGCGTTTGCAAAGTAGAGAGTTTATGGTATACAAATGTATCACAATTGTTGTGTTTAAAAATTCATTAGCTTATTGGACATGGGCTGGGGAATAATATATTGAAATAGGCAATGATTTGAAATTCAATCTAGCCACCATAGTCAAATCACATGAAAGTCATCAGCCATTTCCAGTGGTTGTCATCGCTCATGGGAGTCTGTTAGAGCTTGTAGCATCAGGATGGGATATTACAGATTAACTAATTAACTAAGTCTGATCATCAACAAAGCCCAGGGCTTAGAACTCCCATCCATTTATAACTGTCCTGATCACACAAGATCTCACAGACTATCATGGTCAAGGAGGACCACTGGACACCAGAGTGGATGATTAAATTTGTTTGATCTGAATTAAAAATACAATGTGAGTAATCATTTAGCTCAGTAGTTTAGAGATGGACATTCACACCAGAATGCTTGAACAATACAGTTTTAAGTTGTATACTTTTAGCGGATTAATTTGTGTACCCTAACTTAATGAAGCAAATTAATCTTAACATCAGATGATTTCATTCTGTATAAATTGTTATAATTTTTTGGGTGCGATGTTGAATTATGGAATCGTGTCTCTAATTCAATTTCACAACTTAAACAATGATATTAATTTAAATGTAATAAAATCATCATATGTTAAGATTTATTTCATTTCATTACATCTAGCCATACAACTTAGCCTCTAAAAGCATACAATTTTGACAATTTTAATTTCAAGAATTTATCTTTGAATTTGCACTTAATTTTTGTTTTATATAAAAAATATGAATTTCTATTCATAGATGAATTTAATAGCACTTTCAGTCAAATTAATTTCACACAGTTAAGCTATAAAATATTTTAAAGCTAATTTAACTAGAATCTCTTTCTCCCTTGTGCCAAAACATCTTCCAGTAAAATTATTCTCAAAATATACATCATAACCTTTCTTACAACATACAGAATTTTCTTTATTGCATTTTGTATTGTGGTTTGAAATTGGTCAATCTAATTTATTACCTTTCAGCTTGAGTTATACAGCGTATCCGTCCATAAGGATAATCAGCATCAAAATGCCTCAGAGCCTCACTCAACATTGTCACAAGAGAATATCGACACATCAGATAAGGCCAACCTGCGTATAAAGACTAATGATGGTTCAGTAAATGAATTATCATCAAATTCCGTGAGTACCGTAGTTAGAGTCCTAATGGAACAACCTCCTGATCTGATATGGCCAACAAGTCCGATTATTAACCCCTTCACTGACAAATCTCTAAAAAAGTATTTTCTTTACGATATAATTCCTATTCTGTTGAATGTTTCGAAATTAATTTGACTCGAAGGCAGCAATTTCAACGTATTGAACAGTTTTCCTGTATGGTGGCCTAGAGAATAAGATATGGGTAATTAAGGGTTAACAGAATAAGCAAAGCATACTAGTGTTTATTTAGAGCAGTGGATTGCAATAGGTTTAACACTTTCATGGTGAAGCCGGCCAATACCGGCCTCTAGTGGTCATTAGAAATGTCCATTTGCAGGCCAAGAGAAGACTATATTTGAAAATTATCCACTGGATTGACTGGCTTGGTTACCGAGTGAGCCAATCCAGTTATAATTTTTCAAAAATAGTCTTCTCTTGGCCTACAAATCAACTGTCATTAAGCAGATATTTTGATTTTCTGGACCAAATTTACCCATTACCTTTTTTGAAAATTTACCACTGGAATGACTGGCTCGATGGCCGAGCCAGTCATTCCAGTGGTAAACTTTTAAAATTAATCTCTTCGTCTGCAAATGGACATTTTATATGAGATAAGTGAAATTTTCTTGACCAAATACGAGGGTTAAATAGTTAAAGAGTTAAAGACAGTGGCGCAGTTTAGTACTATCATTTAAAAAAATTATGAGGAAATAAAGATAGTCTTTGTAGCCATCCCGAACTGTCTAACCCTTTAACAGTCAAGATTTATCAACAAAATTGAGATCTTTGTTTGGAATCAGTATGATAACATTTGAAATCAAATGTTCAAAGGACCTTGGTAAAAGATATTGTTTTTCAACATTGAGCTCTAAGCTTAAATTTCCTGGTGGATTAAGACTATCGGAACATAACTCTTATACATGGTTGTCTATCAGCTTGATGACCGTATGCTCCGAAGGTCAAAGCTCAAGATCACACAGCTTTGATATTTATCAGGAATAAGGAATTTAAGCGGGATATTTAATTCCATCGAATTCTTGTCTCGTGATAGTATGATTTAGATTTCATTGATTCATTGGACTAGGTTTCAGAAAGAAGCTGAACTGCAAATTGTTTATCAAATGTTGCAGCAAACTGGAAAATCATTTTCTGGATTATAACTGATGATAGGGTTTGTTGTGGTGCTTGCAAATCATATAGATGCAATAGACAAAGTATGGAGACTTATTCATATTGAAATCGACAATCATCCAAAAATTAATATGTCTCAGCCCTCAATATCAATCCTGTAAAAAGTATGTCCTGTATGTTATAACTCCACAATGGTGAACAGATCAGATTCATCTTGCAGCTTTCCATGACTGATCACCAGGTGTATGTGTGCGTATCAGGTCGGGCTGCACAGTTTCACTTACAGCCATATTGGTTTCCATGACTTCATATCGGTTTTAGCTGAATATCAGTTTTATGGTTGACTGCTATTAGGTTTATTTATGTCAAGCAAAGGTTAAAATCCATTCTCTAATGTTCAGATTTACTGCGTGGATGTTGTCAAGGAATCTAGAATTAAGGAGGGCTTTTCTGAGCAAGCAGCCATGTTTATGGCCAAAGCCAGGAGGGGGTCAACCTCCAGAGCATATAATTATAAAATCAACAGATTTGGTGAATGGTGCTAAAAAAGATGTATAAATCCAATGGATGCATCTTTTCACTTCAAGAGTATACTTACCTCCCTAATACTTTTGATATTGCTAAATATTGGCTTTCACTCAATAAACACTCAGATTTAAAACAGTTAGGTGCCCCTACTGGGCAGGGAGTCAGAGCGTAGTCTGGCGGATGCCAGCCCCACCACCGCGCATGCGCAGACTAGCACTTCCTCTTTGCTAGATTATTGGCAAAGAGATCACACATGTTTTTTTGTTCAATAGCTTTTTCGCTCTCTTAAACTGTTTAAGTGGTGTTTGTTTGGAGTGTTAGTCACTTTTTTGGATGGCGGATAGGAATACGTCGCCACAGGAGGACGGAGGACCTTTAAATCAGGTGACTTCTAGTAAAATTAGCGAGTTTTCTTCCCGGTGTATTGTGTTTCCGGGACTCGCGTTTACCGTGATGAGCGCCTTGGTTGGTTGGGTTATATCAACTCGGTGCTACCTAGGACTAATTTCTCTTTCTGTTTATGTCCACAGGTCTGTATGACGCTAGGTGGTGACGTCACAGTGCCAGAGAATTAGTATTCTCTCCACCATGGTTCCATTTCCTACTAACACTGTTAGGTTATCTAACCAAATGAAAAATTATGTCCAGTGAGTTGGAGGCCTGGTATAAAGGTCTTCTCACTTTGCCCTCTTGATCCAATTCCTTCCCCATGAGGTGGAGAGAGTTAAGAGGCGTGCAGATGGTGGAGTTTCCGGTTCGTCACGTTGGATGGTTTGTCTATACAAAGTGTCAGGTATCTAGTTATTGATAATGTGGTGATGTTAATTATTGTAAACAATCAAAGGGAGATAATTAACATTTTTGCCAGAAAAGAGTTATCTATATGTATCTGATGGTTGTGTAGTCAACTTATCCATTCAGCATACAATTCGTCTTTGCACTTGGATGTTTTGTTGGGATCGAATTTTTCCTGTCACGGGATTAATGACGTCATAATCAGCTGGCTATGTATTTATTAGCAATTCAAGCGCTATGCTGGTTTTTGATGTATATTGATCTTTATGATCGTTTTCCTTCTCCTTGAGTTGGATTGAGTTTCTAAGCTTAACTAGTTGCTCATACTCCTTGTCCTTTGCCCTGTTTCAGGGACCGGGTTGCGCGTCCTGTGGACGTTTTATGCATGTGAAGTTCTGGCCGCATCTGTGTTATCGATGTAGCCCTTGTGGTCCATTGATTAATTGTGACATATGTAAGCACTGGGGGGGCGAGTTAATGTCCGAATTCTTGTGCTGCTTACAGGCGACGGACAAGGTGGTAGAGGAGGAGAAGAAGAAGAAGCGGAAACGAGAGGTTGTAAGTAGGAAGGGTAAGGGGAAGGTCTCGTCCGCGGTGGATATGGAGACCTTCCGGACCGAGATGTTGGGAGAGATGAAGAGGACAATAAAAGATTTGGTTCCAGGGTTGCTTCGTGGCATGCTTCCTGGACCAGATCCTTTATTGTCCTCATCATCGGCTTCGGAGCAGGTAATCCCCGCCTCTGGATCGATTTTCCTTAGTCCGCTTCCGTTGTCCGACGATTCAGAGGTGGCCCCATTAGAGGGGGCGTTCCACGGCCCTGGCAGCAGGCTTATTGCCGCGCCGATAGGGGACCGTGGACGGTTGTCGCTGGAACCCGCTGGCTGCTTATCAGTCCAGGGGTATCCGCACGCCGCGGTGGCCAGTACCTCCTATGGCACCGTTCCTGGTCAGCCCGGGTTAGCTCTCTTTGCTGACCCGGGGTCTAATCTTTCTGACCAGGGTGATGAGGATTACCTGCTAGGGTCGCCGTCTGACGACGTGGACATGGATGAAGACGTTTGTGCACCCCTCGCGGGGAATACAGGCGCTTTTTTCCACGGTATTACTCACCCTGGAGTAAGGTCCGCGGTTCAGGTGGTGGCCCAGGGCGCTGCTGATGGCCAGCGGTACCGCATACCTCGGCTTGCCGAGAGTGTAGCTGGTGCTGGCCGGGCCCGTGGTAGGGCTATATATACCCCGCGCTCTACCGCGGTGCCTGCTCCTGGTCAAACCAGTGATATTCTCATGCCGGTGCTGTCAGGCCCGCATGTTTTCCCTGGCTTGCCAGGTGTATCAGCGTACCCGCCGTCAAGCTCTACTGCTTGCGCTCAGGAGGAAGACGAAGGACCCCGTCTTGTAGAGCGCTCGCAGTTAGCCACGGAGGAGGATTGGTATGACGCTTGCCAGTGGTTGGTGAGCGTTAGGCCTGATCTGCCCGTGGAGCAGTCGGCTAGCCACCGTGTTTACACGCCGTGGTTAGCTGGGAAACCAACTGCTAACGCTATGCCTTCTCTGCCGCTGGCGGAGCATGTCGTTGACATGTTCAAGGCGGCGGAGGCGTCCATTAACACGAGTGGACGTCTCGCGAAGGCCCCTCGCGAGGTGGCCAGGCGTTGTCGCATCGTGCCCCTGGACTACCAGCGGTACGGTGTGGTACCCAAGCCCAGCGTGGATGACCGCGCGGCTTTGGGTGAGGATACGCGGCCAGGCTCCCGTTCGTTCGGCGTTGCGTTCGGCGAATACCGCATTGCGTGATGCGGAGGAGAGTGGGAGGGCTTCGATTGCCGCTCTGTCCCACGTCTCCCAGCTGTTACAGGGGGTAGTAACGGCATCCGCATCGCGCCAGCCAGGCCCGCTCGCGGTCCAGCGAACCATCCAGGATGGTATTAACCTGGCGCTGGACTGTATGACGCGGGCGGTGACCAGGAGTGTCAGGGCAAGACGCACATTTGCCCTGGACAATCTGTGCCCGTCTCAGGACCTGTATAATAGGCTACTCCGTACGCCTATGACGGGTCCTGGTCTTTTTGGAGGTGAGGGATGTCGCCACCTCCAGGAGACGGTCACCCTGGTGAATAACCAGAGGGCGCTGCGCGAACAGTTTGAGGTGCTGCGTCGTGCTAACGTTCGCGCCGCGGCCCCTGCGTATCGTCCCCTGCAGGCTCGAGGTGGTGCTGGCCAAGTCAGAGGCCAGCCGCCGTCGCAGCGCCGGCCTCGGCCGCGTGCGATTCGGCCAGCAGTGAGGGGGGCGCAGGCTCCTCAGCCGCCGTCAGCCAGGCAGCCGCCCGTGCACCGAGGTGCGCGCGGGGCAGGGCGGGTCGCGCGAGGATCTGGGCGTGGTTATCGTTCCTGACAGGGCGCTTACCGCGGTAAGGACCACGCCGGTGTGTATGGCGACGGAGACAGTGCCGCTCTTGCATGCCTTGTGTCCACCGCGGTCCCTAGGTGGACCGGTGGGAGGCCGGCTAGCCGACCACATGCAAGAGTGGGAACGGTTAACTCAGGACCGTTTAGTCTTGCGATGGCTTTCCGTGGGGTATCATCCAGAGTGGATGACAGGCCCGCCGTCGCGACTGTCTCTGGTGCCAGTCTGGACTCCCATTCCGAGAGATCCAGATCAAAGGTTGTGTATCGAGGAGGAGATAAATTCCCTCGTACAAAAAGGAGCTATTCAGCCGGCACAAAGGTGTCCGGGCTTCTATTCAACCCTGTTCTTGGTAACAAAACGCACCGGTGGGTGGAGACCGATTCTCAACCTCAAGCCATTGAACAAGTTCATCGAGACGCCCAGTTTCAAGATGGAAACGGTGCGCTCGGTGTTGGCGGGGTTGGAGAGGGGGATGTGGACGGCGTCGATAGATTTGAAGGACGCTTATTTCCACATCCCCATCCACAGGAGTTTCTGTCGCTTCCTGAGATTTGCATTCCAGGGCAGACAGTGGGAATTCAGGGTGTTGCCCTTCGGAATTTCCACGGCTCCTCGGGTTTTCACCCGTGTGGTTCTTGCGATCACAGCATACCTCCGCAGGAGAAGCATAGCAGTCCACACGTACATAGACGACTGGCTGTTGAAAGCGCACACCCGGGAAAATTTGTCCGCCAATCTGGAGATTGTTTTGAAAATTCTCACAGACTTGGGCTGGATGATCAATTTCCCAAAATCAGAGCTGACTCCATCCCAGAAGTTTGTTTACCTGGGGATGTTCTTCGATCTGGAGACAGGATATGTTTATCCTACTCAGGAGAGAGTTCAAATACTCATCTCGTTGATTCAGTCAGTGTGCGACAGTCGTCATGTCCTGGCACGGGTTTACTTGAGAATGCTGGGGTTGATGGTTTCGTTGGAACCAGTCATTCCTCAGGCCGCCTTACGCAGGCGGCCGATCCAGTTGTTTCTCATGACACAATGGACCCAGAGTACAGGTTCGCTGGACTCGAATGTGTCAGTGTTGGCGCCTCTGATTCACCACCTGCAATGGTGGTTGAATACAGAGAATCTCTTACCGGGGGTTTTGCTAACCCCTCCCCACCCTCAGGTGACTGTGTATACAGATGCATCGATGGAGGGCTGGGGAGCTTGCCTGGAAGAATCCACGATATCAGGGCTTTGGAATCTGGAACAGTCACAGGAACATATAAATCTACTGGAGCTAAGAGCAGTAGTCCTGGGCCTGGAACATTTCTTACAGAAAGTTCAGGCCAAGATTGTTCTTATTCGTTCAGACAACTCAACAGTTGTGACTTACATAAACCGCCAGGGCGGAACGAAGTCGCCCAGTCTCTGTATGATGACATGGAAACTGCTTTGTTGGTGTCTGGATCACCAGATTACCTTGAAAGCAGTTCATATTCCGGGAAGGTTAAACCTGCTAGCAGACTCATTGAGCCGAAGGATGAGTGTTTTACCCACGGAATGGCAACTAAATCAATGTGTGGCGGATCGTCTGTTCGACCATTGGGGGAAACCCAACATCGATTTGTTCGCAACGAAGAAGAATGCGAAGATGACGACGTACGTCTCTCCGATTCCGGATCCAAGCGCTTTCGCAACAGATGCGTTAGCTATCAGCTGGGGGAGAATGTATGCATACGCATTCCCTCCAGCAATCCTGATTCCAAAAATTCTTCAGAAAATCAGACAAGAGGAATGCCAAGTGCTTCTGATCGCCCCGGATTGGCCAAGCCGATCATGGTATACGGATCTGCTGGACCTTCTGGTCTGCAATCCGGTTCCTCTGCCTCTGATGGACGATATTATCTTCCAGGGCAAGGCCCTTCACAACAATCCGTCAATGTTCAGATTGACTGCGTGGATGTTGTCAAGGAATCTAGAATTAAGGAGGGCTTTTCTGAGCAAGCAGCCATGTTTATGGCCAAAGCCAGGAGGGGGTCAACCTCCAGAGCATATAATTATAAAATCAACAGATTTGCAGAATGGTGCTCAAAAAGATGTATTGATCCAATGGATTCATCTATTCAAGTAGTAGCTGATTTCCTCTGTCACCTCTATGATGCCTATAGCCTCAAGCCTAACTCTATTGCTGGTTATAAGTCAGCATTAATGTCTGTTATTCCTTGCTTGGCTAAGAGGGGAAGTGATGAAGTAAATACATTGAATGTATTAATTAAAGGCATGGGCAATCTAAGACCAAGGAATCCTCCTGTGATTCCGTCTTGGAGTTTATCGCTAGTGCTTCAAGTACTAGGTGATAAGCCTTTTGAACCACTTAGTTCCATTTCTATGAAACTATTAACACTGAAGACTGTGTTTTTAATTGCTGCGGCCTCGGCTAGGCGTAGGAGTGAGATTCATGCCTTATCAGCCGAGGATGACCGTTTTGTGGTTTCAGGGGAAGGCCTTAAGCTGCTACCTAGGATTAATTTCTTGGCTAAAAATCAGTCGTTGAAATATCCAGGTCAACCTATTATTTTGCCTGCTTTAACTAGATATGATCCTAATTCTAAAGCATGGTGTCCCGTCCGGGCGCTGCGCCGGTACAAACAACGTACGGCGGCATGGCGCACCGACCAGTCAGCGTTATGGTTGTCATATATTGAACCCCATGGGAGGGCTTCTAAGGACACCATTTCCAGGTGGATTGTGGAATGCATTCAGTTTTGCCATAAATCCGCCACCGGGAAGCAGGTTAACGTGGCCAAGGCTCACAGTGTCCGCGGCGTAGTGACTTCCACGGCCCTATTTAATGGGGTCCCTGTGGATGATATTATGTCGGTGGCTCAGTGGCACTGTGAGTCAAGTTTTACAGACCATTATCTCCGTGACACCTCTAATCCTCTCGCCTTGTCGGTTTTGAAAAAATAAATCGGTTTATATTTTTTGAGGTGATTTCCTCATTACTTATATATATCACAATTAATTTATGGAAACACCCACTTTTTTGGGCCTGCATCAGTCTTTACCGATGGGAAGATGATGTCAGCAGCCATTTTCAACAAGGTCAGTCTTGTTCATGTGTTGTCCGTTGTTGATTGTATTGTCACGATTACCCGTTATTAATATGGTGATGGTTTGTGTATTTGTGTGGTTCATTGTTGAGAGTTACGAAAATGGAGCTTTTTCGTCTCTGTCCTGTAGTACATGGCACTTGTACGTAGAGAGCGTATAGGACATTGAGGTCAGTCGACTCTTCCTCCCAGGAAGGAGGGGGGGGAGCGCATATGACATTCGGTCATCTCTCATACATCGGTCGTGTTATCCGATGGTTAGTCAAATCCTGACTGTTTTTTCTTACAGTTTCAGAAGTTTAAGTGCCTTAAACGCAGAAAAGCGTATAGGGATGAGCTGGTCTTTTGACCTCGCCTCCCTCCCGCCAGATTCACTTTCGAATTCTGGCAATATCAAAAGTATTAGGGAGGTAAGTATACTCTTGAAGTGAAATAAACGAAATCTAGGATTTCTTTTTTCACGAGAGAGTTGATACTTACCTCCCTAGATACGGACCCGGCCTCTCCACCCCACAGAGGCTCGGTCTTCAGGCTCTTAATAGTTGCATGTGTGTCAGCCAATAATCTAGTCAGAGGAAGTGCTAGTCTGCGCATGCGCGGTGGTGGGGCTGGCATCCGCCAGACTACGCTCTGACTCCCTGCCCAGTAGGGGCACCTAACTGTTTTAAATCTGAGTGTTTATT
Source organism: Chaetoderma sp. LZ-2023a (assembly GCA_034401795.1). NCBI lineage: Eukaryota > Metazoa > Mollusca > Caudofoveata > Chaetodermatida > Chaetodermatidae > Chaetoderma > Chaetoderma sp. LZ-2023a. Next base: position 13,728,894 of record CM067372.1, read on the forward strand.
GAGTGAAAGCCAATATTTAGCAATATCAAAAGTATTAGGGAGGTAAGTATCAACTCTCTCGTGAAAAAAGAAATCCTAGATTTCGTTTAGTTCAGGTAGTAGCCAATTTCCACTGTCACCTTTTTCATGCTTATAGCCTCAAGCCTAACTCTTGCTGGCTACAAGTCAGCTTTGATGTCAGTTATCCCTTGCTTGGCTAATAGGGGAAGTGATGAAGTATGTAATCTAAATACTTTAATCAAAGGCATGGGCAATCTAAGACCAAGGAATCCGCCAGTGATTCCATCTTGGAGTTTATGGTTAGTATGTATGATTACTGTATTCTGCGGCTGTAGTAGCAGAAACATCCTACAGCTGTAATCAGTCCTTCGCATTTGCCCACTGTGTCTTGTCCTCAGCCGAAATCCTTAGCTTCCTCAGGTCCATTCTTGACTTGAGGTCACCTCATAGCACGCTTAGCAGATTTATGCAATGACGTCCTCTCCTGGCTTTGTATTTGCTGGCTCCGAGTAGGCCGACTTCCAAGACTGTGCTGGTGTCTTTTCTGGCAACCTTAGCACATGGCCAAACATGAACCATCTTTGCTGGGCGACTTTTACAGACAGCGGTACGTATTACACATCTTGTATAGTGCATCGTAGGAAATTATGATGTCTGGCCATCGGTGTCCAGTGATGGTGCGTAGGTGTTTGCGGTGACAGGCATCGAGTTTGTCTAGAGCTGCCTTTGGAGCTGCCCAGCTGTTACAGTTATACAGCATCAAGGATACGCAGGTTGCATTGTATAAACGTAGCCTCTTTATCAAGGGCATCTTTGATCTACGAATCCATAGCTTCCAGAAAGACTGGAAAGCTATGTTCTCCATGACGCAGCATGCAGAAATGTCAGCAGTACTGCAAAGCAGTGAGCCCAGGATTTTACTTTTCCTCCATGGTTCGCCGCCACGAAGTGGGTCGTCATTTTCTATAGTTTCATGCTTTGTTGATAGTTATATGTGGGTGAACTCTGTTTTGGATTCATTTATAAAGAGATTCTCAATTTTTAGTTTGCTTGCAGCTATTGGGAGAAGTTTGTCACGGGGTTTCTTTTCCTCGTCTAATAAGTCCACATCATCGGCATATTCCATCTCTAGCGGCATGGCCAGTATTGACACTGGGTTTTTTTGTCTTGTGGAACTGTCCCACACACATTTCAATGTGACAGCAACGTAGCAGGTGAAAAGCCCCGAAGATAGACCATCTCCCTGTGGGAAGCCGTTTGATGTCTCAAACTCTACAGACTTCACTGACTTGACTCGTACTCTCAGCTTGGTGTCTGCAAGCCGTAGTCTCACTAGTCGTAGCTCATCAGCGTTATCGTTAGTACTTCAAGTATTAGCGGATAAACCCTTTGACCCACTAAGCTACATTTCCATGAAAATGGTGATGCTTAAAACAGTTTTTCTGATTGCTGCAACTTCAGCTAGATGAAGAAGTGAAATACATGCTTTGTCAGCAGAGCCAGACCGTTTTGTGGTGACAGCGGAAGGCCTTAGGCTTTTATCTAGAGTTAACTTTATGGCTAAAAACCAGTCTTTAAAATATCCTGGTCAGCCTATAGTTTTGCCCGCTTTGACTAGGTTTGATCCTAATTCAAAGGCTTGGTCTCCGGTCCGTGCATTAACACGTTAAACAATGTACACAAGAATGGCGGATGACCCTAGTGCTTTATGGCTATCTTACATTGAACCCCATTAGAGAGCTTCTAAAGATACCATTTCTAGGTGGATTGTGGAAAGCATCCAGCATTGCCACAAAGCCGCCACAGGAAAACAAGTTGACATGGCCAAGGCTCACAGTGTCCATGGCATAGTGACATCCACGGCGGAGTGCCGGTGGGTGACATTATGTCGGTAGCACAATGACACTGTGAGTCTAGTTTTACAGATCATTACCTCTGTGACACGTCAAATCCGCTTGCCTTATCGATTTTACATAAACGTTAAATCTGTATATATTTGTAAGTATTGTCCCCCTTTTCCGTACTGTGCCTATCATCGCCAGCAGTGATTAAAGGGAATCTCCTCAAAATAGGTTAGTCATATATTTGGTGGTGGTTATTTTTTGTCACGATTTTTATTACTTACTAAAATGGTGATGGTTTGTGGTTCTATCAGAGGGTAAGCGATATGAAGCTTTTGTCCGATGTCTTTTAGTATTTTAGCATAAGTACATAGAGAGCGTATAAGACATTGATGTCATCGCTCCCTCTTTAAAAGGGGGTGTGTGTGTGTGAGCGAATGTTAAACGGTCATTACTCTCAACATCGGTCGTGTTATCCGATGTTCTAGTCATTTCCTAATTTTGTTTACATAACAATTTCAGATGCTTTTTGTGCTCCAGAAGCAAAAGAGCTTGCTCTTCCAGGGATGAGCCGGTCTTCTGACCTTCGCCTCCCTCCCACTGAATTCTCTTATGAATTCTGGCTATATCATAGAGTATCAGGGTGGTAAGTATTCTCTTGATGTGAAATAAACGAAATCACGGATTACTTTTTTCTCGAGAAAGTTGATACTTACCACCCTGATACGATCCCGGCCTCTCCGCCCCTCAGATGCTCGGTCTATCGCCGTTTTATGTTGCAATTATGTCAGCCAATAATTTGGAATAGAATGAGACAGCCCTGCACATGCGCATGCGCGAGTTTGGGCCGCACATCCGCTGGACTGTCAGTTGAGTAACCTGCCCAGGCCCAGTGGGGATGGTTTCTTTTTAATTCTGAGTCTTATTGAAGCTAGGTCGATATTTGGGAAATATCATAGAATATCCGGGTGGTAAGTATCAACTCTCTCGTGAAAAAAGAAATCCGTGATTTCTTTTAGTGTCTTTCAAAACCTCTGCTCAATATCGTTTAAAACAATTTGATTAATGTATGTTGCTCTCTGAGGCAGTACCAGCTTTCAGTTAAATTACTTTCAAAATGCTGAGCAGATTTCCTCGGGTAAACTTCCAGTTTAAGATTGATAATTGTTGAATATTCGGATTGTGTTCTTTTTTTTTTTTACAGAAATCTTGTATTCATTCACAGGTATACAAAGACTGCATAACACCGACTTCAGTATCTGAAAAGCCATCGACCTCAAGAGAATTATTTCCAGAGAACAAAGATGCTCAATTGTCTAACTCTGAAATGTGTAATGAATCTGATGTGTGCTTGGACTCATCTGAAATCCAGAGACTTGATACTGACCTGCTTCATTCCTCATCCAGATCAGTCAACAATGAGACATCTACAAATCATTCGACAAAGCAACTGTCAAATCCCAGCCCTATAGAATTACAGAAAACAGAATTGTCCACACTAAAATATGAATCTGTCTGTCGACCAAACTCACCCATCCCTCAGTCTGTCTTGAAACCAAACTCACCCATGCATCAGCGTGACTTGAAACTCATTGCCACCAAACCAGAGCTTGACTTGCTACAAACCTCATTGCTTTCTGAATTTGCCTTGCTATCAACATCACATCAACCCGAATTTAAATCTGGATCAATCTCACCACAATATAAAGCTTCTAACTTGTTACCAAAGCCATCACAACCTGCATCTGACAGTCTAGCAACCTCAATACAGCCCGAATGTAACTTACTACCAGTTTCACCACAAATTGAGTCTGACTGTCTACCACACTCACCACAGTTTGAGTTTAATTGTCTATCAACCTCATCACAACATGAGTCTGACAAGCGTGCAATGGCACCACAACTCGAGTCTGGTTGTCTACCAGCATCACCACAGGCTGAGCTTATCTTGCTACCAACCTCAGTACAAGCCGAGTCTGACACGCTACCAATCTCACCACAGGCTGAGTCTGATTGTCTAGCAACGTCACCACAATCTGAGTCTGATTGTCTACCATCCTCACTACAAATCAAGTCTGACAAGCTACCAACCTCACCACAGGCTGAGTCTGATTGTCTAGCAACGTCACCACAACCCGAGTCTGATATTCTAACAACCTCACTACAAATCGAGTTTGACAAGCTACCAACCTCACCACAACCTGAGTCTGATTGTCTACCATCCTCACTACAAGCCGAGTTTGACAAGCTCCAAACCTCACCACAGGCTGAGTCTGATTGTTTAGCAACGTCACAACAGTCTGAGTCTGATTGTCTACCAACCTCACTACAAGCCGAGTCTGGCAAGCTCCCAACCTCACCACAACCTGAGTCTGATTGTCTAGTAACATCGCTGCAACCTGAGTCTGATTGTCTAACAACCTCATCACAACCTAAATCTGATCGTCTAGCAACGTCATCACAACCTGAATCTGATTGTCTACCAACCTCACTACAAGCCAAGTCTGACAAGCTACCAATCTCACCACAATCTGAGTCTGATTGTCTAGTAACGTCGCCGCTACCTGAGTCTGATTGTCTAACAACCTCATCACAACCTGAATCTGATCGTCTAGCAACGTCATCACAACTTGAGTCTGATCATCTAGCAACCTCATCACGACCTGAATCTGATTGTCTAGCAACCTCATCACGACCTGAATCTGATTGTCTAGCAACCTCATCACGACCTGAATCTGATTGTCTAGCAACCTCGCCACAACCCGAGTCTGAATGTGTAGGAACCTCATCACAATATGAGTCTAACAAGCTACCAACCTCATCACAACTTGAGTCTGATTGTCTAGTAACGTCGCCGCAACCTGAGTCTGATTGTTTAACAACCTCATCACAACCTGAATCTGATCGTCTAGCAACGTCATCACAACTTGAGTCTGATCATCTAGCAACCTCATCACGACCTGAATCTGATTGTCTAGCAACCTCATCACGACCTGAATTTGATTGTCTAGCAACCTCACCACAACCTGAGTCTGAATGTGTAGGAACCTCATCACAATATGAGTCTAACAAGCTACCAGCCTCATCACAACCTGAGTCGGATTGTCTAGCAACCTCTTCACAACCCGAGTCTGATTGCCTAGGAACCTCATCACAATATGAGTCTAACAACCTATCAATCTCACCACAACCTGACTCAGATTGTCTAACAACCTCGCTGCAACCTGAGTCTGAGATGCTACCAACCTCACCACAACCTGAGTCTGGTTGTCTACCAGCATCACCACAGGCTGAGCTTATCTTGCTACCAACCTCAGTACAAGCCGAGTCTGACACGCTACCAATCTCACCACAGGCTGAGTCTGATTGTCTAGCAACGTCACCACAATCTGAGTCTGATTGTCTACCATCCTCACTACAAATCGAGTCTGACAAGCTACCAACCTCACCACAGGCTGAGTCTGATTGTCTAGCAACGTCACCACAACCCGAGTCTGATATTCTAACAACCTCACTACAAATCGAGTTTGACAAGCTACCAACATCACCACAACCTGAGTCTGATTGTCTACCATCCTCACTACAAGCCGAGTTTGACAAGCTCCAAACCTCACCACAGGCTGAGTCTGATTGTTTAGCAACGTCACAACAGTCTGAGTCTGATTGTCTACCAACCTCACTACAAGCCGAGTCTGGCAAGCTCCCAACCTCACCACAACCTGAGTCTGATTGTCTAGTAACATCGCTGCAACCTGAGTCTGATTGTCTAACAACCTCATCACAACCTAAATCTGATCGTCTAGCAACGTCATCACAACCTGAGTCTGATCGTCTAGCAACCTCATCACAACCTGAATCTGATTGTCTACCAACCTCACTACAAGCCAAGTCTGACAAGCTACCAATCTCACCACAACCTGAGTCTGATTGTCTAGTAACGTCGCCGCTACCTGAGTCTGATTGTCTAACAACCTCATCACAACCTGAATCTGATCGTCTAGCAACGTCATCACAACTTGAGTCTGATCATCTAGCAACCTCATCACGACCTGAATCTGATTGTCTAGCAACCTCATCACGACCTGAATCTGATTGTCTAGCAACCTCATCCCGACCTGAATCTGATTGTCTAGCAACCTCGCCACAACCCGAGTCTGAATGTGTAGGAACCTCATCACAATATGAGTCTAACAAGCTACCAACCTCATCACAACTTGAGTCTGATTGTCTAGTAACGTCGCCGCAACCTGAGTCTGATTGTTTAACAACCTCATCACAACCTGAATCTGATCGTCTAGCAACGTCATCACAACTTGAGTCTGATCATCTAGCAACCTCATCACGACCTGAATCTGATTGTCTAGCAACCTCATCACGACCTGAATTTGATTGTCTAGCAACCTCACCACAACCTGAGTCTGAATGTGTAGGAACCTCATCACAATATGAGTCTAACAAGCTACCAGCCTCATCACAACCTGAGTCGGATTGTCTAGCAACCTCTTCACAACCCGAGTCTGATTGCCTAGGAACCTCATCACAATATGAGTCTAACAACCTATCAATCTCACCACAACCTGACACAGATTGTCTAACAACCTCGCTGCAACCTGAGTCTGAGATGCTACCAACCTCACCACAACCTGAGTCTGACTGTCTACCACACTCACCACAATCTGAGTCTGGCTTGCTACCAACCTCACTGCAATTTAAATCACTCAACCATTAATATGACATGCTATCAAGCCGAGCACAATATGAAAGTGCTTGGCCAGCAAGCCAGTCCACACCTCAGTTTGACTTGCTACCAACACCATGATTTGCTGCTACCTTGCCACAAATTCAATCTAAGAACCCTGACATCGTCACAGCCGTCTTTGAATCTAATTTACGACCAAGTTCACTACTATCTTAATCTTGCTGGTTCAGTAAATGTTGTATGCAACCATTTCCCTGACACCTGAATTCGTATTGAAACCAGCATATGGGCACTGGTTCATCCATCTATCCATCCACTCAACCTCCCCATCCATCTTTTCATTCCATCTCCTCTGTCATCTATCATATTTGTGGGTAACTGTTTAAAACAACTATTTATGTATAAATATATGTATCTATTATATTATTATATTGCATGTTTTTGTAATGCTTACATAATTTTATCTCAAATCATGAAAGGCCAAGAAAGGTTGTTGTGTAGCTATACGATTGATGTTTTAATAACTGTGTTTAGACATGGAGAATGTTGTGTTAGATAATGGACAGGGTTTCATTTGTGATACCATTCATCACTGAAACACTAGCTGTTATTCTTATTCGCCCATGTGAGCTAAATGTGCCAAGTGAGCTGATGCCATTTTCCTTTTTGTAACTTAACTCAAACACCACTAGGCAAATTTGAACTAAATTTGCTGTCCCAGATTATTCAAGTGCAGCTGGTTGTTCAATTTTGTCATTGGCCATCTTGGATTTTGGCTTATTTTTACAAGCACCATTAATCATCTTTGAAATAGTTTGGCCAACTGAGAGAAAACTCATGCCGTGTCACCGTGGGCAAGAACAGAACCAAGTTTGTTCAAGAAAAGCTGATTGGCTGATTTATCGAGCAGCCATCTTGTCGAGACCTAGTTGAAATGGATACTGGCTCGACCTAATGATCCGAATGGCATCAGGTATCAGAAAATTAGGTCGAATGTCTTCCAGAACCTCTGAATGTACTCCAGAGCCTCTGAATAAATCAGACCGGAATCTGGGAAATGTGATTTGGGACTAAGGGGCATTCAAGCAAAGTTGATGTCAATGGCACCATCAAAGTTTCTGTTAGTTTGTGGATTTTGACAGCGACAATGGTGCTGTACTTAGTCTAGTTCTTGGTCCTGCTGAATAGGAGTTTGACACTATTCAGTCTGATTTATCAATCAGTTCATTAGTAATCAGAAATTACTTTTGTATCTGACCTAAATCTGCATTTTGAACCAAAATTCTTTCAGATCTTTAACCCTTTAACACCCATATCAGCCAAAAATTAATTCTTCAGTGGGCTTGAGAATTAAGCATTTGCAGACCAGGAGAAGACTATTTTTTTAATTTACCAATGGAATGACTGGTTCGATAATCGAGCCAGTCATTCCAGTGGTAAATTTTCAAAAATTGTCTTCTCTTGGTCTGCAAATGGACATTTTCTGTGAGAAAATTTAAATTTTCTTGAACAAATTTAAGTGTTAGCTGTTCTTTTATGTATAACTTAGATCTCCATGAGTCATACAAAAATGTTTCTATTTCCAGTCTAAATATACATATGTTTCATGTTCCTGGTTCAAATACTGATTTTGCAGGCCTCTTGTTGTTACTATGGGTTGTTATTGTTTATCAATATCTTAAAATTTACAATTGTTTTGTAGTAATTATAGTTACCTTCTGTGGTCTGTAATCTTGAGTGTTATAGTTACATTCTGTGGTCTGTAATCCTGAGATTTATAGTTACCGCCTGTGGTCTGTAATCTTCAGATTTATAGTTACCTTCTGTGGTCTGTAATCTTGAGATTTATAGCTACCTTCTATGGTCTGTAATCTTGAGATTTATAGTTACCTTCTATGGTCTGTAATCTTGAGATTTATAGTTACCTTCTATGGTCTGTAATCTTGAGTTTTATAGTTACCTTCTGTGGTCTGTAATCTTCAGATTTATAGTTACCTTCTATGGTCTGTAATCTTGAGATTTATAGTTACCTTCTGTGGTCTGTAATCTTGAGATTTATAGTTACCTTCTATGGTCTGTAATCTTGAGATTTATAGTTACCTTCTGTGGTCTGTAATCTTCAGATTTATAGTTACCTTCTGTGGTCTGTAATCTTGAGTTTTATAGTTACTTTCTGTGGTCTCTAATCTTGAGATTTATAGTTACCGTCTGTGGTCTGTAATCTTGAGTTTTATAGTTACCTTCTGTGGTCTGTAATCTTGAGTTTTATAGTTACCTTCTATGGTCTGTAATCTTGAGATTTATAGTTACATTCTGTGGTCTGTAATCCTGAGATTTATAGTTACCTTCTATGGTCTGTAATCTTGAAATTTATAGTTACCTTCTGTGGTCTGTAATCTTGAGATTTATAGTTACCTTCTATGGTCTGTAATCCTGAGATTTATAGTTACCTTCTGTGATCTGTAATCTTGAGATTTATAGTTACCTTCTGTGGTCTGTAATCTTGAGATTTATAGTTACCTTCTGTGGTCTGTAATCTTGAGATTTATAGTTACCGTCTGTGGTCTGTAATCTTGAGATTTATAGTTACCTTCTGTGGTCTGTAATCTTGAGATTTATAGTTACCTTCTATGGTCTGTAATCTTGAGATTTATAGTTACCTTCTGTGGTCTGTAATCTTGAGATTTATAGTTACCTTCTGTGGTCTGTAATCTTGAGATTTATAGTTACCTTCTGTGGTCTGTAATCTTGAGATTTATAGTTACCGTCTGTGGTCTGTAATCTTGAGATTTATAGTTACCTTCTGTGGTCTGTAATCTTGAGATTGTTTTAATTTACGATATTCCAATTATGTAAGAATGATTGCAGTACTTTGTATAAAATGTTTGTATATATTTTGTAAATATTACAATGATGGCAATACATTGTGTAAGATATTTGTATTATGTTTGTAGATATATCATACAAACTTTAGAGTGTCTTTGAAGGAGCAGATTAACTCTTTCACAGACACAATCCAAATGTCTCAATATTTGGGCAAACAGGAAGGTTGCTGAGGAATATTTAAAAATTAATGTGACTGGAAGGCATTTCTCCTATAGGCGGCGGCAACGGCTTCCAGTCATATTAATTTCAAATTATTCAATAGAATATGGCATACATTGTATAGAATTTACTTTTTCAGGTATTTATCATTGAAACTGTTAAGTGTGTCATGTGTTCATTGAGATGTCAGTGACTTGTGCCCTATAATATGAGGACAGTGATTTATAATTCACATTTCCAGAGTATCTATCTATCAATCTGATGTCATAAATCAGATGTCATATGACGTCATAATAAGCTGAGCGGTGTGTAGGATGACATCATAATGATTATGTCAGAAATGATTCTATATGGCCCGTCTTTAACTCTTAATGTATGAATTGTATGTCTCTACTACTTAATAAACATGCTGTTGAATATTTTGAAACTAATTTGACTTGTTTAAGAAGAGTCTGGACACCAATGGTCAAATTCTGACACTATATATGTTGCCAGTGTGGGTAACAATGCCACATCCAATCTGGGTGCGGGTACGTGGTATTGCCCACCATTGCCATAGTTGCCCGCATTTGCCACAACTGTGGTGGTCCCTCTTTGAAGTGGGCGGTTAGTTAGCCGCATATACTCTGTATATGAAGGTATGATCCACCATTATTGGCTGCCTGTGCGCAGCTATTTGTTAAATGGAGGTGTTTTTAATTTTTAATTTTTAAATTGATTTTTTTTTTTAATTAAATCTTAATTTAGATCCTCCTTATGGTTTTAGAGGAGGTTTGAAGATTGGTGTATAGACACATAGGGCAGTGGGTTCGTTTCCCCAGCTGTGTGTGTGTGTGCCCATGCGCGCGTGTACCCGTGCATGTGCACACGTGCGCTATGTGTAGCACACGCGCACATGTCCCCACATCCGCACCCGTGGTTGGTGCATTGAATACACTCAACCTTCACGTCTGTCGGTGATATAGGGGGGGTATGTGCTCTTAAGAGATCGTAGATTGCAAGTATTGTATATCTATAGAAAAGGCATCAGTGATCCAGACTCATAACGTTTCGTACCTAGTTTAGGTTACTCATCAGAGGACTTATGAAACCTGTTTAGGGTAACTGTATGTAATGGCTTAATTTTCAAGTTTTGTTCAGGTATACCTGTAGTTTACAGGTGGGCATTATACTCTAAGCGTATAGATTATTCTTACCTCTATTCTCTCTGGGTTGATCTGTGCAGGCAAAACGCAGACCCATATGGAAGGGAGAGGAACAAGTTGTTCTCTTCTATTTCTGACACGTCAGGAAAGAGTGGTCTGTCAATGGGTTGAATGTAGTCTGGATCAAACTGGAGACTGAGATGGAGTATTTTGTTCTTCCTCCGTGATATTGCTGCACACCCCGCTGTCCGGTGTGGACGGGATCAATTGATACAGTAGATCAAAATTAAGTTCTGCTTGTGGGTCCAAGAATATGATTTCGTCCTCGAGGCTGTAAGAGGGGGCAGCTTGAACGTTGTTGTTGACAGGGAGCAGGTTTAGATATAAAAACTCCTCAAGTTCTCTGTCGAATGTTTCGAAATCAATATCTACTGGGAGAACAGGCGGTTCTAGTGTGTTGAACCTGGGTTCTGTTGCAGTGATGATGCCGATGTGTTGGATGGTGTTGTGGTTGGATAGGTCGAGTGGATCCTCTTGTGGACGTGTGAACATCTGTGTATTGGTAATCTGCGTGGGAGAAGTTACTCCCCTGGCGCGTGTATTACTTCTCACCTTGTTTGTCTGAAGAGGGCTGTAGTTGACAGTCAGTGATTTCACTTACCCCGATATCAAAGGATACCAGGGCAGTTCGATACCAAACAAAATAGAACCGTGTCAAAAGAAAAACTACCTTTTGCCACAAAATGGAGAAAGGGAAAACTTTCCGGAGCACACATACACGTTTAACATATAACTGCTCAACAATGAATGTAGTGTATCTCTTCACCTGCGCTATTTGCAACAAACAATATGTAGGAGAAACTAAGAGATAATTCCAGATCCGTATCAAAGAACATTTGAGAGATGTCAACAAACACAAAGACACACCGGTCGCACTACACCTGCCAGGACATGATACAATCAGTATCAGATACAGAGTCATAGAAGTTCTGCGTCACGATCCTGAAAGCACTGAAGCCACAACCTCACGCAAGGACCGTGAATCTTACTGGATCCACCAACTCCATACGATGGATCCTGTTGGTATTAATCATGCAGATTGGTAACCCCCACACCCTGTGGGTGAGACACCAATAATCAATAGCTTACCTGTATAGTTTTCTGGAAATTGATAGCCCAAGATCGATCGATCCCAACATGAGCGAGATGTGGGTGGAGCTTAGCTAGAGATGGGCGGGACATAGCTAAAAATCGAAAGGTCCATTGTCAGAAGGTTATGTTTAATACCTTTTAACCCTTTAATGGTCAAAATTATTTTTTAATTTTAATATTTATTCATTGGATGTCCATTTGCAGACCAAGAGAAGACTATCTTTGAAAATTTAACACTGGAATGACTGGCTCGGTTATCGAGCCAGTCATTCTCATTCAAGTCATGCCAGTGGTCATTTCATGAAAAAAACCTGGAATTTGTGTATGTACGTCAAGAAAATCTTGTCACGTCAACTCCTATAGTTTGGGAAAATATTGGATGAAATGTGACAGTATGATGGTACGCCAGCCCAAGGTGTGCCTAATAATGTTAGAATGTTTTGCGTCGTTCGTTTTGTGGATGTACTCATGTTGCCTTATGGTGAATGTCCGCCTCCAGCTGACTTTCTCTTGTGATTTTTAACACTTTGTCCCTTGAAGTTCTGATGTCTCAATTTAACCCTTTAATGGTCATGCCAGCCTCTGTCATATCAACCTCTGTTATTCTCTTGTGGAATTCTATTTACAGGGCAGGAGAATACAATCTTTGAAAATTTACCACTGGAATGAGTGGCTCGATAACTGAGCCAGTCATTCCAGTGATAAATTTTCTAAAATAGTATTCTCTTGGCTTGTAAATGTACATTCAATACGCAGCTATTCAAATTTTCTTGACCAAATTTGACAATTAAATGGTTAAAGACTGCTATACAGGAAAGCTGGTTAGTATTTTGAAACTAATTTGACTGGAACCTATTAGGTCAAATTAGTTTTGAAAATATTCAAGCGAATATTGCTTACCTGATAGATAGATAGATAGATAGATAGATAGATAGATAATGTGTCTCTGTGAGTTAGTGTTAATGAAATCAATATGAAATCTCTATGGCAACCATACAGAGCTGATGAATCTCTTCAACTTAACCCTTTAACACTCAATCTGGCAAAAACAGCTTCTGCAGTGCTCACGAGAAATATCAATTTCCAGACCTAGAGCGGACTATTTTTGTCGAGCACTGTGCGAAGCATTGGATGGCTCGACATAGCGATCCCAATGGCGTGCGGCATACAGAAAAATGTTAAAGTTTTTCAATGTACATGTGAGTCAACAAGGGCTTATCCAATAGCAATAAAAATTTAAAGATATGATCTATACCATCATTGTTCTGGGCTCCACCATAAGTGAAGTGATTTTCAAATTTTTCCCATATTCTTATGGGGTTTATACATAGCGTATTTTTCACCAAGAATTAGGTAAATGTTAATGTTTTTGAATGGACATTTACTTCATCAAGAACCTATCATATCTTAATAAAACTACAGATTTGATCTATACCATCATTACATTTAGTCTTCATCATAATTGAAATGATTTTTAAATTTCATATTTCTACAGCGTTTGGACTTTATTTCTGTGTGTTTTGTCTCCTTTTCAAGAATTAGAAGAATGTTAGTATTTCAGTAACCATTGATTTATCAAGGTGGCATACTCGTTTAATAAATCCTTATGTCGTGCCACTGCCATACGTGATGTGTGTTATCCCAAAAAACTTAAGTACTTAACACGTGTGATGCAGTCTATCTAGGTAACATTTACCACTGGAATGACAGGATCCATAACCAATCCACTCATTCCTGTGGTACATTTTCGAAAATAAGCTCTTGGTCTGCAAATGGACAGTTTCTAGGAGAAAATTGGAACTTCCATAATCAAATTTTAATGGTTACGGGTTAAGTTTAGGCAGAAACAGTTTCCAGTCAAATTTCAATAGAATACCTGGGGCCGTATTCACGAAGTGTACTTAAGTACGAAACAAATCTCTAAATAGAGTGCAAGTCCAAAACATCAAAGTTTGTATTCACCTACATTAGATAAATATTTAGCCGTATTTTCATAAAGACAACATAGTCGAGTCTTCTAAAATAGATGTGGGCAGTTAGATGGATGTGTATGCTAGGCACTCTTTGTAAATATGGCCCGTGCTGTATCGTAAATCATGTCAAGTCATGTGTGTTTGATAGTGATACAGGGCTTATGTGCACAGAACAATTACTCAACACTAATTCTGTCACTCAAATATAAATTGACATTAAACCATAATTGTCATGCATATATTATACATGTGTTGCTTGTTCTTCAGATGGATTTAACTGTCCGGCTCCTGCCAGCCACCAGACAATAATTTCAATGGGTAATTACAATGGATATTCTGTATATTTTGTGGATATTCTGTATATTTTGAAAAGAATTTGACAAAGTTTTTGATGACCTAGCCACCAACAACTTCCAGTTAAATTGTTTTCAATATATTCAGCATATCCAGAGTAAACCCCATGGAAAATGTAGTCTGCATAAATTCAACAGGCAGGCAGTTAATGTTTGACCATTCATCTTACATTCAGTGCACACGCATTTCTTTCTACATCATTTACCTGAGAAGAGTTGATTTATTCTCCACTGGTACGTTTGTCCATCATTTACCTGAGAAGAGTTGTTTATCCTCCACTTGTACGTTTGTCCATCATTTACCTGAGAAGAGTTGGTTTATCTCCCACGTACGTTTGTCCATCATTTACCTGAGAAGAGTTGTTTATCCTCCACTTGTACATTTGTCCATCATTTACCTGAGAAGAGTTGATTTATCCCCTACTTGTACGTTTGTCCATCATTTACCTGAGAAGAGTTGTTTATCCTCCACTTGTACGTTTGTCCATCATTTACCTGAGAAGAGTTGATTTATCTCCTACGTACGTTTGTCCATCATTTACCTGAGAAGAGTTGATTTATCCCCTACTTGTACGTTTGTCCATCATTTACCTGAGAAGAGTTGATTTATCCCCTACTTGTACGTTTGTCCATCATTTACCTGAGAAGCGTTGGTTTATCCCCCACTTGTACGTTTGTCCATCATTTACCTGAGAAGAGTTGTTTATCCTCCACTTGTACGTTTGTCCATCATTTACCTGAGAAGAGTTGTTTATCCTCCACTTGTACGTTTGTCCATCATTTACCTGAGAAGAGTTGGTTTATCTCCCACATACGTTTGTCCATCATTTACCTGAGAAGAGTTGTTTATCCTCCACTTGTACATTTGTCCATCATTTACCTGAGAAGAGTTGATTTATCCCCTACTTGTACGTTTGTCCATCATTTACCTGAGAAGAGTTGTTTATCCTCCACTTGTACGTTTGTCCATCATTTACCTGAGAAGAGTTGATTTATCTCCTACGTACGTTTGTCCATCATTTACCTGAGAAGAGTTGATTTATCCCCTACTTGTACGTTTGTCCATCATTTACCTGAGAAGAGTTGATTTATCCCCTACTTGTACGTTTGTCCATCATTTACCTGAGAAGCGTTGGTTTATCCCCCACTTGTACGTTTGTCCATCATTTACCTGAGAAGAGTTGTTTATCCTCCACTTGTACGTTTGTCCATCATTTACCTGAGAAGAGTTGTTTATCCTCCACTTGTACATTTGTCCATCATTTACCTGAGAAGAGTTGGTTTATCTCCCACGTACGTTTGTCCATCATTACCTGAGAAGAGTTGGTTTATCTCCCACGTACGTTTGTCCATCATTACCTGAGAAGAGTTGGTTTATCTCCCACGTACGTTTGTCCATCATTACCTGAGAAGAGTTGGTTTATCTCCCACGTACGTTTGTCCATCATTTACCTGAGAAGAGTTGTTTATCCTCCACTTGTACATTTGTCCATCATTTACCTGAGAAGAGTTGATTTATCCCCTACTTGTACGTTTGTCCATCATTTACCTGAGAAGAGTTGTTTATCCTCCACTTGTACGTTTGTCCATCATTTACCTGAGAAGAGTTGGTTTATCTCCCACGTACGTTTGTCCATCATTTACCTGAGAAGAGTTATTTATCCTCCACTTGTACATTTGTCCATCATTTACCTGAGAAGAGTTGTTTATCCTCCACTTGTACGTTTGTCCATCATTTACCTGAGAAGAGTTGTTTATCCTCCACTTGTACATTTGTCCATCATTTACCTGAGAAGAGTTGATTTATCCCCTACTTGTACGTTTGTCCATCATTTACCTGAGAAGCGTTGGTTTATCCCCCACTTGTACGTTTGTCCATCATTTACCTGAGAAGAGTTGATTTATCCCCTACTTGTACGTTTGTCCATCATTTACCTGAGAAGAGTTGTTTATCCTCCACTTGTACATTTGTCCATCATTTACCTGAGAAGAGTTGTTTATCCTCCACTTGTACGTTTGTCCATCATTTACCTGAGAAGAGTTGGTTTATCTCCCACGTACGTTTGTCCATCATTTACCTGAGAAGAGTTGTTTATCCTCCACTTGTACATTTGTCCATCATTTACCTGAGAAGAGTTGATTTATCCCCTACTTGTACGTTTGTCCATCATTTACCTGAGAAGCGTTGGTTTATCCCCCACTTGTACGTTTGTCCATCATTTACCTGAGAAGAGTTGATTTATCTCCTACGTACGTTTGTCCATCATTTACCTGAGAAGAGTTGATTTTATCTCCCACGTACGTTTGTCCATCATTTACCTAAGAAGAGTTGGTTTATCCCCCACTGGTACATTTGTCCATCATTTACCTGAGAAGAGTTGATTTATCTCCCACGTACGTTTGTCCATCATTTACCTGAGAAGAGTTGATTTATCTCACACGTACGTTTGTCCATCATTTACCTGAGAAGAGTTGGTTTATCCTCCACTTGTACATTTGCCTTCAGGTAGGCCTATGTGGTATAACTGCACACACACAGCGAAGTCACTAATTGGCTCCAAGTTAAGCGCTCCTAGATTTTTTAAATGATTTTTCTCAAATAATCCTGATCATTTCCATTTTTACCGATGTTAGTTTATTTAATATTTTATGAATTACCAATAAACATCATTTGTTATTTCCCTTCATTTAAAGGCATGTTCAAGGTCATTTAAGGTCATCCAATGATCATAACATGCATGATGTCATGTGACATTTGCATTCACGGTTTCAAAGGTAATGTAACAAAATCACAACCAAAATTTACAAGGAAAACGTTTTTTAAGTACTGTATTGTCCAACAATAATGCCACATGATTAAAGAGCAATCAGTTTCGAAGCACAAAAATATCAGTGTACAGAAGTTCAGCAGACTGAAATTTTCATGCCCCTTCAATTCTGCTCTACACTCTTAGTGCTATGGTCGTTTGCGTGTCCAGCGAAGATTGCAGGAAATGTCAATTTCCCTTTCTCCGAGATCTAACAATACTCACCATTCTGTTACTTCTGATACACAGCTGGCCCTGACAGCGGCTCTAGGATTATAGACTTAGAAAGCTTTACCGACTCCTGGGAACCGGGTACTCGGCTCCCAACTGCCGAGTACCCATTTACCATAGAGCTCATATTGTTTGCATAGCCACCAAACAAGAGAAAACTATGGCTTGCCTCCGTGGGGCTGGGAGGCTGGGTCCGTAACAGAATGGTGAGTATTGTTAGATCTCGGAGAAAGGGAAATTGACATTTCCTGCATTCTCCTTCGATCAATACTCACCATTCTGTTACTTCTGATATACACCAGATTTGATCAGTAACCTGGTGGGAAGGGGCAAGCCATAAATGCTAATTTTGCCCCTTGGAGAAAGATTTTAGACTTCAAACTTGACTAACGGAGACCTAAAAGAACCGTCAAGTTCACGGAACCGAATCACATTCGCGTCACAGCCCCCCCCCCCCTCTTATGCTTCTTCTGCTTCTTTGAAGGTTGTCCCGTTAGCGGTTTCCCCACAGCCCCTAGTGCGTGCGCTTGCCGCACTAGCTCTAGCTGTAGGTTTACCGCTAACCGATTCTGCGCGATACTGGCGGTATCCTCTAAGATGGCCCGCGCTTGGCCACCGAAGATGCTAGGCCCTGTCAGGGGCGTCCCAAGAAGACGCTGCCTGACTGCCGTAGCCGGACGCATATGGTCAATGACCATTTGCCTCCTGGATTTCGTCACACGCGCTTGCACCCTTGCCAATGCGTCCATCGACAGCACCAGGCCGTCATTGACACATGAAAGCGCCACAGGTGGCACAGGGTGGCCTGCCCCCGCTTCAGCCCACACCGACTGAAGGAGATGATAAGAGTGGTTGACAGCGCTCATCGCTGCCCTCACACCCTCATCGCATAGGGACAGGACTTCTTCCTGGTGTACCTGAGACTTGTCCACAAGTGCCGGACCGGGGCGACCCGCCACGGCACTCTGGACGCCCAGTCCCCATCGGTCATCCTCCGTGACCGACGGGACTACACCATACCTGTCGTATTCACCCCGTGGAATATGACATCTTGCCCGCACCTCCCTGGAGGCCGCAGGGAGCTGACCCTTGGTCATCAGTTGTTTGCTATAAATAGCATCCAACAATTCTATGAACCGTGGATCCAGTCCCACTGACTGGATCCGGGCCGCGGGCAAAATCCCCGTCCTGATCAACGCAACCGACGGACGGGGCGCATCTTCATCGGCCGTGGCCGAAACCACAGACGGGTCAACCCAGAGCATCTGACCAATCTACCTCCGATGAAGACACCCCCCGCAAACACGTCACCCGTTGACGTGCTCACGGGTCTGCCAGCCACGGCCTCCCGGCAAGGAGCCACGGCTGACATGCTCCTGAGGGTACGAAAGCTCCCTTCATATCTGCCTGGACCGCGCCTGTGCGACAGGAACAGCGGTGCCAGTTATACCCGTCGTGCCTAGAACGAAATGGTTCTCTCTCTCTCTCTCGTTAAGAAAGAGGGGGGGGGGGGGCGGACTGTGAGCCGGACAACCCCGTTAGACGTCGAGGCGTCTATGGTGGGTGGAAGGCTCATGCGTTTCGTCGAGGCCTGGCAAGGTGTGACGTCAGACAGTCTGGTCCTGGGATGGTTATCCCAGGGTTACATGCCGGAGTGGTGGGACTTTCCACCACAAAATCTGTCTTTGGCACCTGTCTGGACACCCGTACCAAGGGAGCCAGACAAGTTAGAAGCCGTTCAAAAGGAAGTGTCGGGTTTGCTTCTGAAGGGAGCAATAAAACCAGCAAACCGAAACACTCCAGGCTTCTATTCAAACATGTTCCTTGTCCCCAAGAGCACAGGGGGATGGAGACCCATACTCAATCTCAGGCCATTAAATTGGTTTATCCATACGCCTCGGTTCCAGATGGAAACGCCGAGGTCGGTAATGGCGGGATTGAAGAAAGGAATGTGGTGTGTATCGATCGATCTGAAAAATGCATATTTCCACATTCCTATGAATCGGAGTTGGCACAGGTTTCTGAGATTTGCGTTTCAGAATCAAGTATGGGAGTTTACAGTTCTCCCGTTTGGCCTGTCGACAGCTCCGAGGGTTTTCACAAGAGTGGTCCTTGCGGTGACAGCGTTTCTCAGAAAAGAGAATGTGGCGCTACACACCTACATAGACGACTGGCTGCTTAAGGCAGACTCGGCAGCCAGGTTGAACGTGGATACTGCTCTGACTCTGAAGTTACTTTCAGATCTACGCTGCCTAGTCAACGAGGAGAAATCCGAGTTGACGCCCACTCAACATTTCGTTTATTTGGGGATGCGATTCGACCTCGAGGAGGGCAGGGTTTACCCGTCAGAGCCCAGAGTGGTGTCTCTGTTAGCCATCCTCAAGAGTTTTCGAGTGGGAAACCACATTCAGGCGAGGCGGTTCCTTCAGTTGCTGGGCATGATGGTCTCCATGGAGCAGGCTATCCCATACGCTGCTCTAATGCGAAGGCCTATCCAGTTGTATCTGATGTCTCTGTGGAAACAGAGAACAGAACCCCTGTCAGGAATGACTACCGGTTGTCTCGGTCGGAGATTGCTCATTCCCTTCAACATCACATTTAACTGGCCACCTCTGGACTATCCCTGTTGGCTAGACAAGGGATAACTGATGCCAAAGCTGACTTGTATCCAGCAACTGTGATGGGAGCTAGTCCTGAAAAGAACAGCTCACAGAGAAAGTCTGCTATTTGCTGATAGTGGATTGAAAGGTATCAATACCCTTTTCTTCACACCAGTCTGCAAATCTGTTAACCTTGTTGTTATATGACTTGAAGGTTGACCTCCTCGCAGCCGCGATGAAATCAGCAGCCTGTCGAGAAAAGCCTTCTGACGTGGAACGTTGTTTGATAACATCCACGCAGTCAATTTGAACATTTCGGGACGCTCGTGTAGGAAGCGTCCCTTGGCCTGGGAGATTATGTTCGGAATCTCGGGCAACTGCACAGGATTTTCCACCAGCAGATCTAGAAGATCCGTGAACCACGCCCTGCTCAGCCAATACGGCGCTATTAGCAGGACCAGACACGGTTCCTCCCTGACCTTCACCAATACCTTCGGTAGAAGAATGGTGGGTGGGTACGCGTAAGCGTGCATCCCTCTCCAGCTTATCGCCAGAGCGTCTGTATCGATGGCATTTGGATCTGGAATCGGCGAGACATATGTCATGATTTGAGCATTTTCCTTTGTGGCGAACAAGTCCACGTTGGGTTTGCCCCAATGCTCGAAGATCCGTCGCAGAACTGGAGCGTGGAGGGACCATTCTGTTGGCAGGATTCTCTGTCTGCGAGACAAAGCATCCGCCAGAATGTTCAATCGGCCAGGAATACGAGCTGCTTTCAAAACAACCGAGTAATTCCTGCACCATTGAATCAAGTGCCACACCCTGATGCACAGGGTGGGCGACCTGGTCCCGCCTTGGCGATTTATATATGATACTACTGTCGAATTGTCCGACCGTATCAATATCACCTTGCCCCTGATCATCGGAAGGAACTCTTCCAACGCCAGTTCCACTGCCATCATTTCCAACATTGATATGCAGCTGACTCTCCGGGAGAGTCCATGTGCCCGAGACCTGGTGTTCTCCCAGGCAGGCACCCCACCCCTCCAGCGATGCATCCGTGTAAACGGACAGCTGGGGATGGGGTAGGTGCAGTGAAATCCCTATTAGGAGATTCTGACGCTGTTTCCACCATAGAAGATGCGATATTATCGGCTCCAAAACTGGCACCAGTTTTGACAGGGGTTCTGTTCTCTGTTTCCACAGAGACATCAGATACAACTGGATAGGTCTTCGCATTAGAGCAGCGTACGGGGTAACCTGCTCCATGGAGACCATCATGCCCCGCATCTGAAGGAACCGCCTCGCCTGAATGTGGTTTCCCACTCGAAAACTCCTGAGGATGGCTAACAGAGACACCACTCTGGGCTCTGATGGGTAAACCCTGCCCTCCTCGAGGTCGAATCGCATCCCCAAATAAACGAAATGTTGAGTGGGCGTCAACTCGGATTTCTCCTCATTGACTATCCAGCCTAGATCTGAAAGTAACTTCAGAGTCAGAGCAGTATCCACGTTCAACCTGGCTGCCGAGTCTGCCTTGAGCAGCCAGTCGTCTATGTAGGTGTGTAGCGCCACGTTCTCTTTTCTGAGAAACGCTGTCACCGCAAGGACCACTCTTGTGAAAACCCTCGGAGCTGTCGACAGGCCAAACGGGAGAACTGTAAACTCCCATACTTGATTCTGAAACGCAAATCTCAGAAACCTGTGCCAACTCCGATTCATCGGAATGTGGAAATATGCATCTTTCAGATCGATCGATACACACCACATTCCTTTCCTCAATCCCGCCATTACCGACCTCGGCGTTTCCATCTGGAACCGAGGCGTATGGATAAACCAATTTAATGGCCTGAGATTGAGTATGGGTCTCCATCCCCCTGTGCTCTTGGGGACAAGGAACATGTTTGAATAAAAGCCTGAAGTGTTTCGGTTTGCTGGTTTTATTGCTCCCTTCAGAAGCAAACCCGACACTTCCTTTTGAACGGCTTCTAACTTGTCTGGCTCCCTTGGTACGGGTGTCCAGACAGGTGCCAAAGACAGATTTTGTGGTGGAAAGTCCCACCACTCCGGCATGTAACCCTGGGATAACCATCCCAGGACCAGACTGTCTGACGTCACAGCTCGCCAGGCCTCGACGAAACGCATGAGCCTTCCACCCACCATAGACGCCTCGACGTCTAACGGGGTTGTCCGGCTCGCAGTCCGCCCCCCCCCCCCTCTTTCTTAACGAGAGAGAGAGTGAGAACCATTTCGTTCTAGGCACGACGGGTATAACTGGCACCGCTGTTCCTGTCGCACAGGTGCGGTCCAGGCGGATATGAAGGGAGCTTGCTTACCCTCAGGTACGCTTCGGCCCCTTCTGTCCGCCCTTTGAACCCTTACCCTTCCCCTTGCCCTTCCCACCTCTAGGGCGGTCAGGAGCAACATTGGGGAGGGTAGGCGCCTCTACAACCTTCCTGGGTTTCTTCGCCGGCGGCGGCTCCGAGAACCCAGCCGAAATAGAAGTCGCAACAGGCCTGGCTTTCGCCTTGCTCTTATGCTTCTTCTGTTTCTTTGAAGGCTGTCCCGTTAGCGGTTTGCCCACAGCCCCTAGTGCGTGCGCTTGCCGCACTAGCTCTAGCTGTAGATTTACCGCTAACCGATTCTGCGCAATACTGGCGGTGTCCTCTAAGATGGCCCGCGCTTGGCCACCAAAGATGCTAGGCCCTGTCAGGGGCGTCCCAAGAAGACGTTCCCTGACTGCCGTAGCCGGACGCATATGGTCAATGACCATTTGCCTCCTGGACTTCGTCACTCGTGCTTGCACCCTTGCCAATGCGTCCATTGACAGCACCAAGCCGTCATTAACACACGATAGCGCCACAGGTGGCACAGGGTGGCCTGCCCACGCTTCAGCCCACACCGACTGAAGTAGACGATAAGAGTGATTGACAGCGCTCATCGCTGCCCTCACACCCTCATCGCATAGGGCCAGGACTTCTTCCTGGTGTACCTGGGACTTATCCACTAGTGCCGGACCGGGACCACCCGACCCGGCACTCTGGACGCCCAGTACCCATTGGTCATCCTCCGTGACCGACGGGACTACACCATACCTGTCGTATTCACCCCGCGGAATACGACATCTTGCCCGCACCTCCCTGGAAGCCGCAGGGAGCTGACCCTTGGTCATTAGTTGTTTGCTATAAATAGCATCCAACAAATCAATGAACCGTGGATCCAGTCCCACTGACTGGATCCGGGCCGTGGGCAAAATCCCCGTCCTAATCGACGCAACCGACGGACGGGGCGCATCTTCATTGGCCGTGGCCGAAACCACAGACGGGTCAACTCTGGCTAGCCACGCCAGAGCATCTGACCAATCTACCTCCGAAGAAGATACCCCCGCAAACACGTCACCCATTGACGTGCTCACGGGTCTGCCAGCCACGGCCTCCCGGCAAGGAGCCACAGCTGACATGCCAGGCACTCCGCTACCACACGGTTCCGCCGCCACCCCATGAAACACTCCGCTCCATGGGGTAGGTCCGCACGGAAAACCGTACGGACCCGTAACAGTCGCGGAACCATAGCCGGACACGGGCGCCAACGGCACCCCACGTCCGGCTGCCGGACCAGGCGAGATAGGTGAGTACCACGCCTGGCCCGGCACACCCGTTCCCCTGACGGCTGGTGACAAACCAAGCCACGCGGAACCAGTGCAAGGTAACGGATTGGCCTCAGCCGCAGGCGGAGCCGCTGACCTGGCTTGCGCCAAACCAGACAAATGGAGGCCGGTTCCGTCCAGGACGGAATCAACCTCCATATTCTCCACCTGCGGCTTCACGGGCCGCAGCAACCTCTCCTCCTCGGCCTCCTCGTCTTCAGACTCCGAAGAGCCGTCACTAGACGAGTCAACCGTGGAGCCGTCCTGGCGGACGGCTCCCACACCTGACGGACCAGCCACCGCTACTGGACCACCCGGAGGTGGCCGCAGAGAAACAGAAACCTGTCTGGCCGAAGCCAGACGGGACTGCCAGGGGGCCGTACGAGACGGCCCCCTCGGTAACCAGTCCAGAATCCTGTCCGAGGACAGGATCCGTACCAGGCATGGGGAGAAACTGCCCCCCAACCTTTGGTAGCAGGGACGACACCAGCGTGGGCAGAACGCTATGCAGAAAACCCTGCATAGCCGGACCAAACCACGCCGGCGGTGCCATCTCCGCCACCTCCAGCTGGGGACATGGAGCACCCCCACCGGCCGAACCGGGCACTCCACGATTTCCTCACGGACCGCCTGACCCCGCGTCAGACCCAGCCAAGTCTGGGTCTGGGCAAGGAACTTAACCATCATTTCGATGGACCACACTGCACAAACATTACACCTATGACCTATATTACACAGGGCACACCTAAAACAGACATGGTCCTTGAACATTACACGGACAAACTTATGGCAGTCGTCACATGATGGCGGGGCTGGCTTGGCCTATAAAATAAGCACAAACCTACAATAAACAAGCGGAACGAGACCCGGATGGAAGGCAGACAATTAATTTTCAAATATTTTGACTCATAAATTAACCGTAACCTCCCCGCACCCCACCCCGCCACGTTACAACAACGATCGCATTGATTATGACGACAAGTACGCGGCGGGCACAACACACCCATAATAGATCCTCCAGGATGTGTAACGGCTCCAGGAATCATATCGCATAGCATTCGGGGTATATTTACTAATCAATATAAATTATACTCCTAACGAAAGCAGCACGATATGTGAAGAAAACAACAAAATGTATAACAAACTGCTGTCTCACACGGTAAAACCGCAGACCACACATCTACTCAAGAATTTTGAAACCACCGATCATTGCAAACCGATCGTGATCGCACGTGAACTTGATCATTCTAAAGTTTCCGGTACCATTTTTAGTACGCAGCACCCAGAATAAGATGCGCGAATTAATGAAAAAATTTTTCTTAACATAAACATCCGAGCGACCGGGTGTGACGTCACCCGCTCGGATTCTACGGAGAACGACGTCAGCCGATATTCGTGTTAGAAATACCGTAGCAAACACCTATTTTCATATCTGCCGATCGCCTGTTGGGGTTAAAGAAGACGATCGTCTGGCATATATCGTTGTTAGCACACGTCCCAGATTCTATGGGGTCAGAAATTGGAACATGCGACACAACAAAATTTAGAGACCTAAGTCTTTTAACTATGGATAATAAAGAACAATACAACCTGGTTGTCTTGGGCGGTATTCTCCATAGTCCTTAGTTAATCCTTTCAGAACACACAAACTATCACTGATTAAAGACTTAGATTATTTAAAACACTAAAATCCCTAATGCAAAAAGCATGTATTGCTCTTGTTGCTATGCAAACAAGAATGAGCTCTATGGTAAACGGGTACTCGGCAGTTGGGAGCCGAGTACCCGGTTCCCAGGAGTCGGTAAAGCTTTCTAAGTCTATAATCCTAGAGCCGCTGTCAGGGCCAGCTGTACATCAGAAGTAACAGAATGGTGAGTATTGATCGAAGGAGAAGCTAAGTGCCAAAGGACGGATTTTCACTGATTTCAGCAAGTAACAGGCTTGAGTACAAGTGCAAATGCATTTACATGCATTTGCATTTAAATGCAATTACAAAATTTCTGACTCATTTGCATTTGCACTTGCATTTGTATGAAAGGTTTTGCATTTGCATTTGAGTTTTCAAATGCATTTGAGATTTCTTTCAAAGACACTACGTTTCTCATTTTGCATTTCGTTCAAAATTGACGGGAATCTGCTCCTGCAAATAGCAGCAACAGCTCTTCCAGTCAAATTTATTTCAAAATATTCAACCAAAATATTTCTTAAATCTTTCAGTTGGCTTTTCTGTTGCTAGAAATTATAAACTTAATTCTCTAATTTGTTTACTGATTTCAGTCTGAATTTCTTATCATGTGGCTCTCGGCCATCAATATA
Source organism: Chaetoderma sp. LZ-2023a (assembly GCA_034401795.1). Taxonomy (NCBI): domain Eukaryota; kingdom Metazoa; phylum Mollusca; class Caudofoveata; order Chaetodermatida; family Chaetodermatidae; genus Chaetoderma; species Chaetoderma sp. LZ-2023a. The sequence goes on from CM067372.1 coordinate 13,754,702, forward strand.
CATATATGTTAAATTATGCATATTTTGCATTTTGTTTCACAGTTGTTTTTTTAGCTTGCCTACAACCTTTAGTTAATTTGTTTCTAAAACAATCTTCCTTACATACAAGACCCCTGGAATGATTGGCTCAGTGACTTTCATCACTTGGCCTGCAAACAGGCATTTCTAAAGACCACAGCAAAGGCTGGTTTTGGCAGGGTTGACTACCTAAGGGTTAATGTAAGAATTGGACTAAACATTGCTGCAGTAATCAATATGTCGATTAATAAGATGTTCTGTCTTAAAGAACCACAATCTTCTGGCCATAAAACACAGGTGGTCACTGGAGCGCTATGGACTGTAAATCTATTCACCAATTGCTCTATAGTTGTCAAGATCCTTTCAAAGTAGTTAGTGTGCTCTTAATAATATATCTCCATTTGCTCAGTCTATAAGGTTGTTAACTCCATTTAGAAATCTGTTACTCATTTAGTTGTCAAGATTGCCTTATTGAATATCCATTTGCATTACAAGAGTAGATATTTTAATATTTATGACTGAAATGACAGGCTTGGTAATCGAATCAGTCATTCCAGTGGTAAATCTTCAAAAGTTATGTTGTTGGATTGCAAATGGACATTTACCACGATCAATACATAATAGATGCTGATAATTCTGAGTGACATGGGTTAGTTTACTGTTCACCCATTGTGATTAGAAGCGCCTGTCATTCAGTCTGACTATAAGCATGTTCTCAGCCATGTGTGACTAAGGTGGTTTCGACAAAGTTAACAATTAAATAGTTGAATCTTGAAGTGCCAGAATTACTTCAGGTCTTGAATAAGCTGATGAACATTTTGAAACAAATTTGACTGGAAACTTACTCACAGCTGTCAGTCGAATTATCTTCAAAATATTCAACAGAATATTTGTTAAATTCATACAAATATTGCATAAGCTGATAACTATTTGGAATGTATTTTGACTGGAACATGTTGCTGCCATAGGCGCAGTAGCAGCTAGCAATCAAATTCCTTTCAAATTATTGAACATAATCTTTGATAATTATTTTGAAAGTGATTTGACTGACACGTGTTGCTTCCATTGGATTTGTATGGATGAAATTGCCCTTCAAAATAGTCAACATAACATAACAATAAGGAATCTGAAAATTCAATCCTTTAATGGGTACCCTTTAATGGTGAAATAAGTATTATTTTTTGATAGTAAAGTTCCATGTGCAGGTAAAGAGAAGACTATTTTTGAAAATTTTACACTGCAATGACTGGTTCAATAATAGCCTCTTGGTCTGCATAAAGCTTTCCTAAAGAGACTTACTACCAGCAAATACATAGATGACAGATGCATACTCTCTTCCAGAATTTCAGTACCAGACACGATCCCAAATATTCAAATGCATTTGCACTTGTATTTGAATAAGTCGCAAACATCTGAATTTGCTTTTAAATGCTATGGCGCTAGGCTGAATTTTCATTTGCATTTGAATCATTTACAAACATTTACATTTGCATTATGCAATACCCTGCAATCATTTGATAATTTCTGTCCTTTAATAAATTTGGAATAGCATCGTTATTCACATTTCATATAGCCAATCGACTTCCTGTCTTTCCCTAATTGGGGAATTTTAATTAGTCAAGCGTTTATATCGTGACTATAATGTTTTAGCGGACAAACACAGATTTTACCCATAAACTATGATACGATTCTATTTTCTGAAACCGGTTTTCGTTATAGGGACATCGCTTGTTTTATGCCCATGTTTTATGATCACCCCAATTGCAACGGTTGCTTTGTTGATCATCTGATGTTATTCTGATGGCTATAAAGAGTACCTGCATAAGGCATTGGAAGAATAAAATCCTGAGATCAAGAATATGCTGGACATGTATACGCGAAGCTCTGTGACACCCTCCATGCAGCTACTACTGCCTCATCACCGCAGAGTATCCAAAAATGCCAGAGGCCTTTCCGGCTATGGAATAATGAAATCGCTAATGCTGTCACAGAAAGTAAGGTAGCTCACCATAATTGGAAGACCTGTAACAGACCATCAAACGAAAACCACCCAGCCTCAGCTCAAATATCTAGATCCAAAAAGCTATTGCAAAACCAGGCACAAAAGAGATCAGTAGCGGACAAGCATAGTGGTGATATCCAAACCCTATCGTATGCCAGAAGGAACACTAGTCCATTCTTCAGTCTAATCCGCAAACAGCAAGGCTTTAGAGTGCCTAAAGTTACAGAACTCAAGGTCCAGAATGATACATTCCCAAAAGACTGTATCATAGAGAGATGGTATTCACATTTCTCACATCTTCGCATCCCTCCAAATATCCCAGCTGATATCCACAGGAAAGCGGAACTGGAATTTGATGAACTGGTGCTATCTGACATCGCAGCAGGAGAAAATGAAATGATCCAATTCACATACGGTGAAGTAGCGGCAAAGCCTCGGATACTGATGGCATATCAGCCGATCACCTAAAAACTGGGATTGTATCCATGCACCTGCTGACCATAATCTTGAATGCTGTTGGCAAACTTAAAACCATTCGACATCTTCAAGGTAGTTCAATTAACACCAGTCTAGTAGAAAAAAGGCAATCCTAGCCAAGCTACAGCCTATCGCGGTATTAAAGTAACGTCAACAGTCTGCAAAACTCTAGAAATGGTTCTGAAATTCTGCATCCAACAGACAATACTTAAAACACAACACCATCTTCAGGTTGAGTTCACATCCGTGTTATCTCCAATGTGCAGCGCACTGATGCTCCAAGAGGCTACCTCTGAATCACGTATCAAGGAGCTTAGTACATACGTTGTTCTCCTTGACGCCAAGTCAGCCTTCGATGTAGTGAACCACATATGCCTTGTGTGTAAACTGTATCTTGCTGGATTAAAGGGAGCCGCTTGGACCCTCATCAGACCTTCACAAAAATGCTACCACCACAGTGAAATGGCATTGTGAGTGCTCAGAGCAAATTCTGTTCAGGTAAGGTAGCATATTATCAACAGACCTGTACAAACTGTACATCAACAATCCGCTCAACTGGTAATGGTGCCGATATTGGGACCGTAAACTTGGCAGCGCCCACCTGTGACAATGCCAGCTTAATCGCAAACAGCGAATATAAGCTACAGCACCTGATAGACACATCAAGCTATTACAGTACATATGAGTTCTCCGAATTTCAGCCAGCGAAATGTGCCATCCTATCAAACTGTAAACAGGAGAAGCCAGCATTTACTCTAAATGGAGGACTAGTATCAGCACCAGGCTGTGCTCCCCACTTGGACATCCAAAGGAATATACCAATTAATTCATACACAAGTCCATTTCTACTTTTGTAAGCTTTGGATTTTCCTCGCTCGCGAAGTTCTCCCGTATATGGGAGGGATTTCCGAAATGAACTGAACTGTTATTTCGTGTTTTATAATCATCTTAGTCGCATCGTCAGCCAAAATTGCTGAATAGCCATAAAGGCTGGAAAATTGCCATCAGAGTGGTAGAAAAGTTATCAAACCTATGATAGATATACCACGTTGAAAAGCATGAAATGCACCAAAACAAATGGACCCATCAGATCTCAATCATCTTGAATGTTCATCTGATATCCACTTTCTCAATGGATATATCAGATGCCGACACTCTACTATAAAATATCTAGCTAAGTCACCCCTACCAACAATTTCTCACCACAAATACTACTGTGACTTTGTTGAGCACCCCCTCTCCAACTGTACCATATTAAAAAACAAACAAAAAAACCCTGTATCTACAATCAAAAATCCTAGTTGGAATCTAAAAGACCCTTTATATGTAGAATATATGTATAATTAACTATCACCCTATATATTGTAATGTTTTATTTTGTGTGTAGGGGGTCCATAGACTCATAGGCTCTGCCTTTGATGGACTGCCCAATTGTAATGTCTGTATATTGCATATTAAGCATGAAATAAATAATCTTGAATCTTACAAGTCATTAACATTTTACTCTTGCTCGGTGGCATCTAATCGAGTATTAACGTCACTGTTTTATTCTGAACTAACTGTGATCATCTTATTATCACCGTGAGCAACATTCTTTATATTCTTAAGCTTTAGCTATGAAGTTTCTTATCACGAAAAGGTGAACTGCATCTTTTTATCAAACTTTTAACTACACTGTTTTTCCCGAACTACCAGTGATAACCTCATCATCATTGCGTTCATGAATATTTTAATACCGGCACTAGCGCCAAAATGTTCCATTTCGTGGTTTTCTGTTAATCAGCCTTAGATTCAAGATTCAAGATTCAAAATTATTTATTTCATGCTTAATATATAGGATATATACATCATATATACCTCAATTTTGTGAATGTTCGTGTGTGTGCATGGGTTCCATACAGCACTTGCATATTCGACGAGGGGGCGCACAAGGGTCTTATATGCTTGTTCTTTGATGGTTGTTGATGCAATGTTGATATTGCGCCACAGGAAAGCAAGAGTTCTGTTTGCCTTATTACATATGTTTGTGATGTGTTGATCCCATTTAAGATCACGATTGATTGTTAGCCCAAGATATTTCACGGCTGATACAGACTCTAGGGAATGGCCATGCAGTTTGTACAGAGTGTCGATTACCGTACGTTTGTTGGTGATCGATAGGACAGTGTATTTGGCAGGGTGAAATACCATGCATCAGCGTTTTGACCACTCACCCATCATAGTTAGGTCGCTCTGGACATCTTCAGAGTCTTTGGGGGATGAGATGCACAGAGATGCTATTGTGTCATCCGCGAAAAGACGAATTCTGGATTTTAGTTTGGCTGGAAGATCGTTGATGTAATAGAGGAATAAGCAGTGTCCGAGCACAGAACCTTGTGGTACTCCAGATTCGACATTCACAGAATCAGATATCTCTCCATCCACAACACCTCTTTGCTGACGGTTTTAAGCCAATTACTGATCGAGGTATTAACCCTTCCACAAATGCCATAGTGTTGTAGTTTTAGAGTCAGTAATCTAAACGAAATCTAGGATTTCTTTTTTCACGAGAGAGTTGATACTTACCTCCCTAATACTTTTGATATTGCTAAATATTGGCTTTCACTCAATAAACACTCAGATTAAAACAGTTAGGTGCCCCTACTGGGCAGGGAGTCAGAGCGTAGTCTGGCGGATGCCAGCCCCACCACCGCGCATGCGCAGACTAGCACTTCCTCTGACTAGATTATTGGCTGACACACATGCAACTATTAAGAGCCTGAAGACCGAGCCTCTGTGGGGTGGAGAGGCCGGGTCCGTATCTAGGGAGGTAAGTATCAACTCTCTCGTGAAAAAAGAAATCCTAGATTTCGTTTATTTCACTTCAAGAGTATACTTACCTCCCTAATACTTTTGATATTGCCAGAATTCGAAAGTGAATCTGGCGGGAGGGAGGCGAGGTCAAAAGACCAGCTCATCCCTATACGCTTTTCTGCGTTTAAGGCACTTAAACTTCTGAAACTGTAAGAAAAAACAGTCAGGATTTGACTAACCATCGGATAACACCACCGATGTATGAGAGATGACCGAATGTCATATGCGCTCCCCCCCCCCCCTCCTTCCTGGGAGGAAGAGTCGACTGACCTCAATGTCCTATACGCTCTCTACGTACAAGTGCCATGTACTACAGGACAGAGACGAAAAAGCTCCATTTTCGTAACTCTCAACCAAGAACCACACAAATACACAAACCATCACCATATTAATAACGGGTAACGTGACAATACAATCAACAACGGACAACACATGAACAAGACTGACCTTGTTGAAATGGCTGCTGACATCATCTTCCCATTGGTAAAGACTGATGCAGGCCCAAAAAAGTGGGTGTTTCCATAAATTAATTGTGAAATATATAAGTAATGAGGAAAAAACCTCCTCAAAAAATATAAACCGAGTTATTTTTTCAAAATCGACAAGGCGAGAGGATTAGAGGTGTCACGGAGATAATGGTCTGTAAAACTTGACTCACAGTGCCACTGAGCCACCGACATAATATCATCCACAGGGACCCCATTAAACAGGGCAGTGGATGTCACTACGCCGCGGACACTGTGAGCCTTGGCCACGTCAACCTGCTTCCCGGTGGCGGATTTATGGCAAAACTGAATGCATTCTACAATCCACCTGGAAATGGTGTCCTTAGAAGCCCTGCCATGGGGTTCAATATATGACAACCATAACGCTGACTGATCAGTGCACCACTCCGCCGTACGTTGCTTGTACCGGCAAAGCGCCCGGACAGGACACCATGCTTTAGAATTAGGATCATATCTAGTTAAAGCAGGCAAAATAATAGGTTGACCTGGATATTTCAACGACTGATTTTTAGCCAAGAAATTAATCCTAGGTAGCAGCTTAAGGCCTTCCCCTGAAACCACAAAACGGTCATCCTCGGCTGATAAGGCATGAATTTCACTCCTACGCCTAGCCGAGGCCGCAGCAATTAAAAACACAGTCTTCAGTGTTAATAGTTTCATAGAAATGGAACTAAGTGGTTCAAAAGGCTTATCACCTAGTACTTGAAGCACTAGCGATAAACTCCAAGACGGAATCACCGGTGGATTCCTTGGTCTTAGATTGCCCATGCTTTTAATTAATACATTTAATGTATTTACTTCATCACTTCCCCTCTTAGCCAAGCAAGGAATAACAGACATTAATGCTGACTTATAACCAGCAATAGAGTTAGGCTTGAGGCTATAGGCATCATAGAGGTGACAGAGGAAATCAGCTACTACTTGAATAGATGAATCCATTGGATCAATACATCTTTTTGAGCACCATTCTGCAAATCTGTTGATTTTATAATTATATGCTCTGGAGGTTGACCCCCTCCTGGCTTTGGCCATAAACATGGCTGCTTGCTCAGAAAAGCCCTCCTTAATTCTAGATTCCTTGACAACATCCACGCAGTCAATCTGAACATTGACGGATTGTTGTGAAGGACCTTGCCCTGGAAGATAATATCGTCCATCAGAGGCAGAGGAACCGGATTGCAGACCAGAAGGTCCAGCAGATCCGTATACCATGATCGGCTTGGCCAATCCGGGGCGATCAGAAGCACTTGGCATTCCTCTTGTCTGATTTTCTGAAGAATTTTTGGAATCAGGATTGCTGGAGGGAATGCGTATGCATACATTCTCCCCCAGCTGATAGCTAACGCATCTGTTGCGAAAGCGCTTGGATCCGGAATCGGAGAGACGTACGTCGTCATCTTCGCATTCTTCTTCGTTGCGAACAAATCGATGTTGGGTTTCCCCCAATGGTCGAACAGACGATCCGCCACACATTGATTTAGTTGCCATTCCGTGGGTAAAACACTCATCCTTCGGCTCAATGAGTCTGCTAGCAGGTTTAACCTTCCCGGAATATGAACTGCTTTCAAGGTAATCTGGTGATCCAGACACCAACAAAGCAGTCTCCATGTCATCATACAGAGACTGGGCGACTTCGTTCCGCCCTGGCGGTTTATGTAAGTCACAACTGTTGAGTTGTCTGAACGAATAAGAACAATCTTGCCCTGAACTTTCTGTAAGAAATGTTCCAGGCCCAGGACTACTGCTCTTAGCTCCAGTAGATTTATATGTTCCTTTGACTGCTCCGGATTCCAAAGCCCTGATATCGTGGACTCTTCCAGGCAAGCCCCCCAGCCCTCCATCGATGCATCTGTATACACAGTCACCTGAGGGTGGGGAGGGGTCAGCATAACCCCCACCAAGAGATTCTCTGTGAGCAACCACCATTGCAGGTGGTGAATCAGAGGCGCCAACACTGACACGTTCGAGTCCAGCGAACCTGTACTCTGGGTCCATTGTGTCATGAGAAACAACTGGATCGGCCGCCTGCGTAAGGCGGCCTGAGGAATGACTGGTTCCAAAGAAACCATCAACCCCAGCATTCTCAAGTAAACCCGTGCCAGGACATGACGACTGTCGCACACTGACTGAATTAACGAGATGAGTTTTTGCACTCTCTCCTGAGTAGGATAAACATATCCCGTCTCCAGATCGAAGAACATTCCCAGGTAAACAAACCTCTGGGATGGAGTCAGCTCTGATTTCGGAAAATTTATCATCCAGCCCAAATCCGAGAGAGTTTTCAAAACAATCACCAGATTGGCCGATAAAGCTTCCTTGTCGTGTGCCTTTAACAGCCAGTCGTCTATGTACGTGTGGACTGCTATGCTTCTCCTGCGGAGGTATGCTGTGATCGCAAGAACCACACGGGTGAAAACCCGAGGAGCCGTGGAAATTCCGAAGGGCAACACCCTGAATTCCCACTGTCTGCCCTGGAATGCAAATCTCAGGAAGCGACAGAAACTCCCGTGGATGGGGATGTGGAAATAAGCGTCCTTCAAATCTATCGACGCCGTCCACATCCCCCTCTCCAACCCCGCCAACACCGAGCGCACCGTTTCCATCTTGAAACTGGGCGTCTCGATGAACTTGTTCAATGGCTTGAGGTTGAGAATCGGTCTCCACCCTCCGGTGCGTTTTGTTACTAAGAACAGGGTTGAATAGAAGCCCGGACACCTTTGTGCCGGCTGAATAGCTCCCTTTTGTACGAGGGAATCTATCTCCTCCTCGATACACAACCTTTGCTCTGGATCTCTCGGAATGGGAGTCCAGACTGGCACTAGAGACAGTCGCGACGGCGGGCCTGTCATCCACTCTGGATGATACCCGACGGAAAGCCATCGCAAGACTAAACGGTCCTGAGTTAACCGTTCCCACTCTTGCATGTGGTCGGCTAGCCGGCCTCCCACCGGTCCACCTAGGGACAGAGGTGGACACGAGGCATGCAAGAGCGGCACTGTCCCCATCGCCATAAACACCGGAGTGGTTCTTACCGCGGTAACCGTCCCGTCAGGACCGATAACCACGCCCAGATCCTCGCGCTCCCCGCCCCGCCCCGCGCGCACCTCGGTGCGCGGGCGGCTGCCTGGCTGACGGCGCCTGAGGAACCTGCGCCCCCCTCGCTGCTGGCCGAATCGCACGCGGCCGAGGCCGACGCTGCGACGGTGGCTGGCCTCTGACTTGGCCAGCACCACCTCGAGCCTGCAGGGGACGATACGCAGGGGCCGCGGCGCGAACGTTAGCACGACGCAGCACCTCAAACTGCTCGCGCAGCGCCCTCTGGTTATTCACCAGGGTGACCGTCTCCTGGAGGTGTCGACATCCCTCACCTCCAAAAAGACCAGGACCCGTCTTAGGCGTACGCAGTAGCCTATTGTACAGGTCCTGAGACGGGCACAGATTGTCCAGGGCAAACGTGCGTCTTGCCCGGACACTCCTGGTCACCGCCCGAGTCATACAGTCCAGCGCCAGGTTAATACCATCCTGGATGGCTCGCTGGACCGTGACCGGACTTGGCTGGCGCGATGCGGATGCCGTTACTACCCCCTGTAACAGCTGGGAGACGTGGGACAGAGCGGCAATCGAAGCCCTCCCACTCTCCTCCGCATCACGCAACGCGGTATTCGCCGAACGCAACGCGTTCGAGCACAAGACCCCCGTGTCAGAACGGGAGCCTGGCCGCGCATCCTCACCCAAAGCCGCGCGGTCATCCACGCTGGGCTTGGGTACCACACCGTACCGCTGGTAATCCAGGGGCACGATGCGACAACGCCTGGCCACCTCGCGAGGGGCCTTCGCGAGACGTCCACTCGACTTAATGGACGACTCCGCCGCCTCGAACATGTCAACGACATGCTCCGCCAGCGGCAGAGAAGGCATAGCGTTAGCAGTCGGTTTCCCAGCTAACCACGGCCTGTGGTCACGCTAGCTAGCCGACTGCTCCACGGGCAGATCAGGCCTAACGCTCACCAACCACTGGCAAGCGTCAGACCAATCCTCCTCCGTGGCTAACTGCGAGCGCTCTACAAGACGGGGGCCTTCGTCTTCCTCCTGAGCGCAAGCAGCAGAGCTTGACGGCGGGTACGCTGATACACCTGGCAAGCCAGGGAAAACATGCGGGCCTGACAGCACCGGCATGACAATACCACTGGTTTGACCAGGAGCAGGCGCCGTGGCAGAGCGCGGGGCATATACCGCCCCACCACGGGCCCGGCCAGCACCAGCAACACCGTCGGCAAGCCGAGGTATGCGGTACCGCTGGCCATCAGCAGCGCCCTGGGCCACCACCTGAACCGCGGACTCTACTCCAGGGTGAGTAAAACCGTGGAAGAAGCCGCCTGTATTCCCCGCGAGGGGTGCACAAACGTCTTCATCCATGTCCACGTCGTCAGACGGCGACCCTAGCAGGTAATCCTCATCACCCTGGTCAGAAAGATTAGACCCCGGGTCAGCAAAGAGAGCTAACCCGGGCTGACCAGGAACGGTGCCATAGGAGGTACTGGCCACCGCGGCGTGCGGATACCCCTGGACTGATAAGCAGCCCGCGGGTTCCAGCGACAACCGTCCACGGTCCCCTATCGGCGCGGCAATAAGCCTGCTGCCAGGGTCGTGGAACGCCCCCTCTAATGGGGCCACCTCTGAATCGTCGAACAACGGAAGCGGTCTAAGGAAAACCGATCCAGAGGCGGGGATTACCTGCTCCGAAGCCGATGATGAGGACAGTAAAGGATTTGGTCCAGGAAGCATGCCACGAAGCAACTCTGGAACCAAATCCTTTATTGTCCTCTTCATCTCTCCCAACATCTCGGTCCGGAAGGCCTCCATATCCACCGCGGACGAGACCTTCCCCTTACCCTTCCTACTTACAACCTCTCGTTTCCGCTTCTTCTTCTTCTCCTCCTCTACCACCTTGTCCGTCGCCTGTAAGCACAAGAATTCGGACATTAACTCGCCCCCCCCCCCCCAGTGCTTACATATGTCACAATTAGCCAAGGGACCACAAGGGCTACATTGATAGCAAAGATGAGGCAAGAACCTATCATGCAGAAATCGTCCACAGGATGCGCAACCCGGTCCCTGAAACAGGGCAAAGGACAAGGAGTATGAGCAAACTAGTTAAGCTTAGACACTCAAACCAACTCAAAGAGAAGGAAAACGATCATAAAGATCAATATACATCAGAAACCAGCATTGCAACTTAAATTGCTGATAAATACATAGCCAGGCTGATTATGACGTCATTAATCCCGTGACAGGAAAAAATCGATCCCAACAAAACATCCAAGTGCAAGGACGAATTGTATGCTGAATGGATACGTCGACTACACAACCATCAGATACATATAGATAACTCTTTTCTGGCAAAAATGTTAATTATCTCCCCTTGCTTACTATAATTAACATCACCACATTATCAATAACTAGATACCTGACACCTTGTATAGACAAACCATCCAACGTGACGAACCGGAGTACTCCACCACCTGCACGCCTCTTAACTCTCTCCACCTCATGGGGAAGGAATTGGATCAAGAGGGCAAAGTGAGAAGACCTTTATACTAGGCCTCCAACTCACTGGACATAATTTTTCATTTGGTTAGATAACCTAACAGTGTTAGTAGGAAATGGAACCATGGTGGAGAGAAAACTAACTCTCTGCTGCTGTGATGCCACCATCTAGCGTCATACAGACCTGTGGACATAAACAGAAAGAGAAATTAGCCTTAGGTAGCACCGAGTTGACATAAACCAACTAACCAAGGCGCTTATCACGGTAAACGCGAGTCCCGGAAACACAATACACCGGGAAGAAAAACTCGCTAATTTTACTAGAAGTCACCTGATTTAAAGGTCCTAGGTCCCCCTTTGGCGAAGTGATCCTTCCTGCCATCCTAATCAGTGACTATCACTCCAAAATAACACCACCAAGTTATGTTAAAACAGTTTATAGAGCAAGGAAAAGCTTTTGCACAAAAAAACATGTGTGATCTCTCTGCCAATAATCTAGCAAAGAGGTAGTGCTAGTCTGCGCATGCGCGGTGGTGGGGCTGGCATCCGCCAGACTACGCTCTGACTCCCTGCCCAGTAGGGGCACCTAACTGTTTTAATCTGAGTGTTTATTGAGTGAAAGCCAATATTTAGCAATATCAAAAGTATTAGGGAGGTAAGTATACTCTTGAAGTGAAATGTGGCTGACTTTGTCAAATGCCTTTGGAAAATCCATCACTAAGACATCAGTTTGTTTCCCGTCTTCGAGGATGGTGGAGACCTCCTCAGCAAATTCAATTAGTTGGGTTTCACAGGACCTACCCTTCTGGAAACCATGCTGTAATGGGTAGAATATATTGTTTGACTCGTCATGGTTCATGATGTTACTGGTAATGATGTGTTCCAGTACCTTACAGCAAACACTTGTCAGCGAGATTGGTCTGTAGTTTTCGGATAAGTATTTTGGGCCTTTCTTGTATACCGGAGAAATAAGAGCGGTATGCCAGTCTTCTGGAACCTCGTCAGTTCGCATACTTTTATGATAGATCATGGTTAGTATAGATGCTATTTCAGGAGCTGGTGATTTGAGTATTCTGGGGGTTATCTGATCCGGACCACAGGCCTTATATGCATTAATGTTGCTTAGGAGCTTCTCCACACCATTTACTGTGATGTCAATGTTCTCGAGAATGGGATGCTTAGAACTGGACGCTGCGAAGTCAGAGTTTATCAGGTTGTCAAGGTTAGCTGGGTCATCTTTTGAGAATGCATCATGGAATTGGTTGGTAAGGATATTGGCCTTATCTACAGGGTTAGAGTGGCGCCTACCATCCAGTTTCAGCAAAGGAATCCCACCATGATCTTTGCGTTTATGCTTGATATAGGTACAAAACCTTTTCATGCCAGAGTACTTATTTTTGTTGGTCTCTTCACCAAGAACATTCTCGATATATTCCCAATAGACTCGACGTAGACGTTTTTGCACCATATGTTTCAAATTAGCGTAGTCTGCGGTTTTTGTATCTCAAAATTTTCTCTTCTTGACACGCAGTCTGTGTTGCTTTTTAATGAGGCGCTTCAATTCAGTGTTTATCCAGGGATACCCATCTTTCTTTGTCGCTACTTTGTGGGGGATGTGTTTCTGGATGCTGCCCTTTATGATGGTTTTGAACAGCTCCCACATATTGCTGACGCTACCTGTGGTTTCCTCGTACATGTTCTGTATCACGGTCGTTGTACCGGCCAAGTCACTGCGAATACTGGCCCAGTCTGCTTTGTTATACATGGGTACTGGACGTGGGTTCTGCTTGATTTTGATGGGCCGATGGTCAAATTCAGCAAATACAGTTGCATGGTCTGAGATACCTGGCATGACGTCTACGTGAAAGGCCTTGTTCGGACAATTTGTCAGTAGCAAGTCAAGTGTGTTGTTGACACGTGTTGATTCTTCGACCAGCTGGGTTAGGCCATGGTTGTCTATGAACTCTGTAAAGAGGTTATGCAGGTAAACATATTTGGTGCCAGGCGTGAGTGTCTTGGTACAGCAGTCCCAGGCAGGAAAATTAAAATCGTCACCTATAATGATGTTAGAGTCTTTAATTGCACATGTCCTGCTGAGTGAGTTATCAAGATTGATGAGGCTCTCTTCATCTGAGACTTTATTGTGGTAGTACAAGCCGATATAGACTGTGTTGTTAGCAATAAGCTTTACTTTGGCCCATACTATTTCACAATTGCTGTCCAGTTCAGGAACCTCCTTACTGTTCAACTCTGACCGTATTGCTAACAGGACGCCACCTCCACCCGATATAAGTCTGTCTTTTCTGTAGACAGTAAAGCCAACGGAAAGATTTCTGCAGAATTTATATCAGGAGTAATCCACGTTTATGTACCAATGACAATGTCTAGTTTAGTACTATCTAGGAGGTTAGAACGTCTACACTGCTTCATCATAATTGACTGGAAGTTGACGATCAGGATACGGAGAGGAACATTTGGCTTTGTTGGCTGAGATTTACTGAACGATATGTCAGGGATTGATTGAATAGACATGGATCGATACTGTTCCGTGCAGAATAATTCATGAACTGTTGAACTATAGTTTGGATTGTTGCATATGGCACAGTGCCAACTTATATCTGCTTTGAAATCACTGAGCCTGTCATATGTTGTGCTGTTAATGCTTTGGCATCTGGCGTGATACCACTGGTCACACGTTTCACAAATAACACATTTTTGGGACCAGTCAAGAGTGATGTCACAGGTTGCACATTTGTATGAACGATGATCGGAATCACATTGGCTAGTAGAAACTGGTCCTGGGTGTGGGTGAATGTCATTCGACTGAAACAGTAAGATTAGCATGAGATATATGTACGGCACATATTTCTTATTATGGTGGTTATGCGATTCCCTAGCAACCGCTCTTTTTACAAGAGTACTGTGGAATTGCTTGATGCAAAGCATTGAGATGTCCATATGTACTAATGAGCTTGACAACCACGTATTCTGTTGGCGTTTTTTCAGGTTTCTGGTCCAGGATCAAACAGTAGTAAAGTCAGAACAAGTATTAACAGTGCCGCCGTCATATTAGATCTCTCGTAATCAGATAGGTTGCTTTACTGATGTGGCATAGCTTTCCCGAATAGGCTTGCAGTTGCAGAATTGATTTTCGAAAACTGGTATTAACACGATTTTAACATTTTCGCAATAGGCTGATGCCAAATGCTAGGTTTGCATTTCAGACTGTCATTTTCACAGGTGAGATTTAACTGACCTTAGATTTGAGTCATGATTTTGTTGATCTTGTTTTCAATTATGATTTTAACGGATGATAGAGGCTGACATTTTATTTAGATACCCGGAGGTTGTGTCCGACGTTCGTGTGGAAGCTAAGGTTGCTAGTCGTTGCTACGGTACACAATTATGGAAACTCAGAACATGGAGCCTGTACTATGTCTTAGAATTGTTGGATGTGTAAGAACTTGTTTGCAGTTTCTAGTTCATGTTCTGTAATCATATTATTAGCACAGGAGATGATCGAATCGTTGAGTATGCACAGGTTTTCTAGAAGATTTTTGAATTTATTCTAGCTGGCCAAAAAAGACGCCCATCTTGGCATATGCGCACACACCAATCTCATGGAGCTCATGGAGCAGAGTTATGGAAACTTACTGACAAAGAAGTGGAACCTATGGAGATATTTGCAGGGTCATTGTTACACCAATTGCAAATCCTCACCCCAACTACAGCAAACCCAGCGGTCTACGGACTACTAGGTTCACTACTAGTGTCAGCAGAAATTCATAAAAAGGCGATCAGTCTATTGAGAAATATAGTTGCTGATCCATAACACCGGGAATATTCCATCGTACTAAGACAACTTACATTGAAGTCGATCTCGAGCAGCACATGACCATCCTATGTACAGAGGCTTCTTCTTCAATACCAGCTTCCTGAGCTGCTTACAACGTGTTGGTCAATGTACCAACAAAATCAGCATGGAAACGCCAGGTGTACGAAGCTGTCATTAGGTTCTGCAAGAAACAGAGATGGCTATTGTCAAAGTAAAAATTCTAACTGGTACCTATGAACTCCAAACAGTACTTGCGGAACATGATAGATGTGGAACCACTTCAACCACCTGTCGACTCTGCAACCTCAATCAAGAAGATATGTCACACTTTCTTACCTTCTGCACATCACTTAATACGGCCCGACAGTTCCATGTAAGGCTCTGTATGACATACTTGGTGGCAAACCAGAGAATGACACCACGGTCCTTCTGCTCTTAAATCATACACATCCAGACCTGCCCTATTCTCTTCCAAATGACATCATCTCGAATATAGAACTTATCAACAGAGACTGGATTTATTCCTGTCACAAAGAGAGAACGTGTCTCAAGATTCAAGATTCAAAATTATTTATTTCATGCTTAATAGATAGTATACATACATCACAGTTGGGCAGTCCATCAACGGCAGAGCCTATGGATCAGTGGACCCCATACAAATAAAACAAGACATTGCAATATATAAGGCAACAGCTGATACAAACATCTGTAATATAATAATAACGCCTGTATAGGCATAAACACTTGAACTTCACTTGAACTTCAACAATTGTCTTGGCACTCCCTCATAAACTTGAGGAGTATGTGCTGCGCGTGGGATTTTAGTAAAAGAATAAAAAGGTGCATAATAAGGGGAAAAGGTGCAGTGAAAGAAAGAAAAGTTAAAAGATTAAAAACATAGCTTGTATGGTTACATTGCCTTGTACAGCCTCAGTCTGAATGAGTCAACTGAGGGTGCAATGACAGGATGGAGGATTTAACCAGGCAGGGCGCTCCAATCTCTGATTGTCTGATGGGAAAATGAGAATTTGAGGCAGTCCTTGTTGGCATGTGGAACAATAAATTGGAGATGGTGATTGTTTCTGAGGTGTTGGTTGTTTGGCACTAGTGATGGTGGTCAGTTTATGTTCACCATGCCAACCTGAATTTTATAGAATATCACTATGCGGCACATTTTGCGCCTCAGTTCGAGGGGGTGCCAGCCGATGGTGTTCTTCATTTCGGTGACACTACTGGTGTTATGCCATCTTCTAGTGGCGAATCTAGCTGCTCTATTTTGAACTTTCTCTATGGCTTCTGTCCAAACTTTGTGGTGTGGATCCCACACGGCTGGGGCATACTCCAATTTTGGACGAACTAATGCCTTGTATGCCTGGGATTTGGCGTGTGTGTGTGTTTGCAATACGTAGTGTTGGACAGAGAAAATTTAGGGTCTTGCTGGCTTCGCCAACCATGTTGTTTATGTGTATTTTCCATATCCGGTCATTGGATATTGTTACGCCTAAAGATTTGCTTTCTTGTATTACTTCCAGGACTTCATGTAATGTGTAGTCATATGTGAGAGGGCTTTTGGCATGTGTCATTCTCATTGTGAAGCACTTCTTGGTCTTAAACTCCATCATCTACTTAGCTTCCCCGTTTTCTACTGCTGTTAGATCTTGTTGGAGTGTACCTTGAGCCATGGAGGAGGTTATCTCATGGTACAGGACACAATCATCAGCAAATAGTCGAACTTGGCTGTTCCAGACTACTTCTGGCAGATCATTGATATAAGCCAGGAAGAGAATAGGTCCTAGCACTGTCACCTGAGGAACATCACTAGTTACTCGTCTTTCAGAAGAGGTCGTGCCTTCTAGTAAAACTTTTTGCATTCGATTTGTTAGGAATTCTTGGAGCCAATGTAGGGTTTGATCACTGACACCATGCCACCTCAAATTAGGGATTAGTCTTGTGTGGGACTTTATCGAAGGCCTTGCTGAAATCCATTATTAGCAGATCGATTTTCTTTCTGTTGTTGAGGGATTCTGCAAGTTCGTTTGTTAGTTCAATGAGCTGGGTTTGACAAGACAGCTTCTTTCTAAATCTGTATTGTTTACTGTGTAAGATGGTATGAATATCAAAATAGGACTTTATATTGCTTGCGAGGATATGCTCGAATAGTTTGCATGCAATACAAGTCAGGGGCACTGGTCTATAGTTGGCTGGATCATATTCTAAGACTTTTAAAGACTGGTATCACATTTGCCTGCTTCCAATCTGATGGAAGGTTACCGTGTTCTAAAGAATGTTGGACTATGATAGCTAAAATAGGAGCTACTTCAGGGGCCATTTTTCTCATGACTCTAGATGTGATGTTGTCTGGGCCTGCTGCCTTATCTGGTTTGAATTTGAGCAGTAGTTTTTCAACAGCTGGAAAAGTGATGACTGGATCTGCCATGAGTGGGTATGGGCTAGGTCCTAGGTCAGGGAGCGGGCCAGGTGGTTCAGTCGTGAAGACTGACTCATATTGTTAGTTCAGTATGTCAGCTTTGCCCAATGCATCTGTGATTAGTTGCCCTTGAGACTTAGTGATGTCACACCCGAATTGTCCTTTCGAAGCCTCTTGGTGTGTTGGAACAGTCTTTTTGCTTAGAGGGGTCTCTGTTCAAATTTGAAGTCATCGTTCTCATCGAAGGATACAAGTTCTTCGATATAATTCCAAAAGGCTTGTCTGATTTCTTTTGGGACCTGCTGCTTTTGAGCCTTAGTTTTTGCTATTAAGGAAGGTGTGTTGGATTTTGCCGCTTTCTTTGCGATGTTGTCTATTCTTTTCATAGCTCTTCTCAGTTGGTCCATTATCCATGGGAATTTCATTTTATTCTTGATAGCCTTTGTTGGAATATGCTTCTGGATTGCTGTCTGTATCTTATTTTTTAAGAAGCACCAGATGCTATCTGTATCTATGCCGTTGGCAATTCTTTCTCTCATTTGATCACATAATTTGGTAGTTTCCAGTCTAAGAAAGTCCCAATCCGCTTTTCTGTACAGAAACGTGGAGAGACGTTTCTAGGGCTTTGAGATGGCATTGGTTTTGGTCTGGCCTATAGAAAGCACCTATGTAGAGGGCGGGTGGTCCTGTGATGGTAGTCTTTATCCAAAGAATTTCACCATCAGCTTCTAATTCCTTTGTCTCTTTAAAAATGTATTCTCCTGATATGGTTATAAGGATACCACCATATGCATCCGGTCTATCTTTCCTAACTACCTCGTAGAACTGTGATGGAAATATTTCACCATTGTCAATATTGGGGTTGAGCCAAGTTTCAGTCCCAATAATAACATCTGGCTTACATGAATCAATGAAGTTTGTTAACTCAGGGATCTTGTTTTTCACTGATTGAAAATTGGTGTTGACAACTCTCAATGGTCTTACTAATTTAGCTGGTTTCTTGGAAACTTTTATGACAGGGGAGGATGTCGCTTGTGGGGTGGGGTGGGAGGGGGGGGGGGGGGTGCTGGGCTGCCATGACAATTGCTAATCGACACATTTGTTTCATCCAGTAGACTACAATATTTGTTTTCTGATTCAAGTGAGGATATATCAAACAGGGTGATAGAGTAATTTGGGAGACCACACCCTTTACATATTCACACTACTGATGGTGAGTGCGGGTAGTCATAATAAGATGATGTCACTGATTGGCAATTAATGTGATACCAACAGTCACATGACTCACAGCAGACTGCTTTTTGTTCCCATCTAACAGGGAGATTGCATGAGCCACATGGGTAGCTAGTGCTACTGTTCCCATGTGATTGATCTGTAGTGCAAGTGGGGCCTGGATTGGGCTCAATATCATTTGCAGTCACCAGTAACAGCACACAGAAATATAGTCTTGATGGCCTAGATGGTTTAATGAGCTTGGTACCATTGAAATATCGACCTTTTTCAGCCAACCAGCTATTAATAGTGCATATGTATACTTGATTAACATCGGGTTGGACTAGGTTTATAGCTCCTAAATAATCTAAGCGATTTACAATTACTGGGAATACTGGTGAAAATGTGATAACAGTTCTGACAACTGAAAATACACATAAAGCTAAAAGGATGGTACTTACAAGTGACATTGTTGTACTATTATAAAATAAGACTCACTTGAACAAAATATCTCAATTCATCGAACCAAATTACCGTCTAGAAATCCACCATTTTGTTTTCACGGTATCTAAGCCCAACCATAGAAGGGTGAATAAAAACTGGAGTGTTTTGAACATTTACTCATAGATTGGATCTGAATTCTATAATTTGTTTATTTTTGTATAATCTACAAATACTATATAGAAATGATACATTAATATATTGTTTAAATCATGTTAAACACAGGACGTACATCATATATTTTTTGTACCATTTTGTCATGATTGTCCTAGAGTGTTCTACATATAAACGATATTCATAATATTTTGTAATTATCTTCCATCTAGGATATTTACTGCAGATACAGGGGCTTTAATATGGTACATTTGGGAGTGGGTGGGAGGGGATGGAAGGGTGTGTGCTCAACAATAACATAGCAGTATTAGAGTGAGAAGGTTGCTGGTGGGTGTGGCTGTAGATAAGTAGTTTGTAGTAGACTGTCGACATCTGATGTCCACTGAGAAAAGGAATATCAGATGAACGTTCAAGCTAATTGAGATCGGATAGGGACCATCTATTTTGGTTCATTTCATGCTTTTCAGCTTGGTATAGCTCTCCTAAATTTGTTAACATTTACCACTCTAATGGCAATATTTAAGCTTCTATTATGGCTAAAGCAGAGAAATCTCTCCTAGAAAAGCAACAAACATACCAGAAGTTTAAATACAGAGATTACTGTCAGGTCAACATTGAAACATTCAAAAGGTCTATGTCAGAGGTCCATTGGAGCATAGTAACAGACATTCAGTCTTGTGAGCATGCCTACAACAAATTGCATGACATCTGCACGACTATTTTTTAACAAAGCTTTCCAATGAAAGAAAGTAAAAAATATAAGCACAACCCAACTAAACCTTGGCTTACAAATGGATTAATAGCTGCCTGTCATACAAAACATCAGCTTTACATAACATTTATCAAGTGTCTAACTAAATACAATGAAATTCAGTTTAAAAAATAGAGAAATAAATTAGACCAAATAATAAAATAGCTAAGAAAACATATTATCACAAGAAATTCGAACAGTCTAAAAATGACATAAAAGAAACATGGAAAACGATTAAATCACTTTTAAATAAGACCAATACAGCAGAACAGACACAATTTCTTCACAATAATAAGGTCATTACAGATAAATTCGAAATTCCCAATGGATTCAATGCTTATTTCGTAAATATAGGACCAGAACTTTCGAACAAAATCCAATCAACATCCAAGAAACATTTTTCTGATTACCTTGCAGGCAGCCATCAATCATCATTCTTCGCCAACCCTACTAACACTGAAGAGATCTTTGGCATTCTAAACACACCCAACCCAGCCAAAAGTGCCGGAATCAATGGTTTTAAGTGGCGCATTTATAAAACCTGTGTTATGGATATCCTTATCCCACTCGGTCACATTTGCAACTTATCCCTAGCACAAGGCATTTTCCCATCAAAACTAAAAATAGCATGTGTTACACCAATTTATAAAGCCAAGAATTCTACTAATTTCTCAAACTACAGGCCAGTCTCCATACTTCCACTTTTCACCAAGTTACTAGAGCGCCTAATGTACAATCGACTGACAAATTACCTGGACGAAGAGACAATTTTATACAAATCGCAATATGGATTTCATGAGAAAGATTCAACAATGTGTGCAATAACCGAAATAACCGAAAAAATTATTGAATCACTGGAAAAAACGCAAAGTATAATAGGCATCTTCTTGGACCCTTCAAAAGCTTTCGATACTATCAACCACGAGATCTTACTAGAAAAGCTTGTCTATTATGGTATAAGAGGCAGTGCACTCACCTGGTTTCAGAACTACCTAAGTAAATGAACACAATGTGTATAATATAATGAGATATGCTCTGAAAACAGGCAATTAACTATGTGGTGTTCCTCGGGGATCTATTCTTGGCCCACTGCTGTTCCTTCTTTACATGAATGATCTACCTAACATATGCAAGCACATGTCATTAATACGGCTCACTGATGATACAAATGCTTTTTCCTGCGATGACAACATAGACACCTTATACAAAAAAACAAATAAGGAAATGGAAGAAATTACTAACCGGTTTTCAATAAACAAATTATCGTTGAATGTTGACGAAATAAATTATATGTTATTTACAAATCTCAAACTAATAAAAAAGATGAAATTCCAAAAATCTACATAAACAGAAGAAATTGAGGAGGCCCCATTTGCCAAATTTTTTGGGAGTATATTTGGATAAACATTTGACCTGGGCCAAACAAATCGAGACTGTAACAGCAAAGGTGGCAAGACGCATAGATGTCATACAAAGACTAAAACCTTACATGACACGAGCTGCAATTAAAACTCTACTGCACCATTGTTCTTCCACATCTCACCTACTGTAACGCTATCTGGACGAATACATACAAAACTACAAAGCCTACAGAAGAAGGCACTAAAACTCTTTTCTAAACCAGCAAAGGGCCAGACTATATTCAAGTCAAAAATGTTATTAGAACCAACGGACATAGGCAAACTACAGATGTATACCATTGTAAAGAAGTTTCACCACAATACATTACCACAATCCATAGCTTCCAATTTCACACTAAGACCGACATCCACAAACACAACACTAGGACAAAACACAATCTACACACTCAATTTACAGAAATACGAAAATGACGAATTACAATAACAGCCACAAAACTATGGAACAGCACCAGTACAAAAAATATGCGATAGTATATTAAACCAGAAATCCTTTAAGAAGATTGCCAGGGAATCTATGATCGACAAATACTAAATTAAAATATTTATACCTGATGGTCACAGATTCTCTGTTAATTAATGATAATACAAACCTAAGGCATTCCACCATCATCACCACCCCCACCACCACCACCACTATAGATAAACCAACCTAACCTAATAATTGAAGTAATGTCTAAACATAAACAGACTTTACAGTTTACTTTCACTACTACTACAATTAAATAGCCCACACATGATCTATGCATCTGCCGATTTTTTACAACTTCAACTATCTCAACTTTATACTATAGTGATGAGCTCTTCCCTGCCCCTCCCCATCCCACCCAACCTCAGTAGCTTACAAAAGTCCTATATAATAATAAACCACTCCAAACGAAATTTAAATAAAATGAGATAATGATGTAATTAGGGAGTATATGTATAATATATGTTTATTTAAGTCAGTAACTACGTATGTGTATATGTAAATATGAATGCCATAAATATGTGTTTGAATGTCGTGCGTCTTATGTTTGTGCACATAGTGGCATATATCTATGTAAACATCAAAGTAGGGACAGCCCTATTTTTAGCATTCTGTCACTGTGCCATTGTCTTGTGATATGTGTCATATATATGTTAATGTACACATGTTTTGTAATGTGTGTAAGGAGTCCATCGCTCCATAGGCCGTGCCCTTGATGGACTGCCAGTTTAGAGTATATGTATATGTATAGAAAAACCATGAAATAAAGCAACTTTGAATCTTGAATCTTGAAAAAGGATTAGGTTTGACACCTTCGACCCCTACTCTCCATCCAATAACCACATATATACAGGAATCTTGTTAACTTTCACTTAACGTCTACAGTATATGTTTTCATACCTGTAACCACATACTCCAAAAGGATGTACTTCAAATAGTAGGGGAATTTGCGTGTACAAGAAGAAGAAGAGGCGGACATAGAGGCTGAATAAGCCTGAGTCCACAGTGCTATCCTACGAAATCCTATGAAATCATTATGACAGGCGAAAATTTGAATGTATGATCAGAGACTACGATGAATTGTTGGATCTCATACAAACAATGGCACCAAGTACCAAGATATCTGTTTCATCCATTCTACCACGACTAAACAGCAGATGTGACAACAACCTTGTAGATGTCTTCAATGGAATGTTGTGGTCCCTTGTAAATTAGCACACAGCCAACTTCATAAATAATACAGAGATATTTGGCAACCTCAATGGTGAACCACACTACAACCTATTTTGAGATGACGTTCACCATAACCACGAAGGCCTCTGCCTATTGTCGGAAAACATCAGTTATTCTCTTCACTCTGTGACGAACACCACCTCAGAATCGCAGGATTTTTGTTATGTCCAAGCTACACCATGGATAAGATAAACCCAGCTACAAACCAGTTCAACCATCACACAATACCAACACAACTCTCAAACCAATTCTCAGTACCAAATGACAAAATTTTAGATGTACATACAAATGAGGCATCTCAGTACACTATGTGCTACGATGAAAACACAATAACAACAACAACTTTGGAACAAGGAAGGCAGGAAATGACAAAACAAAAACACAGAAAAGTCAGATATAAAAAAACAGGTAAAAACACTAACTGGCGAGTGCGCAGAAATCAGCACAAGATCAACAACACCAAAGCACTCTCAAATAGCGAACAGTACAACTTCTAAAACAGTAACCAATACATGCATATACACAAATGCAGATAGTCTAATTAATCCAAAAAAAAGCTGAGCTTGAAGCATTAGTACACAAAATTCGTCCTGTCATCATACTAATCACAGAGGTGTTACCAAAAAAAACCCCACAAACATACACCTGTGCAAAAGTTAAGCACCACCCTATTTTTACGCACATGCGAGGGTATATTCATGTGCTATGAAGAAAGCAATAGCATAAACATTTATGTACCCATCCATCTTAGTGCAAGAGGTAATAATGCAACTAGAGGAATGCTGATTATGATGGTGGGGAAACACTGTATGTTTTTGTTTGAACTTGAAAACGAGGCCTGAATATGGTTACGTTGACACAACTGACAACTATTGCCCTACAGTTGACACACGTTGCTAGATTGTCATTAATGGTGTCTGAAAACGAAGTTTAACATCTGTGCACGAGTTTGAGACTGTCATTATTAATACCGGGTATATCCACCTTGTGCCTGGATGACGGCCTGGACACGACGTCTCATGCTGGTCACCAACCGACTGATACGCCATTGTGGTATTCGTTGCCATTCAAGATGGAGTGCGTCTGTTAATTCCTGTAGGTTTTGCACAGGAGGATCCCTCCTTCTCACCATGTTTCCCAGAATGTCCCAGATATGCTCAATAGGGTTCATGTCAGGGCTCCTTGCTGGCCATGGTAGGGTTTCGATGGCATTCTGGCGGAGGTATTCATGCACAGCTCTAGCACGATGTGGTCGGGCATTGTCATCCATGAATATAGGGTGGGTTCCAGGTGCATGATTTACAAAATGAGGGACCACAACTCTATCCAGTATGGAATCTTGATATCTTTGTCCATTTAGTGTTCCAGGTACAGTCAACAGATCCAGCTTAAAATCAAATGAGATGCACCCCCATATCATAACGGAACCTCCACCAAATGGAACTTCTTCCATGATGTTACGTTGGTCGTACGCCGTGCGTCTGGACCTCCATACACGAGTTCGACCATCTGTGGCATGAAGCAGGAACCGACTTTCATCGGACCAGTGTACCCGTCTCCAGGATCTCATGTTCCAGTGTCTTCTTTCGTTGCACCACCTCAGACGCTCCTCTTTGTGGTGTGCAGTGAGGAGAGGACGTCTGACAGGTCTCCTAGCTTTCATGCCAGCAGCATACAGTCTCCTTTTGACGGTAGACATTGACACTCTATTGCGCGTTTCCCATTGCTGGCTGAGCACTCTGCTGTTGGTGAATGGAGATCTCCTAACAAGGTGTACTAGGGCTCGATCATCACGGGCAGTAGTCTTCTTCGGTCTTCCAGATCTAGGCATGTCCTTCACCTCGTTAGTTTGCCCATGTTTTGCAATCAAACGACTGATTATAGTATGATTAATGTTCAGCAGTCTGCCAATCTCTCTGCATGACATACCAGTGGTATGCATGCCTATGATTTGCCATTTCACACGATCACTTAACCTTCGTCTTGCCATAGCGGTTCACAATCAAGAGCTAATTCTCTCTGTACAAATAAACCACGGTCATGAACACAAAATTCCTAATCTTGTCGCCTAAATCTGTATGTAATGTTCTACACCTCAAACTGGACTTTTACATAACTGAACATGTGTGCTGTTTCCCGCCATGCACGGACATCAAGCGGCGTGAAGTCATGCATGCATGTGCATTTCGTACTTGGAATTATGTCAGATAACGCGGGGACAAAAAGTATGGCAGCCTAGTTGTACCATCATGTTTCTACGTTCTATTGTTTTTGCTGGTGCTTAACTTTTGCACAGGTGTATATAAGCATTAGCGAATTGCAGATCGATAACTACAATCTCTCGCTAAATAGTAATCCTTCAAGAGGAGTCATCATCTATACCCATGAATCATTGAATACTCAAAACTGTGACACCTTAAACGAGCACATGTTTAATGAATCAGTATGGAATACATGGATGACAGAGCAAAAGGAAACTAATTTTTCCTTATTAAGAAAAGATTCTTGTTGGATGCATCTACAGAAGCCCAAACTCAGGCGGCCCAAATAATAATAGCCTGCTAAATCTACTAAACCATGCTGAGAGAGAAAATGCAGATCACATTCTTATAGTTGGAGATTTCAACTTCCCATCTATTAACTGGAGCACTGGACTTTCGGCAAATTTAGAAGAAGATGCATTTCTCAATGCAACCAGGGGTATTTTCCTACAGCAACTGGTTACTAATGTGACACAACATAGAATAAACCAGACTTCAAATCTTTTGGATCTAGTTTTAACAAACAACCAAAATATCGTCCACGAAATAACCCACCTACCTCCACTAGGTAAGAGTGGCCATGATGTTCTACAAATATCACTACACCCAGACATCTTAAGCACAAGCAAACAAGCAGCTAAGCCAAAGTTACTGTTGAACAAAGGATGCTATACAGAAATTAGAAAGACTTAAGAACAACTGACTGGAATCACCTGAGCGAACTTAATGCATCAGAATCTTGGAACTTCCTACACACAAAATTGATCACAATGAATGAGCATTACATTCCTACAACAAAACAACATCGCAAGAAGAAACACCTCTGGCTTGACCGCACTGCAACACATTCACTCACATGTAAAAGCTGGGCATACAAAAGGTATAATGAAACAAAGAAAACCACAGATTACACACTTTACAAACTTGTTAGAAACAAAGCGACAGCGAGCATCAAGAAAGCAAAACAGACATTTGAATGGAAGGTGGCAAGCGAATGCAAGGGAAATCCTAAAGCTTTTTGGAACTATGTCAAGAGTAAAATGGTGCCATGAGAATCAATTAGCAAGCTATGCAACCCATCTGATGGAACTATGACTACAGATGATAAAGAAAAATCTAATATGCTTAACAACCTTTTCTCAAGTATGTTCACCTCAGAAAATCTTCATGTTACACCAACCATCAGCCCCAGAAGTAATGGTACTGTATTAAAGGACATAATAATAACACCCATCGCCATCGAAAATAAATTGAAGGCACTTAATCCCAATAAAAGCAATGGCCCAGATGAAATACCAGTGAGAATATTAAAGGAAACTGCTAAAGAAATTAGTGCACCTTTGTGCATAATTTTCAACAAGTCTTTAGAAGAAGGTGTACTACCCGACATCTGGAAAATGGCAAATGTATGGTGTATATGTAAGCTAGCGATTTCAAACGATGAGACCTTTTATTTCTATAATGTTCTAAACTGATCCGAAATGATTTTCTTAATCGATTTTAAAACAAGAACTTGAACAAATTTAAGAAAGGAATTTTGAGCACGTCAAGATAAGGCCAGAAATTAAATTTATTAAAAATGAATTTGGCAGCTCTACGGGATCTTTAATGCATTGTATATTAGGTGTTGAATGGCGGACAACTTTGTCAGAGTGAGTGGGGATCATAACAAGATAGCGATTGCAGATAGACTCATTTTTTTCTTCATATTACTTTCAAGTAGGTTTATATAAATCTTTGAAATCTAATTTATTCTTAAATTTCAAAAACTAAATATACTACCTTCGCAAATGTCTTATAGAGAAAAAAAATCACAAAGTAAACATGACAATAATTTTTTTACAAATTTCTGGTACAATCAGAAATCTTCCATCACACAAGGTGATAGGTGTAGTTAAACTAATACAACACAATACATCCCCTACCTTACTTTCCCTCTAAATCTTATAACCCACCCTTTAAACCATATTAATCACTTCCATATATTTCCAAGATTACTTCCACATATAAATTTTCAAATTTAATTTATCCGTAATTATCAAAAGGTTCTAAAATTTTTACATTATGCTGAGGTTTTTTTAATTAACCTATATTTCCGAATTTAAATGTTCATAATGTCACTTCCTAAATGGTCAAGAACTGCATGTCAACTGCACGTCTCAATTCTGCACTTTACATTGGCAGTTGATTACACCGGTTATGCCGAAAACTGGTCTTCTTTGCCCAAGAACTCTAAATTTCTACATCATTCCAAAAACAATCTGCCTCAACCACACATTCTGGTCGTACAAATAACGGTTAAGGGTAACAAAAAAACCTGATCATTCCAAAGACAATCTGCCTCAGCCACACATTCTGGTCGAACAAGTAATGGTTAAGGGCAACAAAAAACCCTGATTAAATAAATGAGAAAAGGAAAAAAATAAGAAAGAAAACATCATTTTAAATGTTATGGATAAAATCTACAAAGGGATAACTGGCCCATACAATAAATCACATGGAGAGATCATCTTAACCCTTTCACCAAAGCATTCCTTCCATGTCAACTTCAGAACCATAAGAAAAATAAATTGAACATCTTGAACTCAATTTGCCTGGAGAGCAATGCTGTCCAAAGACAACAATGGCCTACAGTCAAACCATTTTCAAAATAACCAACTACCCACCTATGGTTATGACCAAATTTCTATGACATTGATGAAAGCGTTACCACAGGACAAACAGGGTCCCTCCATGAAATCAATATAAGTAAACAGAAACAGATGGTTCCCTAGCACGTCTCAACTTACATCAAGAGTTAAATAATAATAATAATAATAATAATAAGTACATTTATAAAGCGCTGAATCCATGACAATGCGTGCTCTAAGCGCTAGTGCGTATAGCTATATCTACTGAGAATATGCTCGTTTGAAAAGGGTTGTTTTCAGTTGTGATTTGAAAATATCTAATGATGCTGAGTTTTTTAGACTAAGTGGTAGATTGTTCCACTCGGTGGGAGCTGCGTAAGCGAAAGTTTTGTGGCCATATGTAGTAGAATTTACTTTTGGGACGTTTAGCAGCATCTGGTTGACAGATCTGAGTGATCGACCTGGCGAATATGGTTGTACTAGTTCAGTTAAGTATGCAGGGGCAGTACCGGAAACACATTGGTAAGTCAAGCATAACATTTTGAAAGTGATTCTCTGCTCGATCGGGAGCCAATGCAAATTCTGTAAGACAGGGGTTATGTGATCATACTTTCGGTGGAGTGATATGATTCTAGCAGCGGTATTTTGTACAATCTGTAGCTTATGAATAAGTTGTTTTGGTGCACCAATAAGCAAGCTGTTACAATAATCAACTTCAAGCACCCAACGTAGCTAAATGTTTTATAACAACTTGTCTGATTAAACATTTTTTTTAAACTAATAATCTAACCGGAATATGTCAAATATTTTGAAAACTATTTGACTGATGTTGAATATTTTGGAGATATCTAACGGCAACATGATAAATATTTTGAAAACTATATATTGAATATTTTAGAATTAATCTGACTAACAGATGTTGAATATTTTAAAATCTGATTCACTGGGATGTTGAATATTTTGGAAATATCTAACTGCAACATGATAAATATTTTGAAAACTATATGTTGAATATTTTAGAATTAATCTAACTAACAGATGTTGAATATTTTAAAAACTAACTAACTGGGATGTTGAATATTCTGGAAATATCTAAGATGTTAAATATTTGGAAACTAATTGTCTGGAACATTAAACAACTTATTAATTTCCTAGAACATTAAGTGGTATGAACTGTAAACGGCCACGCACGCACGCACGCACGCACGTACGTACGTACGTACGTACGTACGTACGTACGTACGTACGTACGTACGTACGTACGTACGTACGTACGTACGTATATATATATATATATATATATATATATATATATATATATATATATACATGGGAAATGAATGACATACTACAGATTAAGCTTGCGATTAGTCACACGGCTACTAAGTAGGGACCTAATCTCAGATAGGTATTGAATCATACCTCACCTCGGAAATAAGTCTGCTTTTTGCATATGTCACCCATATGTGACGTAGGCCAATTAATGATAAAAAACGGATTTAGAAAATGAATGAATTAATAAATTGGATTGGAAATGCCCTCCATCATCTGTGGCATATGTCACTTAAAGGACATAGGCCAGGTACCGACTGGATTCGGAGAAAGTTAAAGGGCATGCATTTGCCTAGACCAGGTGACCACTGGACTAGAGCCATGGCAAGGTTTCACAAATGTGAAACCCTGTCATGTGAACATAACATCACAGCATTACAGATGTATTATAAACATGCGCAAAATATATTGTTAAAAACTAGAAGGGTTAATAATCAAATAAATATACTTTCAATATATAGGAAAATTAACAGAGCTTACCCTGTAGCTGTGGTATTTTAGAGAACGAACATGGTCTTAGTCAACATATGATAGCTATAATAAACAAAAATAAAATAGCCGTAATCCTAATTCTTACATATAAGAGACGCAAGGGATATGCAAGGCTCAGTCAAAAAAAAAATCATCATCCCAATAATCCGTTGATCAGGAGCATATTTTGGAACCAATTTAACCAAAGGTGATTGATGCCAAAGGCAGCAATAACTTCCAGCAAAATTAACCCCAAAATATCCAACGGAATATTTCCTACATTATTTTGTAAACAGTTAGAGCAAAAAGCTTTAACCAAATTTATTTAATTTCATCACTCAATTTGATACAACATATATCAAATAGAAATGTAAATATTTGACCTAAGTATGGCCCATACAGTTTTATTCATAATAATTACATCTAACCTGCAATTTTTTTATATATAATAAAATATAACATATTTACAAATGTCTTTCCTGCCCTACAGCGCACGACCATAGCCAATTCTTCTCCTCATACAGGAAACAACCCATCCTAGGGAAGACGCCATGGTGTTCTCATTTGTCAACCCCATCACCTCTGACCCCGAAGGATCCTTGATAAACCCTGACAAATGACAAAACCAGCGAGACATCCCTTCAACCTTAATTGACTGCTACCAAGCAAGGAGAGAACCCAAACCTAGTTGGTTACACATTATAAGACCAGGTTATTTCTGTAACAAAACTATATACCTCATCACACCTATTTGACGTGCCTACAATAATTCATTATAAACTTCTCAAAAGTTCTGGGCTCAATAAAATTTGTTTCATAATATTAAATAACATCCCGAAAACATCAAAACAATTTGACAAAATACTTGACAAAACCCAGTCCAACAGTAAAAAAATCCAGGCTAACGCAAATCTACCAGACCGGGGGAGAAAACAAATCACCCCCAACCACAGCAAAACAACAAACATTTCCTCAGCGACAAAAACATTATCACGGAACCAAAATATCTAAATCAGATACCATTGAAAAAGCGCACTATCCTAGTCATCTAAATGGGCAATTCTTCATCCAGCCAAGCATTATTTCGTATATCTAAATGTTATATTTATAAAATAAAATAAATGTATCTTACCCCAACGGCCCTCCTATGCTGCTCCACCAATTGTAGATGTGTTGTCATCTGGATTACAATATGGCGAATGCATGACGTTCTGCCTATCGCAGACAACCTGCACAAACTATTTTCCTAAATCTCACGCACAAGGCAAAATAGTGCCAGCATTAACCAATCATACAGACACCATGCCATTGTCATGCAGTCATCTACCAATGCCTATCTTAAACACAGCCCTTGCCGTACAATTTGCAAGAATTTTCCTGTAAACCAGTGATATATTCCTACGCCGTCAGGTCAGATGGCTATTGCACAGACTCATGCATGAAATGACATCCCCACACATACGTCATCAGACTTAAAGTTAACTTGCCGCAACAAAAAATATGAAAATAATGAAACCCCTGACAACCACTGTGACGCAGTGACTTCACTAGCGGTGAAATCACTCCATCACATATACACAAAAAAGGCTCCAAAAATGACCCGAGCAACTACAGACCAATCAGTCTTACCTCTAGCTTGTGTAAGGTCCTAGAGTCATTTATAACGGACAGCATTGTAAATTTTCTGGAAACAGCCAATCTATTTACCAAGTGCCAGTATGGTTTCAGACACAACAGATCCTGTAAAACTCAATTGCTAGAGTACCTCGAAGATATAACAGTCAAACTTGATTCAAATGAACCTATCGATGCAGTATATTTAGATTTCTCAAAAGCATTTGATACTGTGCCACACCAAAGACTCCAAACAAAACTTAGAAGCTATGGTATTGGTGACAATTTAGTAAGGTGGATATGAAGCTACCTATATAGCAGAAGACAGAGAGTAAGAATCAATGATGCAACATCAGACTGGATCGAGGTGACAAGTGGCGTGCCACAAGGAAGTGTCCTGGGACCTATACTTTTTCTGATATACCTAAATGACCTACCAGACAGTCTGACCTGCCACTGCAAAATATTTGCAGACGGCACAAAGATATATGGAAACCCAACTACCAGTAAGATCCAGGATAACATAGACATAGTATGTAAACGGTCTCAGACATTGCAACTATCCTTCAACACAGATAAAACACATGCCCTACATTTCGGTAGAAATAACCCCCAAACTAAATAATATATGACAGATATGCCTGATATGCATCCTATATCAACATCAGAGAGAAAAAGACCTGGGAGTGCATATTGACAGAAACCTCTCTTTTGACATACATATAGGTAAGATCATCTCCAAGGTTAACAGCACAATAGGACTAATTAAGAGAACCTTTACCAACATTGACCCATCTACTTTCACGCTCTTGTACAAGTCTCTTGTGACACCTATTCTCGAATGCTGCAACTCTGTGCATGGTCGACAAATTTGAAAAGGCAATCACAGCTATTAGAAAGAATTCAATGATGAGCAACAAAATTTGTCCCGCAAATCAGAAAGTATAGCTGCATGAAAAAACTTAATTTAACCTAAATTTAATGGCACTGAAATATAGACGGTTTCGAGGAGATTTAATTGAAACATTCAAGCTCATCGGGGATATATATAACATTGATAGGGCCTACTTCTTCGAACCATCCAGTATTACACAGATCACAGGTCATAGGTTCAAGCTCAACATAACATGCAGCAATAAGGATATTCGCAAGCACTTTTTCACCAATAGAGTGGTACCACAGTGGAATTCACTGCCAGCTACAATAGCCGAAGCAACAACAGTCGAATCATTCAAGAACAAACTAGATATCTACTTCAAAGAACGAACATTCGAATTTGACTGAACAGGCCATACATATACCAGCCCATCACAAAGTCATACTGCAATTCCGCAATTATAAAGTTGGCTGAGCTAGGAGTAGCCTGTGTATAGACATGAACATGCTCGGTAGCGATTTCAATTACTAGCAGATACATCCCTGCTTCCACATCTGGACTTTGTGGTTGCATGCAGAGACACAAGGTAAGCATAGAGGAGAAGATTCGGATAGCGATGAACGCAGGAAATGAAAACAACAGCAATAAGACAAACCACTGCCGCCACAAGTCAGAATGCAAACAAATGCTAGACGCAGCAGGGTGTAACCATGAGTGTAGGCGGCATACCGCAGCTAATGTGGGGAACACCCATCTGCACCACATCATTTCCACAAATCAGTGTTAACCCTTGCCAATCTGAGTTCAGAATTTTACATTTCAAATTAAATTAAAAGATGATTTGTGTTCATTTCCGGCAAATTTGCTGGAGGATTTTGCTGTAATAGACAGCAACATCATCAACACAATTGTTGCAAATGTACACCAGTTTTTTTGTTATTGACACAGCAAAAGATGGAATATTGACAGCAGGATGGTAATGGTCAAAGTCTTAAACCAAATGGTTTTGAGGAGACTTAATTAAGCAACAACAGTCCGATCGTTCAAGAACAAACTGGAAGTCGACTTCAAGGAAGGAACTTATGAATTGGATTGAACAAGCCATACAACAACAAAAACACTGAGGCAGTAATAAGCCAATGGCTTATGCCTCGTAAAATGATGATGATGATGTTGATGTTGAAGAATACATGAGGCATATACGGAACAAGAAGAAAGATTAAAAATTATACTCATATTTCCAGGCTTGAAAGGCGTTATTAAGAAGTTAGTAGGTGCATATGGCCTTGCACCTTCAATAAGCGGCCGTCATGTCCTTTACAAATAAATCAACAATCCATATTTTATTTAAATATGCCTTTTTATTTATAAGAAACCAGTTTTCGTTATTCATTTCATAGGATTATGATAACACTGTGGACTCGGGCTGGCTATATCCTTATTCTTACCCCTCACGAAAAGTGGCAACTCAACGTTTTTTTCTGTTTTAATTTTACAGCTTTCTTATGGCGAAAAAAGCACCATATTGCCTTGCCGTGTAGACAATCAAAAAACCGTAGTAGCTAGTTCGAATCTAAAAGACCCTTTATATGTAGAATACGCTACATGTAGAACAATTGTGACAATATTGTACAAAAAATAGATGTGCCGTCCTGTCTTCTATGTTTACTTACAGATGTTTGTATAATTAACAACCACCCTATATATTGTAATGTTCTGTTTTGTGTACATCGACTCATAGACTCTGCCTTTGATGGACTGCCCAATTGTGATGTCTGTATATTGTATGTTAAGCATGATGTAAATAATCTTGAATCTAGACGTTGGGTCAACGTTGGCAACTGGTTTGCTGATCGCAGTTGGCATTACAACGTTGGCCCAACGTTGACTGTATTGACACTTGTTTGCCAACATTGGAAATTTCATAATAAATCAAACAAAATCAGCATAATATTCAAATTTTACTTTTCAAATTGTTAAATTATGCTCCCTGGTGTGCTATTTGAATCATTTTCATAGATTTATGCCTGTTGGCTCAACATTGGCCCAATGACGTGTTGCCAACATTGGGCCGATGAGCAAAACTACGTTGGCCCAATGTAGTGGTAAACGTTGGGCCAACATTTGCTTGCTATCAGGGTTACATATTAAAATGCTGTCGACATTGAAAACATTATAGATAATCTTATTTATAGTGTTTTAACCAGATTTTGTGGCAAACGGAAAGCCCATAGTAAACCTATGGGATGGGTTAGAATCAAGATATAGTCTGTAAATGTTGGTAGCCCAACATGTGCAGATGCCAGTTCAGAGCCAACATCTTCAATTTATTGAAGTTGGTGCTTTCCTGTAAGGAGAAGAAGATATAGCACTGGGGTCATTCCATATAATATGAACCAAAATTTTGGAATATGCAGGTCAAGAGTTACTGCCCATTGAAATTATTGT
Source organism: Chaetoderma sp. LZ-2023a (assembly GCA_034401795.1). Classification (NCBI taxonomy): domain Eukaryota; kingdom Metazoa; phylum Mollusca; class Caudofoveata; order Chaetodermatida; family Chaetodermatidae; genus Chaetoderma; species Chaetoderma sp. LZ-2023a. The sequence goes on from CM067372.1 coordinate 13,789,699, forward strand.
TCAGTGTCTTGCAGTTTAGTTACAGTAAATGTCAAATTTTTAAAACAAAGTAAGGTTTTGAGGGCTCTAAAATCCATGTTTATGTACTTTTTAAAGGGGAAATGATTGTTTCTTCTAATATGACATGGAAACTGGGTGTATCTGTTGTTTCAGGCTTTGAGAGAGTATACTTTGAACAATTTTAGCCCCCCCCCCACAAAATTGGATATCACACATCTTTGACATAGGGTCATTCCATCTCATATCACCCAAGGGCGGAAATGGCACCGACACCAATATTGACTAAATTTTGTCTATATATTATGTCTGTCACAAGAAACAAAAATATTAATTTTTATCGCGATCTGCCCAACCATTCAAGAGTTATGGCCCTTTAAAAGTTGTGAAAAATCACAAAAAACGTAAAAAATGTCTGAACAGCAAAACTTCAAACAACTATATCTTTTGAACTAGTGGACCGAATTGGTTGTAATTTGTGTCATTTGAAAGGGAATAACACAAGGATTCTAAATATGTGATCAGAATGAGAATAGGACTAGGTTTATATATGATGACCTTTTGACCTTTGATTGACCTTGAATTTGACCTTGTGGGCAACCTGCGAATAAAAAATTTGATATGACAAATTACACCTATACATGTTTTCTACATTATGTTAAAATTTAACAGGTATAATGTTCCTAGTTTTTGCACATTTTATTTATGAAAATGGCATGCACCAGTAAAAGAACAAAAATGAATGTGTTTTTGTTCTTTTACTGGTGCATGCCATTTTCATAAATAAAATGTGCAAAAACTAGGAACATTATACCTGTTAAATTTTAACATAATGTAGAAAACATGTATAGGTGTAATTTGTCATATCAAATTTTTTATTCGCAGGTTGCCCACAAGGTCAAATTCAAGGTCAATCAAAGGTCAAAAGGTCATCATATATAAACCTAGTCCTATTCTCATTCTGATTACATATTTAGAATCCTTGTGTTATTCCCTTTCAAATGACACAAATTACAACCAATTCGGTCCACTAGTTCATAAGATATAGTTGTTTGAAGTTTTGCTGTTCGGACATTTTTTTACGTTTTTTGTGATTTTTCACAACTTTTAAAGGGCCATAACTCTTGAATGGTTGGGCAGATCGCGATAAAAATTAATATTTTTGTTTCTTGTGACAGACATAATATATAGACAAAATTTAGTCAATATTGGTGTCGGTGCCATTTCCGCCCTTGGGTGATATGAGATGGAATGACCCCATAGCACCAAAACCAAACAAATGTAACAGTGAAGATTTTAACCCTGTAATTATTGCCCAAATATCTACCGTTCTTCCAAATAAAAAAAATTGAAATAGGTTATTTTGACATAAGAGGTGGCGAATAATAAATGTCACTAAAATAATATTAGCTGTAGTGAATTGGATAGAAATCACCTGCATATACATTGTAATATTGTATCACAAAATTTGGATGAAAATGGGAAAAATCTAATCGACCCCTAAGACACCCCGGAAATATTTCAGCACATAATGATTGTTATTTTCATCAAGTCTGGGGACAAGACTACTAGAATAGAACGATCTAGTATTGTGAGCACTGTATTCGATGAGACGTGATGCCTCAAACATTGGATTTTCACTTCCAGATTTTCATCAGTTTTAGATAAGGGGTCTTTGAGAGGCCGGTTTTAGAAAAATGTTTTTTCATATCACTATAATATTGTGAATCCCCAACTAAAACATCCATATACTGCCTCATACAAAGTTTGAAGAAAATCTGAGATGATGAGTGACGGGCACTGGTCCATCTTATATAGAATGACCCGCTGGTGAGCGGAAATGCACACAATATGGAGGGAATGGTAGAACTAGTAGAGCACTGTGTTAACCACAACAGACAGAAAATTAATGCGTCAAAAAGTGCATGTATCACAACAAACGTAAAAACTTCAACCTTTGAGGGGCGCCAGCCTATTATCAGTGGAATTGAAATAGCAAGCTGCCAATCAGCAATCCACCTTGGAATTAATAGAGACTCAACAGGAAAACTTCAACCTTTGAGGGGTGCCAGCCTATTATCAGTGGAATTGAAATAGCAAGCTGCCAATCAGCAATCCACCTTGGAATTAATAGAGACTCAACAGGAAAATTAGCAATCAACGAATATATAAATATGGCCAGGAGACCACTATATCAGTTCATTGGGGGCAGGCCTACATGGAAGGAATGGGATGAACCCAACATATGGAAAGTGTTACATCATCCCAAGAATGCTGCATGGGCTGAAAGTATTGAAACAATCTAAAGCAGATAATTGTGCCCTGTAAAATTTCCAAAAGAAAACCTTGAAACAGCTACACCATCTTTCGTATCGCTGCGCAGATGTCGCTCTATTCCTTTTGGGAGCTGAAAAGATAGAATCAATCATTGATAAGCGTGTCATCGGCCTTTACCTGAATGTATGTAGAAATTCAGAATTCATAGAACATCAATTAGCTCTAAGACAGCTAGCGACCAAACCCCTCAATAGTAAGAGCGGGTTTTCACACATGAGCCACCTACTCAACAAGTATGACTTATCATCTGCAACAGACCTACATGTACTCCAAAACCCACCATCTCCATACATAGCAAAAAACTTGATCAAGAAACATGTTGACAATTACTGGTGCGTTATCATGCTAGCAGACGCAGCAAAGAAAATGTCTAGTAGATTCTTGACTCTTCAGTCGTGCAATATCAATAAGCCACACCATGTATGGACCACAGTCGCATCAGATGCCCAAGATGTTGAACATGGATGTGTGAAAGCTAAACTGCTCCCTGGATCGTACATGCTGCAAGCCAATAGAGCATGCTTCAACCAGAATGAGGTGGATCCAACATGTATCCTGTGTACTAATGCCCGAGAAGATCGCGAGCATTTTCCCTGCAGCTGCAGTATATTCTCATCAGAAATGGAAGAATGTAAACAGAAGATGATAGAGATCCTTATGAAACATAACGAAGGTGTCCTAGCAGAAAGATCCAAATTACGAATGAGGTCTTTCTGCAGATCCTGTTAGATGCGACATTCCTGATAGATGATAAATTGCCCGAACACCACATCCTATTAGCTGCATTAGAAGCAACATCAAGACGATATATTCATAAAATACACCAGTTACGGTCCTTTCTTCTCACATCACTTACATTGTAAATATTTATCAGAAAAACTCGGAAGAGGATGCTCCCAATTATATGGGGAGGGACATCCAGCAACCAACCAACCCTATGGCAAAACATCCAAAGGACATTATTTTCACCGCGCATTCGTCAAGTAGCTGGTTTAGACATGTTTTTTTCCCCTGATTAATTTGGTAAATTTATTTGTAGGATTTGCAGTTTTCTGAACTGCTTAGAAGATCCTGTGATAGTTTGTTCCAATCCCTAATCGTACTGGGAATAAAGCTGCATTTAAAGACGTAACTTCTTGCGTAAATTTGGTTGAAGTGGCTGTACATGCATGTTTTTTTGATTTTCCGAATTGGAGTCTGTAGACTGTCTAATGTAGGGTTGCACAATCTTTCGATTATTCGATTAATCGTGATTATATAATTCAAAATGATCGTGGAAGATTATAAAATGAAATAATCGTATAATCGCCATGTTGAAATTTTTGTTAAGACACTTTTACGCTTGTGGAACTCTGCTCGCGTTACCAATCATGGAAACAAACATCTGGCTGTCAGCCGAATGTGTGAATGATTAAATAAACTAAATAAATAACTGATTTGTTTGTATTGACCCATGATTGGTTTTAGATGAATAAAGATTGTTCACTTGGTCGCTATTTGTCATTGTTGTTGTAATCACACACGCTTATCCTGCGTTCCCCATTCTCTGAATAACTATGCGCTAACGGTTTTTCCAAAAAAGTTCTAAAACTGATACACCGGAAATTCAACGCATTTTCTCCCGTAAAAATTCTCACCGCCTACGTTTAATGTATACCTCAAAACATCAGCGGGGAAGTGAAATTATTTGATTTGAGCGCCTAAATATTGCGTATCCTTTAATAAAGGTCGTTTATTACATCAAAATTAATCCAAAATTTGATATAAAATGGCGTTGCGAAAAAAAATACAAATCACGTGATTCGCCTCCAATTGAAGAGTTTATTTTAGAGTGAGTACTCGGATATAAATATTCTGGAATCGGGGACTCGGAACTCGGGAATTTCTATATATTATCATTGCGCGATAGGAACTGAGTATTATACTGATCTGAATAACGGGTACCCGTTTGATAAACTCCCGTTAGCGTATAATATCTCGCGAGAACACACCGCCTCCCATCGCAAAAGAGCCCCTGGCTCGCCAACTTAAGAAGCCGGCTATATTGTCGTTCGCAATAATTCAATTTGGATCATTTAATGTTGATCGGCGTTACAAAATCGATGCACATTTTCTCCCGGACTTGTTTGGTATATAATTTTGGTCTTAAAATAAATTTATAAGGAAGCTATTTAATCGCGCCAAGACTGTTTTAAGCGCATTTTGACTACAAAAGTGTGAAATAAACTTTATTATATCTTGAACATACGTGGCCTACTATTAGTATTAATCTAATAGGTGGTCGAGATTTACAAATCCGAGGCCTGTATTGACTTCTAGAGGGGCCGGAAATGTATCATGGCAGAGATCGGTCTGAAGTAGACACACCCTGTGACACGATTGTTATTATTATACACGCTATTCTTACACATTTTCCTATACAATCTGCTGAGTTAGGGGGTGGGCTTCTAATAGAGTTTTGCCATTTTGAAACTACTAAGAAATCATTGGAGCTCATATGTCAAAGTTAGGGGGTGGGCTTCTATTAGAGCATAGGCTACAATTAAGCGAAATACGGTACCTTCCGTTTTCCGTCTAGAAAAATCTTGATACATTCATTTGTTTGCAATCAGCAACTGGCGTATTCTTTCCATGTATGTATACCCATGTGCCTAACCCATAATCTTACAATCTGCAGTAGCGTAATAACGTCCTCTAAGTAGCATTGATGTAGTTAATATAGTTCATGATTAATCGTATGATCGCGATTTTTTTTTTTAAGTGATCGCGATTATGAAAAGTGAATAATCGTGCAACCCTAGTCTAATGGTAACTTTTGCTTGTTGCTGTAGACCTTTGTAGAACAAAATAAGGCGGTTTTGTTTCCTTCTGTTTGCCAACGGTGGGAGTTTTAGGGTTTCCATTATATTTGTTATACTGCCTGGTTCATAGCAAAAGTTTGATTTGATAAATCTGGCTATGTCCGCCTCTTCAGTTGTCAATGAAACATCAATCTCGCACGTGACTTCCAGGCATTTTATATTCCACAATAAAGTCAAATTTCATCTCCTGATGCTTCCAAAGTTTGTCCAGTCCTACCTCGAACTTAAGCACTGATGTAGCATTTGCTAGAGTGCTCAGTAGGCTGTTCCAGACATCAGCTACTCTATTTGTAAATGACTAAAATGAGTGTTTTGCCATTGATCCATACTTACCATTACATTACTTATTGATAACAACCACATTGGTGGTTGTGCCCGAAGAATCTTAGATTTTTACAGAACTCTCTCTGTTCCAGGAACCGGGGTACATGGCCCAACAACCGGGTACCTGTTACCATGAACCCTAAGTCCTAGCTCAATTCAATTCAGGTAGATTTATTTAGTAATTACATTAATATATATAGCAACATATTTAAAAAGGTAGTCCATCTAAGGCAAAGCCTATACAGCGATGAACCCCTGATATAGTTAAACATTCACAAATACATTACATTTAACATAGCATACATAGAACATAGACTATACATAGAATTCACATAAATTATGCAATCATTAATCTATACATGAGGCATTCATTCACACATACATACATGTATAAGTTATACATATGCACACATATACGGTATGCATATGAACGTATGTGCATCCCAAGGTCAGAGATCACATTCTTTAATGATGATCCTTATGAATGAGTATATCAGTAGAGAGTCAGTGTGTTTGGTTGATCCTAGCCCACAAGCACATATGTACACAATCTATATGGCACATACATATACAGTCTGTTTGTATACATGATCTATATGTAGTCTCACATAATTACATGTACACACATGCGCGCGCGCACGCACGCACGCACGCACGCACACACACACACGCACACACGCACACATGTACAGATATATACATGCATACATATGCATACATACAATGCATACACATATCTGTATTATAATATATATACATATATGCACATACATATATATATATATATATATATATATATATATATATATATATATATATATTTGCTCAATTTAGCATGGTACATGTACCACCCACAGTTTTCCATATGGGCCATCTCCGTGGACTGGATTGATCCACGGGGTGGTGGTGAGACCATACAGTACCAATGCCTATGGTTTTCCAACAGTGGCTCCTTGCCGGGAGGCTATTGTTGGTAGGCCTGTAAATACATCAATGGGTGATGTGTTTACAGGAATGGCCACTTCAGAGGCAGACAGGGTCCTTGGCTTGGCTAGTCGGCTTTGACCCATCTGTGGTAGCAACCACTTCTGAGGAGGACACTCCCCTTCTCCTTCGATCAATACTCACCATTCTGTTACTACTGATATACAGCTGGCCCTGACAGCGGCTCTAGGATTATAGACTTAGAAAGCTTTACCGACTCCTGGGAACCGGGTGCTCGGCTCCCAACTGCCGAGTACCCGTTTACCATAGAGCTCATTCTTGTTTGCATAGCAACAAGAGCAATACATGCTTTCTGCATTGAGGATTTTAGTGTTTTTTGTGAAAGAAAATCTAAGTCTTTAATCTGTGATAGTTTGTGTGTTCGTGAAAGGATTAACTAAAGGATACTATGGAGAATACCACCGAAGATAACCAGGTTGTATCGTTCTTTATTATCCATAGTTAAAAGACTTAGGTCTCTAAATTTCGCTGTGTCGCATGTTCCAATTTCTGACCCCATAGAATCTGGGATGTGTGCTAACAACGATATATGCCAGACGATCGCCTTCTTTAACCCCCAACAGGCGATCGGCAGATATGAAAATAGGTGTTATGCTACGGTATTTCTAACACGAATATCGGCTGACGTCGTTCTCCGTAGGATCCGAGCGGGTGACGTCACACCCGGTCGCTCGGATGTTTATGTGAAGAAAACTTTTTCATTAATTCGCGCATCGTGTTCTGGGTGCTGCGTACTAAGAATGGTACCGGAAACTTTAGAATGATCAAGTTTACGTGCGATCACGATCGGTTTGCAATGATCGGTGGTTTCAAAATTCTTGAGTAGATGCGTGGTCTGCGGTTTGTTATACATTTTGTTGTTTTCTTCACATATCGTGCTGCTTTCCTTAGGAGTATAATTTATATTGATTAGTAAATATACCCCGAATGCTATGCGATATGATTCCTGGAGCCGTTACACATCCTGGAGGATCTATTATGGGTGTGTTTAATGCCCGCCTCGTTCTTGTCGTCATAATCAATGCGATCGTTGTTGTAACGTGGCGGGGTGGGGTGCGGGAGGGTTACAGTTAATTTATGAGTCAAATTATTTGAAAATTAATTGTCTGCCTTCCATCCGGGTCTCGTTCCGCTTGTTTATTGTAGGTTTGTGCTTACGTTATAGGCCAAGCCAGCCCCGCCATCATGTGACGGATGCCATAAGTTTGTCCGTGTCGTGTTCAAGGACCATGTCTGTTTTAGGTGTTCCCTGTGTAATATTGATCATAGGTGTAATGTTTGTGCAGTGTGGTCCGTTGAGATGATGGTTAAGTTCCTTGCCAGAAGGACTTGGCTGGGTCTGACGCGGGGTCAGACGGTCCGAGAGTAAATCGTGGAGCGCCCGGTTCGGCCGGTGGGGGTGCTCCACGTCCCCAGCTGGAGGTGGCGGAGATGGCACCGCCGGCGTGGTTTGGTCCGGCTATGCAGGGTTTTTCTGCATAGCGTTCTGCCCATGCTGGTGTCGTCCCTTCTACCAAAGGTTGGGGGGCAGTTTCTCCCCATGCCTGTTGCGGATCCTGTCCTCGGACAGGATTCTGGACTGGTTACCGAGGGGGCCGTCTCGTACGGCCCCCTGGCAGTCCCGTCTGGCTTCGGCCAGACAGGTTTCTGTTTCTCTGCGGCCACCTCCGGGTGGTCCAGTAGCGGTGGCCGGTCCGTCAGGTGTGGGAGCCGTCTGCCAGGACGGTTCCACGGTTGACTCGTCTAGTGACGACTCTTCGGAGTCTGAAGACGAGGAGGCCGAGGAGGAGAGGTTGCTGCGGCCCGTGAAGCCGCAGGTGGAGAATATGGAGGTTGATTCCGTCCTGGACGGAACCGGCCTCCATTTGTCTGGTTTGGCGCAAGCCAGGTCAGCGGCTCCGCCTGTGGCTGAGGCAAATCCGTTACCGTGCACCGGTTCCGTGCGGCTTGGTTTGGCACCAGCCGTCACGGGAACGGGTGTGCCGGGCCGGGCGTGGTACTCACCTATCTCGCCTGGTCCGGCAGTCGGACGTGGGGTGCCGTTGGCGCCCGTGTCCGGCTATGGTTCCGCGACTGCTACGGGTCCGTACGGTTTTCCGTGCGGACCTACCCCATGGACCGGAGTGTTTCATGGGGTGGCGGCGGAACCGTGTGGTAGCGGAGTGCCTGGCGTGTCAGCCGTGGCTCCTTGCCGGGAGGCCGTGGCTGGCAGACCCGTGAGCACGTCAACGGGTGACGTGTTTGCGGGGGTGTCTTCATCGGAGGTAGATTGGTCAGATGCTCTGGCGTGGCTAGCCAGGGTTGACCCGTCTGTGGTTTCGGCCACGGCCGATGAAGATGCGCCCCGTGCATCGATCAGGACGGGGATTTTGCCCGCGGCCCGGATCCAGTCAGTGGGACTGGATCCACGGTTCATAGAATTGTTGGATGCTATTTATAGCAAACAACTGATGACCAAGGATCAGCTCCCTGCGGCCTCCAGGGAGGTGCGGGCAAGATGTCATATTCCGCGGGGGGGAATACGACAGGTATGGTGTAGTCCTGTCGGTCACGGAGGATGACCGATGGGTACTGGGCGTCCAGAGTGCCGTGGCGGGTCGCCCCGGTCCGGCACTTGTGGACAAGTCTCAGGTACACCAGGAAAAAGTCCTGTTCCTATGCGATGAGGGTGTGAGGGCAGCGATGAGCGCTGTCAACCACTCTTATCATCTCCTTCAGTCGGTGTGGGCTGAAGCGGGGGCAGGCCACCCTGTGCCACCTGTGGCGCTTTCATGTGTCACTGACGGCCTGGTGCTGTCGATGGACGCATTGGCAAGGGTGCAAGCGTGTGTGACGAAATCCAGGAGGCAAATGGTCATTGACCATATGCGTCCGGCTACGGCAGTCAGGGAGCGTCTTCTTGGGACGCCCCTGACAGGGCCTAGCATCTTCGGTGGCCAAGCGCGGGCCATCTTAGAGGATACCGCCAGTATCGCGCAGAATCGGTTAGCGGTAAACCTACAGCTAGAGCTAGTGCGGCAAGCGCACGCACTAGGGGCTGTGGGGAAACCGCTAACGGGACAACCTTCAAAGAAGCAGAAGAAGCATAAGGGCAAGGCGAAAGCTAGGCCTGTTGAGACTTCTGCTTCAGCTGGGTTTTCGGGGCCGCCGCCGGCGAAGAAGCCCAGGAAGGTTGTAGAGGCGCCTACCCTCCCCAATGTTGCTCCTGACCGCCCTAGAGGCAGGAAGGGCAAGGGTAAGGGTAAGGCCTCAAAGGGCGGACAGAAGGGGGCCGAAGCGTACCTGAGGGTACGAAAGCTCCCTTCATATCCGCCTGGACCGCGCCTGTGCGACAGGAACAGCGGTGCCAGTTATACCCGTCGTGCCTAGAACGAAATGGTTCTCTCTCTCTCTCGTTAAGAAAGAGGGGGGGGGGGGGGCGGACTGCGAGCCGGACAACCCCGTTAGACGTCGAGGCGTCTATGGTGGGTGGAAGGCTCATGCGTTTCGTCGAGGCCTGGCAAGGTGTGACGTCAGACAGTCTGGTCCTGGGATGGTTATCCCAGGGTTACATGCCGGAGTGGTGGGACTTTCCACCACAAAATCTGTCTTTGGCACCTGTCTGGACACCCGTACCAAGGGAGCCAGACAAGTTAGAAGCCGTTCAAAAGGAAGTGTCGGGTTTGCTTCTGAAGGGAGCAATAAAACCAGCAAACCGAAACACTTCAGGCTTTTATTCAAACATGTTCCTTGTCCCCAAGAGCACAGGGGGATGGAGACCCATACTCAATCTCAGGCCATTAAATTGGTTTATCCATACGCCTCGGTTCCAGATGGAAACGCCGAGGTCGGTAATGGCGGGATTAAGGAAAGGAATGTGGTGTGTATCGATCGATCTGAAAAATGCATATTTCCACATTCCTATGAATCGGAGTTGGCACAGGTTTCTGAGATTTGCGTTTCAGAATCAAGTATGGGAGTTTACAGTTCTCCCGTTTGGCCTGTCGACAGCTCCGAGGGTTTTCACAAGAGTGGTCCTTGCGGTGACAGCGTTTCTCAGAAAAGAGAACGTGGCGCTACACACCTACATAGACGACTGGCTGCTCAAGGCAGACTCGGCAGCCAGGTTGAACGTGGATACTGCTCTGACTCTGAAGTTACTTTCAGATCTACGCTGCATAGTCAACGAGGAGAAATCCGAGTTGACGCCCACTCAACATTTCGTTTATTTGGGGATGCGATTCGACCTCGAGGAGGGCAGGGTTTACCCGTCAGAGCCCAGAGTGGTGTCTCTGTTAACCATCCTCAAGAGTTTTCGAGTGGGAAACCACATTCAGGCGAGGCGGTTCCTTCAGATGCTGGGCATGATGGTCTCCATGGAGCAGGTTATCCCGTACGCTGCTCTAATGCGAAGGCCTATCCAGTTGTATCTGATGTTTCTGTGGAAACAGAGAACAGAACCCCTGTCAAAACTGGTGCCAGTTTTGGAGCCGATAATATCGCATCTTCTATGGTGGAAACAGCGTCAGAATCTCCTATTAGGGGTTTCGCTGCACCTACCCCACCCCCAGCTGTCCGTCTACACGGATGCATCGCTGGAAGGGTGGGGTGCCTGCCTGGGAGAACACCAGGTCTCGGGCACATGGACTCTTCCGGAGAGTCAGCTGCATATCAATCTGTTGGAAATGATGGCAGTGGAACTGGCGTTGGAAGAGTTCCTTCCGATGATCAGGGGCAAGGTGATATTGATACGGTCGGACAATTCGACAGTAGTATCATATATAAATCGCCACGGCGGGACCAGGTCGCCCACTCTGTGTATCAGGGTGTGGCACTTGATTCAATGGTGCAGGAATTACTCGGTTGTTTTGAAAGCAGCTCATATTCCTGGCCGATTGAACATTCTGGCGGATGCTTTGTCTCGCAGACAGAGAATCCTGCCAACAGAATGGTCCCTCAACCCTCCAGTTCTGCGACGGATCTTCGAGCATTGGGGCAAACCCAACGTGGACTTGTTCGCCACAAAGGAAAATGCTCAAATCATGACATATGTCTCGCCGATTCCAGATCCAAATGCCGTCGATACAGACGCTCTGGCGATAAGCTGGAGAGGGATGCACGCTTACGCGTACCCACCCACCATTCTTCTACCGAAGGTATTGGTGAAGGTCAGGGAGGAACCGTGTCTGGTCCTGCTAATAGCGCCATATTGGCCAAGCAGGGCGTGGTTCACGGATCTTCTAGATCTGCTGGTGGAAAATCCTGTGCAGTTGCCCGAGATTCCGAACATAATCTCCCAGGCCAAGGGACGCTTCCTACACGAGCGTCCCGAAATGTTCAAATTGACTGTGTGGATGTTATCAAACAACGTTCCACGTCGGAAGGCTTTTCTCAACAGGCTGCTTATTTCATCGCGGCTGCGAGAAGGAGGTCAACCTTCAAGTCATATAACAACAAGGTTAACAGATTTGCACACTGGTGTGAAGAAAAGGGTATTGATACCTTTCAATCCACTATCAGCAAATAGCAGACTTTCTCTGTGAGCTGTTCTTTTCAGGACTAGCTCCCGTCACAGTTGCTGGATACAAGTCAGCTTTGGCATCAGTTATCCCTTGTCTAGCCAACAGGGATAGTCCAGAGGTGGCCCAGTTAAATGTGATGTTGAAGGGAATGAGCAATCTCCGACTGAGACAACCGGTAGTCATTCCAGCCTGGAGTCTATCTTTAGTGCTTAATGTACTGGCCAAGCACCCTTTCGCACCGTTGCGTTTGGCTAGTCTAAAGCATTTGACTCTAAAGGCGGTCTTTCTATTGGCAGCTTCCTCAGCTAGAAGGCGCAGTGAGATCCATGCGCTTTCGGCAGTGAGGAACCGATTTATTGTTTCTGGAGAAGGTCTGCATCTTCTGCCAAGAGCAGAGTTTATGTCAAAGAACCAATCTTTGAGATATCCCGGCAAACCGATCATTATACCGAAGTTAACTAGGTTTGATCATGATGCCAGTGTCTGGTGCCCGGTCCGTGCTTTGACTAAGTACAAGAAACGGACTGACTCGTTACGGTCGAACGATAGACATCTGTGGATCTGCCATAAAAAGCCTTATGGCGCCGCATCCATGGATACTATCTCTCGTTGGGTGGTTGAATGCATTCAGACTACTCACGAGATGGCGACTGGGCACCAGGTGCAAGGCGTAAGGGCACACAATGTCAGAGGAATAGCCGCCTCGACCGCCCTTTACAATGGTGTTCCGTTAGAGGACATCATGGCCGTTGCACAATGGCACTGTGAGTCCTCATTCACGGATTACTATATGAGGGATGTGTCAGACTCAGCCAATCCACTCGCTTTAGCTGTTTTGAAACGATAGTTAGTGACCACACTGCTTTTCACCCTTTTCTCACTTTGGTAAGAAAAGAACCTAAAGCAGGCATGGTCAGGCGAGAGGATGTCAACCAGATTGTGTCACCGATGGCCGAACCGGTGAATGGTTGGAGGCGGTACGTCTGAAGTCCAATTATCATACGGTAATTCAATAAGTGAGAGTTTTTTGTATTATGTATATGTATCATGTTCATTCATCTTATATATTCATGCTCATTCCCAGGCTAATACATGGAATATGCAGGGAGTAGTTAACCTTCTTGGCATATTTGTGTTTTCAGGCGAGATACATGTTCGTTAGTTCTCTCCCTTTTCTTAGGAGGAAAAAGGGGGGGGGGGGGGGCTGTGACGCGAATGTGATTCGGTTCCGTGAACTTGACGGTCCTTTTAGGTCTCCGTTAGTCAAGTTTGAAGTCTAAAATCATTCTCCAAGGGGCAAAATTAGCATTTATGGCTTGCCCCTTCCCACCAGGTTACTGATCAAATCTGGTGTATATCAGAAGTAACAGAATGGTGAGTATTGATCGAAGGAGAATGCAGGAAATGTCAATTTCCCTTTCTCCGAGATCTAACAATACTCACCATTCTGTTACGGACCCAGCCTCCCAGACCCACGGAGGCAAGCCATAGTTTTCTCTTGTTTGGTGGCTATGCAAACAATATGAGCTCTATGGTAAACGGGTACTCGGCAGTTGGGAGCCGAGTACCCGGTTCCCAGGAGTCGGTAAAGCTTTCTAAGTCTATAATCCTAGAGCCGCTGTCAGGGCCAGCTGTATATCAGAAGTAACAGAATGGTGAGTATTGTTAGATCTCGGAGAAAGGGAAATTGACATTTCCTGCAGTCCGTCTGTGGCAGCCATATGGATAGGGTTCTGGCCCGTGTCCAGAGTTTTAGCTTGGACCTGAAGTTTAGAGAGTTACTGGATACAATCTATGCTAAGCAGCTCTTAACTAAAGGCCAACTTCCTGTGGTCTCTAGGGAGGTGCGGGCAAGATGTCGGATTCCTAGGGTGGCATACGACAGCTACGGCTCTGTCTCCATAGTCACTGAGGATGATTGCTGGGTACAAGGTGTCCCAAGCGCTGGGGCAGATGCTCCTGCACTGGATAGGAGCCATGCCTCTACGGAGGAAGTCCTGTAACTGTGTGGTGAGGGTGGCTATGAATGCTGTCAACCACTCCTATCGCCTACTTCAGTCGGTATGGACTGAAGCGGGGCAAGCCGCCGGTGCTGCCAGCGGCGGTATCGTGCATCAATGACGGCCTTGTGCTGTTCATGGGCGCACTTGCCGGGTGCAAGCGAGAGTGACTAAGTCACGAAGGCAGATGGTCATTGGCCATATGCGTCTGGCTGTGGCTGTCAGGGATAGGTTGCTTGGAAACCTCCTGAATGGACCCAGTATCTTTGCTGGCCAAGCTCTGGCCATCCTAGAGGACTCGGTCAACATTGTACAAAACCGACTGGCAGTTAATATGCAGCTAGAGCTAGTGCACCAAGGGCACACGCTAGGGACTGCAGGCAAGCTGCCAGTGGGTCAGTCTTCAAATAAGCACAGTGGTAAGGGGAAGGTCTCCAAGGGCGGAAGGGAATGTATCATACCTGATGGTACGATAGATCCCTTACATCTGTCTGGACCGCACCTGTGCGACAGGAACAGTGGTGCCCGTCGAGCCTTACAGGCCTAGGCCAAAGTGGCTCTATCTTTCCATCGTTAAGAAGGGGGGGACAATGGATCGGGAGCCAGCCACCTTCTCCTTCGATCAATATTTACCATTATATTACTCATTGATAATACATCTAGCTTGCTAGCTGGCTCTAGGAATCTAGATTTAGAAAGCTTTTCCAGCTCCTGGAGTACCCGTTTGCCAGAGAGACTCATTCTTGTTTTCATAGCAACAAGAGCAATACATGCTTTTTGCATATAGAAAGATCTTAGAGTTTTCTCAAAGCTTTCTTTGTGCCTAATTAAGCTAGTTTCGCACCAGGCATTATTGGATTTACAGTGGAAGGAACCACTGAAGCTCAGGTCGTATTCTTTCATGTTATTCTCCAGCATATATGGAGACTTAAGTCTCTGAAATTTCATCTGTCCCAATTTCTAACCCCGAATCTGGAATGTGTGGTTACAACGAAATATGCCATATAAGATCACCTTCCTTTAACCCCATGGCGATCTGGCAGTAATATGAAACTAGCCGTTGGCTATACGTTTTTTAACACGGAAATTGGCGTATGTTGTTCAACCATATTATCCGAGCAGGTCACGTCACACCTGTGTTATCTCTCGGATTTTTGTGGTAAAGGAAATGTTTCATTAATTCGCGCATCTTATTCTTGGTGCTGCATGCGTTTTTGTACCATAAACTTTAGAATTATGTCAAGTTTTGTGTGTTAATCACGATCTGTCTGCATTGATCGATGATTTCAAAATTCTTGGTTAGAGATGTGTGTTCTGCGGTTTTACCGTGTTCTACAGCAGTTTGTTTAATGCCTTTTGTTGTGTCCTTCGCGTATCGTTTTGGCCTTCGTGTGAAAAGTATAATTTTGAAATTAATTCTTAAATATACCGTGAATGTAATCGATATGGTTCCTGGTTCCATGTAATACATCCTTGAGGATCAATTTATGGGTGTATTAGTGGCCTGCTATCGTTCTTGTCACCAGATTATGCGACCTTGGTTGTAACATTGTGGGTGTGGGGTGCCGGAGGGTTAACATTTAATTTATGGTCAAAATATTTGAAAATTATTTGTCTGCTTTCCATTCCTGTTCCGTTCCGCTTTCTTATTTTAGGTTTTGTGCTTAATTTTTAGGCCAAGCCTACCCCCGCCATCGTGCTTTAAGTGCCACAAGTTTGTTACGGTTGCCTATAAGGACCATGCCTGTTTTAGATGCTCCAAGTGTAATGTTGACAATAGATGTAATGTTTGTGCAGTGTGGCCGGTTGAGTTTCTAGTTGGGTTCCTTGCCCAGAAGGACTTGGCTGGGTCTGACGCAGTGCGAAAAGAAATCGGGGAGCGTCCGTTTCGGGCCCTGTGGGCACTCCTCGTCTGAAGTCGGAAGCTTCGGAGATGGCACCTCCGGCATGGTTTGGGCTCGCTATGCATGGCTTCTTGCATAGCGTCCTGCCTACGCTGGTTTCATCTCTGATACCGACGACTAGGGCAATCTCTCCATGCCCGGTACGGACCCTGTCCTTAGACAGGGTACTGGACTGGTTACCGAGGGGCCATCTCGTATGGCTCCCTGGCCATCCTGTCGGGCTCTGGCCTGGCCTGGCGGGTACTGCTTCTCTGCAGCCACCTCCGGGTGGTCCAGTGGCGGTAGCCGGTCCGTCGGGCATGTGAGTCATTTGCCAGGACGGGTCCAGTGTTTCCTCATCCGGTGACGACTCTTCGGTGTCTGAGGATGAGGAGGCCGAAGAGGAGAGGTTGTTGCGGCCTGAGATACCGTGGGTGGAGGTCAATTCCATCCTTGACGGAACTGCTCTCCATTTGTCTGGCTTGGTGCAAGCCATGGCAGCCACTCTGCCCATGGTTGAGGCCACACCGGTACCGGGCACCTGTCCAGTGCTGGTTGGTTTGCCACCAACAACACAGTGACAGGTGCTGCTGGCCAGGCTTGGTACACGCCTATCTCGTCTGGTTCAGCGGCCACACGTGGGGTGCCATTGGCGCCCGTGTATGGCCACGGTTCCATAACAGCTACGGGTCAACGGTTTTCCGTGCGGGCCTACTCCATGGAACAGTTTGTCTCATGGGGTGGCGGCGGAACCATGCAGTACCGGTGTTGCTGGTTTGCCAGCAGTGGCCCCTAGCCGGGAGGCCGCTGCTGATAGACCCGTGAATACATCAACAGGTGATGTATTCATGGGGGTGTCTTCTTCGGAGATGGACTGGTCTGAGATCCTGGCTTCGTTAGCCAGGGTAGACCCATCCATAGTTCCGGGAGAAGACATGCCCCGTCCATCGGTTGCGTCGATTCGGATGGGGGTCTTGCCCGCGGCTCAGATTCAGTCCATTGGACTGGATCCACAGTTCAAGGAGTTGCTCGATGCTATTTATAGCAATCAACTCTTGACCAAGAGCCAGCTCCCTGCAGCCTCTAGGGAGGTGCGGGCAAGGTGCCGTATTCCCAGAGTGGTGTATGAGCACTATGGTGTGGTACCAACGGTCATTGAGGATGACCGTTGGGTTCTTGAGGTTCAGAGCGCTGAAGCGGATGGTCCCAAACAGGCGCTTGTGGACAGTTTCCAAGCACACAACGAGGAAGTCCTGTCCCTGTGTGATGAGGGAGTGAGGGCAGCAATGAATGCTGTCAATCACTCTTATCGCTTGCTTCATTCGGTGTGGGCTGAAGCTTGGGCAGGCTGCCCTGTGCCACCTGTGGTGCTGTCTTGTATAAACGACGGCCTGGTGCTGTCGATGGATGCTTTGGCCAGGGTGCAAGTGCATGTTGCTAATCAGTTGACCATTCAACCTTCCTCCAAGAAACAGATTATTATTATTATTATTAGAGTGGAATAGAGCAAAGCGAAAGCCAAGCCAGCTTCTGCTATTGCTGGGCCTTCGCAGCCACCTGCGACTGAGAAGGCGAGGAATGTTGTGGCGGCTCCTGCCCAACCCAGTGGTGCTCCTGATTGCCCGAGAGGCGGGAAGGGCTAGGGGAATGGCAAGGGTAAGTTCACCAAGGGCGGAAAGAAGGGTATGGTGGCTCCATTCATATTTGCCTGGACTGCGCCTGTGCGACAGAAACAGTGGTGCCAGTTAGACCGTCAAGCCAAGACCAAAATGGTTCTCTCTCGTTAAGAGAGGGGGTGGAGCGGATCATGAGCCAGACACCCGCATTAGGCATCAATGCGCCTATTGTGGATGGAAGGCTCATGCGTTTTATCGAGGCTTGGCGAGGTGTAACGTCAGACAGTCTGGTCCTGGTATGGATATCCCAGGGGTACATGCCAGAGGGGTAGGATTTTCCACCACAAAATGTGTCTTTGGCAGCTGTCTGGACCCCCGTACCAAGGGAGCGAGACAAGTTAGAAGCCATTCAAAACGAAGTGTCAGGTTTGATTCTGAAGGGAGCAATAAAACTAGCAAACCATAGCACTCCAGGCTTCTATTCAAACATGTTCCTTGTCCCCAAGAGCACAGTGGTGGGGGTGGGGGGGGGGGGGGTGGATACCCATACTCAATCTCAGGCCATTGAATTGGTATATCCATACGCCTAGGTTTCAGATGGAAACTCCGAGATCGGTAATGGCAGGATTGAGGAAAGGAATGCGGTGTGTGTTAATCGATCTGAAAAATGCATAGTTCCACATTCCAATGAACAGGGGTTGTCACAGGTTTCTGAGATTGGCATTTCAGAATCAGGTATGGGAGTTTATAGTCCTCCCGTTCGTCCTGTCACCAGCCCCAAGGGTTTTCACCAGAGTGGTCCTAGCGGTGACAACATTTCTCAGATGAGAGAATGTGTCGCTTTACACCTACATAGATGATTGGCTTATCAAGGCGGATACGCCAGCCGGGTTAGGAGTGGATAGCGCTCTGACTCTGAAATTGCTTTCAGATCTAGGCTGGATAGTCAACAGGGAGAAATCCGAGTTGACACCCACTCAACACTTCGTTTATTTGGGGATGCGATTAGATCTCGAGGAAGGCATGGTTTACCCACCAGAGCCCAGAGTGGTGTCTCTGTTAGCCATCCTTTTTCAATTGGGAAACCACATTCAGGCGAGGAGGTTTCTTCAGATGCAGTCAGCTTTGGCATCAGTTATCCCTTGTCTAGCCAACAGGGATAATCCAGACGTGGCCCAGTTGAATGTGATGGTGAAGGGAATGAGCAATCTCCGACCGAGACAACCGGTAGTCATTCCAGCCTGGAGTCTATCTTTGGTGCTTAATGTACTGGCCAAGCACCCTTTCGAACCTTTGGGTTCGGCTAATCTAAAGCATCCGACTCTAAAGGCGTTTTTTCTATTGGCAGCTTCCTCAGAAAGAAGGCGCAGTGAGATCCATGTACTTTCAGCAGAGAGGGACCGATTTATTGTCTCCAGAGGAGCTCTGCGATTGCTGCCAAGAGCAGAGTTTATGTCAAAGAATCAATCTGAAATATCCCGGCAAACCGATCATTATATCAAAGCTAACAAGGTTTTATCGTGATGCCAGTGCCTGGTGTCCAGTCCGTGCTTTGACCAAGTACAAGAAATGGACAGACTCTCTACAGTCAAATGATAGACATCTGTAGATCTGCCATAAGACGCCATATGGCGCCGCATCCATGGATTCTATCTCTCGTCGGGTAGTCGAATGCATTCAGACTACCCATGAGATTGCGACTGGGCACCAGGTGCAATGTGCTAGGGCTTAAGATGTTAGGGGAATAGCCGCCTCAACTGCTCTATTCAATGGTGTCCCGTTAGAGGACATCATGGCTGTTGCACAATGGTACTGTGAGTCCTCTTTCACAGATTACTATATGAGGCACATGTCAGACTCAGCCAATCCACTCGCTTTAGATGTTTTGAGATGATAGTTTATGGCCACACTGCTCTCCTCCTTTTGGTACTTTGAAAAGCAAAAGTAGTAAGAACAGACATGGTCAGGTGAGAGGAAGTCAACTGTATGGGACATATCTGGGCGAAAGTGTGTTGGTTGGTGGCTCCACATCTGCAATCCATAATTCATGACGCATATTTGTGTTTTCAGGCGAGATGCATATGATCGTGCATTATCTCCCTTTCTTAGGAGAAAAGGGGTGGGCTGGGGAGAGCGGTAATGTGAATGTGATTCGGTCCCAAACTTGTCGGTCTTTTTAGGTCTCCGTATGTCAAGTTTAAGTCTACGTTCTTTCTCCAGGGGCAAAAGACGCTATGTATGGCTTGCCCCTTCCCACCAAGTTACCGTCTAAATCTGGTGTTATCAATGAGTAATATAATGGTAAGTATTGATCGAAGGAGAATGAAGGAAATTTCAATTTCCCTTTCTCCGAGATCTAACAATACGTACCATTATATTACGGACCCTGCCTCCCAGCCCCACGGAGGCAAGCCATTGGTATTGTCTTGTTTGGTAGCTATGCAAACAATATGAGTCTCTCTGGCAGACGGGTACCCGGTTGTTGGGAACCGGGTACCTGGTTCCAGGAGCCAGTAAAGCTTTCTAAATCTAGATTCCTAGAGCTAGCTAGCAAGCGAGCTGTATTATCAATGAGTAATATAATCGTAAGTATTGTTAAATCTCGGAGAAAGGGAAATTGAAATTTCCTTCAATCTGTGGGCGTCAATGTGCCTATCGTGGGTGGAAGGCTCATGCGCTTCGCCGAGGCTTGGCAAAGTGTGACGTCAGACAGTCTGGTGTTGGGATGGATATCCCAGGGTTACATGCCAGAGTGGTGGGACATTCCAGCCCAAAACCTGTCATTGGCACCTGTCTATCCATACTAAGGGAGCCAGACATATTAAAAGCCATTCAAAACGAAGTGTCAGACTTGCTTCTGAAGGGAGCAATAAAGCTAGCAATCCAGAACACGCCAGGCTTCTATTCGAACACGTTGCTTGTCCCCATGAGAACAGGGGGAGTGGAGACCCGTACCATTGAATTGGTTCCTCCAAAAGCCTCGTTTCCAGATGGAAACACCGATGTTGGTAATTGCGGGGTTGAGGAAAGAAATGTGGTGTGTGTCGATCGATCTGAAAGATGCATATTTCCACATTCCAATGAAGGAAAGCTGTCACAGGTATCTATGATTCACATTCCAGCATCTCGCTTGGGAGTTTCTAGTACTCCCATTCGGCCTGTCAACCACCCCGTGTGTCTTCACAAGAGTGGTCCCAACCCTGACAGCATTTCTAAGGAAGAAAACGTGGCATGTCACACCTACATAAATGACACGCCAGCCATGTTAGAGATGGATACTTTTCTGACTCTGAAATTGCTTTCAGAGCTAGGATGGATAGTTAACAAGGAGAAATCTGAGTTGACACCAACTCAACATTTCATCTATTTGGAGATGCGATTCGATCTAGAGAAAGGCATGGCAAACCCATCAGAGTCCAGACTGGGTTCTCTGAAAGCCATCCTCAAGAGGAATCGAGTGGGAAACCACATTCAGGCGAGGAGGTTTCTTCAGAGCCTCCATGGAGCAGGTTATCCCGTACACTAGAGATGGGTGGTTTCCCGATAAAACCGGGAAAATCGCGATATTATTGTTATTGTTATCGTCATCGTCTCATTTCTAAAAACTGCCAATATCGTCAAATACCGTCAGTGACGGTATTGACAATTTATATATTGTAATAATTGGATAATAAAGCATTTCATGCGAATTTAACGAGTCTGGTCTCTTCATTTCCGTATTCATGGTAGTCAAAAGCGATCATTTTCGGCACTATTATTGCCGTAAATATATGTCCATGTGTTATATACATAGCCCTACTGGTCTTAGTATAGTTATCCTTCCATGCTCAATTAAATGTTGTTCCAATGAAGACAAGTTAAATCTGAAAATCGTAGTTGCTGACAACGTTGAATACGCAAAATAGCAGCCATTTGTAAAACAAAAATAAACTCAACTCAGCCTCGTTTTGATTATATTATTGGAATACCACCTTCGCTTTCCATAGCTGATGACGCGATTGATGTCATTACAAGGGAATAAGACAACGACCATCCAAATATCCTAGCGGGATAAATTCACGCGCTAACTATGACGATAAATTCAAGCGATCTAATTAAACCGGTGAAGCCATAACTGTAATCCCTCTATTCTTCGCTTGTTCAAGAATAATTCACCCCACACGTGTATAAATGTCCCCTTGGCTGAGTATTGATCAGTCTTTACCAGTAATACCATTGATATGCTGAATGTGCTAAAGGCAGCCGCAATATGAATGAAACAAGCCCGGCTGATTATATTGAAAATGATTTGATTAAAATTTATTGCGCCATGACAATAATTTCCAATCAAATTGTCTCCAAAATATTCAGCTAAGATCGGACAAGTTTTTAATAACTAATAACCTCTTAGATCATCTTTTCTAGAAGACAGCAAATCTTATAGGGTGAAATGTATTGTATTCACTAATTTCACGCGTTCTGGGTCATTGGCTCAGGTGACTATTGCGCCATCGATCTATAGGGCTATGATTTAACCACTTTCAAGACGAATGCAGAGGCTTTATGGAAATATTAGTTAGAGGAAATAATAAATAAAGAGCTGATTAGTTTGAAAACTTTATGACCCAAAAGTTGTTACTGACATCGACAGCAACAACTTTGAGTCAAATTGTTTTGAAATAATCTGTATAAATAGCTGATGATTATTTATTTTCACACACTCTGGTAAGTCCAGTTTATAGGATGAAGTGTGTGATTGACTTTCATGCCGCAGTCAATAGGTCGACAATTTTCTAATGGTGTGGAATGAGGGCTGGGCGGGCAGGTGGGGTTGATTAGTCAATTCCTTATAAAACTTGACCATTTTCAATAATTAACCGTGCAGTACCAGAATTTTGCACGTCAAGTATAATAATTTAATCAGTGATCGACGATTCTTATCTACAATTCTACATTCTCTATTTTATTGCTAAAAAAATTCAGGTCATTTTGTTATCTTTATACATGCATACACGCGCGCAGCTGATCGCGTCTTCAGACCTGGTTTGTCCATTAATTGATCATGTGCCTAATCACGTGGTCTTTCTCACGGAGCATTCATTATAAGCTTTCAATAGTAATAATAAAAACAGCTCGTGAATGCTCCACTAAACACTGCACCCTGATGACCTGGTTAAAACCAATGAAAGATACTTGAAGTTTTTAACCAATCAGATTGGACCCTTGGGATTTCCCATGGAGATTCCTGCGCACACAGTGACAGAGTTAAGGACACTTAGGCGCATCTTCCTCTTCACAATAACAAAGTAAAATGCAAAAAGGCGAGAAGAAAAAATATTTTATTTGGTGCCGAGGCACAAATATAATACAATGTTTAGGCTTTGTTTGTTTATACATCTAAAAAGGATGCCTATTCATAAATTGGCCATATTAACCATATCATATCCAAAATTATTCCAAATACCGCTGTATTTTCCACAGATACCGTTATCGTCATCCCAATGGCAATACCGTCCAGCTCTACTATACACTACTCTAATGAGAAGACCTATCCAGATATATTTGATGTCTCTCTGGAAACAGAAGACAGACCTTCTATCCAAGCCGATACCAGTTTTGGAGGCGATCATGTCGCATCTTGCATGGTGGAAAGAGTGGCAGAATCTCCTAGTAGGAGTTCCGCTTCACCAACCCCACCCTCAGCTGTCCGTTTACATGGATGCATCGCTGGAGGGGTGGGGGACTGCCTGGAAGAACACCAGGTCTCAGCCACTTGGACCCTTCAAGAGAGTCAGTTGCATATCAATCTGTTAGAAATGATAGCAGTAGAACTGGGACTGGAGAGATTTCTTCCAGAAGTCAGGGGCAAGGTGATATTAATACGGTCGGACAATTCGACAGTAGTATGATACATAAATCGTCAAGGCGGAACCAAATCTCCAACACTGTGCATGAAAAAGTCATGGTCACTGTGACCTTGATACAGCGTTTGGCAAAACTTCTCAGCTTATATTTCAGGCTTGGTTAATCCTATTGGAACTAAACCTCAATACATGGTTACCTATAATGTTAGGAAGCAGTATGATAACACGGAGATCACAATGTCAAAGGTCAATGCCACTGTGACAAACAGGAGACAGGCGAGACATTTAATTCCGCAGAATTCTTGTTTGTACATTGTACCTTTCTATGTTACTCACTAATAAGTGTGAGACATTTATGGAAAAAAGTTGTATGCGATAATCTTTGACTTCATAGTTATGGTGTCGCCATGGGAAATAGCCGGTACGGGGCATTTTTTATTTATAGAAAAAATCATATTGCCGTGAGAATATGGAACCCGTGAGAATATGAGATGGGAGTATATGTTGTTTCTGGATGAAATGCTGAGCCTATGAGTCCAGATCCTCATCTTCAATACTCATTAGCGAAACTGCTGCATTGTATCTCGAAGCAGCTATCTCCAGAGGTGCCTCGAAATTGTGAATCATTTCCTTGTTCGATCATTGCATGTCCAAGAATGCTTCGAAGACCTTCATTGTTTGCTTTTGCCACTTCCTCATGCAGACGTTTCCGTGATTCAGCGCCCTGGATGCAAAAACTTCTGTCTGAGTCTCAATCATCATCCTCAAGTAGATGCTGGGCGCAGGTTTCCCTATATGTCCAGATCTTCAGCCTCCATCTTTTCTAAGACTGCTACAGCAGTGTGTCTCGGTGCAGAAACCTTAAGTGCTGCATTGAACTGGTACTTGTCCTGTTGTGCCCAGTGCTTGTCTAGTCGTGATTCAAATTCAATTCAATTTTTTCAATTCAATTCGAGTAAATCGTATTTGTTTATTTATAGTAGTACTTACAAAATGCATATAGGTGGCTCATTAAAGGCAGAGCCTATGAGGTGACAGACCCCTTCGAAACTGTCTGATAAACTGTCTAGTGGCCATATTGGATCATTTTCCCGTCAAAAGCTGCCATGCTAAAGCAATCGGAAATTTTAAAATGTCTTCTCAAGAAACCAATTATAGTTGATAGGAAGCATCCTTAGGGCATGAAGATCCAACGCAACTGATTGGCCAATTTATAAACGTCTTTAAAAATCCTGGGCGATCGATTCAAAACTCATGAAATATCATGTAGGGCAAGAGCTTGTTTTTGCGATAATCACTTCTCCATAACCGCTGAATGTAGCGTGTTTGGCGGCCATATTGGATTTTTAGCTCACCTAATCAAAATGGCCAAGTGAGCTTTTAAGCGACTTCTCAAGAACCACTGGGCCGAATTCAATTATATTTAGCATAAAGTATCCTTACTGCATGGAGATCCAACTTTGTTAAAAAGAAGCCGATCGGCCAATTTGGCCAGTGGCCATCTTGGATTTTCTCCGATTTTTAGAAATGTCTTTAATAATCTTCATTGAAACCGCTTGGGGAATCAATTCAAAACTCATAAAACATAATCTATGGCAAGAGCTAAGCCAAGTTTGTTCAAGAGAACATGATTGACCAAATGGTTCGGTAGCCATCTTGAACGACCTAGTTTTTAGTAAAATGACTTCTCCAGAACCGTTGAAAGGATCAGGGTGAAAATTTGGAGATATGATTAGGGTCTAAGAGTCATTAAAGTTTGTTCAAGGCAAGTTGATTCATCAAAAACATGGTCGCTGTGGACAAATCTAAATGTAGCGTGTTTGGTGGCCATATTGGATTGTCTTATTTGATGGATTTTGAAGCTGAAATTGGTTTTATCTAGGTTTTTGCGTATGCTGATTTCAAATCTGCCACATTCGAAGTTGTTGGATAAACGGTTTGGCAGCCATCCTTGATCTTTTTCCCACCAACCACTGGGATGATTTCAGGTATATTTGGCAGGAATTCTCCTTATGGCATAGAGATTCAAGTTTGTTCAGACAAAGCCAATTGGTCAATTTGGCCAGTGCCCATCTTGGATTTTGACTGATTTTTAGAAATATCTTTAAAAATCTTCTCCGAAACCGCTTGGGGCATTGATTCAAGATTCATGAAATATGATCTAGGGGAAGAGCTGAATCAAGTTTGTTCAAGGAGGCAAAAGATGTGGCCGCCATCTTGGATGACCTAGTTTTCTGGAATAAGGCCCATTAAAGTTTAAAGTTAATACGTAAAAAAAACATGACAGGTGTTGGCCCATGAACAGTTAGCATGTTTGGTGGCCATCTTGGATTTTCTGAAAATTTCTGGGACAATTTTAGTAAAACTTGGCTAAACTTTCACAGAAATTAGATTGGTAAATTTTTCCAGTGGTCATATTGTTTTGTTCGTTTGTGCCAGTGGCCAATGCTACCAGGTGAGCGAGCTAGGCCGCTTGGGCCTCTCGTTTACAGTTGGCAGTGTTTTTATTAGTACAAATGAAGTTATGAGGCAACAACATTTCATATTTCCCTTTTCCCTACCATTAAACCTTTAACCCTTGAATTTATTCATGAAAATTTTAATTTTCTCATAGAAAATGTCCATTTGCAGACGAAGAGAAGACTATTTTTGAAAAATTTATCACTGGAATGACTGGCTTGATTATCGAGCCAGTCATTCCATTGGTGAATTTTCAAAAATAGTCTTCACTTGCTCTGCAAATGGACATTTCTCAAGACCACTGCAAAAGCCGTTTTTGGCCGATATGAGTGTTAAAGGGTTAATGTTTGCTACAACTGTTGTGACTATCTTATTCTATTTCCTCCAGGTTCTGATCGTGGCTTACTGACTAAGAGGATTGACTGAGTACAATGACGTATGTGTGTGATGTAAACGCGTGCACGGTTGCTTGTGGAAGTGCCATGGATTTGCTAGCGCACAGAATGGCTGATCACGAGACACCAAAAGCCAGTACATGTCAAACTTGTGGCATTATATTTGTTGATAAGTTGGCCTTAGAAAGCCATCAAAATACACATGTTAAATGTAAGTGTACATTTTGTGATGAAAGCTTCTCAACTTTGTCCTTTCTGGAGGACCATCAGCTAGCAGTTCATCAAAAACTGGATGGACAGGTAGACTCGAATACATCTACATTCATTTGCAAATCTTGTGGCGCATGTTATTTTCAAAGTCATTACCTGCTTCGACACTATGAAACTCAACATTCTTGTTTTCACTGTTTGGTCTGCGAAGATGATTTTACATCTAAGATATTGTTGAAACAACACCAGGCAACGGCCCATGATATAGTTGACGTGGAGAATGCCGCTAAGTTGACATATAAATGCAAAACCTGTGATGCCAGTTTTAAAAGAAAACGTAACTTTAGGCGTCACCGGGAAAATTGTGATCCTCGCTTTGCATATAGTGATGACTCTGACACTGACATGGGGAGTGATTGGTCTGTTAGCGCGGGGGACACTGACAATGATACGCCAGATGATGGCATATCTAATATGGCGAATAACGTGGAGATGAATTCACAGATGATCAATGAAGGTGACAAAGCGGTCTCGGAACAGGCTAAAATAGCTAATGATCCTGAGTCTGTGACAAGTCCTTTGATAGAACAAATTTCTAATACATATATCTGTCCATTATGTGATCAACAGTTCAGTCACAAGCAGAATCTTATTACTCATCTGTTTAAGCTTCATAAGCAATTGTTCAGATGGAATCTTCCTAAAGAAATTAACAGTCTTACTGTTGAGAATGCAATGAAAGCTGCAGCACCATTGAAGACATCAGGCAGTGGACAAACCTCTGCAATGGACATTGATATTAATGATATAGGTATGTACTCATGCAATACAACATCATAGCATTGCGTAACCCTTACCGCTCTGATGTCAACATTTTAAATTTTCAAATCAAAATTTTAAAAATGCGCTGGTGCACATTTTTAGCCCACCTGTCCAGAATGGCCAAGTGAGCTTATGCCGTGGCGACCATCCGGCGTCCGGCAACTTTTTCTTTAAACTACTTCTCAAGAACCACTGGGCCGATTTCAATTATATTTGGCAGAAAGCATCCTTAGGGCATGGGGATCTAAGTTTGTTCAAACGAAGACGATCGGCCAATTTGGCAAGTGGCCAGCTTGGATTTTGGTCGATTTTGAGAAATGTATTTACAAATCTTCTCCAAAACCACTTGGGGGATCGATTCAAGACTGATGAAATGTCATCTAGAGCAAGAGCTGAACCAAGTTTGTTCAAGAGAAATTAATCGGTCAAATAGTATGGTGGCCATCTTGGATGACCTAGTTTTCCCGGAAAGACTTCTCCAGAACCGCCAAATGGATAAGGCCGAAATTTGGCAGATATGATTATGGACTAAAGGGTATTAAAGTTTGTTCAAGAGAAGTTAATCCGTCGGAAAACATGGCCGCCCTGGACTAATCAAAATGTAGCACATTTGGCGGCCATTTTGGAATTTTTTTATTTGATGGATTTTGAGGCCGAAATTGGTTTTGTATGTGTTTTGCGGTATTCTGATCACAAATTTGCAATTTTGAAACTGTTGGATAAACGGTTTGGTGGTCATCTTGGATAATTTTCCCGCCAAAAGCTCCCATACTAAAGCAATGGAATTTTTTTTAATGATTTCTCGAGAACTACTGGGCCGATTTCAATTATATTTGGCAGGAAGTATCCTTAGGGCATAGAAATTCAAGTTTGTTCAAACGAAGCTGATCGTCCAATTGGGCTGGCGACCATCTTGGATTTTGGCCGATTTTTAGAAATGTCTAAAAATCTTCTCCGAAACTGCTTGGAGGATTGATGCAAACCTCATGAAATATGATTTAGGGCAAGAGCTGAACCAAGTTTGTTCAAGAGAAATTAATCGGTCAAATAGTTTGGTGGCCATCTTGGATGACCTAGTTGTAGCGAAAACGACTTGTCCAGAACCGCTGAAGGGATTGGGCCGAAATTTGGCAGATAGGATTAGGGCCTAAGGACCATTAAAGTTTGTTCATGAGAAGTTGATCTGTCAAAAAACATGAGCGCCGTGGGCCAATCAAAATATAGCATGTTGGTGGCCATATCAGATTTTTTTATTTGATGGATTTTGAGGCCGAAATTGGTTTTGTAAGTGTTTTGGGGTATTCTGAGCCCAGATTTGCAATTTTCGAAACTGTCGGATAAACGGTTTGGTGGCCATCTTGGATCATTTTCCTGCCAAAAACTCCCATACTAAAGCAATGGGAATTTTAAAATGTTTTCTTCTCAAGAACTACTAGGTCGATTTCAATTATATTTGGCAGAAAGCATCCTTAGGGCATAGCGATTCAAGTTTGTTCAAACGAAGCCGATCGGCCAATTGGGACGGGAGCCATCTTGGATTTTGGCCAATTTTTAGAAACGTCTAAAAATGTACTCTGAAACCGCTTATGGGATTGAAATATGATTTATGGCAAGAGCTGAACCAAGTTTGTTCAAGGGAACTTGATTGGTCAAATGGTTCGGCGGCCATCTTGGTTGACCTAGTTGTAGCGAAAACGACTTCTCCAGAATTGCTGAATGGAGTGGGCCGAAATTTAGCACGGACTAAGGGCCATTAAAGTATGTTCAAGGGAAGTTGATCCATCGAAAAACCTGGGCACCATGGGCCAATAAAAATATAGCATGTTTGGTGTCCATGATTGGATTTTTTATTTGATGGATTTTGAGGCCGAAATTGGTTTTATATGGCTTTTTGGGTACTCTGATCTCAAATTTGCAATTTTTTAAACTGTCGGATAAATGGTTTGGTGGTCATCTTGTTGATAAAGAGCATTCTAGTTGAAATACCTATGGTCCAGGTGAGCGAACAGGCCCCTTGGGCCTCTTGTTCAACAAATTTAGTGGAAGATGTTGTTGTCATAGACAGTGTCATAGACAGCAACATCTTCCACCAAAATTATTGCAAAATGTACACCAGCTTCTTTGCTGTTAAGACGGTAAAAGATAGAATATTTAGATCAGTGGGGTCTGGGTCTGGGTCTGGGTCTGGGTCTGGGTCTGGGTCTGGGTCTAGGTCTGGGTCTGGGTCACCGTGCTTTAACACTTTCACCCATGAATTGCACATATCTCATTTTCAATGCAACAATACAGGAAAACTGTTGAATATTTTGGAAATTGAATTTGACTGTAAGCCATTGCTGCCTTAGGCAAATTAATGCCAAAATATTGAAGAGAATAAGTTTTATATCGTAAAGAATATTTTTTTTCAGGATTTGTCGGTGAAAGGGTTAACAGTTTTTTTACATGTCCTAGGCAAGAACTACAGCATTGTAATGCTCTGGAAAACTAACACAAACTACAGAGTGTTTACTCTGGGAGGCCTCTTCCAATGGAAAACTAACACAAACTACAGAGTGTATGCTCTGGGAGGCCTCTTCCAATGGAAAACTAACACAAACTACAGAGTGTTTACTCTGGGAGGCCTCTTCCAATGGAAAACTAACACAAACTACAGAGTGTATGCTCTGGGAGTCGTCTTCCAATGGAAAACTAACACAAACTACAGAGTGTTTACTCTGGGAGGCCTCTTCCAATGGAAAACTAACACAAACTACAGAGTGTTTACTCTGGGAGTCGTCTTCCAATGGAAAACTAACAAACTACTGAGTGTACTCTGGGAGGCCTCTTCCAATGGAAAACTAACACAAACTACAGAGTGTATGCTCTGGGAGTCGTCTTCCAATGGAAAACTAACACAAACTACAGAGTGTATGCTCTGGGAGTCATCTTCTAATGGAAAACTAACACAAACTACAGAATGTATACTCTGAGAGTCATTTTCCAATGGAAAAATAACAAACTACAGAGTGTATGCTCTGGGAGGCCTCTTCCAATTGAAAAATAACAAACTACAGAGTGTATGCTCTGGGAGGTCTCTTCCAATGGAAAAATAACAAGTGTAGTGATGCACGATAGTTGCAATGTACAGTACACCTAAAAACTAACTTAGAATGTTTCCAAAACAAACAAAAGTATTGCTTAGTTGTACTGTAATCAGGTTTGCAGAAATTAAAAGAATTTGCTGCTGTTAATAATGTTTCCTAGTCTACTGTTAATTAAATTTGCTGCTGTGGATAATGTTTCCTAGTCTGCCTTTAATTAAATTTGCTGCTGTTGATAATGTTTCCTAGTCTACCGTTAATTAAATTCGCTGCTGTTGATAATGTTTCCTAGTCTACCATTAATTAAATTTGCTGCTGTTGATTATGTTTCCTAGTCTACCGTTAATTAAATTTGCTGCTATTGATAAAGTTTCCTAGTCTGCCTTTAATTAAATTTGCTACTGTTGATTATGTTTCCTAGTCTACCATTAATTAAATTTGCTGCTGTTGATAATGTTTCCTAGTCTACCGGTAATTAAATTTTCTGCTGTTAATAATGTTTCCTAGTCTACCGTTAATTAAATTTGCTGCTGTTGATAATGTTTCCTAGTCTACCGTTAATAAGCATTTCCAAGGGGAGGAGTTTGTGTAACAAGCTAGATAAATGATGTGTTTGTTACTACTTTAAGGTAGATCATGTTACCAATCAGCATGGTCAATGCTGATCAGATCAATGCAATGTATTTGATGGATCCAGAATTTGTAATGGTCCAAGCGGAAAGATGTGGCTTCCATGTCATTCAGATCATGATGGAGCAGTTCAATGATTCTGTAATTGACTAGTCGATCTCATGCTTGATCCTATTTCATCAATCACTACATTGTTCAATAGATCTCCTGGAGTTTCAGTAGATACAATTGAGAAGGCAGCAGTGTGCTGACTTGCTGCTTCCATCTTAAATTCTTCAGTAGTGATCACGCTTTTCAAAGAAACCATGTATGTTCTATTCAGCCTGTAAGATGCTTCGTTGTCCTGAGGCTAACGGTAGTGTCCGTTGAGTCTGAATGTCACAGCACTGTTTGCGCCCTCATTTTATAGTCTTGGGCTGCACTGGGTGTACCCGGTTGTACCCGATCAGTGGGGTATGTACCTGGTTTTGGTGGAAGAATTCTATTGTTCTAGTCTGCTTGTACCCGATAGTCTTTTAAGAAAAGATGTGTGTAGTTGTACCCGGATTCGAAGATTTCTTTAGTTCTTTGTCAGAAACTGTTTCTGCGGTGGTCTTGACGAGTCAATAGCTTGCACAGTGCAGTTGTTCTGACGAGCCAGAAACTGTCTCTGAAGTGCTCTTGATGAATCAAAAATTGTCTCTGCAGTGGTCTTGACGAGTCAGAGACTGTCTCTGAAGTGGTCTTGATAAGTCATAAACTGTCTCTGCACTGGTCTTGATGAGTCAGAAACTGTCTCTGCAGTGGTCTTGATGAGCCAGAAACTGTCTCTGAAGTGGTCTAGATAAGTCATAAACTGTCTCTGCAGTGGTCTTGATGAGTCCGAAACTGTCTCTGCAGAGGTCTTGATGAGTCCGAAACTGTCTCTGCAGTGGTGTTAATGAGCCAGAAACTGTCCCTGAAGTGGTCTTGATGAGTCAGAAACTGTCTCTGCAGTGGTCTTGATGAGTCGGAAACTGTCTCTGCAGTGGTCCTGATGAGCTAGAAACTGTCTGAAGTGGTGTTGATGAGTTAGAAACTGTCTCTGCAGTGGTCTTGATGAATCGGAAACTGTCTCTGCAGTGGTCTTGATGCGTCAGAAACCGTCTCTGCCGTGGTCTTGATGAGTCGGAAACTGTCTCTGCAGTGGTCATGATGAGTGTCATTTTGCAGGACAAGAAAAGTATATTTTTGACAATTTACAACTGCGCCAGTCATTCCAGTTGTGAATTTTTAATCCACCTGGCCAGAATGGCCAAGTGAACTAGTTAATGCCATGGTGACTGTCCGTCCATCATCTATCCATCCGTCATCTCTCAACTTTTGCTCTAAAACATTTCTCCTTGTACATGTCATAAGTCACTTGGAAAATTTTAACCAAATTTGCCTGGACGGATCCTATGGTTTTAGGCTCTAGAACTTCTATGTTCAGAATTTTGATTTGCCAATTTTTTGGGTGATAATGTATAAATCTGAATTTATACAAATTTACAGAAAATTCTCAAAAATGCGTCTCCACCATAACCACTTGATGGATTTCAAACAATTTGTCTGGAAGGATTCTATGGTGCTAGGCTGCAGAAGCACTCTTCATAATCTTGTTTGGTCAATTTTTTTGGTGAAAATCTTTACCGGACATTGTCAAAATTCATCTCTTCTTTAGCCTCTTGGTGGATTTCAACCAAATTTGGCTACTATACATGACGTAACCCTATCATTATGCGCTCCAGAACATATTTAAAAACTTTGATAAGTTTTTTGGGTGAAAATTCATGAAAAATTTACTGGAAATTGTCAAAATGTATCTCTTCCTTAGCCGCTTGGTGGACATGGTGGATTTCAACCAATGTGGCTAGAATGACCCAATGGTGGTACGCTCAAGAACTTCTATTCAGAATTTTGATTGGTCATTTTTGGGGGGTAAAAATCTTATTAGATTTGATGAAAAATGTACTGGAAA
Source organism: Chaetoderma sp. LZ-2023a (assembly GCA_034401795.1). Classification (NCBI taxonomy): domain Eukaryota; kingdom Metazoa; phylum Mollusca; class Caudofoveata; order Chaetodermatida; family Chaetodermatidae; genus Chaetoderma; species Chaetoderma sp. LZ-2023a. The sequence goes on from CM067372.1 coordinate 13,822,641, forward strand.
TTGCCAAAAAAGCATCCTACTTTAAACCACTTAGTGGATTTTAAACGTATTTGGCTGAAAGAATCCTATGGTACTGTAGTAGGCTGTAAATTCAGAATTTTGATTTGTCGATTGTTTTTGGGCAATCATCTTGGATTTTCTGAAAATTTTCTGGAACTATTTAAAATGCTAATACTTAATCAATGGCCCGATTTCAACGGAACTTTGCTAGTACTATCTTCTTTGCATTAGGCTTCAAAATATCAAAAGGAACTGTTGAATGCTCAATTGTTTTGGTGACAATCTTATTATTATCCAGAAACCCCTTAAAATGTATCTCGTTAAACGACTTTGCAGATTTTACCCAAATTTGACTGACCAGTGGTAGCATCTAGAAGTTCTATTCAAAATTTGGATTGGTTGATTTTTTGGTGGCCATTTTGGATTTTCCGAAAACTTTCTGTAACCATTTAAAACGCTACGTGCTTCTTGATCAATTTTAACAAACCTTGGGTATAACGATCCTGTGGTGGTACTGCAGTAGGCTTCAATGTATCAAATGAGAATTTTGATGGGTGAATTGTTTTGATGGGCATCTTGGATTTTCCGAAAATTATCCATCGTGTCTATTTAAATGCAAATGGACAGTGACTAAGCGAAAACTTGAATTATAAAAGTTTTACTACCAGAGGTAGATGATGATTACCAATCTGCGTGATTGATGCCTATTGGATCCATACAATGTAGTTGATGAATCCAGAATTTTTCGCGGTCCTTGCGGGATCGTGACGTAATACTTCAATGATTCTGTGGTTGACATCTGTGGGTCCGTGGTTGGGAAGATTAAAATGTTGTGCTACAGGTGTGTCTTTGTTGTTTTTAATATCCCTGATGTGTTCTTTGATGCGAACCTGGAATTCCCGTTTAGTTTCACCTACATATTGTTTAAGGCATTTCTTGCAGGTGAGTAAGTAAATGACATTCATGGTGTGGCAGAATGTTTTTGTTTTGATGTAATATTTTAGCCCAGTGTGTGAGCTTTTGAAACAGTTTGTGCTGTTCATGTTTTTACAAAATATGCAGTTGTTTTTGGCGCATGGATGTATAGGGTTCGCTATGCTTTTCCCTTGTTGTCCAAATTTCCTTGGGTCTGTGAATTTAGCGGTGACTAATGTGTCCTTAAAGGATGGATTGCGTCTGTGGCCAAAGATAGGCGTCTGTAAATGTGGCCCGACATTTTGGGCTTGACTGTAGTTGTGGCCAATGGCGTTTGATTATTTTTTGGACTAGTTTACTGGGTTGGTGGAAATCAGTGATACATGGTATCCGAGTGTTGATTTCCTTAGTTGGTTTAGGCAGGAGTAGGTCTTTATGGTTTTGTTGAATTGCTCTGTGTAGGCTAGTAATGAGGGTATCTGTTGGATATCCTCTTATTGCATAGTGGTGTACCATTTCATGTGCGTTTTTAAGGAAATCTGTTTCTCTACTGCAGATTCTTCGTAGTCTCAAAAATTGTCCGTATGAGCTCGCTTGTTTAGAAGATTTTGGATGGGCTGATGAGTAGTGTAGATTTCCATGTGTATCTGTTGGTTTGGTGTAGAGGTCTAAGCCTAAGTGTCTATTTGGGAGAATAAACACTTTGGTGTCCAAAAAATTGATGGATTCTGTGGATTTTTCTGCTGTGAATTTGATCGTCGGCACGGTGCGCGTTATTCATGTGTTATGAAGTTTTCCAGTGAGTCGGATCCTTTGGTCCAGATTATAAAAATATCATCGATGTAGCGGTAATATAGGGCTGGCTGTACTTCAGCTGTCCTAAGTAGTTTTTCTTCGAGTTGGGCCATGAAGATAATGACGATAATGAAGATAATGAAGATAATGAAGATAATGAAGATAATGGCATAGCTCGGTGCTAATTTCGTACCCATGGTTATGCCGCCAATTTGGAGATAATGTTCATCATTAAACTCAAAGTTGTTGCAGGTGAGCACTATTTTAAGTAATGTGAGTAATCTCCGTGATGTTAATGTGCCGGGGCAGCTATGTACTCATAGATGTTGGGAGACAGCTCTGAGTCCTTCAGTGTGAGGGATGTTGGTGTATAGTGATGTAACATCCATAGTAACTAGAATGGCGTGTGGTGGGATAGCGCCAAAAGTTTCTAGTTTATTTATGAAATCAGTGGTGTCCTGAATATATGATTTAATTTTGTGAAGATGAATTTTGATATGTTCATCAACAAAGCTACTGATGTGTTCAGTAGGACTTCCATTGCCACTGATGATGGGTTTACCACAGGTGAGCGGGCCGTTCAGTTTTTTGTGTATTTTAGGAAGTAAGTAGAACCTGGCCGTACGTGGGTGGTCTGTTCTGAGACCGTTAGCTGTGTCTCTCGTGATTTCACCACTGAGAATCATGTCCGTGATGGCGGTTTCTACTTTCTCTGCGTGGTACGTGGTGAGATCTACAGTTTGTTTAATGTAGTAGTTGGTGTCACTAAGTTGTCTGATTGCTTCCTGTTTGTATAACTCCGTATCTTGGATGACGGTGGCCTGACCTTTATCAGCTTTTTTAATGACAATGGTTTTGTCATTTTTTAGCTGAGTTATAATCTTTCTCTGTGTGTTGGAAAGATTCCCATTGTTGTACCTGCGGTGGGCTTTCTTATTGATGTCATGTTTGACGGATCTGATAAAAGCATCTAGAGTGGCGTCGTTACCTGGGTTTGGTGTCCAGGTACTAGTTGGTTTGAATTTACGTGACAGTTTGTCCATAAAATTATCAGTTAGATTATTATTTGGTGTTACGGCTATGTCAGATGTGGATGTGTTGTCGTTTTCCCAGTAGCTCTGCTCTAGAAAACTTTTATTGATTATTTGGTTACCAACACTCCCTACCCTTGGTCACGCTTATGACGCCATAACCATGATGTCACACCTGATATTACGTCACAAGTACGTACTAACGTTGCGCTACACCAATGTCCCCACACACATACTGCACAGCCTCCTTCGCCCACAGAACTTCTCGCCGACGTCATATCAGGACCATACATGGGAAAAAGGGCTTCTGGTTCTGCGAAATCTGCAATCACCACTACAGCAGGACAGAAGATTTCCGGAGACACCTTGGAGAAATACACAAAATTTTCCCAACTACAGCAGAACTGATCATCACATCCAACAATGTAGACAGTACCATTAACCAAGCATCAATAGACGTAGCTCTAAGACAGAGCCCGCACCGGTCCCCAGCACCGCCAACGTCTCCTGTCGGGTCACGATCAGCTTCAGACCATATCCTGAATGGTGGTATTCTCCCGATTAACATCTTGGAATTAGAAAATCCACCAAATCATTATTCCTCTCCCCTTTCAAGCTGCAGAGAAACACCAAACTCCGACCTAATTAGCGGCACCACACCCCCTGAGGTGTTCGACCCAGGCTTTAACAGCCCTGACAGCGGGGTCTCAGGACCAACATTCGAGGAAGATTTCCTAGAGGATCAAAACACCCTGTCACTTGATGACCCCTTCCTCCCTCTCTCACTGAACAACGAAGAAATTGATTTCCTCATTCCTGAAGAAGAGGCGAGCCGTGAAGATGGCGAACTGTCTGCAGACAATCTGCTCCTTATCCTGAACCAATTGGACTAGAGGTAAGAAAATTATTATTCTCTGCCTCCGCTTGTTCTAATAATTTTTTTTTTAAACATCCAAAAAACGTGGATGATAAGATGTATCACTTGTATATCATTTCTCCTCTGATGAGTATAACCAAACTTGGTACGAAACGCTAAGAGTCAGGATCACACTGGAAAGAATACATTAACTAGTATTCGTTAGCCAATCTTACTCCCACTATACTTCTCCATTAGACCATGATCATGGACACTCAATAAATTTATACTAAATTTATTAAGAGAGCCCTAATAGACATAATGGCCACCTACCAGTGGCCCTCTCAAGCCACCATACCAAAAACTTTAGTATCACAAGATTCCAGCTGCACAAACATGGCTGTATCCAATATAGAATGATACTACCGGCTACACCACACTGTAAACCGGCTACACCTTTCAAAATCTTTACAATAATCCGGCTACGGTATCTACCTCACTGGCTACATACCAAACCAATCCGGCTACGGGATGACCCCATCCCGGCTACATCTTTCAAGTTTCTTACCAATCCGGCTACTGTAGCTACCTCTACTGACTACACACCCAGCCAATCCGGCTACGGGATAACCTAATCCCGGCTACACAAAGCCATAATCCGGCTACAAATTGTCTATCCCGGCTACAAAATCAAAATCCGGTCACACCGCAATGTGTAGCCGCATTTGGAAAGTATAAAAGGAAGACGCAAACTGTGTATTGGCATCCAGACTCAACTTGCACATAAGTTCGCGTCAGGACAAACAACGCGCAATCAAGCTTCTCATAGAAGAAAACTTGAATTATCTTGACCATTAATTATCCTTTGATGTTGAAGTCGGGAGGAAGAACAAGCTGAGTAGTTGTCTTGAGAAATGATCATTTGCAGGACAATAAAAAGCTACTTTTGGAAATTTCAGTGGTATAATAATACATGTAAATTTGCAAAAATAGTCTCTTGTCAGCGAAAATTTTAATTTTGTTGAGAAATCGTAACCATTACAGTATTAATTGATATAAATATAAGTAACAATTTGAGCACTCTGGGTGCTGTGGATACAGGAGTGATTAATAGAATGATCTTATTGTTTTTACAGATTATTATGGTTTGTACTTAAACTATTGCTGCCATGGTTGCCAGACCTCTTTTAATACATTGGACAAAGCACTCCTTCACACCAAGATGTGTGAGAAATTATCCTTCAAACCAAGGCACACAAGACAAGATATTACAGTCATACCTGATCCACTACAGAATGAAGTGTCAGCCAGATCTGTGGAGAAGGAACGAGCTAGTGATAAACCCAGTCCAGATGAAGATGATGCTGCTGATATTAGGACAGATAAGGTAAATAACAAAGAACAGAATAAGATCAACGATGGTGTGTATCATAAAGATGAAATTGGCAAGAAGCCAGTAGACAGTGCTACAAATGTCATATCCAGGAAAGTTGTTGTTAAAAGTGAAGCGGAAAGTCCTTCAAAGCAACTTATAAGGAATTTAACAGATAAATGTGATGTTATCTTTTACGATCGTGAAACAAACTGTGTGGTAAAGATAGAGCCTGATGACACAGGTACATCAGAGAGTCGCTCAAACTGTTTGGTAGAGAAAGAGCCGGATGTTCCAGTTCCATTGCATACACAGTCTAAGGCACCCAGCACTACGTATGATTTGGAATGTGACGATATCCCTGTTGATCCACATGACGATGTTGTGGAAAGTGATTTTGATGAGGATGACGATTTACACCTAGAAAGTTTTGAGCAGCCAGGTGCTAATACTCTTATGTTGAATTCTGATGTACATGCTATGAGATCAAATTATGATTCTACTGTTTCTGATTCAGTTAATGCAGTAGTTCCTGATGATTCCACATTTGGTCGCCAGTCACCTGTTGTTGGTCACCAGTCCCGTGTTGTTGGTCGCCAGTCCCCTGTTGTTGGTCGCCAGTCCCCTGTTGTTGATCGCCAGTCCCCTGTTGTTTCTAAGCCATTAGTTGCATGTAATGCTGCTCAAGCACCAACATATGGTACAATTAATATTAAAGCTGAAGTGGATGATGATTATGGTGACTCTAATTACATAAATATGAAAGCATTTGGCATATATAAGTCTTTGAGTATAAAACTTGAACCGTTATCTACAGTAGATGATAAACAAAATGTAAGCAAATCGATCCGTGACGTGGAGACGGTATGTGCTTATAGTGCCATCCATGCATTGGCACACACAGTAGCAAGCATCGATGATACTGTCAAATCTCTTAACACGTTTCATCCTGCTCCTCCTCCTCCAGATTTAGTTGATATAGCCAACAGAGCTAAGCCCATTATCCCTGAAATAACACAGTATAATAGACGATTAACTGGTCATGTCACAGTTACCGTACCATCATTAAATAAAGGCCACACACAGAAACAAGGTAACAGTGCTGCACATCGGACTCATGTCAAATCAAGTTCCAAGGTGACACCAGAAGTGAGAAGGTCTGTTAGAGAGCATAGGGCTGTTAAGAGAGCTTTCCCTGGTGCTACTGATTCTGATGTCCTCAGTGCTGTTGCGAGGCATGAGGAGGAGGAGGATCTTGATAATCGGTCAAGACGACTCAGTTCGAGCAAACAAATCCATATTGATAAGTCTGATCGCACGTACACGCCTCACCACTAAAACTAAAAAAAGACCACTCTGACTTGAATAGTACATGACATTGTATATAGTATGTGGTCATTGCATAAAGCATTAACGACATGTAAATGTCTGGATGTCATGTGAACAGTACAGCTCAGGAAATTTCAAAAATGAAATAAAATGTACCCTTGAATGTTGTCAACATGATCAGATTGGAAGACATTGCTGACTAAGACAGCAATCCAAATAGTCAACAGAACATGTCTTACTAACTAACATGTTTGTGTTTTTGTATTGGAAACATGATAAATTATTTCTGAGCAGTACTGTTCATTTGTCTGGAGAGTGTGTGGGCATTGGCCACAAAATATCACTTTTCTAATTAGTGAATTAGTCCAAAAGTTTGTTCAACATTCCATAGAGAAAAGATTTGACTTTAAAAATATATTTGACTTTCACCTTTAGCAGAGCTTTTGCGATATGTTGAGCGTCATGACGATGGCAACGCTGGCGTTGACAGCTTCCAATCTTGGTTACAGTTTATGTTTATGCTATGTGTGTCTCAGCTATCAGGCCTTTTGTATCCAAACTATATCTATCTTTATTACTACATATCTGTTAATACTATGATGCATTTATCTTTACATTTATGATGGCGGGACTTGGTGCATGGTGTTGGTTGTTGGACTTGGTACATGGTGTCGGTGGTTGGACTTAGTACATGGTGTCGGTGGTTGGACTTGGTACATGGTGTCAGTGGTTGGACTTGGTGTCGGTGGCGGGACTTGGTACATGGTGTTGGTGGTTGGACTTAGTACATGGTGTCGGTGGTTGGACTTAGTACATGGTGTCTGTGGTAGGACTTAGTACATGGTGTCAGTGGTTGGACATAGTACATGGTGTCGGTGGTTGGACTTAGTACATGGTGTCAGTGGTTGGACTTAGTACATGGTGTCGGTGGCTGGACTTGGTACATGGTGTTGGTTGTTGGACTTAGTACATGGTGTTGGTGGTTGGACTTAGTATATGGTGTCAGTGGTTGGACTTAGTACATGGTGTCGGTGGATGGACTTGGTACATGGTGTTGGTTGTTGGACTTAGTACATGGTGTTGGTGGTTGGACTTAGTACATGGTGTCAGTGGTTGGACTTAGTACATGGTGTCGGTGGATGGACTTAGTACATGGTGTCGGTGGCTGGACTTAGTACATGGTGTCGGTGGTTGGACTTAGTACATGGTGTCGGTTGTTGGACTTAGTACATGGTGTCGGTTGTTGAACTTAGTACATGGTGTCAGTTGTTGGACTTGGTACATGGTGTCACTATAGGTTAACCCTTTCACCGATATATTCCATGTATTTCAACCTCGGGGAAAAACAAACAGGAAAGTGTTGAATATTTTGAAACTAATATAACTGGAAGACATTGCAGCCTTAGGCTGCAATGGCTTCCAGTGATATTAATTTTAAAATATTCAACAAAATATTCTATTATACATCATAGAGAATTTACTTTTTCAAAGATTTGTCATTGAAAGGGTTATTGTCTGCATTTAGTTCTACTACTGCTAAACTCGCAGGCGTTTTATAACCAAACTTTATGCATGTATATAGTATATACCATTATTCCGGCATTTATGTGAAGGCTAGAATTCATTCATCTCATTCTGGCCTGCATTTATGGTAAGGTGTTTACCTCTGCTCTAGCTAAATTAACCAGCCTATTATCACCAAACTATATATGTTAATGCATCTATGGCAAGGGCTCAAGGCTACGGTTCATTCATATCATTCTCTACGGTAATTTTGGTGTAGAGACTTTGACATTTCAGGGTAAGTTTTATTAAAGTTCATATGGTAACTTACTTCCAATACATTGAGGTACGCTTCCTCATTATTACTCGTCCACTTTCCATACTCTGAATGCCACGCTCACTGCTTCCATCCGTAACCATAGATGCAGAATACCAATGTTCCGAGAATTACTGAATGATCATGGAAACATCCGAGTCCCAAATATAAAACCATATTGTTTATTCGTAGTGCGATGTAAATCAATGTTTAACAAGTTTTGCAATTAGGAAGGACAGACAGATGAATAACGTGATAAGGTATGTGCAATGAATGAGAGTAATCTAAGGAAATGCCTGAATAGACCACATGCTTCAGTGAATGAGAGTAATCTAAAGAAATGCCTGAATAGACCACGTACTTCAGTGAATGAGAGTAATCTAAGGAAATGCCTGAATAGACCACGTACTTCAGTGAATTAGAGTAATCTAAGAAAATGCCTGAATAGACCAAGTACTTCAGTGAATGAGAGTAATATAAGGAAATGCCTGAATAGACCACATACTTCAGTGAATGAGAGTAATCTAAGAAAATGCCTGAATAGACCACGTACTTCAGTGAATGAGAGTAATCTAAGGAAATGCCTGAATAGACCACATTTCAGTGAATGAGAGTAATCTAAGGAAATGCCTGAATAGACCACGTATTTCAGTGAATGAGAGTAATCTAAGGAAATGCCTGAATAGACCACGTATTTCAGTGAATGAGAGTAATCTAAGGAAATGCCTGAATCGACCACGTACTTCAGTGAATGAAAGTAATCTAAGGAAATGCCTGAATAGACCATGTACTTCAGTGAATGAGAGTAATCTAAGGAAATGCCTGAATAGACCACATTTCAGTGAATGAGAGTAATCTAAGGAAATGCCTGAATAGACCACGTACTTCAGTGAATGAGAGTAATCTAAGGAAATGCCTGAATAGACCACGTATTTCAGTGAATGAGAGTAATCTAAGGAAATGCCTGAATCGACCACGTACTTCAGTGAATGAGAGTAATCTAAGGAAATGCCTGAATAGACCACGTACTTCAGTGAATGAGAGTAATCTAAGAAGATGCCTGAATAGACCACGTACTTCAGTGAATGAGAGTAATCTAAGGAAATGCCTGAATAAGGAAATGCCTGAATAGACCACATATTTCAGTGAATGAGAGTAATCTAAGGAAATGCCTGAATCGACTACGTACTTCAGTGAATGAGAGTAATCTAAGGAAATGCCTGAATAGACCACGTACTTCAGTGAATGAGAGTAATCTAAGTTTGCCCTGTAGGTGGGGCTTAGAATACACCTTCCGTATCCTCTGTGTGTTGTAAGAGGCGACTAAAGGAGGTAAGGGTGAGGTACCCCTGACAGAAACCTCGAGTGCTGAAGACGGAGGTTCCAGGCTGCACGGCGCACTCTAATAAACCATGGATCCACGCACTTCACGCTTATGATCATGTCGATAGTCACTTACAGGACTGGCGGTATGATCAGCGAACGAAAAGAAGAAGAAGAAGAAGTAATCTAAGGAAATGCCTGAATCGACCACGTACTTCAGTGAATGAGAGTAATCTAAGGTAATGCCTGAATAGACCACGTACTTCAGTGAATGAGAGTAATCTAAGAAAATGCCTGAATAGACCACGTACTTCAGTGAAGGAGAGTAATCTAAGGAAATGCCTGAATCGACTACGTACTTCAGTGAATGAGAGTAATCTAAGGAAATACCTGAATAGACCATATACTTCAGTGAATGAGAGTAATCTAAGGAAATGCCTGAATCGATCATGTACTTCAGTGAATGAGAGTAATCTAAGAAAATGCCTGAATAGACCACGTACTTCAGTGAATGAGAGTAATCTAAGGAAATGCCTGAATAGACCACATACTCAGGTGAATAAAGGACTGAAATGGAAGCAAATCATAACAAGCAGCCGAAAAGGAAGTGTCTCACACACACCTGCAGTAAAAGGGTTACTTAATGATTGTCTATTCCGCAGGAAAAATGTTACTTAGTATTGACCATTCAGCAGTAAAAGGGTTACTAGTGATTGACTATTCATCAGTAAAAAGGTTACTTAGTGATTAACCGTTCACCATTGGACAATCAACAGTAAAGGAGTTACATAGTAATTGACCATTCAGCAGTAAAAGGGTTATTTAGTGATTCAACAATCAGCGATAAAAGGGTTACTTAGTGATTAACCATCCACCAGTAAAAGTTTTACTTAGTGATTGAACAATGAGCAGTAAAAGGGTTACTTTACTTAGAGTTATTGACCATTCAGCAGTAAATGTGTTACTCAGTGAATGACCATTCTAACTTTCCAAATTCATCACAGACACTGGCAATATACATGGAGTTGGAACGTGGTGTAATAAAACTTACTCCGTAGCATTCTGCAGGATAAGGATTTAAAAAAAATCTTAATTTTAACTGTTGAATGATCAACCATTGATTAGAAATCATTTACAGCTGAATGATCAATTTTTTATTAACCCATTTGATGCTAAATAGTAAAATCTGATGACCTTTTGAATGATAAATTGCATATTAACACTTCTGTTAAATGATCAGTGGATGAATTCACTCTCTTGATCAATGACATATAACATCATAATCGACTACGCCACATGTAGGCTGATGTCATAATGAATTCCGTTTTAAAGGTTTAATAGTCTGTCAAGTTGTATTAATTGTATGTCTTTACTATTTAATAAACATTCAGTTGAATATTTTGAAAATAGTTTAACTGGGACTGTTTATGGCAGCAATATGGCAGAAACAGTACCCAATCAGATTAGTTTCAAAATATGCAACAGCTTACCTGTAGTTTTCTTGAAATTGAGATTCAGGGAACTTGAGATCGATCCCAACACGGGCAATGTGTGGGCGGAGCTTAGCTAGAGATGGATGGGGGCATGGCTAAAACTGGGTTCAATTGTCAATTATCGCTTTGACTGCCGAATAATTAATGTTAGCTAACTGTTAATTCTGAACGTGCAATTGCATATCAACCCTTTTACTGTTGATTAATTCTTGTACGGCTTTCACTAGTTGTATTTTCGGGTTTTGGATAATTTCTAGGATTATTTACCACATGCTGGTAAGTTTTATAGTCTGAGACTTTTCTTGTATACCAGCTTAACCCTTTAACTCTCGAATTTGTTTAAAAAATTTTAATTTTCTCATAGAAAAAGTCCATTTGCAGACCAAGAGAAAACTATTTTTGAAAATTTACCACTGGAATGACTGGCTCGGTTATCGAGCCAGTTATTCCAGTGGTAAATTTCCAAAAATAATCTCTTTGTCTGCAAATGTACATTTCTGAAGACCACTGCAGAAGCCATTTTTTGCTGATATGAGGGATAAAGGGTTGATAGAGTTTTAATTTACATTTACTTCTCCTTGATTATTTGTGTGATCATTTGAATCACATAGTGTTGGTCTTCATGTTTGTGCGGCCTACAGTAGACAGTATCCATCTCTAGTAGCAAGTACTGGGAAGGGAGGCTATGTGTAGGCGAGGTTTACAGCAGCTGTGTTTGATTATCATCCATCTCATCATCTCTTTTGGCACCAGAAAGACCCGGAAACACCCACTATTTGATCTATCTTAAAGGAAGGGAAAACGGAAATAACAAATCATGTTTATTGGTAATTTTATACAATATTAAATAAACTACCATCGTTAAAAGATGGAAATGAATCAGGATTATTTAAGAAAAAGCATTTACTGAATTTAGGCGCTCTTAACTTGGAGCGAATTAGTGATGTCACTGGTGTTTTGTACTCCGCGGTGTGTCAACTGGGTGTGCAGGTGCACCTCATAGGCCTAACTGAATGTAATGAATATAGTTTTGTAAGCGGTATGAATAGTATTCTCTATAGGCTCCGACGTAGAACGATGAACTCGCTACTGCTAATTCACTATTGATCCTTTTGAAAATGTTATATTTTGAAAGTCACTGTTTCTGGTAGAAGTAAGAAATTCCAGTCAAAATGATTTCAAAATCCACTGCTGTTGTTATTACACCACAAAAACATCTATACCGTTCAATCACTACTTGCTAAATCAACTACTCTGCATTTAGCTAGCAGAATAAGATTTTTATGCTTGCTTACATACCCCCATATACCCCCATATGCCTATTCCATTTCAATATACCTTCAACCAGGCTACTGGTAGGGTACACCACCAGCATATGCCCTGATAGAGACTGGCACCAGTCTGTACTCACTCCTTGGTGACACCTGTCACTAAGCATGTCCGCGCATGCGCAATGGAGCCCAAATAGGAAACAGATTCACTTTTCAAATATTCTGCAAGCAGTACAGTCTGCCAATAGTTTACGTTTTTATACTTTGCGCTGAGTTCAGCTTATGTATTTGAGTTCTTCTGTTCAGGATTATGCCTTCCATGAAGTCCATCCTCCCTAAGTTATGTTTATTGAGTATTTCGTGATTTTTATTGCAATTTTATACTCTATGAATGCGTTACCGGTTTTCGTGATAGTAAACCATTTTCGTGGTAGTCAACCAATGCCTAAGTCATCATCATCATCATTTATTATCCCTCAATTACTCATCCATTTTATTCACTTATATCTACATGTTTTAGTGCACTTTGAATTATATCCATAAGTAAATTTTGAAATCCAATAGTCTTTTCAAAAGGGATATTTGAATTAGTTTTTCCCGCCTTTTCTAAGCATGCATTTGTTTCCTTTAACTGAGACTTAAAATTTTAGAGAAGTTCCTTTAAGTTTCTTGAAGCTGCATGCTTCATTCTCTATTTTATTTGCATTTTTAGGCGTCTGTTAAATCAATTGAGACGGTGAAGTGCACATCAGCTAAGTGCGATTGGGTCTACTCCATGGAGTTTGGGGCCATTTTTGCCTCAAATATACTCCATTAGCGATGTGCGGGTTATGCAAGGGATGGTCGCCGACTGTTTCCAAAGCATTTATATAAAGCATTTTATAGCCAAGTCTACGTTGTCCTCCGATCGCTTCCGCTAATTCAGATGCTGTAATGGCTCTTTTTGCACATTTTGAGTCTTTTTGCGTCTTTATTGACCGTATTGACATTAGATGAGAGGATTTCGACAGCCATTCGCGCGTCAAGAGAAGAATCATCCGAGTCGGATGAGAACCGAAATGGTGGAAGCCAACTTCCCTCACGTCCAGGCAAGAGATTCTGTCCCCGAAACCGAAATCTAAGAACTCAAAGAAAAAGCTCATTAAGGTGGTTTCGAGTACGTCACCGGGCAAAACCCACCTAAGCCCTTGAGGAGGGGCATTACCCTCAAGCAGTGGAGTCGGCGATGGAAGTCCCTGATTCAGGTGCCTATGCCAAAGTCCAATTTTCAGTAATTCCGGTAGCCAGAAATGTCAAGAGATCGCCTGTTCCTATCTTGTTCAAACAGGAAGTTCGGTAGCTTCCGGCTTGTCACGCACTTCCGGTAGGTGCTTGGTAGGTTCGGGTCTTCAAGACCCAGGTCTACTTCCGGTTTCCGTTTCCGGTCCTCCTTCCGTTTCCGGTATGACTTCCGGTTTTGCCGGATATCCGGGTCCTCAGGATCCTGTTTATTTTTCAAGTTCAGGTAGGCTTTTATCCACTTCTGTTTCCGCTTCCGGTGTTAGTACTTCAGGTTCTAGTGGCTCTTCCGGTCCTGCCGGATATCTGGGTCTTGAAGACCCTATTAATTTCCTGATTTCCGGTAGGTGCACTTCCACTTCCATTTCCGGTCCTGGTGTTATCTCTTCTGCTTCTGGTTTGAGGGGTGCTCTTCTGGGTCTTCAAGATCGGGCTAAGCATTCGGTTTCTGCTTCCGCTTTTGCTGAGACTTCCGGTTTGGTCAATTATCAGGGTCTGCAGGATCCGGTTACGGCCTTATCCCAGCGCCATCTTCCGCTTCTGGTTTCCAGTTCTCCTTCCGGGGTTAGGTTTTGCACATCCGGTCAAGAGTTTCCTGGGCTTACACGTTCCTCTTCTAGTCGGTCTGAATGTAAATTAAGAAAATTAGCAGACTTGAGCTATGACCTACACACAGACTCCCATTTAAAAAGATCAGAAGAAGCCTTGACTTTCGTAGAATCCTTTAAATTAGAGGAAAGAACTTCCCAAGCAGGGACATTGACCAATTGAGGGGAGGCAACTCGCAGATAATCATCCTTTGGAATCTGAACAGGAGCATCAAATTTGGGAGTGAGAGAAAATTCCTTAGAATGAACATCGTTCACAAAGAAGTCCAACATGTCAACTACAAAATTATCAACCGGGAGAACCTGAGGAGACAAAGAGGAGGAGTCAGAGGATGAAAGAGCAGACCGAAAAGAAGGCAGGTCTATAGAGAATTCATCCTTAAGAGGAAGAGAAAGACTAGAAGCAATCCACCGATGAGCCAGGGACCAGTCTTCCGAAGATGCCCTGACCAGACAAAACCTCTTCAGATCCCTGGCCCTGACTGATCTGGGAATTAAGAGTACAGAAGAGCGAGTAGGAGAGGAAGAAGATTGATGAGATAAATCAAAAGAGGTAATAGAGTCTAGAGATCTAGAAGAGGGAGGAGAGCCAGACCGCCGAGACACTTGAGGGGTTGACGCAGGCAAAGAATATGAAACTGAAGAAAAGTGGTCAGACAGAATGGGATCAACGTCACCCTGCTGACCAGAAGACAAGAGAAATGGAACCAGACCACTAGCTGAAAATCTAGAGAGAATGTAAAAGCGAGCCGACATGAATGGACGATTGAGGGAAGGGTCTCTAACAACAGAAAATAAGGAAAAATCCAGACCCGGGTCAACGATTTGAAACTCTAATTCAGGGGAAAGCACAACAGAAACTATAGGGTCAAGATGATCAAAGGATGAAGAGGCAGACGAGGAGGAAGGATGAAGGGAAGAATTAGGATGAACAGAAGAAGAAGAGGAAGAGAGAGTAGGATCCGAAGAGCCTGGAAAGGAATTGATAGCAGAAGGAAGGCGGGAAAACCCCGGAGGAGGAGGGATAGACAAGGACTGAAAAAGAGAGGAGGAATTAGAAACATGACTGGAGGAAAAATCTCTAGCCGAAAGAGAAGAGAAAGAAGATGAAGAAGGAAAAAAACTCTCCCTGAACTTGGGAGGAAGAACAAGAGGATGCCTAAAATCAGAAGATGAACCTGAAACTACATCACGAAAAGAGGAAGAAAAGGAACCTGAAGAAGTATCAACATTAACTGACTGAGAAAGAGACTATAGACTGAAGATTACTATATCTACTTGAATCCTGATCCGGAAGATTGCGAAAATAATGCGAGTCTGAACTATCCCTAGGATGAGAAGGAGCATAACCGGTGCTAACTAAATTTCTATCGACAGAAACATGACTCTTATTAACCAAATGCGAATCCGAAAAAAGGGAGGCTGTTCTAAAGTCACAGGAGAGAGGTGAGCAGGTTCCTGCTGAGGTTTTTCGCACTTTGCCCGATATTTCAAGAGGTTCTCTTAATTCTGTCTGTAGATCATTAGGTTTTATTACTTCGAAGAGAAGGTCTAGGAAGCTTTCAGAAGTTAATGTTTCTAGTAATCTCAAGAGTAATCTGATCTCGGCTCCTCCTTTCGGCCAGGATATTTTTGGTCAGTCTTCCACTAGCCTCATTCGGTCAGAATCTGAGCATCTTAGATCTTCCAGTGATCTTCAGGCTCAGATCTCTCTTTCGAGACCCTCAGTGAAGAGATACTTCCTCTGTTAAGAGCCCCAATTCCTCTCCCAGGAGGAAGAGTCTTAGACCAGATGAGTTTGGTGCGTATCCCTCCAGGATATTTACAAACTCAAACAGATCTTCCTATTCTCAAGACCGCTCCACGGATGGGGATCATTTTGAGTCAATCTCCTCCCACCATTCTAGATCCCAGGTTCGGCAGTTCCCATGTCTTAGGGCGAGAGGGGGCCAAGCTTATTATCGTAGACCCAGTTCACGGTCCAGAGGTCGTTCTTCTTACAGAGGCTTCCAGGGGAAGAGAGTTTGAAGGTGTGGCCTCCACCCGGGTAGGCCCAGCTCTCTTTCTTTCTCCAGTCTCTTCCCTTCCTCTTCTTTTGCCTTCGGATTCATCGGTCCAGTGCCTTCTGCCCAACTTGCCAGTGGGAGAGTGCCTGTCTCTGTTCTGGGAGACTTGGCATACCGTCGTTCAGGAATCCTGGCTTGTAAATCAGATACGCTGGGGTTATGCACCTTCTTGGATCCTTCATCCTCCTCTTCTCTCTCTCCTTCCCAAGTGGACACCGGTTCTCTCCAAGCCGAAGAAGTTGGTGGTCCTAGAAGAGGAGTTGGAGTTTATGATCATCAAGGAGGCCATAGAAGAGGTTCCCCTTTGGAGAGCAGACCTGGGCTACTATTCAACCATTTTCTTAGTCTTTGGCGTCCGAACATCAATCTGAAGAAGTTAAATCTCCTTATTTTAACCCCAAAGTTTAAAATGGAGACCATCTCCCAGATCATACCTACATACACCCCTCAACCAAAGTTAATTGACCATCTCTCTTAAGGCCTTAAGAGAGTGTCAACTAACTCGTTGTGGACTATCAACAACCCAAACCTATACCAGTAGCCTGAACGGATACCACCCGATAGTCGTCCAATCATCAACAACTTAACATTACAGGTCAATATACTATACACCAATACTTGTCCGAGTAGCGGAATGCTCGGAAATACATTAGTAGTATTCGTTAGTGTATGGTTGATAATTATACAAACATACATGTCCGGGTAGCAGAATATCGTGCGCAAAAGACTGCCCCCGGAAACACATTAATAGCATCATTAAACCGTGGACATAACCCGTCTCACGCGTAACTTAACAATAAAAGCGATGCAAACAGTAAACATTAAATGATAAATACAATCCTTAATCCTACAATGCAAATACCATTACAGATCATGTGAATTCTTCCTACAAAATAAACAGTACACAACATGGTACCACAATAAAGTTCGTGCTACCAATATTCTCCTTCACCAATTAATGTCCCAGTAGAAACATATAAAGTTAGTGCCAAAATGTCATGGTGATACCTCCAAGCGGTTTATGCTCGTGTTAGGATCCACCACGTCATCGTACATCTCCATCTCTATCCAGTCGGCAGCCGTCGGGTCGATCTCAGTCCTGGCGTTAGCATTAGGCGACGACCCGGTTGCCATCCGCAGCGGCTCCGGTAGAGCTACAGGTCTCCGGGGCTGCTGGGCCTGAATAGTCGGTGCACTGATGTGAATTGCAGTATGCGGTTCACTACTATGGGCCGCACGTGGCTTGCATTTAAGCGCATTCCACATGCGTGACAACACGCCACATTTATATAATATAATCACAATGACCAACACAACTACGAAGGAACCCGTCGAATATGATACAAAAGAGCGTACCCCAATGCCATCGACCATCACTGGGTCGATCATGGATAACGGTGCTAGCGGCACGTACTTAGACTTTTGTAAATGGGTCCAAGGTTGTAGTTTCAAATTGTCAACAATCATAGACTGATTTAGAATGCTGGTCACATTCAAGTGGGACATTCCAATGGCAAGGCCTATCCGAGTGTATGTCCGACTATAAGACGCCACAGGCTCGAATCGCCAGCCCCTCCCACTATACCCGCATTCTCCAGACATTAACGCATACACACCACTTCCTACCTCACATCGGTCCGTCAGTCGTCCGTCGCAATGAATCTCCACTGCCTCGCCGAACGTTTGCAACACTACTCCGATTTTCTTATTGGCAAATAATTTACTAGCGGTTATGTTTGACGCCGACAGTTGAATATTACAGTCGCTATCAGTTGCGTTTGTCAATACACTCACAATACAGGGCACATGAGTCTTGTCGACCCGTAGTTGTCCCTGGCATACCCTAGGGCTAGCACTGCAACACTCTGATGCGGTAAAGTACCACCCAGTCTTGGTATCGAGACCAATGCTGGTACGGGCCAGCATCACCTGCATGTAATACCCCGTCTCGGCTAACGATTCAGGCCATGAGTGTAGTCCATATTCGATATAATGCCCTCCGTCAATTAATGGCAGCGTCGCCACATAATGGAGCTTCAACTCGTCCTTCCACAACGGATATACCACCACATTTCTGTAATACCACTGATACGGTCTTATCAGCCTATATCCCGCGCTGACCTGTTTCGACACAGACGTCAGGTCAGCGGGACTAAAAAGTTCCTCCGTCAGTCGACCCAACTCCAAGGATGCTGTTTGCCTATGGAATCGTTCGGCTGCCTTTTGGTAGTCATAGACCACATACTCAGCCGAGTCTATAATATGCCCTAAACGTACCAATGCATAGAGCTCCAACAACCGGATCCCCTGAACCCTGATCGCTCGGCTCAAGTTACCCGTCGCAGCGGCCAAGTTGTCGCCTAACTCGTTAATACGGTCTGTGTTCATACCGATATCCCGGAAAGCCAATTTGACATGCGACGCCAACCGGTTGGTAAAATGCACCACTTTGTTCACCTTCTCCATCGCCTTCCTCACCACATCTCGTATGGCGTTTATATCCCCGGATGTAGCGGTACCAAACAGCGACGACGCGATATCCCCCACAAAGTCGAATAACCCTCGTCTCTGCCTAGCGCCATTTCGGTTATCCATGGTTTGCTGTGTTCGGAGCGCCATCTTTCTTACCCCCCCCCCCCCCCCCGTATTCGATGCTGTAACCCGAATATATCGTTTCCGCTCAAAAACGATGTTTTGGTACCCATGCTAGCGGCGAGACTGGCCATTTGGGCCAACCGTCCCAGGAACTCCGCGGGTAGGTAAGGATGGTCGATGGATACTATCACAGTCCATTCGGCCTGTATTACCGACACAACCTCCGGTTTGGTTATCATGACGCCGTTCAGTAGGCGGTGTATACTCGAGTCTTTGCACATGCCCATTACCATGCTAAACCACAACGCCATTATACAGAATTGAAACGAATACATTTTTGTGTCGTGCGAACGAATTTAGCTTCAATCGTTATTATACCTTATGTATTAGCTATTCGCGATGTTATAGTATAGCGATACAATACACACTACTGGCGGTTGTGCCGCCGAATAACAGCATTTATACGACTGATGAAATCAGCGTATGGCACGTCATCGCGTAGGGCGGGGTCTATTACACCAATGCGGAGTCGCTTGTCACTAGCTTCGCCATCCAGCCTATGCCCGCGCTTTCGCTTCATATCCATCCGGAGTTGCTTGATATCAAAATCGTTATCCGGCCCATGCCTGCGCTTGCGCAGCATATAAGGATGCGATGGAAGCGTCTCCATTGGTTCAGAGGCAGGCTCTGGTGCCGCCTCCGGGGTGTCTATCACCATAGGCCTAGGAGTTTCGATGTTGTCACTCCGCGACTCATGGTTTCGATCGCAACTCGTACCAGGTTGAACCTCTTTCCGGTCAACCCTCTTACCCCCTGTACGCACCTCTGGCTCCATATCAGAAGCTGGCCGCTTCCTACGAGCTTTGGGTGTCATATCAGCGTCGGTAACCATTGGTTCGGACTCGGGTAACATCACCCTTGTGTGATGGCTGGCTTTCGTCCATTTGGCAGGGTTACGAACGGGGCGTGGTCTTACCTCGTCCCAGCACATTTCCGAGTCAACCACGCGCAGCTTATAGACGTTAAGCACACGCATTTTACCAGACCTTTGGTGGCGGACATGAGCCACAGGTCCATTGATTTTAAAGATCTCATACTCGGGGTCACTGCGAGAGGTCAGCTTCATCCTCTCCTCAGCTTTTACGACCACCGAATCGCCAACCTTAAATTCACCAGCGTTTGCACGCTTATTAACCTGTTCCCGGTGAACCTCTCGAGATCGAGCTGTTCCTTCACGAGCACGTACAAGGCGTTGTTGAGACACATTAGCCTCTCACCAAGGTCCTGCGACGCATCGATTGGGACGGCCTTTGGCAATCTCGCCCGTCGCCCATACGTCAAATAAAATGGCGTATACCCGGTCGTCGAATGACGAGTACTGCGGTACACTGTTAAAGCCGCACCCAACTCATGTTCCCACACTCGCGAGGCGTTGTTCACCCCTTTCTGTATCAACTCCTTAAGAGTGCGGTTGAATCTCTCGGTACGTCCATTGGTTTGCGGATGGTATGGGCTAGACCGTCTATGGTCGATACTGTGTTCTTTAAACCGCTCCTCCAGAGAATTGGAACAAAATTCTTTACCTTGATCGGTTATTACAATCTCAGGGACGCCATGACGCGTGACATACTCATTGAAGAACTTCTCTTCGACATTTTGAGATGTCTTCGCTGCAATCGGATATGCTTCTGCCCAAGCAGAACAGTGATCGATCACCGTCATGATATACACGTTACCCTTATTCGATTCTAACAGTGGACCGATCAAATCCATCCCAATTATCTGACTCGGATAATTGGCCATGGGCATCTCACTATACCTGGGTCGGGTGGTGACAGGTCGATTGACCTGGCACTTCGTACATGTCTCAATCATACGAACCACGTCTTTTCTCAAAGACGTCCACACAAAAGAATCTCTTACTATACCGACGGTCTTCTGCAGACCTTGGTGACCGGCTCGTTCATGAGCCATCCGGAGCACTTTCTCCCGGAACAGGGTGGGTAAGACAATTCTGGGGTACTCAGCGTCCAACGCTGAAGGCGTACCTAAAGAATACAAAATGCCATTCTTGACCATATACTACGCCGGTGTGTTCTTGAACAACTCCAGGTATTCCTTGGTCTGCTCGGCACACAATCCGTCATACGGTACGTCGAACGCTTCTAGAGGGACGTGAGGTAACACTCCCTCGTCGACATCTGGTATTACAATGTCGCCCGTATCTAACGTCGCGACTTCCACCGGACGACGTAACCTGGACAACATGTCCGCTCGAATATTCTTCGAGCCTTGGATGTATTCAATCTTACATCCGTACTCGGCAATCAGTACTGCCCAGCGCTGCACCTTCGTGTTTCTAACTTCGCCCACAAACAAACTCTTTAGGGGTTTGTGGTCGGTATACACGGTGAACTGCGCGCCAAATAGATAAGGCCTAAGCTTCTTTAGCGCATATATTACCGCATAAGCTTCCTTTTCTATCACAGGCCAATTCAACTGACTGTCTTTAAGAGTAGAGCTAACATACTGAATCACCCGCTCAATACCCTTGTTATCTACCTGTACCAGTATCGCACCTATCGCATAGCTAGACGCATCAGTATACAATCTATACGGAGCATTTAAATTCGGGTATGTGAGAACCGTCTCACTACACAGCAAGTTTTGTAATTTCTTAAACGCTTGCTGTTCCTCCTTACCCCATTCAAAACGTTTATATTTCTTAGTCAATTCTATCAAAGGCTTAGCAATTTCGGCATAGCCTTGCACACAAGAGCGGTAATAACCTGTAGCTCCAAGGAAACTTCTCACCTCACCCACGTCGCGTGGCGGCGACATCTCTCTTATGACCTTGACCTTCTGAATCTGAGGAGCCACTCCTAGCGCCGAAACACGATACCCCAACAAGTCCACAGACTCGCGGGCAAACTCGCATTTCTTTTTCTTAACCTGTAAATTGTATTCTCGAATTCTACACATAACCGTACGCAAATGTTGTGCATGCTCAGTCGGATTTCTCGAATATACAACTACATCATCGACAAAAACATGCAAATATTTTCCCACAAATTCTCGGAAAATATCGTTCATTGCCCTCTGAAATACGGCACCTGAGTTGCAAAAACCAAAAGGCATCCGAACAAAGTCGAACAAACCTTCACTGCAAACGAACGCTGTTTTCTCTATGTCTCGGCTGTCCATTGGTATCTGCCAATAGCCAGACTTCAAGTCCATAGTCGAAAATATCATTGCGCCGCGCATCGAGTAAAAAATATCTGTTATATTCGGTAATGGATAACTGTCTTTGCGACATACAGAATTCAACTTCCTGTAGTCCACACAAAATCTTGTATCCCCGTCCTTCTTGGGCCCTAACGTAATGGGCGACTCCCAGGGTGACGATGATGGTCTTATGACGCCCGCTGCCAGCATCTCAGCCACCTGATTCTTGACTATATATTGCTTGGCTAGCGGTAGACGGTAGGCTTTCTGCCTTATAGGATACGCATCTCCTGTTGGTACCATACACTTGACTTTGGGAACCAATCCTAAAGTATTTGGACGAGCCGTATCAAAGATATCCGCAAAGTCCGTCATAACTTTGTCGATATCTTTATATCCGGTCGTTTCTGTACAACTTGCATAAACATAATTTGTCTGCTCCCTATAGGGATACCTAAAGGGATATATCTGGTCAAACCATACTACAATTTTGGCCTGATAGTCAATCTTTGCATCTCCCAGGTGCAAAGCATCCGCTCCAAGTAAACATTCATGCCTCATTCCGGCCACGATCGTACTAGGGATGGGGCGGGCGTTCTTGAATCTTACTTGAGTTTCCCCCAACAACTCTATCGGGGAACCATTTACAGCTAAGAGCGTCTTTGCTCTTTTCAACGGCCTAACATTCAACATGCTACGCCATATATCCTTTCGAATCAAGGATGTGCTAGCACCAGTATCCACTAACGCATGCAGGTACTCACCTTGATCCGTTGGACCGTTTTCATTCATTTTCAGACGGATTAAGAACCGCTCGGTCGGTGCTTTCACCAACGGCTCTCTCCGTCTTCGTTTCCCGGGCTCCTTCGACCACTAACAACTTCGGCGTAGCTATTTCCCCGGGAGGATGCGTCCTGTCCGACACCGTATGAATAACGGCCCTGCGCATCCGTCCCTTCTCCGGTCAATACGAATCCATCACGGTCTTCATATTCGTCCCGATCACGAAACCGATTGTTCGTGTCCTTTCGGAGGTTACGCGAACAGTCACGGGGTGTTATCCTTTTCTCCTGCTGCCTTCGATCGACGCCGCCGATATCCATGTCCTCGGAGTGCGGTCGCTTGATGGCCCTTCGTACGGGCGGACTCTGTCGCCGGCCCCATGCGGGACCATCCTGCGGCGGGCCTCTTGATGGGCAGTCCCTCACGTAGTGGCCGTCTTTGCCACACCCGAAACACTTCACCACTGCGGCAGGAGTTGTCTGCCGACTCAGGTATGCCCCGAAACAATTCTGGGCCATGTGTCCTTCTCTCCCGCAACTAAAGCATGTCACGGGCGGTGCTCGTGGCGGCTGTCTGGGACGCGGGGCGGGCTTCTGGGCGACCTCTCGCGGCTGCATCGCCTGATGGCAGTCGCCTTTGTAGTGGCCTACCCGGCCACAGTTATAGCAGGTAATGTTTTGTAAGTCTTTTCCTGCCCTAACTGGTCGGGGCGACGGTGGTGTATGTGGTTTTGCCAGCGGTTGGATTCTCTTCTCGGGCTTGGCGGCCCTAGTCGCCGTCTGCCGCTCTTTTAGCTGTAGGTCGCTCACCAGCCCACACAATTGCTCAACCATTCTGCTCTGTTGAGCAATCTGTTTCTTTAGCGTGTTAACTACGCTCCAGATCTCCTTTTCCTCCCTGGAACCCACTACGTTTACCTCCATGCCCTCTTCCTGTCGTTCGTTGATTTTCATGGCCTGGAGCAGGTCGTCACAGGTGGCTTCCTCCTCCGCAATCTCAATAGCACGGGCCAGGGTGGTGGCCTTCTTGCGGACAATCCTCTTGCTGAGACGGTGATCGGATAGTCCCTTGAGGTAAATCCCCAAGATGGTCCTCCGGTTGTCGATGTTCTCAACAGGGTAAGCCCGGGCGCTCAGTTCCCGATAACGTCGGTTAAACGTTATGATGGTTTCGTTCCGCCTTTGTCGTATACCTTCGAGATCGTATTTTATTCGCTCTCCCTCGTTTGCTGAGATGAAGTTCAGCGTTATAAACTTGTGGAATTCTTCGAAGGTGATATTCTCCCTAACTTTTCCCACGATAAACCCATCTATGGCTCTGGACAATTTCCCTCGTGCCGCTCGCGTGATGACGTAGGCTGGTACGCCCTCTAGCCGTCCTTCATTAGCGACCCATGCTCGCCGGGTTTCGTCGAGGAAGGTTCTCACCTCCTCCGGCACTACTCCGTCACAGGGTTGTATGCGGTAGATCGTGTCCCGGATCTCCTTCCGGTACACCCGCTCGTTTTCTCGGCGGTCGCTGCTTTTGACGATCGCCCCGGCCATCGCCGTCCCCATGGCCTGCATGGCCGCCACGGTCTCAGGACGTAGCTCGACACATCGGTCGATGCCGGGCAGGGTCATGCTAGGGGGTTCTTGCGGGTTTGCCATTTCGCTAGCGATATTCTAATGTAATAGTAACCTTTGCTAGTCTTGGTTGCTCGGGACAGTCTACTTCGGTCGTTATTTTGACTATAGTGCTGTCGCTATACTCTCTATGTTGGATGACCCTCGTCGTCTCCGTTAACTGGGCCCTCTATAAAAACCCTCACCCGGTCCGCGAGGTCTCTTAATACTATGTTGGCGGGTCGCTCTCCCGGTGCTTGGGCCATACAACTTTTACTCACAGTTTTCACAGTTTGTCCAATCCTGGAGTATATAAATCCTGGCAGACGGAGCCACTGAAGTTTTCTGATACCTATTCTTCTTACTTATTAACGCTTCGCTTCCCACGGCGGTAAGGCCTGTATGTGTGGTTGCTGCGACAACCGGTCTTACCGACGAGGAAAGTGATCGATACGAGCTCGCCTCGTGTATAGATGGAAGTCACAATATTTATGTTCGTATCTGGGCCTGATCTGACTGGTGTAGAAGTCGGTGGTTCGTGACGGTGGTCTTCCGTCGATTCCAGAATTACTTAGCAACAACCCAAACTCTTGCTTCGAGGATATCGAAGAGATAACTTTATTTTACTAATATCTTTACTATATATATTTCCCTAGCAATTATGGGTGGCTTATACTACCACCATATACTTGGAGTAACTTTTACTGTCACTCGCGTCTATAGAAGTAACTGATTTTTACATAATACGAATACTGGTTATTCTATCATTTCAAAGTTGCGTTTCACGATTCGCTAAATCACTTTCGTCAAATACTGTTCTTGGCTACTTAAAGCCATTCACCAAGAACTTGTTTGAATTTCGACAAATTCAATTTCACAGAACTATACGGACTCAAGGCTAGGTTTACCTAAGCGCAATAATTTTCGGACTCCCGATCAAAATTGAAAGTTCCCCTTATGTACTGCTTCGCCATGTCACGGTCATGTTCGGGTTGTTACACCCTACCCTTGGAGCCCCTGCTTTGCCTCGTTTTGCTTACTACTCTTACAAAACTTTTGACCAATCCACTTCGGCCATTTCCGTACTCCGAAGATAGACCTGAACATTGGCAAAGCAGTATCAGTTGGTTCTTGAGTGATGGGATCTGTCTGATTTCGGCTTCAATGATGGATATTGCTTTGGCAACCATTTCTAATCTCAAGCTTAAGAGCTTACTTGACGGACGCCCTCTGTCAGTTTTTCGTCTCGTTTTCTACTCTACCTGGCGCCGGACGTTATTACGTCCTTGTCTGGCACCTTGCTCATTAGGCTTGCGCCTGCATTTTACAAGGGTGCTGTGACGTAGCGGTGACGTAGTGACCATGTGGCCTGCCTGACTCACCAGCATCTGGTGTTGTTGGTCGCTTTTACAGAAACTCGGTTACCGTTATCACGGTCCCACGGTAAGTCGGTCTCTACGTCATTTCTATGAGTCATCCATACTATGCTGCCTGTACTCTGTCCGTAGCACCCTACCGACGCTCCTGCTTGAATATTTGGAAACTATTGGTCATAACTTCTGCTGAATACTATGAAAGGTTGTGCCGCTGCTACAGCAACAACTTTCATCTTTTAACTACCGCCAGATACCATCAACTCACAACCCTAGGTCCTTCTCCATTCTATCCAATTTCACTCAATGTTTCGCGTCAGTTTCGCATCGACTGATGCCCCTGTTGATGCATCCAGTTATCCGTTCACTAGCTCCTCTGGTATTCAAATACAATAATTCACTGAGGTCTTAGACTGCAAATATAAGATGTCCCCGGGATCATGACCCCCCAGAAGACAATCCGATACCTACAAAGGGTCGAGTTAAAAGCTTTGGAGAATGGTGCTCAAACCAGGTTTTCTTGCCCGATTCTGTTTCTATTCCCCAGGTGTTAGATTTTTTATCCTATCTCTGATTCTTTACAGTTATCTGCTAACACAGTCAGGGGTTATAGATTTTCTTTGGATTCTTCGCTTCCTTGTCTTTTGAATGCTGGCATCAAGGATACAAAGATTCTTAATGGTTTTATCAGAGGATTGGGCAATATTCGTCCTCCAGTAGCTAAGCCTTTGCCTTCCTGGAATTTGGCTTTGGTTCTTCAGGTTTTGGCAAGCCACCATTTTGAACCTCTTGCTTCTATTAGTATGACATTTTTAACTCTTAAGGCTGTTTTTCTTGTTAGAAGACGATCAGAAATTCATGCTCTTTCTGCCGAAAAGGATAGATTTATAGAATCTGGGGACGCTTTAGTTTTATAACCCAGAAGGGATTTTTTATCGAAGACACAGTCTAACCGTTATCCAGCTAAGCCGATCATTTTAAAATCGTTATCTTCCTTTTCGCCGTCGGACAAATTTTGGCATCCCATCAGGGCATTAAAGGTTTACAAGCAACGAACCGATTTTAAAAGATCTGATCCGTCCTATTTATGGGTTCCGTACGCGGAGGAGGTAGCCAGACCAGTCTCTAAAGCCACGATTGCCAGATGGATTTGTGAGACCATCAAACTTTGTTATGAGATTGCTTCTCCTGAACAAGTTAATCTATCACATGTTAAGGCTCGTGATGTTGGGGGGAATGGCTACCTCTTTCGCTCTTTTCGCTGGCTCTTCTTTAGACGAGGGCATGCAGGTCACAGGCTGGAAATCTGAGTAAACTTTTACCTCTTTCTATTTAATGGATCAGAGTGCAGCGGCCTCCCTTTTTTAGAAATATTACGATTTTAAATAAAAAAGCCGAAGACCATTTACCAAGCACATCCCGCCATTTTCGTTAAGACTGTGCGTCCACCCACCAAGGGTTTTAAGTGGGGCACTGACCAAATCTACGGGTTTAGCAAGTAGTGATTGAACGGTATAGATGTTTTTGTGGTGTAATGACACCTCCCAACACACGCACGCACACACACACACTAGTTTTATTAACCACTATAAAACATACTTACCATTCAATCACTACGACCTGGTCTCAACCACCCTGCATGCGAATGATTTGAGAATCTGTTTATAATATTTGGCGCTTAAATTTAGAAAAGTGCTATTTGGGTTCCATTGCGCATGCGCGGACATGCTTAGTGACAGGTGTCACCAAGGAGTGAGCACAGACTTGTGCCAGTCTCTATCAGAGCATATGCTGGGGTGTACCCCACTAGTAGCCTGGTTGAAGTTATATTGAAATGGAATAGGCATATGGGAGTATGTAAGCAAGCATAAAAATCTTATTCTGCTGGCTAAATGCAGAGTAGTTGATTTAGCAAGTAGTGATTGAACGGTAAGTATGTTTTATAGTGGTTAATAACAGACCAACCCGGGGGTGGGGTGGGGTGGTTTCCAAGGTCGTAATATCCATTTCCACTGAATATTTTGAAATTTGTGTGACTGAAGGTAGACCCAGTCTCTGGAAACAACGGCTTTCACTCAAATTGTTTTAACACCAGACACTATTTTACCTGCAGAAATTAGTGGCTAATCAGCTTAACACGAATATAACTGAGCTTATATGGCCAGATATAGCGGGTATTATTTATTCGCTCAGCATACACCAGAGCGCATAGCTCCAGCTGTGTCACTAATTGGTTACCGCCAGAGTGACGTAAATGGTATTTAGCTGCTTTTTTCTAATTATTCTGATTTCTTTCTTTCTTTTTAACGGGTCTATAGGTTGATTATTATATAAAGCTTTCATTCAAGAGCATATGTCAGTTCCCTGATCCTTTCCTTTAAATTGGGAGTGTAATTTTATGGAAGAAACGTGTCTTTGGCTGTATTAACTAACCAGGCAAAGTGTCACTGATACTATACACGCTATAGGTTGCTATTTGGAGGATGAAGACTCGTTGAAATTATGGACTCCAAAGTCAAGTTTTTCGAAGTAATTCGAATGACGGATGATTGCAAGATTGTTTTGGAGACTGACAGCCGAAATCATCAGTATATACTTCTATTAATAAATATTTAATGTATTTTTATAGACATCTATATTATTATCACTGTACCGGTACTCCTTTTGTAATAAATTAGTTTAACTATATAAGCTATATCGTATTAGTGCCTGTTGTATGTTCCTTTCCATTGTTAACTTTCATGTGTATGCGCAGATGTCTCAACTCAAATTTGACTGGATTCAACTTGAATATCATGTATTTTTCGCTCACCTGACCCTAGTCAGCTTATGCCATGGTCATCCATCCGTCGTCCGTCCAATCGCATCTCCTCATTTATGCTTTGTCCGATATCCACCAAATGTGGCTGTGGTAGGCTCCAGAACATAATTAAGAATTTTGATTGGTCCATTTTTCTGCCAGCCATCTTGGATTTTCAGAAAAGTTCTGAAAATCAGTTAACTCTTGCTACTCTGATATTAAACTTTAAAATTTTCAAATTAAATTAAACGATGAACTCATTGTTCATTGTCCAACAAATTTGGTGGAAAATGGTGCTGTTGTAGACTGCAACATCATCCGCAAAAATTGTTGAAAATTGTACTCCAGATTCTTCGCTATGGAACCAGTAAAAAATTGAATTTTAACATCAGAGTGTTAAGGGTTAAAAGCCTGCTCCTCATGGCCGCTTTCAAGCAAATTCGCCTAGAGTGGTATGCTTCAGAACTTGTATACAGAATTTTGATTGAGAAATTTGTTTGGCGGCCATCTTGAATTTTCTGAAAAATGGGAAATCATTTAAACTGCTACTCATTAACTGCTTGGGCGATTTTAACCAGACTTTGCTGGAAGGATACTAGGCTGGTAGGTATCAGAACTTTTATACAAAATTTTGATTAGGCAATTTTTCTGGCGACCATCTTGGATTTTCTGAAAATATCGGGAAATCCAGTAAAATGCAACTTCTTATTAACCGTGTGAACGATTTCAAGCAAACTCGGCTAGAATAAGGCTAGAGTTGTGTGATTCAAAGCTTGTGTACAGAATTTTGATTGGTCAATTTGTTCAGTGGCCATCTTGAATTGTCAGAAAAATGGCTGGAAATCCTTTAAAATGCAACTCCTCTTTAACCGCTTGTTCCAGTGGCTTCTCCAAAATGACATCTCAGAAGCTGCTCTACAGATCAGGATGAAACTCAGTTTGTTCAAGAGAACTTGATCCTTGATAAAACATGGTTGTCATGGACCAATCAAAATTTAGGGTTTGATGGCCATATTGGATTTTTATATTGGCTGGATGGAACTAAGATTCAATCTGATTGTGTGGTCAGCGTTTATCATTAATTCCCCAATGCTGAATTTAAAGTGTTGTGTCTATTCAGTTGCTAATGGTTTAAATCCTAATGATCCAGGTAAGCGTTAAGGTACCTGGAGCCTGTTGTCGTGATTACTTAGACACTCAACCATTAATAAGGACAGGTGATAGATGCACAATGTGATTTGTCGAGAGATTAATGCTTTCACAGCATGGTGCCTTCCTTCGATGACCATATATGGAGTGCCAAAATATGGCCATGCTCTGGTGTGTGTGGGGTCTACAAATATCCACCAAGGATGTCTATATTTGGCCACTCCATTTATGGTTATTACGGCCAAGCTCAATGCTGTGACATGTGATTCTCTCGACTAATCAAACACTCGCCTACCAGGTTGAGTGAAAAGCTGCAAAAAATACCAAAATCATAAAACCAGACAAATGGTTTAACCCTTTGAATCCTATGTTTATTTCAATGACGGCCATGCCCACCCTGGATTTATAGCAAACTGCCAAATATATAAGTGTGATTCAAAGGATGGGTATTCCCATGAACCTGTGCTGCAGAGCTAGAATTCTGGCACTTCAGGTCATGGTGTAATGCGGATTGGCCAGACGGGTATGGACCATCCCAGCTCAGCTGGGTACAGGACGACCGCTCCGGGTACGTTCCGAGCACGCCCCCCTGAGTAGGATGGTACACGTGTATAAAGCCATAAGAGAGAGGTTTCTGTGAAGTCCTTGAGATCACGTAGCGTGCATGCGCGTACCTCAGAGCTTCCCTGACAACACGTGTCAGCGCTGGGAGAGAATGCATACTAAAGTGTACCGGGTCGGTGCATGTAATTTCTCTAAGCTCTACTATTCTTGTTGCTCTTGGTACCTATCAGGAGTGGAATGAGACGAGGACTCTAAAACTATTTACCTTTTTAAAATCGGACCAGAATTGGGCGAGTTATCCAAATTTAGCTCATTGAAATTATTTTCAAAATATTACAAGGATGTCGTAAACACGTGTATGTACTAAATGAATGGGGAATATGTCTTATCACGTGGTAGCATCCTCACCCTTCCTATCTGCACGCTGATATGCTACAGATCGCCCGTTGATTGGCTTGGCATCCTGCCTATGACATCACGAGTAGTATAAAGGGAGCGCAAAACCAAGAATCGAGACCACACTTTGTTGAGAGAGAACAAGTGACAGGTTGTGTGGCCAGAGCAGTGTAAGACATGGGTAACTACTTACTGACTGTGGTTCCCCTATAGCCACAGCAGTGCCTCTCAGATTTCAGTTCTTAGTCTCTGGCCCGCAATTGTAGCATCCGCATCTCAGTTTTTGTACGCCCTCGGATGGCCATCTGGGGGCAACTAATTGAATTGAAGAAGCGTCCCTAACTTCCAACACTTCAGAGGAGCCTTCCTGCGGATTGGCCTCGTGGCCCCGATGTAACTTCTCCAGTATGTATAACGCAGTGTACCAGGTATGGTGTACCCAGGAATGTACATGCATTTCATAATTATAACTTTCCACTGTAGCCCTCTATGTTACAGGCAACTTTCAACCTTCCGATACAGTACATAGCTGTCTAACATTCTGCTTAAATTATTTATATAAGCTATTATGACTATCTAGTGGACATCTGCACCTACAGTCGTTCTTCTTCACCGTCTTTGAGAGTGAGCTGCATCAACAGTTTGCTTGCAGAAATTTCCCAGCAACTCCAGAATTGTGCCATCTCGTGTTCCTCACCTGTAATGCAGCATCTACAGTGGTTTATGAACGTTTTCCTTACCGATGACTAATAGGTACTCATTTAACTATATCTTTGTATTACTGTATTCATTTGTTTCTTTACAGGTACTGATTGATGACTAATAGGTACCGACCGGTCGTCTGAGACCGCATTTTATAATTTATGTCTTTAATGTAGATATTATCCTTATTTTTGTGCTTATGACTAACAAGCACCGCAAGTTCCTATGACCTAATTTATTATCAACACTGTGATAGTTAGTATATATATGGCAGCAGCCATCCTAGTTGCTTGTTTTGTTTATTTAACATAAAATACTAGGATCGCGGTACGCTAGGCTATACTATACAGCAACAATAAATCCGCATCACCTTTCCCCCAGCATCAATTTTACACTGAGGTCACTGTTCATGTTCTCATTGCGTGAACCTGACATGTGATCAACTAAACTTGGCTATTCTAGTTCAATAGGATAGGTTTAAAAGTAGTTAGGGACAACCACTCCTTAGGAGACATTTATGTATCTGTATCTTTGGATACCAGTTAGCATAGATAACCCCGCCAAAGTAGGAAGCACTGCGAAAAGATATTTATTTTAACCGGCCAGCAGTACATCTCTGGGCATCCTGAAACTTAAACCTAGCGACAGGCAAATGTTAGTCCCCAGAGCCGGATCTTGGATGATCCGCCCCCGAGACACCAGGTGACGGATAGGATGCATATCTCCATCTAACTCTGTACAGTGACTTGGTGCGGTCTTGGACGCCACGACACCCTCACAGGAAGGTCACTAGAGATGGATATCTGTCTCTCACTCGCCTCCATAAACTTTTAGGCGCTTTTCAAATTGCTTGAGTAATATTGACTTGTCCTAGTGATGTTGTATATAGTTCCGTTGTGATATGTAACCGGATCGTTATGTGATTCTGAAACTGTCACTCCGTAACAGGTCCGCTCGCTGCCTTTCAAAGGGAGATGCTCCGGAGGGTGACCTTAGGGAAACCGAGCATCTTCGCCAGTCAGGCTCATGTATCAAAGATAGGTAGAAATTCCTGCCACTTGCGGCCAAAGCTTCAATATAAATATAACAACTAACTGATAGTTTAGGATTTAGCAGAAGGACCGCATAAATAAAAGCGGCAACTACCAATACAGTGTCTTGGACTTACATAAGTTGACAGTGTTGAATTCTGCGGAAATCATCCATCCCATCTTCATGTAATACAGTGTGCATCACATTAATTATAATTTCACTAGGTTGACTCACACTACAGTTAGCATAGGTTTGAACAAGAGAGTGGCCCTTTTTGCCAGATCTCTTCCTCCGCTTCAGCGTTGAAGGCATTTTCCTGTGATGGAGGCCCGCGCGAGGCACTTTCCTCTAGAAACAATAATATTTTTGTCAGGGGTATAATGGTTTATATTAAACTATATAAGTGGCCTCGTTAGGATGCTCCCTAGCAGGGATACCTCACGGATATATAAGGATTGGTGAGGTATCTCTGACGGATTCATGTTAACAAGACACCAACTTAGTTCTATGTACTGTATATTTTTTCTCATGCTAACAAACGAGTACCATTGTTTGTATAGTATATTTTTAATTATCATGTCTAGGCTCCTAAATTGAGCTATGGACCATCATACCTGTGACACAAATAGTTGGGATGAGACGGTGAGGTTAAATCTTGGCGGCAATGGTCGCACGGCCCCACTGGAACGTTATCATTCCACCAGCCCTAGAAGTTGGTCTTTGTACTTTTAGGAGACTCGCGATACGGGATCCATAACCCCAAGAACCGCAGCTAACCACCTCTCGTGTGGATCCTGTACATGAGGTGCAAGGGAGCGGAGCAGCAGGATGGACCAGCGCATACCCCCGCGAGTTACAAGTGGTGGCCGATGTGGGGCTCGAACGAGAAGCGAACCCACGCCTACCCTCAACACACATGCGTTTCAGTCTCCTTCATTCGATGATCAGCACTCCTTCGATATGGAAGTAGTATCATATGACGGGAGAACTGCACGCGTACTCGCCGACTATGCTAAAAAAATTCTCTGGTGCGGAACTACCAGCACCGATTCAACACGAGTATTCGCCACTCAGCAAGGTGACCTTCCGCAATGCCTCGCAGGCGGGGTACTCAATACATCACATTGTCGGATATCCGCGATAGGCACCCAACACCTTTGCCGGATTGCGGTCAACCATAACAAAGACCCCTACAGGGGCAAACCAATTCTTCACGACCATTACATCATGTCGGTCATCAGAAGGTGAGCAATGGCCTTCCCCTCATGCACCATGTCCCGCATCGATCAGAACATCGTCGCCATATTATCCGTCTGTACCGGGACACGAACTGGGGGATGCGGAGCAACCATTTCAATATTATACCAGAAGGAACACATCATCACACAGCACGTGATAAACTGATCATAGTAACTTACTTGTTACATTAGAGACAACGCTTTCTCTAGTTAATCAGACGCTCGCTCATACTCGAATGCCCGCTTCTCTTCCGCTTGTACGCTTCTCACGACATTCGTTCATGTACATCCAAGCCACGGATTTGACCGAGTGTTGCCGAGAATGTCCGGGACTGAAGAGTACATTTGTAGCATACCGTATTGCACATAATGTTTGTTAACTTAATTCAATGTTTAACACACTCCCAATTTTTATTTTTTATTTTTGTTTAATTGCAAATAAACACGAACTACGCAAACTTATTTTCACAACCTATTTACATATCTATAGATGATGGAATTACTGATAGAAATACCCATTACGGAGTATTTCTAACAGTCGCGCACAGGATGCTCCTCGTTTCGTTAAACAGTCAGAAATCTGATGAGAAGCTTCCACCCATGCAATTTTGGAAATTTCATTTTTCTGCAGCATTTGCTTAATTGCCGCAATGTCAATCCTTAGACGTTTTTCATGGACGACTGGTCGAATGTATATTATCATATAGTGACTTATTATCTATAAAACAGTCAATTGGAATGAGATTTTCTGTAGGTTTGCTATAGAGGATTTCACTGAGTGTATGTCCTATATAAAAGGCAGAGTCTAAGGCATCGACCATTGATAAAGTTTCTGCTGATAAAGAGCTTTTTACAACTCTGCGAATTTTACTTGATTTCCATGAAAGGACACAGCATGTTTGTTCTATACCGGTTAAGAAAATGATGTGACCACCTCCACTCGAAACACCTTCACTAAGATTCGCATATGAGGCATCGCTATAAACTATTAGCCGCAAATCCTTCACATTTCCAAGACGAGGAAAAAGTATTTTGCAGTCACATGAAGACTTTAAATTTGTAATCGTCTTATTAGCTCTAATAATGTCTTCAACTTTGGGATTTTTAGTAGACATAGATAGTTCTAGGAACTCATAACTAGCATCAGGTCTTGTTTGACTAGTTACCCAATTAATTTGGCCAATAGCACTACACAATTTGGTAATCTCATCTTTTTTTAAGGAATCTTGTTTTTGTATTGATCTGGCTGTACTTAGTGGAACTACTGATAGGTTATTTACATATGACTGCTGATCTAGTATGATGCCTCTATCAATGTGGTGGATTTCTAAGCCAATATACTTAAAATGTCCCTTTTCCTGTTTACCAACTTGAAAGGTAGATCTAACTTTATCTATTACATTAGTTTCAAAATTATCAGTCCCAGACCAGATAAAGTCATCTACGTGCATAAGGAACAGACCAATTAAAGAATCTTTGTCATGCCAGAAGAATAAAGCTGGATCTATTTCAGATTGTACTGAATTGAGTTTCAATAATTCATCACGAACACTAAAATACCATGCCCTTGAAGCATCATTCAAGCCATACACACACTTTTTCAACTTCCATAGCACACCATCCGCATCAACTTCCACAGGAGGTTTAGGATAAATTTCTCGACATGGGATTACTTTGCAAAAATGCTGCCTTTATATCAATAGTTCTACATTCCCAGGTAAAAGTTGATGACAATGCTAAGAATATCCTGAGTGTATCTTTGCTAGCTGTAGGAGAATCACTTTGAATGCTTTCATATTCCTCAAAGCCTCTGGCAACCAATCTAGCCTTAACATGTTTTTGATCGCCAACAATTTTATCTGTAATAACCCAACGGGTAGACAAAAATGGTTGACCTGTGTTTTTAACCTCTTCATACACATGAAAATCTTTCCAATTATCAAGTTCTATGTCTTTAGCTACTTTAACTTCATATTCGTTATGACAGCTACTAGCCTCGCTCACATCTTGATCTACAGGTAATTCAATAGATACACTATCATCTGAAACATTGCTAAATTCAGTAATTATTGACCACTCTTCAATATCATTCTGAAAATCTAGCTCTCTTATAACATTATTTCTATCCTTAATATTAAAACAATGTTTATATTTTCCAGTGGCTTTACCTGCACGACTAATTATTTCTGCTTCTAACCAGTTATCACTACCCACTAGTAGATACTTAATTTTAGTTTTAACCTTAGGTCGTTTATTCTCAGACATGTTTTGACAATCAGTATTTTCAACAGTATTCTTACCAGGCATGCCTGACTCACCTATATCATTCTCATATGACAGACTGCCATCACATTCATTATTTACATTGTCCTGTTGACTTGGATTAGCACAATGTTTGAATTCCTCCCCAACTCTTAAAAGTCTACAGGGATGCACTCTGACATAAACACTACCATGACGGACAAAAGCTATTTTCCCATCTTGACCCAGTACTTTTCCTGGCCCTTTCCATTTATTATTAACCTTATAATACACATTGTCGCCCATTTGATATACAGTATCTGAAGGTCTAATTTGATATCTTAGTGCTCTGCGAATTCTATTAGAAGATTCTGCTTCAATGAAAGCTTTTCTACTGGCATGAATTGCATTAATGTGCTTGGCAAAAAGGTCACTAACTGTGATACCGGCGAGTGCTGGTTGCTTGTTTATCAGTATGGATGGAAGATTGGGATTACAACCAAACACTAATTGATAAGGACTCCACCCATTAACCATTTGTAAAGAGTTTTTGGCATTGATAGCCCAGACTAAGGCAGTTTCAAGATCCAATTTGGGATCATCATTAAGAACAACACAACAGCATGGTTTCTTTCACATTCACCGTTTACCTCCTCCAAATCTGAACACAGTGTCACTTTTCTCTCTAACTACACGATCTAGATTATCTGAACTAAGAGTATCTAAATAACAGTTCATCCAAGTGTTTCCAGCAACTGTTGAACTGCAGGCGCTATCTAAGACAGCAGAGTTCATGGCTTCACTTACTAATACTGTCATTTCCTGAGCCATATTACCAGTAAACAAAACAGCCTCTTCATCCTTAATGTCATTTTTAGATTTCTCAATATTTTCGTATGAATGAGGACAGTTTTTAGCAAAATGAAGAATTGATTCGCATGTAACACATTTCATAGTTCTACCATCAGATCCTACTGGATTGAGAAGACGCTTATTATTTACATCTGTTTCATATTGTTCTCTATATCCTCTACCACTGAAAGCTGCTCTTCTATTAGTTGAA
This sequence comes from Chaetoderma sp. LZ-2023a, assembly GCA_034401795.1. NCBI lineage: Eukaryota > Metazoa > Mollusca > Caudofoveata > Chaetodermatida > Chaetodermatidae > Chaetoderma > Chaetoderma sp. LZ-2023a. Next base: position 13,859,562 of record CM067372.1, read on the forward strand.
TATATCGCATTATTTCTAGAAAAACGACTACGGCCACGCATTATAATAGACTTCATTTTCCTCTGAGAGGTAGGTTTGTTCCAATTTAATATTTAATCCTGCATCAGCTCCAATCGGCATTGACTGACTACCGAAAAATTTCTTTAATGACTGAGTCATTTGTTTAAGCAAGGTTGCAATATCATTATAATTTACACCTGTTAATACTAATTGTCTATCTTTGTGATCTAAACCGGATCCGTCCAATAATTTGAATGCCAAAACTGCTTCTGGTAAAGCCATGTTATGTTTCTTTGTTTTATTATACAGTTTTTCAAATTCAGTGACATAATTTTCCATGGACACTTCAGATGTTTTCTTGTATCTGTCAAAATTTGTATACGCTTCATATGCTGAGGAAAGTTCATCTTTTTTATAAATAGCATCCAAAAACGTAATTAGTGTATCTACTCCATTATCTGTATGTAGTTCATCAACCGAGAGCTCACTAAACACTTTATCACGAATTGAGTCACGCTCAGGCAAAGACAATGCTATCGCCGGGCCCTGTTTATTTTTAGCTAAGTCAGTTACAATTTGCCATACCTTAATTTCTTCAACCCACCGGCTGTAAGGCTTAAATCCATCAAAGATCGGCGGAGATTTATAATTTCCACTTGCCGCCATCTTGTTCGTTTTCACAACAACGTTCGACACTAACACCGAGTATACTATCACTCAACCGAGAATCGCTAGATTTTGCTTTAAACTCATAAAATGTTCGCTATTACGCATCACAAACTTGTTTTTATTTGTAACCACGCTCTGCTACCATGATAAACTGATCATAGTAACTTACTTGTTACATTAGAGACAACGCTTTCTCTAGTTAATCGGACGCTCGCTCATACTCGAATGCCCGCTTCTCTTCCGCTTGTACGCTTCTCACATGACATTCGTTCATGTACATCCAAGCCACGGATATGACCGAGTGTTGCCGAGAATGTCTGGGACTGAAGAGTACATTTGTAGCGTACCGTATTGCACATAATGTTTGTTAACTTAATTCAATGTTTAACAGCACGCCCCCCCCCTCCCCCCCCCCCCTGGTAACACACACACAGCCGCCAAACAAATGTTATGGATGTGGTCAGCCAGGCCAATGGGAAGAATGATGCCGAAATCGGCCTCCAACAGCTGACCGACGTACAACATAACCTGAGTCTTCGTTAAGCTAGAACGGGCACCGATTATAGTCACTTCGGTGCCCACTCTCACAACCCGGCTCAACTACGGCCTCCAGACAACAACATCAGGTGGCTAACACTACAACTCAAAATACTACTTACATGACAGCACACAGCCACACCCACCCGGCTTCACCTAAGTCAGTGCCACCCATGCGCACTGCATCCGCGGCACCGCCAACATCTCCCGCTGCGAGAGGTTGTGACCTCGCAACCTCCGCATCTCACAAACCTTCTTTCCTATGTAAAACGGCAGTGGTTGGTTCTAGCACCTCCACTGAAACAACGTTTATACAAGCCCCATGACCCACCTCCAAAGCACTTAACACCCGGTGCCCCATGGTGGTATGTAATTCACAGGTCCTCACGGCATCACCCACTGCATCTAGCAGCAGTAACAGCAACACAGATAACACCCAGCATTCTGCATCATTGATCCACAAGAAGAAGCATCATCCAAAGAGCGGTAAACCTCAGCGCCGCTACTGCTTTTTTGTGCATCCATTAAACATCTCATGATGCATTGTCAGAAGTGGATAACACAGCTGGCCCTTATCCGTGACCACACCAGTCCTGTCCAGACTGCTGTCTACACAAATTCACGATACAGCACACCAGCATTAACAACACCGCCATTGCTACCCCCAGGCCCCAGCTTCGTCATCGCCTAAGCAATCACAGCAGTGGCGACGATGAGTTGGTACCTTCGTCACTCAGCCACTGATTGCACTCACAGAAGCTATCCAAAAGCAAACGGACTACATACAAGGATGATACTGCACGAAAAGAAATCCCTCAAGCAGTATCATTGGAAACGCTTCCACAAGCACACCACAAACCAATATACAAGTGTGCTTGCCTGTTTAATGTTGTTTCGACCAGTGCCACCGTAGACACTGGTGCTTCCACCACCGTTTTTAACAAGAGCTTGAATGAGAGCATCCCACCTCATAAAAAGCCACCCCTTAGGCCTACAAACATATTTTTACAAACAGCTACCAGAGCCGATGTTCTTGTGGCTGGTATGGTAAACCTCATGATACACATAGAGGAAATGCAATTCATACAGCAAGTTGTAATTGCCTCTTCAAAACGATGCCCTGCAGGCAACAGCAATTGGACATACATGGTTGCTGCATAACCCTTGGACTGGAATCATCACTGTACAACACTTGTGCTGTGATTTTGGCATCTAGGCCACAGTTCAGCCGGGACAAGAGGAAATATTATGGGCCACCACACCGCAGTTAGGAAGCAACACGCACATAGCCATGCTGGAACCCGACCCCGATTACATGATCGCTTCACAATGCGCAAGTCCCCGGATGATCGTGGACACCACCAACAAGGACCATATACCATTTAGGGTATTCAATGGCACAGCTGCCCCAATAACACTAGTACCGGGAGTTCGTTGTGACCATCTGGTGGATGTGATATCACTGAAGACACCCCCTACCGCACCTACACCAGCAACAACTTCTGAGAATGATTTACAGGAACACCTGCATGACATTTATTTGCGCACAAAAGTTGTTTTAACTTAATCTCACAAACGTGACATACACCGTATATTACATAAGTATCATAAAGGTTTTTCGTCTAGAGCCATGGATCTGGGAGAAACTCACCTCGTGCAACACCGGAAATAATCGACCCATTCGACAACCCGTACGACGTCTTCCCATTCACAAGGAGGCGGAAGCACATCAACAAGTGAATGACATGTTGCGGACAGGAATCATAGAGCCCTCAGCATCCCCTTGGGCCAGTCCCATTGTGCTAGCAGGCAAAAAAGACAGATCTTTGTGGTTTTGTATAGACTACCGCTGCCTTAGTGATCTTAGCATCAAGGACGCATATCCACTACCGCGGATAGATCAGGCCTTAGATTCCTTGTCCGGAGCCAAGTGGTTTTGTACACTTGACTTAGCTAGTGGGTACTGGATGAGGCTGACAGGGAGAAGACCACATTTGTCTGTAGAGACGGTCTTTTCCAATTCCACAAGATGCCCTATGGCTTGTGCAACGCTCCTGGAACGTTCGAGTGTCTCATTGAGCAGGTACTAACTACCCTACAATGGGAGATCTGCCTCTGTTACATCGACGGCGTAATCGTCTTTAGCTCTTCATTTGAGCAGAGCCTGTCCAACTTGGACAGTGTTCTGATGCGGTTTCATGCCACAAATCTCAAGCTCAAACCCAAGAAGAGTCACCTTTTCAGACAGAGCGTCGAGTTCCTGGGACATGTCATATCCGCCGATGGAGTAGCTACTCAACATTCAAAAACCAAAAAAGTAGCGGAGTGGCAAACCCCCACTTCATTCACCAACACCCAGAGTTTCCTCGGTCTGCCAGTACTATCGTCGATACATCCATCACTTTAGTGAGATTACATCCCCGTTATTCCAGAAAACGATTGACCATTTGAGTGTGAAGGCTCCTTCAGGGTGCTGAAGGAACATTTGACAACCACACCAATTCTTGCTCATCCTAACCCTAACCTCGATTTCATCTTAGACACTGATGCATCTGCTTATGCAATAGGTGCAGTTCTATCTCAGGCCACAGAAGATGGAACAGAGAAGGTACTGGGTTATGGTTTGCATACTCTGAATAAAACAGAGAAACATTACGCGACCACTAAGAGGGAATTGTTAGCTGCGGTGTATTTTGTCAAATATTACAAGCACTTTCTGTATTGGTGGCCATTTAGATGCCGTACAGATCACGCCTCACTACGCTGGCTCAGAAACCTAAAGAATCCGGAGGGCCAGGTAGCGAGGTGGCAGGAATCCCTGCAATGTTGTTCATAGACCTTGCAAGCTGCATGGAAATGATGATGGCTTGAGCAGAATTGGGCTCGAGGATGAACAAGAAGTGGCCACCACCGTGACACATGCAACACAGCCATCTCCCGTGTTCCCCGAGCTGCGGTGCGCAGAGCGGGATCCGGAGCTAGTCGCTCACGAACAAGCAACAGACGGGCAAACATGGAATATATATGCGTGGATCCAGGAGGGGGTACGTCCTCCTAAGAAATCTGTTACCTCATGTTCCACAATGGCTAAATATCAAAGGTTTGGAGAATGTCATATACAAGGTGGTGTCCTCTACATTAATAACAGGATAGTAATTCCTGAGCGTTATCATGTTATTATACGCCAACAACTGCATGACATCACTGGACATTTAGCCGTAGAGCGTACTGCGGATCGCATCAAACGTATAGGTTCCACTGGATCGGAATATGCGGTAGTGTAAAGGCATAGGTGGCCAAATGTGTCCCATGCCAAAGACGCATTGTTGGCCAGCACCATTACGCACCCTTACAAGTTAAAATTGTTGGTGCAGCATGGGAGCGAGTGGCTGTTGATGTGCTCGGACCATTGAATACGACGGATGAAGGAAACAAGTACATCCTCGTATTGCAAGATTATTTTACGAAGTGGGTAGAAGCATTCGGTTTGCCGGACCAAGAGGCATCCACAGTAGTGGAGGTCCTGTCTAGTATGCCCTATGAACTGCACTCCGACCAAGAAAGTAATTTTGGGAGCCGGCTGATCTCGGAGCTCTGCAAATTGTTTCATGTAGTCAAAACATGAACAACTCCGTACCATCTGCGCAGTAACGGGATGGTGGAGAGATTCAACCAAACTCTCACGGAGATGTTGACTAAGGAAACACACCTTGATTGTCGCGATTGGGATTTATGACTCCCATACGTGCTCATGGCATACCGCACTTCGACACATTCCAGCATGGGTTATACCCCTGCTCGGTTAATGTTAGGCCGTGAATTAGCCTTACCCCTAGACCTGGCCATGCCCAGGATTCCAGGAGAAAATTCACCATTTCTCTACAGAGCTCATGCACAAATGGATAGAACAGGCCCATCAGCTAGTAAGAGAATCATTATCCACTGCACACCAGCATCAGAAAACCTGGCATGACCGGCGAGTGCATGGAGACCCGTATGAGGCGGGGAAAATTGTTTGGGTTCACAATTCACGACGTTCTGCAAACGTGCCAAGTAAACTGAGTTACCAGTGGAAAGGCCCCTATGTGGTAATAGGTAAGTCGAACGTGACCTACCAGATCCGTGCCTCGGATGGCCTGACTTCAGTCATCCACTTCGATCGACTTAAACCTTGTGTTAGTGACGACCCAGTGCCAGACCTCGGACTGGGCGTTCCACGTAGCACTGGTACCCAGACAGATGTCTCTACGGAAACAAGTATTCCTGACATTAGTCCAGAGCACCGCGGTGCCAGTTCGACCCCTCTCCTACCAAGCCAGGAGTTCGGCGAACATATTTAAGATTTCGGATCATCTCCTGAATATTTTGGGTTATCTACCCTTGTTGATGTTGACGGAGGCTCTCCCTTCTTCGATACAACCTTGTGTGGATGGCTGCTGCGACAGCCGGTCGTACCGATGAAGATAGAGCGCGACACTAGCTCGCCTCGTAGGTGCAGGGACCTGACGATATGTATAGAAGTGCCTGGGCCTGATCTAACTGCGCTCTTCAGAATGATTGGTTCGACACGGTGGTCTTCCGTGTTCTCCAGAGCAACAACAATTATATGTCAAACTTTTGCCTTGTTATATACCACAAGGTGATCATTTTATTCGCTAACTTAACTGTACAATAAAGCCTACACAGTTTGGCAACTTATGCCGTTACCAGATTTCGTATTTACAGCAATGACTATTTACTTAATGTTTCCTAAGTTTCCCTAAACTTCAATCAACTCTTGCCTACTTAAAACCATTCAGCAAGAGTGTTTCACAAGGTGCGAGGCGGACCGAACTCCCAATTAAAAGTTAAAGTCCCCCTTATATACTATCTCCGTTTCTATTCTCCCTCCATCTTGGTTTCACACCGCCGGAGGTTGCTCTAATTCTCATTGGATTATGACATCACTTTGACTAATCAAAACTCCGACCCTCCCTCCTGGGGAGGGTGCCCTTTTACCTAGCTCCTGCGGTTTGGGCTGGATTACCATGTCATCTCTGACGGATGCCCTGCCAAGAATGACGAATGCTTGTTTGATAACAAGGCTTTGGGCTGGATTACCATGCCTCTTCTGACGGATGTCCTGCCAAGAATGACGAATGCTTGTTTGATAACAAGGCTTACTGGTGGATTAGCACGCCTCTACGATTAATATGTTTTTGATAATATCTTTCGATTGCGTACCTAATGCCTACAGGACGCTACAATGTCCATGTCATGTTCATTACCTATTAGCCGACAACCTGTGGAATGCTAGAGTTAATTGGCACACGAGTTACCATTCCTCATAGCCTGATTATTTTCGGCTTATCTTGTCCCATGCTTCCGTGAGAACACATACCGCTATGTAACTAACTATGTCCGCTTGTCATATCTAATCCCTTGATTGATTCCAACCTGGTGCTAACCATCATGAGTCATACTCGATTCAGTTTCGAAGCTGTACCACGCATTAGCTGACGTACCTACTGCCAGTCATCCAGTGCTGATAATATATAATTTCCTAATATTACATAGACCCTATTTATTACAGAGAACTGATGTTTGTGTGTGGAACGATAATAATCGTACACAGCAACGTTTATCTCAATACTTAAACAGCCAGATAAAATGCACTAGCGAGAGTAACCCATTCAAATTGAAGGACGAAACCAGTGAATCGATTAACCCTCAATAATTAGTTGTGGTAGTAAAAACTTGATAATTATATGAGTGAAAGTTGTTGCTGTCTTGGTGCTAAGTCGTTTATGAGCAATAATCTCTGCAGTGACATAAATGACTGTAGCAACAAACATCAATGAGTTTGACCATGGCAGTATGCAAGTTGTACGAATATCGAATCGTTTAGACGGGAAGAGAATGTTAACCCTAAGTTAACCCTCGATGGCGTAGCTTGTTGCGCATTGCTTTTACCGCTGTGAATGGCAATAGCATCCAGCAAGGAGAAGGGAAGATATATAGATGATGATCAGTGCTAGTAACGTATCTAAACATAGCCGCTGATCGGTGCATCTTAATATACATGGTGACATAGTCTATTAGCTCACCTGGTATTCACACATGAATTTCACTCGGGACTTACTCGTACATACAAGATGTCCGTACAGTGGGGTCATGACTTCCCACAAAGACACTCCCATATCTACACATGTCCCTCAATCGAAGTTAATTAACCGTCTCTAAGGCCTAAGGAGAGTGATAATTAACTCGTTGTGCACCATCAACAACCTAAACCACGCCCTGCCAGAGTCCTCCAGACTATGTCACACACCATAATTACAACATATCGTAACTCGGCAATGTTAACTAAACATGTCCGGGTAACGGAATATCATGCGCAAATGACCGTCCCCGGAAACACATTAATAGCATCATTAAGATATAAATATAATACTCTTAATACGATAACATCAGTACCATATAAATCCACAGTGCAAATACCATTACAAATCATGTGCAATTATTACTAGAATAGTATAAAGTCAATCTTCTACTACTGAGTGTTCCATACACAGCATATGAAATTAACTCCAAAATGTCATTGGGATGATTCCAATCAGTCACTAAGATCCACGTTAGGTGTACCAATGTCATTGTATAGCTCCACGTCTATCCCATGGTCAGCCGTCGGGTCGATCTCAATCCTGGCAACAGCGTTAGGCGACGATCCGGCCAACATATCCACCATCACCGGCAGGGCTGCAGTTCCCCGCAGTCGCGGAGCAGGAATATGATGTGGCGCACTACTTTGGGCCGCAGGTGGCTTGCAATTAATCCAAATCCACATGCGTTGTAAGACGCCACATTTATACAAAATAAATACCACAACAATTACCACAACGGAGGAGCCCGTTGAATATGCTACGAAAGAGTGTACTCCAATGCCATCGACCATCACTGGGTCGATCGCGGACAGCGGTGCTAGCGGCACGTACTTGGACTTTTGTAAATGGTTCCAGGATTGCATTTTCAAATGATTCACTATCATGGACTGGTTCAGAACTCCGGTCACATTCAAATGGGGCATTTCAATGGCCAGGCTAACCCGAGTGTACGTCCGACTGTAAGACGCAACCGGCTCGAATTGCCAGCCCTTCCCGCTATAACCACATTCGCCAGACATTAATGCATACACTCCATTACTCACCACACACCGGTCGGTCAGTCGTCCGTCGCAGTGTATATCCATTGTTTCACCGAACGTTTGCAACACTACGCCTATTTTCTTATCGGCAAACAGTTTGCTGGATGTTTCATTTGATTCGGAGAGCTGAATATTACAAGCACTGTCGGTCGTATTGGTTAACAGGCTTACAATGCATGGAACGTGGGTCTTGTCGACCCGTAGTGGACCATGACACACTCGGGGCTCCTCCCCGTGACATTCGGATGGCGTGAAGTACCACCCAGTCTTGGTGTCAAGACCGATGCTGGTCCGCGCGATCAGTACTTGCATGTAGTATCCCCTCGCAATTAGCGGTTCCGGCCACGCATGCAACCCATATTCGATATATTCGCCCCCGTCAATTAGCGGCAATGTCACTACGTAATGGAGTCGTGAGTCGTCTTTCCATAACGGATACACGACCACATTGCGGTAGTACCACTGATACGGATGTATCAGTCGATTTCCCACACTAACTTGCTTGGCTACGAAATTGAGGTCAGCAGGACTGAATAATTCTTCCGTTAGTCTACCTAACTCTAGGGATGCCGTTTGTCTATGAAACTGTGCTGCTGCCTTCTGGTAGCTATACACTACACTTTCGGCAGAGTCAATAATGTGTCCAAGTCGCACTAATGCGTATAAGTCGGCTTGTCGGGCGGCGTGCACCTTAAACATATCGCTCACATTTCTAGTTAAGTCCTCTAGGCCAGTGGTAATTTCGTTGATACGGTCAACGTTGGTATTGATCCCTACGAATGCCAGTTTCACGTGGGACGCTAGTTTGTTGGAGAAATGTACCAAACGATTCATGTCCCTCAAAGCAACTTTGACTACCTCTTTAATTGCATCTATATCACCAGAGGTAGTGGTACCGAATAGGGACGAGGCTATGTCCCCGGACAAAGTCAAATAAGCCACGTTTGCGTCGTATACTGTCCCTACTCACCATAGTTTGTTGTGTCCTAACAGTGATCTTCTTAATATTGTTAACACGATGATGCAAACCGAAAATGTCTTGAATGCTCAACAAAGTCTTTTGACCGATTTCCGCAATAAGAATACGAAATTGCACTAACCGTTCAAGAAATTTGGCAGGCAAATAAGGGTGGTCGATAGACACCACTACGGTCCATTCAGCCCGGATAACGGATATGTCCTCGGGGTTAGCTATCATTACCCTGTTCGGTAATCTATGTACACTAGACTTTTTACACAGTCCAATTACTAAACTCACTAGAGCTATTACCACACCTAATCGTAAAATATACATGATTCCACGCTCTGTGATGTTTACTGGTACAAATCATAGACAGAAGGATAACAAGCGGCGGCTACGTCGCCTTATACTGCGTCTATACGATCGATGAAGTCATCGTACAGGGCGTGGCGGAACGCGCCAATCCTGAGTCTCTTGCTGTCAGACTCGACATCAGGAAGGTGACTGCGCTTGCGCATAAAGTAGCGCGGCACTGGCAGCGTTTCCATTGGTTCCGGCACACTCTTGGGTACCTCCTCCGAACTGTCCATCACTACCGGCGGAGGAGTCACGTTAGTTTCCATTGGTGACTCACGGTTTCGATTCTCACTCGTACCAGGTTGACTGATGTTATTATCAACCATCCTACCCACCTTGATCACCCGTGGCTCATCATCAGAAGCTGGCCGCTTCCTACGAGCTCTTTTACCAAGGGTTGCCTTAGGGTCGGATTCTGGCCCTTCTTCAGACCTTGGGAGCAACACCACCCTTGGATGATGGCTGTCTTTCGCACCCTTTGCAGGGTTACGAACAGGGCGTGGCGTACCTTGTCCCAGCACATTTCTGAGTCGACTACGCATAACTTAGATATATTCGGTACGCGCACCTTCCCAGACCTTTGATGCCGGACATGAGCCACTGGCCCATTGATCTTAAAGATCTCATATTCGGGGTCACCGTGAGAGGTCAACTTCATGCGTTCCTCCACCTTTACGACCACCGAATCACCCACCTTAAATACACCAGCGTTTGCACGCTTGTCAATCTGCTCCCGGTGGACCTCACAAGACCTAGCCGTTTCCATACGAGCGTGCAGTAGGGCATTGTTGAGACAGGTCAGTCTCTCACCCAGATCCTGCGATGCGTCTACTGGAATAGCAAACGGCAGTCTTGCCCGTCGACCGTAGGTCAGATAAAATGGCGTATATCCTGTCGTGGAATGACGAGTACTGCGATACGCGGTTAACGCCGCACCCAATTCATCCTCCCACGTACGAGAAGCATTGTTAACCCCATTTTGGATTAAGTCCTTAAGGGTCCGATTGAACCTCTTGGTACGCCCATTGGCTTGTGGGTGGTAGGGACTCGATCTTCTATGGTCGATCCCATGCTCTCTAAACCGCTCTTCTAGCGACTTAGAGCAAAACTCTTTTCCCTGATCAGTTATCACGATTTCAGGGACACCATGACGTGCGACGTACTCGTTGAAGAATTTGTCCTCAACGTTTTGCGACGTCTTAGCCGGAATCGGATACGCTTCTGCCCACGCAGAACAGTGATCGACTATCGTCATGATATACACATTACCTTTACTCGACTCTAACAGTGGACCTATCAAATCCATGCCGATTATCTGACTAGGATAATTGGCCACGGGCATTTCACTACCGTGCTCGTGTAGTGACAGGTCGTGTAGTGACAGGTCGGTTGACCTGGCACGTCGTACACGTCTCTAGCATCCGTACCACGTCTTTCCTCAAAGACGTCCACACAAACGAGTCTCTTACCATACCAATGGTCTTTTTCAGACCTTGGTGACCAGCTCGTTCATGAGCTTTCCGGAGCACTTTCTCACGGAACAGGGTAGGTAAGACAATTTGGGGGTACTCAGCGTCCAACGCTGATGGCGTAATCAAAGAATACAGAATACCGTTCTTGATCATGTACTCCTCCGGGGTGTTCTTAAACAACTCCAGGTATTCCTTGGTCTGCTCGGCACATAACCCGTCGTAGGGAATGTCAAATACCTCCAGAGGGACATGCGGTAACGCACCCTCATCCACATCCGGTATGACAAAATCGCCTGTGTCTAAGGTGGCGATCTCCACTGGACGACGTAACCTGGACAACATGTCCGCTCGAATATTCTTCGAGCCTTGGATGTATTCAATCTTACATCGGTACTCGGCAATCAGCACCGCCCAGCGCTGCACTTTCGTGTTCTTAACTTCTCCCACAAACAAACTCTTTAGGGGTTTGTGGTCAGTATACACGGTGAACTGTGCGCCAAATAGATAAGGCCTAAGCTTCTTCAATGCATAGATCACAACATAAGCTTCCTTTTCTATTACAGGCCAGTTTAGCTGACTGTCCTTCAGGGTAGAGCTTACATACTGTATTACTCTTTCCACACCCTTACCATCCACCTGTACCAATATTGCACCTATCGCATAGCTAGACACATCAGTATAAAGCTTATAAGGAGCATTTAGATTTGGATAGGTGAGAACCGTCTCACTGCACAGCAAGTTTTGTAATTTCTTAAACGCTTGCTGTTCCTCCTTACCCCATTCAAAACGTTTATATTTCTTAGTTAACTCGATCAAAGGCGTAGCAATTTCGGCATAGCCTTGCACACAAGAGCGGTAATAACCTGTAGCTCCAAGGAAACTTCTCACCTCCCCCACGTCGCGTGGCGGTGACATCTCTCTTATGACCTTGACCTTCTGAACCTGAGGAGCCACTCCTTGTGCAGAAACACGATACCCCAACAAGTCCACAGACTTGCGGGCAAATTCGTATTTCTTTTTCTTAACCTGTAAATTGTATTCTCGAATCCTACGCATAACCTTACGCAAATGCTGTGCATGCTCAGCCGGATTTCTTGAATATATGACTACATCATCGACAAAAACATGCAAATATTTTCCCACGAATTCTCGGAAAATATCGTTCATTGCCCTCTGAAATACGGCACCTGGGTTGCAAAAACCAAAAGGCATCCGAATCCATTCGAACAAACCTTCACTGCAAACGAACGCTGTTTTCTCTATGTCTTGGCTGTCCATTGGTATCTGCCAATAGCCAGACTTCAAGTCCATAGTCGAAAATATCGTTGCGCCGCGCATCGAGTAAAAAATATCCGTTATATTTGGCAATGGATAACTGTCTTTCTGACATACAGAATTCAACTTCCTGTAGTCAACAAAAAATCTTGTGTCCCCGTCCTTCTTGGGCACTAACATAATGGGCGATGCCCAGGGTGACGACGATAGTCTTATGACGCCCGCTGCCAGCATTTCAGCCACTTGATTCTTAACTACATACTGCTTGGCAAGCAGTAGACGGTAGGCTTTCTGCCTTATAGGAAACGCATCTCCTGTTGGTACCGTACACTTCACTTTGGGGACCAATCCTAAAGTGTTTGGACGAGCCGTATCAAAGTTATCTGCAAAGTCCTCAAGCACTTTGTCGATAGCTTTATATCCGGTCGTTTCTTTACAACTCTCATAAACATAATTTGTCTGTTCCCTATAGGGATACCTAAAGGGATATATCTGGCCAAACCATACTACAACTTTGGCCTGATAGTCAATCTTCGCATTTCCCAAGTGCAAAGCATCTGCTCCAAGCAAACATTCATGCCTCATTCTTGCTACTACCGTACTCGGAATAGGTTGGGCGTTATTGAATTTTACTTGGGTCTCCCCCAACATCTCTATCGGGGAACCATTTACTGCCAAGAGCGTCTTCGCCCTTTTCAATGCCCTAGCATTCAACATGCTACACCATATATCCTTGCGAATCAAGGATGTACTAGCACCAGTATCCACTAAGGCATGCAAGTACTCACCCTGATCCGTTGGACCGTTTTTATCCAATTTCAAACGGATTAGAAACCGCTCGGTCGGTAAATTGACCAACGGTTTCCTCCGTCATCGTTTGACGGACTCCTCCGTCCACTAACCACTTCTGCATAGTTGTTCCGGCGGGAGGATGAATTGTGTCCGACACTGTATGAATAACGGCCCATTTCATCCGTCCCCAACGGCCAACATTATTAAGAGAACAAGATGACCACAGTCTGTCATCCGTATCGACTAGGATTTTGCTACCGAAAGGAAATTTGATAATGGATTGATTCAAGTACAACAGCGCTCATCATGGTCATCTGCGCTCTAAACTAACTCTGTCCCATTCTAAAAAAGGACTCAGTCATTACAGAGTGAAATACATCCGATAAAGTTTACACCGCAGTGCCCCTCCCTCAACTACAATAAAAAACTTTTACATTTCACAAATGTGCAAGATTCATCCGTAGATAAGCAGCCACGCGTATCCATCAATGTTCACCAACATTGCAGAGGCACGGACACTCAGGATGACTGTTTCACAATCTCCATACGATGGTATTGTAAACTGTGGCACACACTTTCCAAGAATCAGTAGTCAGTCACGCCTGTTCTACCGCATATACTAATCATTAGCAAGTGGGCTGATGAAGCAGCATCAAAACTTAGACAGTATAACACCATAGAGAATTTCAAATATTCTCTTACCTACAAATCCCATCCGACAATCAACACGAGCTGGAATCTATACACCATACACAGGAGGAGGTGCATGTTCAAGATCATGCACATAAAAGGGATGCTGTTCTAAGGAACAGAGAAATGAAAACAAATGTTTCTATTTTTCGCATCAAATACGTACAGTCAGCAGCATCAATCTCCACATATATACAAATTGCCTAAGTTTCCGATCAAGCACATGCTTTCAAAACAAGAATCATGTGATCACTTCTATTTTCTGGTAAATTGGATCAAAGGCTATAAACAAAAGAACCACCCTCCCACAATGCTACCGCAACGTGATTAAGGAGGCGAGAGGTGGTGAGTCGAGGTCACGGCCGCTGACATCATCACGCTCTCCCACACCCCATACGACATTCCAGCCTCAAATACGAACAGGCGAGTTTATAAGCATCCAACTTGAAAAACCACATCACACTGATTAAAAGGTGAACGTCAACAGGAATAAATATTTCCAGATTTTAACATTGATAGGAGACCTGATTTTCCACCGATTGGGGATGGAAGCGGCTATCCTACCCTCATATATATATATATATATATATATATATATATATGCTATCCTACCCTCTTATATATATATATGTATTTTTATGTTATTGACGCACTGGCAACGTGCGGCTTCAATTTCCATGTGCTAACTTAGCCGACAGTCATGCACCCATTAGTTTAATTTGTTGATCACCATCTCCCGGTCGGGGGATCGAACCGCCATTCTCCAACTCCGCATAGCATCAGCAACCAGACATCTTTCCACTGGACCACCGCACCAAGACTAAAAAGTCAAGGTTTGGCCGACCAGTTTTGACATGTCTGATATACTGACACACTGATGATTCATATGGGACTATCTGTGGATGCATCTGCCACGATTCAATCCTATTATTATTCATTTCATGTTATAACTGGCCAGGAAAGTATTATGAAAGTTACGAAAAGTTTAGTTAGGTGTGTGCAGTTCCGCATATAACAAACATGCGGGAGTAGTGTGTTGCTTGCGGAAGATCTCTCCTTGTCCGACAGCTCGGAAGAATCGGAACCTGTGAACACTGGCAAGAAATATCCGCGTACCTCAACTTCGTACGTCGGACAGCCGTGCAAGCATGCATTTTCCAGAAATTTGGACTTGAAACTTCACGTCAATCAGGACCATCTACTTTAGAGGGCATAATGTGCGGACTGCAAATACTTATATTCCACCACGTGGTACGGTGTTACACACGCATTGTCATACAAACATCATGGATGTAGGCGAGGATATAGACGTCCTCGTACCATGCTTCGGAAGTAGACTTCCAGTTGTATTAATTCCGACCGGGATGATGGTCAAAACTAAACGCACGAAGAGACGACAACCTGACTCCACAAATAGCTTCAGCATCCACATCCGCAACACAGTCAGCCAGTACCAGCACTCGAGCAACCAACCATCACCACAACACCAGCAGCACCTGTAAGATCAACACCGGCAGCACCTGCAGCATCGATATCAACCCCAGCTGCAATATCCGCACCGGCAGCACCCGCAGTAACCACACCGGTAGCACTCATCACTGCAACAACATCCGCATCTGTGATCGGACAGCCAATTTCTGTAGTGATAACCACCCCTGTAACAATTCATGATCCAGTGTTACAGGACATTTCGGACAGTTCTATATCTATCAGTTTAGTTATCGACGAGGTGATAGGTCTCACAGAAGCCACCATCACTACTTCTGCACTGCATGCCAGCACTCCGACATCCAGATGCAGCACCATCGTGTCAGTAGATCATGCCATCCAAAAAGCTACCATGCCGGACAGACCGTACTCTGGGAAACATTGCTTAGCTTACCAACCCGACATCCGAGCTGTACCTAGAACATTCGCAAGTAGAATTATCCAGGCTGTAAAAATTAGAAAACTATCCACACCCACTGGAGCAACATCATCGCGAAGCATTTCCATGACATCCAGTAGACCACACGAAAGAACCACTACCACCACAGCCGCCACCACCACGGCGATGACAGCAGCTTCAGAATCAGCCACCAGCAGGACTCCACACATTATCGTCACCACAGCAACAAGTGTATTAGCCACCTTATCCACAACTTCAACAAACCTGAGCACAGAGAACATTAACATGGACAATAGAATATCAGCACAGTAGATCACCCCCCCCCCCCCCCACGACCATCATGTTCGGATCGTGGAACTCAGACTCACTGGGGCAACTTTTCAGCAGACACTTGTGGCCATTATTGTTGTGGATGCAACATAATGTTTGACTAGGTGTGCGGAAAAGTGAAATATTATATTTTTATTTTTTAAATCTTTTTCTTCTTATTATATGTTTTCTAAATTGAAACCCTGTTCCTTGGCTGACTACCGTCATCCTACACAGCTGCACAAATTACTGCATGGCTGTGTCTCAGCAAAATAATCGCTGCAGATTTCAGTGTTGTAAACACACCATGTGCGGTGTCGGTACACAACACACTGCAGCGAATGTCTTATTTCCCATCATGGCATCCCAGCTGTTGCTGGGGCTGCCTGATAAACCAGTATTATTATTATATAATCTATTTTTCTTATTATTTTTCTTCTTGTGTTATTATGACGAGACGGATTTGGGATGGCGAGAGCTATCCATGCGGACCCACTAAAACGGGCCACACTGTACGCATACCCTCATATAATTGGTATGCGTACATAATTGATATTAAACTGTGATATGTTATTGTTATAACTTTATATAAATATTTTTTATATATCTTAATTCAGGTACGGTGGAGCTTGGGTATTCTCAGTTGAAATTTAATTATCCGTCACCAAGAGAGCGCCCATGCACGCCATTGTTTAGACGAATCATGGTATTAAATAAATAAAAGAGCACGCACCGCAATATGAAAACAAAAAAGAAAAGGCCTGGAAAAAGAACTACCAGGCCAAAAATCAAAACCAAAGTATGCCTCCCTCCCAAACACTTTTGCACCTCTATGTGCTCTTCTCTGATAAATTACGTGTGTCTCGCGTCACTACTCCTCTCAGCTATGTGCCTACTCGAGAAGTCTATAATTCTCACCTAGCGTGCTCCCATGCTTTCGATCCATGATGCGGTATCATTTGCCACGTGTGTCGAACTAGGAGGGGGTGATGTAGTTTGGATCAGCCGGATGGGTACGGACCATCCCAGCTCAGCTGGGTACAGGACGACTGCCTCGGGTACATTCCGAGCACGCACACCCCTGAGTAGGATAATACGCGTGTATAAAGCCATATGAGTGAGGTGTATGTGAAACATCTAAGTCTGTGAGATCGTGTAGCGAGCCTCAGAGCTTCCTTGACAACACGTGTCAGCATTGGGAGAGAATGCATACTAAAGAAATGGCCGAGTTATCCTAATTTAGCTCATTGAAATTATTTTCAAAATATTACAAGGACGTCGTAAAAACGTGTATGTACTAAATGAATGGGGAAGATACCTATCACGTGGTAACATCCTCACCCTTCCTATCCGTATGCTGGTTGGCTACAGATCGCCCACTGATTGGCTGGGCGTCCTGCCTATGACGTCACTAGTAGTATAAAAGGAGCACAAAAGCAAGAATCGAGACCACACTTCGTCGAGAGAGAACAAGTGGCAGGTTGTGCAAGGCGTGGGCAACTGCTTACTGACTGGTTCCCCTATAACCGCAGCAGTGCCTCTCGGATTTCAGTTCTTAGTCTCTGGCCCACAATCGTAGCATCCACATCTCAGTTTTTGTAGGCCCTCGGACGGCCATCCGGGGACAACTAATTAAATAGAAGAAGCGTCCCGCACTTCCAACACTTCAGAGAAGCCTTCCTGCGGAGGGGCCTCGCAGCCCCAATGTAACCTCTCCAGTATGTAGAACGAGTGGTGAATCTTGGTGGACAACTCATCAGATCTGCCGAACCATGCTGAAAAGTGGCGATCAAACTTCTGTGCAGCATGTCGTGTGTTAATTAACTTTTAGGCCGCAGGTGGGACTCTGCCTGGTATGCCTCAAGAGCTATGCGATGTACCAGGTATGGTGTACCCAGGAATATACGTCCATTTCATAATTATTACTTTCTACTGTAGCCCTCTATGTTACGGGCAACTTTCAACCTTCCTATACAATAAGGGACTTTCTAACATTCTGCTTAAATTATTTGTATAAGCTATTATGTAGTGGACATCCGCAACCACAGTCGTTCTTCTTTACCATCTTTGAGAGTGAGCCGCATCAACAGTTTGCCTGCAGAGATTTCACAGCAACTCCGGAATTGTGCCATCTCGTGTTCCTCACCGGTAATGCAGCATCTACAGTGATTTATGAACTTTTTCCATACCAATGACTGATAGGTAGTCATTTCTTTACAGGTACTGATGACTAATAGGTACCGACTGGTTGTCTGAGACTGCATTTTATAATTTATATCTTTAATGTAAATATTATCCTTATTTTTGTGCTTATGACTAACAAGAACCGCAAGGTTCTATGACCTAATTTATTATCAACACTGTGATAATTAGTATATATATGGCAGCAGCCATCCTAGTTACTTGTTTTGTTTATTTTACATAAAATACTAGGACCGCAGTACGCTAGGCTATACTATACAGCAACAATAAATCTGCATCACTTTTCCCCCAGCATCAATAATATTTTACACTGAGGTCACTGTCCATGTTCTCATTGTGCGAATCTGACATGTGATCGACTAACCCTGGCTAGTCTAGCTCGATAGGATAGGTTTAAAAGTAATTAGGGACAAGCGCTCCTTGGAGCCATTTGTGTAAGCCTCTTTTCCGGATGTAGTGGA
This sequence comes from Chaetoderma sp. LZ-2023a, assembly GCA_034401795.1. Classification (NCBI taxonomy): domain Eukaryota; kingdom Metazoa; phylum Mollusca; class Caudofoveata; order Chaetodermatida; family Chaetodermatidae; genus Chaetoderma; species Chaetoderma sp. LZ-2023a. Next base: position 13,878,358 of record CM067372.1, read on the forward strand.
TATGTTTACATCGCACACCAGCTAGATTGTGTTAAATTGGCCATATACCTTAAGGCCTCTTATTATATTGAGTGGTTGTCTCTTTCTATGCTCCTCCAGCCGCAAGGCGTATTAATTGTCTGGAACTTCCATCGCCAACTTGGCATGACCGGACTAGGAAACTATTGAGGTTTCCAAGCAGTGAAGACCAAAATGTCGATTTTGCATACACATCTGTATCTTTGGATACCAGTTAGCATAGATAACCCCGCCACAGTAGGAAGCACTGCGAAAGGATAATTATTTTAACCGGCCAGCAGTGCATCTCTGGGCATTCTGAAACTTGGCTAGATACCTTAATGACAGGCAATCGTAGTCCCCAGAGCCGGATCTTAGATGATCCGCCCCTGACACAGATCTCCATGTAACTCCGTACAGTGACAGGCTGCAGTCTTGGAACCCACCACTCCCTCACAGGAAGGTCACTAGAGATGGATATCTGCCTCTCACTGCTTTTCAAATTGCTCGATTAATATTGACTTGTCCTAGTGATGTTGTATGTGGTTGCGATGTGATATGTGACCGGATCATTATGTGATTCTGAAGCTGTCACTCCATAACAGGTCCGCTCGCTGCCTTTCTGAGGGAGATGCTCTGGAGGGTGACCTTAGGGAAACCAAGCATCTTCGCCAGTTAGGCTCATGTATCAAAGATAGTTAGAAATTCCTGCCACTTGCGGCCAAAGCTTGAATATAAATCAAACATCTAACTGGTAGTTGAGGATTTAGCAGACGGACAGCATAAATAAAAGCGGCAACTACCAATACAATATCTTGGACTTACATAAGATGGCGGTGTTCAACTCTACGAAAATCATCCATCCCCATCTTCACGTAATACAGCGTGCATCACATTAATTATAATTTCACTAGGTTGACTCAAACTACACTTAGCATAGGTTTGAACAAGAGAGTGCCCCTTTTTGCCAGCTCTCTTCCTCCGCTTCGGTGTTGAAGGCATTTCTTGTGACGGAGGCCGGCGCGAGGCACTTTCCTCTCGCAACAATAATATTTTTGTCAGGGGTATAATGGTTTATATTAAACTATATAAGTGGCCTTGTTATGACACTACCTTGCATGGATACCTCACGGATATATAAGGATTGGTGAGGTATCTCTGCCGAATCCACGTTAACAAGACACCAACTTAGTTCTATGTACTGTATATTTTTTCTCTAGCGCTAACAAATGAGTACCATTGTTTGTATAGTATATTTTTAATTATCATGTCTAGGCTCCTAAATTGAGTCATGGCCCATCATACCGGTGACACACATAGTTGGGACGAGATGGTGAAGTTCAATCTCAGCGGTAATGGTCGCACGGCCCCACTGGAATGTTATCATTCCACTTGCTCTAGAAGTCGGTCTTTGTACTTTTAGGAGATTCATGATATGGGATCTGTAACCCCGAGAACCACAGCTAACCAGCTCTCATGTGGATCCTGTACATGCGGTGCAACAGAGCGGAGCAGCAGGATGGACTAGTGCGTACCCCCGCGAGTTACAATTGCACCTTCTCACTGAGGCAGGTAATAGTCCACCGGCTAAAGGTCATTGCACTTTCTCACTGAGGCAGGAAATAGTCCACCGGCTAAAGGTCATTGAACTTTCTGACTAAGGTGGGTAATAGTCCACCGGCTAAAGGTCATTGGACTTTCTCACTAAGGCCGGTAATAGTCCACCGGCTAAAGGTCATTGGACCTTCTGACTAAGGTGGGTAATAGTCCACCGGCTAAAGGTCATTGGATTTTTTCACTAAGGCCGGTAATAGTCCACCAGCTAATGCAAAAAACTACGTTTTTGGTTAGAATCTTGGCAACTATGCTCAAGGTTACCTAACAACACCACCCCCCCCCCCCCCCAAATAAAGAACCCAGTTTTTCTATGCACTTTTAGGGTGTTAATTAAATTTTCCAAAATGGTGAATTAAATATCTCTTTATCGATATTTTTATATGTAAATATAGTATACACTTGATTCCATAGAAATTAGAGTATATTTTCAGGGCCAATGGTGTGCCATCATTCTAACATCACATCTGTTTCACCTGATAACTATGGAGAGTTGCATAATCAGTGACCTCGACATATATTTGAAGGTCACAAATTCATTATATGATGACCCATTATAAAGCAGTTACATAATGTGACAGGTGGCCTGTGGGATGCACATTGACATTTCATTAAGACGGGTGGTCTTATTAATGTGGTCTTATGACCAACCATCTTAAAGAACAAACGGCTTGTGGCCCAAATGTAGATGTCAGTTATAAACAGGTTTGTATTGGGGATATGGTCTTAATTGAATCATACTGTTATGCTTGATAATAACGGATACCAAAGCAGTATCACTAATTTAAACCTGCATCAATGTCACTGTTATGATGTCTGAGAGTGCCATGACCATAGATGCCTAGTTGGTATGGGATGTTGCGCGAAGCTGTTGCGATATCACCTAGCAAAGGCTTCAGGCAGCATCCTATAGCAACTAGGCATCTATGGTCATGGCACTCTCATCCATCATAATATTCACCATCAATTAAGCTCAACCTTGTGTTAGAACGTCTTTGATTATCTCCTCACAATTATACAGTTCAATACACACCAAATTGTGACTTTTACACAAACATTGTCTAGAACAGTTGTTTGTCGATTCGAAGTTAGCTGCCCCTGACGAATGGTAATACAGAATCTGGAGCTGGCACAACCTGGGACAGCACTGGCATCAGCTTGCCATCTTGTTGTTGCCATCCACATTTCACATGGTCGTGATATGACGGACCCAGGACAACATCATGTCAGATGTTGGCCCGCAAATTAGCATGTCATATATTTTCCATGAATATGGCCAGTAGTATCGCATTCACACAGTGTATGCCAGTTTATCAGTGCTGTTGCCCTCTGTGGACCAAGTTTATCATAGATAGGCTTAAGCATACCTTTCCCGACGTTCATTAGTTTGCAAAATCATTGTTGTATCACTGCCAAGCTGAGGTAGGGCTAGGAGTACATCTGTGTCTTGAGAATATATATGGACTTTAAATCTTGTATTTGACGCTTTTACAGTATTCAGAATCATAACAGCATCTGCCTCTTATTGTCTTCTGGCATCCATACCCTTTTGGAAGTCATAGTTTCTTGCTACAGTCTTATCTCTTGCAGTCAACATAGTCACAACCGTAGTGGTGTTTATGATGTTTTGAGCTAGGTATAATGTCAGGGAGTCCTTAGTTTCATTGTTCGCAAGAAACAGCTTTATCCTAGATGCTAGTTGAATCTTCAATTAAATAGGACTTGCTTCCTTTTTGTTTTTCCTCTGCGTCACTCCCTTGTACGTTCCTTGAGTGATGATGCTTTAAGGTAGTTATCAAACTATAACATGAATATGGTCATAACCTCGAGCCTCCGCAGCTACATGCCTAACATAAGCTGTACTACAGTCTTTGCAATTCTCAAAAGTTCTTGACAGCCATCAACTCTTGCAATACAGCCATTCCATCTACTACAAGACAAGATGGAGAGCGTTTATCATTACCCAGCAGATGCCAACACAGCGTCGTTATCAGTCTGTACAGGACCTTTTAGAAGGTGTATTACCTTGCTTTTATCATTTGTAGGATGAGTATATCCATCTGGTTCCACTGGTACTCTGTTTGTGTGCACAAACTCATGCACTCCATTACATCTTATAAATCAACCGAGCAATAACCAACAATTGGGCAAAAGAGTGATGTAGTGTCTTTTAATGTCACAACTTCAGATCCAACCTTCAGTTTAATATCTTTTGCAGCTTTTGAAGTTTAACCTTTGTCATCCGATCCAACAAATTACATTTTCTGACCAGACGCTCCTCCACAAATGTTCTATAAGCTATCATGCCGAAATGCTCTTTAGACTGAATACTATTTTGAACGTTTTGTGCAATAATCTCGTTTACTCCCAGTTTGACCATGTGATTTGTGGTTCCAACTACATCAGTTTCTATATGGAAAGACTTGAAAAAGATGTTAATACTGTCTTTAGCTGCATAATAGCCCATTGCTGACGAGCAAACATAGCATTTGAAAGACAATGGTGTCACGTTGTCGATGCTGTATTATCTGCAACTGTTATAATGTGTTCAGTCTCTGCGGTGATGTGTGCCAGTTCAGGAGCAGTAAGACAGAACTTCAATACAGTTGTTAGATTTGAGGTCATGGCAGAGATTCATCTTCGGCCATTTGTAGATGCGCTAAGATGCTCCATCGCCTGGTCTATTCCAATACAAGTAAATGAAATGTTATTACTTCAGTGCTCACGGTGAAGTTTCCATTGACAAAATTGCATACGAGCAATAAATTCTGGAACGGTTTGTGCATAATCTAATTTATCATAGGCAAAAAGTAAGCACAGTGTTTCTCAGGTGTTGACAAGATGAGAAACCAGTTACCTTCACATGTAGCATGGCCAGAACTTTAATCATGTGCATGCATATCCACTGGTACATTGGATTCTTGTCCATATTCTGTTATTAGTTGTTCCAAATTCAATGACTTGATTCTTATTAAGAATATTTTGTGTGCTTGTTTGCATACTGAACTAGTTGGTGAATCCGGTGATTAACAGGGGTCATTTTGATCAATTAAATTAACACCCTGAAACTTTATAGAAAAACTGACAATGGTATTTTTCTTCAATATGATGACGTTAGATGAGTTTAAGACCATTTTCTAAGATTCTACCACAAAAAATATATCCAACATTTTATACATTAGCCAGTGGACTATACTCTGGGTTCACAGAGTTAAATGACAAAACACCCATTAAGATTTTCATCTGCCAAAGAGCACTACTACTTCGGTGAGTGAAACACAGAAATAGAAGTAAATCGTAACAAGAGGCTAAAAGGAAGTGTCTCACACACCTGCAGTCAATGGTTACTTACATTCAGCGGTAAAATGGTTACTTAGTAATGGGTCATTCAGCAGTAAAAGTATTGCTTAGTGATTTACCATTCAGCAGTAAAAGTGTTATCTAGTGAATGACCAGTCAAGAGGAAAAGTGTTACTGAGTGGATGGCCATTCAACAGTAAAAGTGTTTCACAGTGAATGATCATTCTAACTTTCCAAAATGGACAATAGGCACTGGCAATAGTTGGAACGTGGTGAAATAAAACTTAGCATTCTGCAGGATAAGGGTTAATACAAATCTTAACTTTAACTGTTGAATGATCAAGCAGTGGTTATAAATTGAAGTACCTTGACTTATCAAAGGCGGGAGGTGTAGTCTCAAAGGCAAATGGTTTGGGAAGCCTGTTTCATCGTAGCGTGATTAAAGCTACGTAATGAAGATCATCGATGTTGGTAGAGATGTTAATTGAAAAATAATCTGATGTGTAATTAATATATGTTTTAGAAACAATGCATTGTTGGTTATTTAGTCCAAAACTTACCAGACAACTATAGCCTAGAACACTCAGTTTACCAAATACAAATTAGTTCACCAAGAATTCAGAATTTTTTTTATCTCGCCTTCGTGAAGTGAAGAGATTTTGGGAGAGGTGAAAAAATGTCAGAATTGTTGTTGATGTCTGCGCTGGTTAAACTTTTTTCAAATCACATTTACATCAAGTGGTTATCCGATTTAAATAAACTTAACAGAGTTGTTCTATATGCTGCCTAGGACTAGTCCGCATCAAAATTATATTGATTTTTTAGATTTTCTCATACTTTTTCCTTGTTTGAACTTAGAATATGTTCCGAGTTCAGGTTAAGCTGTTTTCAAACAACATTTACATCAATAAGGGGTTATCCGATTTGAATAAAACTTCACAGACTTGTTCTTTGCGATGCTTAGAACTAGTTTACATCAAACAGAAATTGATTTTCCAAAATGTTCTAAACTTTTACAACGTTTGGTCTTTGGTTATTCTAAGGCTAATTTGTATCCAGGTTATACTCATTATGATGTGTTTAAGCTTTTTTCAAACGACAGTTACATCAACAAGGGATTATCCGATTTGAATAAAACTTCACAGAATTGTTTTATATGATGCTTAGGTCTAGTCCACATCCCCCCAAAAATAGTTTTTCAAAAACCTTTCATACTTTTCCAGCGTTTGATCTTTCATTATTTTCGGGCTGATTTGCATCCAGGTTATACGTATTATGCTGTAGTTAAGGTTTTTCAAATGCCATTTACATCAACAAGGCATTATCCGATTTGAATAAAACTTCACAGATATGTTCTATATGATGTTTAGGACTAGTCCACGTCAAAAAGAAATACATTTTCAAACTCTTTCCTGTCTTTTACAGTATTTAAACTCATTATTTTAGGATTGATTTGCATCCAGGTTATATGCTGTGGTTAAGGTGTTTTCAAACAATGTTTACATCAACAAGGATCCGATTTGAACAAAACTTGACATTTTTGTTTTATACGATACTTATTTAGTACACCACACCAAAAAGAAATAGATTTTCAAATTCTTTCCATGTTTTCCCCGTGTTTGAACTTAGACAATTTTATGAGTTCAGGTTAAGGATTTTTGCTACGATATTCACAATGTTTGGACATTTTAGGGCTGATGTATATTCAGGTTATGCTCATTATTCTGTGGTTAAGTTTTTTTCAAACCACATTTACATCAACGATGGCTTGTCCGATTTGAATAAAACTAGGCAAATGTGTTGTATATGATGGATAGGACTTGTCCACAAAAAGTTAATTGATATTCAAATTTTTGTCCATATTTTATAGGCGTTTGAACTTTGATTATTTTAGGGCTGATTTGCATCCAGCTTATACTCATTGTGCTGTGGTTAAGCTTTTTCAAACAATGTTTACATCAACACGAGGTTATCCGGTTTGAATAGAACAATACAGATTTGTTCTATACGATGCTTAGGCCTAGTCCAAATAAAAAAGAAATGGATTTTCAAATTTTTTCCATATTCTTTTATCGTTTGAGCTTAGACAATTTTATGCCTTCAAGTTAGGAATTTTTGCTGTGGTATTTACAGTGTTTGGACATCAATTATTTTAGGGCTGATTTGCATCTAGTTAATCTTTTTTCAAATGACAATTTAGTGAACATGAGTTTATCCAATTTGTTTAAACTTCACAGATTTATACTATGCGATGATTACATCTAGTCTCCGTGAGAAAGAAATAGATTTTAAAATTTTTTACATATTTTACTGGGTTTGAACATTGATTATTTTGGTCTGTTTTGCATCCATGCTATGCTTATTATGCTGTGGGTATGGTTTTTCAAATGACAATTTAGTCAGCAAAAAGCTGTTCAATTTAGATACAATGATTTGATTTGCTCTATACATTGCTTAAACGTAGGCTGCATCATATAGATGTACTTGATGCTCAAAATCTTTCTACCTTTTTTCAGGCTTTCGAACTGTGCTTATGTTTGGACCATTTGCCTTTCGGCGAGACTTGGTTTGCCAGTAGTAATTGTCCTGCAGGCTACTACTAGGCAGAAAGGCTTTATGGTTCAGTCTCCAAGCTATGCTTTTCTGAAGCTGTGCTTGACCGTTCGGTAGTGGCATGGGTATTTTGATTCGACAAGTATAAAATTTCAAAATCAGACTGTGTCCAGTGGTCCAGCTTACCCGTGATATGCAATTAATATACAGGTAAGCTATTTGATATCTTCTGATAGCTCTGGTTATATATATATACACACACAGATGTTTCTTTTGAAGGAGTCGCGTTTATAGATGACATCTAAGATTTTGGGTGAAAATGGGCTTTTTAATGCAAAAATACTCATTTTTTGTCAACATTCTCGTAAACAGCATACAGAACTGATTCAGATATTTTAATGGAACTTGGTATATGCCACACTTATGATGTGCATTTTAAAGGATTCGCCTTCATAGTCAAATATTTTGGTGTCTCTTTTGGCACCATCGATACATGCAGTCAGGTAGACGATAAAATACAGTTTATTTTAGTAGGTTTAGAGCAAAAATAATGAGCATTTATGGCTCAAAGCTCATCAATATGATGTAGCCGAGGCTCCTCTTCTGTTCACGTCTATGCCCAACCCTTCTGGTATGACTCGGTTCCTTCTCAATCACTCTGTCCAGCATATCATCTCTTACTAAAGCTGTATCGTCTCCATATTCAAGATTTTCTTGTGTTCTCTTTCCATTAATAGTGTCCTCATTGAAATCCGCATTGTCTGCTGCAAAAGAATATATACCATCCACGAACACACCATCAGTTTGCCTCATGTGCTGAGTGACTGCATTAGCTAGTTGTGTTTCCCGTATGAAGTACACGCTGATAGTTCATGTGCTGAATGACTGCATTAGCTAGTTGTGTTTCCCGTATGAAGTACACGCTGATAGTTCATGTGCTGAATGACTGCATTAGCTAGTTGTGTTTCCCGTATGAAGTACACGCTGATAGTTCATGTGCTGAATGACTGCATTAGCTAGTTGTGTTTCCCGTATGAAGTACACGCTGATAGTTCATGTGCTGAATGACTGCATTAGCTAGTTGAGTTCCCCGTATGAAGTACACGCTGATAGTTCATGTGCTGAATGACTGCATTAGCTAGTTGTGTTTCCCGTATGAAGTACACGCTGATAGTTCATGTGCTGAATGACTGCATTAGCTAGTTGTGTTTCCCGTATGAAGTACACGCTGATAGTTCATGTGCTGAATGACTGCATTAGCTAGTTGTGTTTCCCGTATGAAGTACACGCTGATAGTTCATGTGCTTAATGACTGCATTAGCTAGTTGTGTTTCCCGTATGAAGTACACGCTGATAGTTCATGTGCTGAATGACTGCATTAGCTAGTTGTGTTTCCCGTATGAAGTACACGCTGATAGTTCATGTGCTGAATGACTGCATTAGCTAGTTGTGTTTCCCGTATGAAGTACACGCTGATAGTTCATGTGCTGAATGACTGCATTAGCTAGTTGTGTTTCCCGTATGAAGTACACGCTGATAGTTCATGTGCTGAATGACTGCATTAGCTAGTTGTGTTTCCCGTATGAAGTACACGCTGATAGTTCATGTGCTGAATGACTGCATTAGCTGGTTGTGTTTCCCGTATGAAGTACACGCTGATAGTTCATGTGCTGAATGACTGCATTAGCTAGTTGTGTTTCCCGTATGAAGTACACGCTGATAGTTCATGTGCTGAATGACTGCATTAGCTAGTTGTGTTTCCCGTATGAAGTACACGCTGATAGTTCATGTGCTGAATGACTGCATTAGCTGGTTGTGTTTCCCGTATGAAGTACACGCTGATAGTTCATGTGCTGAATGACTGCATTAGCTAGTTGTGTTTCCCGTATGAAGTACACGCTGATAGTTCATGTGCTGAATGACTGCATTAGCTAGTTGTGTTTCCCGTATGAAGTACACGCTGATAGTTCATGTGCTGAATGACTGCATTAGCTAGTTGTGTTTCCCGTATGAAGTACACGCTGATAGTTCATGTGCTGAATGACTGCATTAGCTGGTTGTGTTTCCCGTATGAAGTACACGCTGATAGTTCATGTGCTGAATGACTGCATTAGCTAGTTGTGTTTCCCGTATGAAGTACACGCTGATAGTTAATGCAGTATCCAAGATTATGTAACAAATTGATGTTAGTCTTGCTTCTTGTAGCCTGGTGTATGGCCATTCCATGTCCAAATACTAAAGGATTTTCATTTAGATAGCAAAATCCTAAACAAAGTGTTGTTGTTAATCCCACAATTATCCAGCGTAGTCCAGAGTGTCAAGAGGTGTAGGTACACTATCATATATTACATCAGGGGAACCGTCAAATGTGAGTTATCAGTTACTAATGTGAAATTTATCACAGATAACCGAATCGAAAAAAAGTAGGCCCAAATACGCTTATGCGATCGGTGAGATGAATACGAACAATGTAATCTATAGCAATTCGAAGATTCAACAGTTTCTCGTCGCTACCTTTCATTTGATATGCTACATGACTAGGTTCGTATGATTTAAAAATATTACCGAATGTAAAAATTGGTAATTTGCCGTCATTAGATTAAATGACCTCTAAATAAATGACCTTCGAAGTGCTCAGACAAAATGGCAACATCATTTTTCTGATTCGTGGTTCTATGACAAGTACTTTTAGATATAAAACTTAAAATTAACATTAAAATCCCACTGGACTTTATTTCGCTACATTGGACCCTACACTAGTAGGGTTATGGAAGAAGCGAAATCATGAGACTTCGTCTATACCGAATATGTCCACTAGGGAGATGACATATGGCCCGGACAAAAAATTTCTGACTAACGTAGAGAACATACATGCAGGCGAGCCAACAAACCGACACAGTCGCGTCACATAATGACTTGATAATAATAATAATAATAATAATAATAATAATAATAATAATAATAATAAAAATAATAATAATAATAATAATAATAATAATAATAATAATAATAATAACACCAGTAACAAGTCAGCTACTATTTGAGCCGAGTTTCTTATGGTAAATATAGATTGATAAAATGCTTGAAATACTAAAAAGCATTGACGCAGCATTGGAATAGGTAAGGTGGGACTGACTCATACTGGCAGAAATCGCCCACTGCAGGTGCAGAGTAAATATGAAATCTGGCTGCTAGGTTAGAAAAAGGATTAGGTTTGACACAATGTTCTTGACTAGATATAAAATATCACATCTAAGTCTTCGGCATAAGTTTTCTCTTCCCTATATTGGATGGTAGACTTGGGATCTTCATAATATAAGATGGTAGCATGCAGCTCTCGTGATGGGTAAGAAATTGAGTAGGCTAGATTGCAGTCAAATTCTGATTGGTCATACAATAGCATGCCCATGAGACAGAGATGTCTCCATCAATATTCTTGACTAGATCTACGGAGCCATATAGGAATGTCTGTCAGTGTATAGTTTTAGTCTGTTGTGATGTATCATTGGTTGTTTATGCCTGTCACGTTGGAGGTATACTACGTCTAATAGACATTTGCTAACTATGAATGACATGAGCCAGGGTCGGCTAAGCATCTTCTTAGTAGCTTAGCTAGGAACATGGACCAAGTCCCAGAGAGCATATTGATGAGCGTTGAGCCACAGATCATATGGATGGGTGCTTTTAAGGACATGCTCCAAATTCTGGACATAATCGTCAGTTGATTCTGAAGGCTGACACAGCTGCTCACATCCGACCATGAGATCTAAAGGCTGTAATGTTTCCTAACTGAGCATTGTGTGAGTGAAACCATTTTGCAGGTTTACGGTGGCCCTGATAGTTATGAGAATCACATGCGTGTAGCGCTCTATCTGCCCATTGACCCAGGGATGATAAGAGGTGGTCTGAGTCTTTGCTACTTGTAAGAGGCTGCACCAATTATTGAAAAGGTTGCTGACGAAATTCTGACCTTGGTATGAGTATGAGTCCGCAGAGGGCAGCAGCAACCCATGACAAACTGCTTCACAACTGTCTTTGCAGCGAGTTCAGCCACCGGCTTGGAAGGGCATAATATGTAATATAAACGTGTTTGATGAGGGGTTAATTACGACACGGTAGTGTGAAATAGACATTATTTAATAAGAACATCTTCACGCAATTGCGACTGTATATTAACATTATTGTAGCGTATTAATACAGCGGGCCAGTATTATTACATCTCCAATTCTTATAAATATTAGAGTCAAATCATTAGGAATGTCTGTCAGTGTATAGTTTTAGTCTGTTGTGATGTATCATGGCTTGTTTATGCCTGTCACGTTGGAGGTATACTACGTCTAATAGACATTTGCTAACTATGAATGACATGAGCCAGGGTCGGCTAAGCATCTTCTTAGTAGCTTAGCTAGGAACATGGACCAAGTCCCAGAGAGCATATTGATGAGCGTTGAGCCACAGATCATATGGATGGGTGCTTTTAAGGACATGCTCCAAATTCTGGACATAATCGTCAGTTGATTCTGAAGGCTGACACAGCTGCTCACATCCGACCATGAGATCTAAAGGCTGTAATGTTTCCTAACTGAGCATTGTGTGAGTGAAACCATTTTGCAGGTTTACGGTGGCCCTGATAGTTATGAGAATCACATGCGTGTAGCGCTCTATCTGCCCATTGACCCAGGGATGATAAGAGGTGGTCTGAGTCTTTGCTACTTGTAAGAGGCTGCACCAATTATTGAAAAGGTTGCTGACGAAATTCTGACCTTGGTATGAGTATGAGTCCGCAGAGGGCAGCAGCAACCCATGACAAACTGCTTCACAACTGTCTTTGCAGCGAGTTCAGCCACCGGCATGGAAGGGCATAATATGTAATATAAACGTGTTTGATGAGGGGTTAATTACGACACGGTAGTGTGAAATAGACATTATTTAATAAGAACATCTTCACGCAATCGCGACTGTATATTAACATTATTGTAGCGTATTAATACAGCGGGCCAGTATTATTACATCTCCAATTCTTATAAATATTAGAGTATTAAAAGCTTTCAATATTAACTAAGTAAAAACTAAATACTAACTAAGTAGGACAATACCAATGATAATTAAGATGAGTTAAATCAGATTATACTAAATATTAAAGTACTATAAACTAATTAATAGGTCAGTCCGGGAATATAAAAATATTCATTTGAATCACACGTAATCATCTCTGTGTGTTGGCTCTGAGGACTGGCCCTAGGCATGACAAATGGTGTATATTGTCCTTCTGCAATGCCACTGGATTGTTCTAAGTTATCTGGCACAGCTGTGTGCTTTATTGATTCATGAGGAATAACCGTTTGAGCACTGCTTGCTATTGGATTGTCCTTCGGATGGGCAGGTTGCGGTTGCTCAGTCGATTCTCGTAGATGGACACAATTTTTACGATAAGTTCCAATTTGAGATTCAACTTCATTTGACTGTTCATCAAGCCGCATACTTACAGTTGCTCTGGTCCATTGACTATCATCAAGCCAAAAAGGTTTCATTCGCACTATATCTCCCTCCTGTAGTGGTTGAAGATCTTTCACACCCTTATCGTAATAGTAGGCTTGTCGTTTCTTACTGTCAGATAGATTACTATGTTCATATTCAGAGTCAACAGTTCTTGGTCCCGTTCATAGGCAACATAGTACATGATCTACGATTCATAAGTTTTTGAGCAGGGCTTCGACCAGTGTTATGAGTTGGTGTATTTCTATGATTTAAGAGTCAGAGGTATGGATCGGAATGTGATTTCATGGCTTTGTTCATGATTTTCTTAACCATTTTAACTGCCGACTCAGCCATCCCGTTAGCTTGTGGATGATGAGGGCTAGAGGTACAATGTTCAAATTCCCATTGATCAGTGAATTGCTTAAACTCGGCTGAAGTGAACTGAGGTCTGTTGTTACTGACGACGTTACACAGAATGCCATGTCTAGCGAATTGCATTTTGAGTTTCCTAACCACAGTAATAGAGTCAGTTTTCTCTAGATGATCCAGCTCGATGTAATTGCTGTAGTAGTCCACAGTTACTAAGTAATCATGTCCGCTTAAGGTAAACAAGTTGACACCTTGTTTCTCCCACAGTCGGTTTGGAGTATCATGTGACATTAGTGTTTCCTTCTGTTGACTAGTGCCGAATGACTGACAATTTCACATGATTTGATTTCTGCACTCATTCCGGGACAGAAAAGGCATTCACGGGCACGATTAAGACAACCATCAATGCCGAGATGAGAGTTGTCATGAATAGATTTCTTCATATCAGAGTGTAATTCAACTGGAATTATTAATTTCTTGCCTTTGAAGATGAGGCCATCCTGAACAGTCAACTCATCTTTGTAGCTATAGTAAGGTAATAACTGTTCTGGAACAATGTGGTTTTGGTCTGGCCAACCATTCAGAATTGTTTTACGGAGCATACACATTGTTTCGTCATTGTCTGTTTCACGTTTAATTTGTGATAACTATTCTTGGCGAATAGGTAAGAAGCTAGCCATATTAACAGATTCAGTTTGATCAGAGTCACTAGCTGTTGGTGAGTATGCCCTATTTAATATATCTGCAAGTTGCATTTGGTTACCAGGATGGTAGGTTACAGTAATGTCATAAGCTTGAGATCATAGTATCATATTCTGTAATCGTCGCAGAGCACGATTAAGTGGTTTATGGAGAATGTTTTCAAGTGGCTTATGATCAGAGATAACAGTCACAGGTCTAGCATAAGTATACTGATGAAAATGTTCTAAGGAAATAACGACTGCAAGCATTTCCTTTTCAATAGGTGTGTATCGTGTTTCAGTATCACTAAATGCTTTACGCATGTATGCGATCGGTTGTTCATTCTGTAGCAGTACTGTGCCGACACCGAGATTAGAAGCACCGCATTGTAGCTGTAGAGATTGACATGGATCATAGTAAGCGAGCACTGGCGCTTGTGACACAAGTTCCCTTATGTTCTGGAAGGCTTTCTCATGTTCAGTAGTCCACTCAAATTCCACTCGTCTTCGAGTGTATGGGCCTTTGCACATCAGGATGCTCCATCATGTCAGATAGATGCAGTATAAATTTAGCTAAGTATTTTACAGTTCCGTTAAGTTGCTGTATTCCATCAGCATCAGTAGGTCTAGGCATTTCTATTATTACTTTATGTGACAGAGTGATTTGCTGTGTCAAAATCACTTCTCTCAGTCAGGTTGTGTTTTGGGATATGGTTAGGTTTTTCTATAAATTTCTTTTATATGTTAGGGCCGGATAACTTTACGGGTAACTTTAAGTTGGCACGGAGGCAGATGAAATGTATTTCGCGCTGTTTTTGCACGCGAAACTCAGGTTCGCTTCTGATTGGCCGGACTGCTAGAAAGTTGTGTGTTTGTTTAAAGGATGGTTTAAGATAGCCATTCACTCATATCCAACTGACAAGTCAACTTGGAAGGAATGATTCCGTGAATCTAAGTGTGGAATCTTGTTTGTAGATTTGGCCTGTAGTTTGGTCAATTGATGGCAGATGATGAGGCAGTTCAGACTTTGAGCGCATATATGGAAGGAACAGTTCTGGGGTGTTTACCTGGGTGTTAACCTGAAGCAGTTCATGGGGTGTTTACCTGGGTGTTAACCTGAAGCAGTTCATGGGGTGTTTACCTGGGTGTTAACCTGAAGCAGTTCATGGGGTCTTGACCTGGGTGTTAACCGGAAGCAGTTCATGGGGTGTTTATCTGGGTGTTAACCTGAAGCAGTTCATGGGTGTTGACCTGGGTGTTAACCTGAAGCAGTTCATGGGGTGTTTACCTGGATAGTGTATGAGATTTTTCAGAGACATGGTGCTTTAGTAATGTCATTTCTGAAACCTTCAGAAATGTTCCTGGATTTGTTTCTGGTATTGTGTTAAATTTAATCTGTATTTGGACATTTCAATATAAAAGAACTTTATACTTACCGGACTTCACATAAATATTATGTCAGAAATTAGATGAAAGAAATTGTTTAACTTTAATTTGTTAGACTTCACGTCCCTCCGGGTGGTTATAAGGATTAAGGGTATTTTATAGGTAAGGTTGTGATCAGTCATATTCTATTTTCAACTTTGATCTCAGGAGATCCTGGGAATTGTTTCATTGGGTTTATTCTGGGAAATGAAAAAAATTATTTTTGCATGTGTAGTGTTTAAGGCATTATGTAATCTATTCAGTATTTTGCGTATTCCATTTGTATAGATATTCGTTGTGGAGCAGTGAACAAATGGTGAGAGAATTCATTCATTAAAATTCTTACTTAAACTTAATTTTTATATTATTACTCCCCCCCCCCCCCCCCATCACTCACGCCTATAGTTAAGACAAATGGGATTAATTAAGAACCGGTGACCTCTAGCAACTGAATTTTCTTCCGTCAATCAAATTGTTATTTTCTCCTTTGGAGATGATTGGTAAAGTTTTACTAAAGGTAAAAGTTGCTACGTCACATTTAACTTTCTCAGGGTCAGGTTTCAAACTGTCAGCTGTCACAACATGACCGAGAATGTAATCTCCTTGGTTCAAAACTGACACTTGGTTTTGTTTTGTCTAACACCAAGATTTTGACAATGATCGAGACGCTTTACTAACTTTTCATCGTGGCCTTTTCTAGCTTGCTCATCATTGTCTCCAACACCAGAGACGACAATATAATCTGCAATGCATATCACATTGTTAAGTCCTTCTAGAGATTGGTTAAGTCGTTTCTGGAATATCTCCCCACTGGTGGAGAGACCAAAGGGCAAACAGAGCCATTTATATCTACCGAATGGAGTTTGGAAACAAGTCAGGTTTGTTGATTCTTCATCTAGTTTTAGATGCCAGCATCCATTTCACAGATCTAACTTTGAGAATAGACGTGTACGTGATAAAGTTGGAAGAACTCTCTCTAAAGTAGGCATAAGATAATCTTCTCTTTTAAGTGCAGAGTTTAGTGATTTTGGATTTATGCATATACGAAGCTCACCAGACTTTTTGGAAACCACAACCATTTGGTTAACCCACTTACTTGGTTCATCGACAGGTTTGATAATCCCGAGATTTACCATTTTGTCAAGTTCTTTCTTAACATTAGCTTTAAGAGGTACAGGTGCGCGTTGGGCAGGTAATTCTACAGGGACAGCAGATTCATCAATTTGAAGATGTACATTACCCAGTAGATCTGCAAGACCATCACTGAACATGTCATTATATTGTTTGACAGCATCGACTGCAGCCACAACAAAGTTATCATAGTTTATTTGAATCAAGTTCATTTGCTCTGAAGCGAGCTTTCCTAGGATAGGCTGTAGATCAGATTTCACGACGATGAATTCAACTGAAAAATTCTCATCGGTAACTGGATTTTTAAAGATTTTATGGCAGATACCAGCTGGCTTAACACCTGACTTGTTCCACATTTTAAGCATCTTAGTAGTACGTCATAGTTTAGTTTCTCCTACATAAGTCATAGGTAAAATGTTACAGTTGAACCACAATCTATTTGGAATTTTACTGTTTTCCCAGAAACCTCCATTTTATCGAAGACTGATTTTTGGAGATTACCGATAGCATGAATTAGCTCATAGTCTGATTTATCAGAGTTAGACGAGTTTTCGATGTAATGCACATTCACGTTTTGCGGACATTTCACGTCGAAGTGATTAGGTTAGAACAAGACTTACCCCAGGCAGGGCACAGCCTTTTCTGTAGCATATGTCTTTTGCTGCAGAACTTGCAGTCACGCTTAGTTTTGCTTTCAGCTGAATATGAAGATTGACGCGTTTCTTTAGATTTAGGTGTGTACGGTCTGACAGTTCGTTTGGATTCTACTTTGTGAATCTCCTGAGAAGAGGTGGGAGCAGACATTGTGCCATTTGCAATGAAGCCACTTCGTTACTTTTGCAGATGTCGAAACACGTTTTGAGATTAAGCTTTCTTTCTTGCAGAAGCCTACGTCTAGTCATGTTATCCAAAGTGCCTAAGACGATGCGGTCGCGCAACAAACTGTCATGCAACTCTCCAAAATTGCACGTTTTTGCACGATATTTCAGAGAAGTGTAATACGAATCAACGTTTTTTGATTACACTGGTTAAAGATGCTCATAAGTTTCGTTGACCTCACCCTTGAAGAAATTGTCAAATTTCTGGATGACAATTGCAAGCATATTTCTATCTTCATTGTTACTGTACTCGAAGGAATTGTATATTTCGAGAGCATCTTGACCGATTGTTACAAGGAAGAGAGCAATTTTATATTGTTGGGTCGCCAATCCAATGTTGAAACAATTACGTAATTGTCCCACATTTGTTTCCATAGTGTCCAACGTTTTGGCGTATTTTCAATGTATGAAGACAAACATAGCTGAGCAGGAGCTTTAGCATGAGGACTTGGCACAGTACTGTTAGCCATTTTGCTAATTGGTTGACATACAGGATACAAATTCGATTTGTACATAGTAGCGAACAGCAGCGAGAGAATCGCGAAGAAAGAGAGAATCACGAAGATAAGAGTCCGTGAAGAAATTCGAGAAAGTTTGGAAACTGGTAACACCACATTGTCCGACACAGAATCGCATAATTCGAGTTACAGAGGTCTACAGCTCAGTTCGAAGATCCGAACACTGCCATCATGTAATATAACCTGTTTGACGAGGGGTTAGTTACGACACGGTAGTGTGAAATAGACATTATTTAATAAGAACATCTTCACGCGTTCGCGACTATATATCAACAATATTGTAGCGTATTAATACAGCGGGCCAGTATTATTACATAATACTCCAGTCCTTTGGTGATTTAATCTATAAGTACCAGGACATACCAGTGCCCTGTGTCCACTCGATGAATGCACCTCATCATCATCATTTTACAAGGCATAAGCCCGTGGCTTGTTATTGCCTCCGGAGTTGTGTTGGTATTGTATTACTAGTGCTTGTATTTTGTTTAGTTACAATTGTTTGTTTGTTTGGTTGGCATGATTCATTGACATTAATCAGGACCCTGGTTTACTTTGGGAGGTGCTGTGGGGCAGATGAGTTATCCCCGCGTCATCTGCGGTGTGCCACCTATGCTCATGATTACACCCTTCTGCGCCTAGAATTTGGGTAGATTTCTAGATTGTCTTATTATTATATATCTATTAGTTGGTTATGCCATGATCGTATATTATGCCATTTAGGTGCATATCTAGTTTTGATTTAAACACACTGAGCGTGGGTGCCTTGACCACAACAAAAGGGAGTGAGTTCCATGTGTTAATAATTCGGTTTTGGAAAAATGCCTACAAATTATTTTTCTGCTGCATTTAGTATTGAGCTTGAATGTGTGATCTCTAGTACGTGTGTTACTTGATCAGTTAAAGAATGTGTTTTTGTCAATGTTGTAATCATCATGGATACATTTGTGTGTTTTGTTTAAGTCTCCTCTAAGCCTTCTGTATTTTAGTGACATGAGATTCAAAGCCTTTAACCTGTCTGTGTATCAGTAGTGTCTCAAATGGGGAACACGTTTAGTGGCTCTGCGCTGGACCATTTCGATTATACAAGGAGACCATATGCAGTTACAGTATTCCAAAATTGGTCGGACTAGTGATTTGAATAACAGGGCAAGCGTGTTTTCATCTATGTAATTGAAGGTTCTCTTAATTAGACCAACTATGCTGTTAGCCTTTGATACAGTTGCATTTATATGGGTATCGAAGGAGAGGTTTTCATCTATGTGTACGCCAAGATCTTTTTCACTTGTGGACGGTATGATTTCAATGGTTTATGACTGGCGTGTAGTGTCCGTCATATAATACTGGGTCCTAGGATTATTTGAACCAAAATGTATTACATGTGTTTTGTCTGTATTAAAATGTAGCTGCCAAATCTGAGACCAATTACATACATTATCTATATTATCTTGAAGGTTCACGGTGTTAGGGTTACCAAACAGTTTTGTATCATCTGCAAAGATCTTACAAGGGCAGGTTACGGAATCGGGTAGGTCGTTTATATACAAAAAGAAAAGTGTAGGTACCAAAACACTACCTTGAGGCACACCACTAGTGATGGCTGTCCAGTCGGATGTTGCTTCCTTGATCTTTACACACGGTTTTCTTTTGGTTAGAAATGCTTCAGTCCAGTTAATTAGTTGCTCTCCTAGACCGTACATTCTCATTTTCTTTAGAAGTCTTTTGTGTGGTACTGTATCGAAAGCTTTGGAAAAATCTAAGTATATTGCGTCTATGGGTTTGTTTTCATCTAGATTGGATGTTATGGTTTCCATGTACTCCAGTAACTGTGTTTTGCATGATCTGTTATGTCTGAAGCCATGTTGACAGCAGGTGAAAAGGTTGTTTGTTTCCATGTGGTTCATTATTGCATCACGTACAAATGTTTCTAAAAGTTTGCAAAGTGAGCAATTAGACTGACGGGTCAGTAGTTGCTTGCATTACTTTTTGGGCCTTTCTTATAAATCGGACAGACATTCGCCAGTTTCCAAATCTCGGGTATTATGGCTTCCTCTAAAGATTTGTTAAATAGGATCCTAAGGGGTACACTGATCTCTTTTGCTAGTTCAATCAAAAGTTGTATGGGTATGCTGTCTGGTCCATGACTTTTATTTGGGTTTAGTTTTTTTAGTTTGGCTTCAGTATTCTCTGGGGTTATAGAAAGTCTGGTAAAACAGTGTTTGTGATATTGGGGATATTTTCTGGCATTGTATTTACGTTCTCTTCTGTAAATACGCTTGCAAAATAGATGTTAAAAACTTCTGCCTTTTCTATATCATTTGTACACACTTGATCATTTTAATATTTAAGTTGGCCTACTGTTTCTTTGAGAGTTGTTTTGCTCTTGAAATATATCCAAAAGGACCTAAAGTGAACACACTCCAAAGGCCAGACAACATGAGACTACCATAAAAGTTCCCTGTGGTGTGACTATTGGTCGTTTCTTGATTTACTGTGCCAATAATACCTTGCACATAGTTTATCCTAAATATTCTGCCCTGCCCCATATGGCTAGAAAGTTGGAAGTACAGCTTCGTTTAGAGAGTTTGGGAGGAGAAGTAGTTACGTTGGAATGCCATCAGCCTCCCAACTCTTATACATCACCCTCTTCCATTAAAAGATCGTTTTTGGCCAACCATAATAACGTGAATCCTGAGCGAGAAAATTTAGTCAGCATCGTTGATGCCCATTGGATCCATAGTATGTAGCTGCTGAATCCAATAAGATTTCAGCTGTGTGTGCGTGCGTGCGTGCGTGCGTGCGTGTGTGCGTGCGTGCGTGCGTGCATGCGTGCGTGTGTGTGGTGTGTGTGTGTACTACGGACGGGGTAATTCTTCGGTAATGTCTCAAAGTGATGTCATATGATTATTCTGCATGATATGTTAGTTATAACAACGTCTAAATATAAAAATAAAAGCCCGTCATTCTGAACATACTTTATGTGAGTGAACACGTGACAGAAGACGAGATCGTTTTTCATGAATTAGTTTGGTCAGGGTGATTGAAAGTATGGCATGAGGGTCTTCAAATCTTCGTGTCACGCCCATGCTGTGCTAAGACATTTTCCCTTCTACTTCTCGAAATTAATGCCTTAAATGCATATTATTTATTGTATTGTATTGCTACCCTTTAAGTAACAGAGAAACCTTAATATATGCACGAGCATGTTTAAACTGCGAAAATATAGCTATTAATGTGTGTCCCTGCTGCATGGGTTACCGCCGATTGATGACACAACATGTGCTGAGTAAAGAATTGTCTTGTTGTTAGCGCCATTTAATGTGAAATAATATCATATATGCGACCATCAATAATGTCGTTATGCAGACGTCTGTTCGCGTTCCTGATATTTTTGGTACATATGCACTTGAAGCCATGTTATTACATTGATATATGTCTTGTAATTTATACAACAACAATTAACCATAAACCTTTGGACTAGAAAGGCCAAAACACCAAACTCGATCCTTAAGGTTTAAAAAAACACCATTCAGTTGAGTATTTTGAACCTAATTTCACTGGGAGCTGTTGCTCAACAGATTGCATGTATGATTGTTTTAAACTTGAGATCAGTGTTTCTCATGGCATCACAATTTGGGACCCCACAACTAGAAACTAGAAATCTCGGGGTCCCAACCTGAAATTTGGAAGTTCTAAACTGAAATCTGGAATTCCCAGGCAGTGTTTCCCATCCTTACAAAGATGAGAGAGTAACGTGGCTTACAGCTATGAATGATATGGGTTCATGCTAGATTTAATTGTTATGTTTGTGCCAAACCCTATAAAACTAATTAGTATTTAACAATCATACACAATTTTCAGGGTTCCCATGGGACCCACAGCCATGCACTCCTTTTTGGGTCCCATGTTACATTTTCGGCTATATACCCTCAAAAGGACCGTTATGAGAAACCCTGATTGAGATTCTGGGAAGTCAGGGTTCAAAGGGTTAACACTCACATCAGCGAAAAATGGCATCTGCCATCACCATCATCATCACCACCACCATCATCACATCATCATCACCAACACCACTGCCACCACCATCACCACCACCATCATCATCACCACCACCACCACCATCATCATCATCATCATCATCACAACCACCAACACCACCACCATTGCCACCGTCGTCGTCGCCGCCACCGCCGCCACCACTACCACCATCATCACCATAGGCATCATCATTGCCATCATCATTATCATCATCATGACCATCACCACCACCATCATCATCATCGATTCATCATAACCATCATAATCATCATCACCATCATAAATCATCATCATCACAGACCAAGAGAACAAAGTTTTTGAAAGTTTATAACTGGAATCACTATCTCGATAACTGAGCCAGTCATTCCAGTGGGAAATGTTAAAAAATAGTCTTCTCTTGGTCGGGAAAATTGACATCTTCTTTGAGAAAATTGAAATTGTCTTGAAAGGTCTTAAGGCTTAAAGCCTATGTGCTTAATTTAATTTGGCCTAACAAGGGGCGCCAGATTAGGTAGGCGATACAGTCTACAAGCACCACAATCCATGGTGGTGGTGGGGTGGTGATTAAGTGCAGTTAGTAAAATAGTAACAAAAATTAGCACATTTGAGTTAGCACTGCCACCCTCACCACCCCACCCCACCCCACCCCCACCCCCGAGAACATGCACCACATCATAGCTTCCGGTGTTTGTGTGTATTTGAGGGATGCGTAGCCGTCTGGGGGTTTGGCTTGGATGTGTCCATGCCATAGTGAGTGTGTGGTGTTGGGGGTCTGTGTGAGGGGGTGGGTGGGGTTGGGGGAGGAGGGGGGGAGCCTCAGACGCCCACGAGCCTAACCCTTTAACTGATGAAAGCCTGCTATACCATTATCTGTTGAATACGCATATAAAAAATTGTAAAATTAGTCTAATTTAAATAAAATCTGTATACGATTTTATGATATGGTTTTGGAGTTGGAGGTAAAACTTCTGGTAACTTAGCAACATTTTCAGAAACATGCATTTTACTGTAGTTAATAACATGTTGATGAAAGCATTTTCACATTGAATTGGTTCATTAAACGTTATTTTTAATATCTTGGGTTTTAAATGTGTAAATAGACAACAATATGTTAGATACGATTTCCTCTATTTTCAAACTGACACTTACGCAGTCATATACATCCATGTTCATACACGCACACAATGGGGCATAAACTATGATGATGCCATCGATGAATAATAATAATAATAATAATAATAAGAAGAAGAAGAAGAAGAAGAAGAAGAAGAAGAAGAAGAAGAAGAAGGAGAAGGAGAAGTATAAATATCTCTAGCCCATATAGAACGTATGACAGTACACACATGTTAAATAGTTTTAGACTTACTCTCGGTGCAATACCATTGAAACCCTGTAGTCCAGTCCCAGAGAGGCTATAGAATTTTCTTCTAGCCAGAGATATTCTGTTGAGAGATATTTCATCTTTAGAGCTATGGATTAGGCCAATGTGGATAGTCTGCGATGAGAGTGAAACTTCAGTGTCACCAAGATGCCAGTCAGAGATCACTTCGTTGCAATATTTTGGTTAAGGTACACCCTATACAGAGGTGCTTCTCAGGATGTATGAGAAACTGTTCCCTAGCTGAGTAAGTAAAAGTACTGTTCAACATACATTGTAATTCACTTGCTGAGTTGCTGACCAGAGTCACATCACCAGCTAGGGTAGGACATCCAGTGTAGTTAGTGTCAATGAATGAACCAATTTGTCCCTTTTCTAGCAGCACATGTAGGTTGATAATGCAGGTCTTGTAAAGGCTAGGAGACAAGATACAACGTTGACGAACTCCTTGTAAGTTTGGGAATGGTGGGCTTAGGCAGTTCTTCCATTTGACTTTGGAGGTAATCCCAGAGGACAGGAGATCAACAGTTTGTAAGATATGCAGGTCAATACCTTGATCGTATCGGTGCCATTTTAGGGGCACATGGTCCACAACGTCGACAACTTTTTGTGTGTCAAGGAAAGCCATGTATATAAGAACATTTATTTCCAGCGAATTGTGAGTAGTCTCTGAGAGGGTAAGGCTTGTCATTAGGGGGGATAAGCGAACTCATACTGGAGTAGTGACTGCCTCTTGGCAGGTGATTCCTTATGAGAGTTAGAGTGGTGTGCCAGAACACCTTTTCAATAATGGAGACAACTGTGATGCCATGGTAGTTACTTGGAGTCATTGAGTCTTTGCCTTTCTTAAGAACTGGGCTAATCATGTCTGTCTTGAACATCTGTAGAATTTGTTTAGAGGTCATAATGAGATTGAATAGATACATCAGACAAGGAGTAATTCTATCCATAGCATGGATCAGCTATTCAGCACTTAGACCACATTCATCAGCGGGCTTGCCTGTATGCAACTTGCGTATTGATGCTTCAGCCATTGAACATAGAGTTACTTGCCTTTGCTAAGAAGATTTTTAACAGTTGGGGATGCCTTCCACTTGGAACCATTAATCCTGACTTGTTTGCGTGGAACTGCTTTCTGGGCAGTTTCTAAAAGTAACTTCTGGATTGCAGCAGCAAGTCATTCCACATTTAATGATTGTGTAACATTAACAGTGTTACGGTTCTGTTGTATAAAGCTTGTGTACACTGATAAATCAGCCTGTGCCCCTAGTAGTCTTGATGCAAAGGTAGACAGCTGTTTTGTACAGGGAAGGTACTACACTGACATAGGAATACTGCAAACAACAGGCACATGCGTAGATGTGTTAGAGTCCTCTTTTCGTTTGATCTGTAGATTCGAAAGAAGTCACGGATCATGTGTGAAGGTATTAATCGATTTGGGAGAAATTGCCGGCATGACTGTAAGTTGCCTGCCTGGGAATGTCTATTACAGTAGATAGACCGTCACTAGTGAGGAAGTGTTTCAGGAGTTTATCGTGTCTGTTGTTTCTCTGTTCGTGTATAGTTGCGGTTATATCATCCGCCCAAATAACGTTATGGGTAGATTTGAATTTAGCAACCATAGTGTGCGGTACATCAATACTGTTCTGGTATTCTTCAGTGGTATTCGAACAGACAGAGATTAGCATATAGTTGTTAACCTGAAGGCCAGGTTTTGTTGATTGGCCCAGCTCTATCGCAATTATGCGATTGTTCCCCTCACCTAAAGGAGTAATTATCTACGTTGTCCACCCATTTTCACACTCATCGTCATTAACAGCTTAGATCGCCAAAATTCTCAGTAATAAATATGGCCAAGTTACTGCAGACCTTATTGAACGACAGGACACAAATCGCATAACTCGAGGTCACAGCCTAAAAATTAAGAAAATAAGACCAAGGCTCAATATACGAAAGTTTTCTTTACCATTGCGCTGTACTGGTCAATGGAATAAACTACTACTTGAATCCATTATCAGTGCCCTCTCAGTGAATTCCTTCAACTATAGACTAGACAAGCTTTGGAAAAGCCATCTATTGCGCTATAATTTCTATGACTGTGAACCCATCGTAATATTTATACTCCAGAATCATTATAACAAAGCCAATGTATTTGCTAATAACAGCTTAAAAACACTAAAATGAACCATAAATATATGCAGCCCATTCCTGACGCTAGATGCTTGTTGATGCCTGCTGTCAATAGAGGATTCGTGTAAGTTCGAGCTGATTATTATTCTTAGTTTTATTACTGTTTATCATTGACTGTCAGAGAACCAATATGGTAAATGGTGAATTCAATGCATTATATAGAGCAGATTAGCCAATGTTGTTTCTATGTATAAGATTTCTATGAATCGACCCCGAAAGGCGGTGCGTCTCAGCGCCTACAGCATGATGGGACGGGAACTACTACACAGGGCAAGATAAGAAAAATGTCAGCCCCCTTTCATGATTTAATCTATCAGCAAATTAGGTCTGTATTATTTGGTTCACTTAAAAATATCTCGTTTCAAATCCCACCTTGTTTTACCATATATAGAGTCATAGTTTATGTCATAACATGTAAGAATAAAATTGCAGTTTAACTTTTATTTACTTTGTAACCAGTTTTCGTACTAAGAAAAGTTGCCTATGCCATGCTATGAGCTTGTTAAGTGATGACGTATTTCCGAGTTCAGCTCGATTTTTAAATACACAAAACATTGTTATTGTTTAACAACAAATGATGACATCATAAACACATACTTATGATCTGTAATAAAGCAAAATACACACTTCCGGGTTGCGAATTAAGCGCAGTGACGTCATACTTAATCAATCAATCACTCAATCACATTCTATTTCTCTAAGTAGGCTGCTACTAGCCTGTTATGACAGATTTTAAAAACAATTAAATTTGCTTATATGTCAGCATGATAGTAATCTGTGTTTATGTCGGCAGCATAATAGTCGTAATATACCGGTTGGGTAGCCCACAGTTTATCAAATCGCCCCTCAAATGATGCTATTGTTGGTGCTTCTATTACATGAGATGGGAGGCTATTCCATATGTTCACAACTCTATACTTAAAGGAGTATTTTAGGATGTTTAAGCGGGGCCGAGGTTTATACAATTTTAAACTATGCCCTCTGGTTATAGATTCTTTAGTTCAAAGAAATTGCATACATTTGGGTCATACTTTTTTGTTTTTGTTATTATTTTATAAGGTTCTATAATGTCGCCTCTTAATCTACGATATGCAAGTGTTGGTATGTTAAGTTTTCTAAGCCTCATTTCATAATTTAGGTGTGACAATCCTGGAACAGTT
Source organism: Chaetoderma sp. LZ-2023a (assembly GCA_034401795.1). Lineage (NCBI taxonomy): Eukaryota > Metazoa > Mollusca > Caudofoveata > Chaetodermatida > Chaetodermatidae > Chaetoderma > Chaetoderma sp. LZ-2023a. The sequence continues at coordinate 13,905,064 of CM067372.1, forward strand.
TTGGATGCTCGGCGCTGGACATTTTCTAACAAATCCATATGCTTTTTAAGATATGGACTCCAAACCTGGTTGGCGAATTCTAGATGTGGTCTTACCAGTGATGTGTAGAGTTTTGAATGTTTTTATATCTAGAAATATGAATGTTCGTCTTATAACCCCCATTATGGAATTTGCTTTATTAACCTTATCTAATATGTGTTTCTCAAAAGACAGCTTACTATCAATAATAACACCAATGTCTTTTTCAAACTCGGTATAGTTAATTGGAGACCCATTTTTAGTCATTGTATAACTGTAATTGGTAAGAGTGGTATTACCAATTCTCATAATTTTACACTTTTCGTTATTGAAATGTAATAGCCATTTATTAGTCCAGTCATTTAGTGAATATATATCAGATTGCATTTCATTACAATCATCTACTGACTTAATGCCATGAAAAAGCTTGGTATCATCAGCATATAAATTTAATTCACTAGTGTTGCTTACCACATCAGGAAAATCATTAATGTATAGGATGAACAGTACTGGTCCCAGAACTGACCCCTGTGGGACTCCACTGGACACCAGCTTCCATTCTGATGGTTGCCCATTAACAATAACCCTCTGGCTGCGACCTGACAAAAAGTTTTCTATCCACTTAATAATTTTGGGATTGAGATTACATATGTTCAGTTTATGAGCAAGTCTCTGGTGGTGTACCTTATCGAATGCTTTTAGAAAATTGAAGTAAGCCACATCTATGCTTTCACCATTGTCAAGTATATGTAGCCACTTGTCTATGACCTTCAAAAGTTGCAATGTAGTGGATCTACCTGGGATAAAACCAAATTGGCAGTTGCTAAACAGGTAATTAGTTTTCATATGTAGCATTATTGAATCTTTAATCAATGTTTCTAATAATTTGCAAACAATACTTGTCAAGCTTACAGGCCTATAGTTGCATGCATCTTTCCTATCTCCCTTTTTAAATATAGGAGTAATATTTGCTTGTTTCCAAGGTACGGGTATCTTGCTGGTATTTAATGATGTTTCAAACAGAATTTCTAATGGCAGTGCTAATGTATTACTTAGTTCTTTTAATACTCGAGGATGGATGCCATCTGGCCCTGGAGATTTTGATATGCTTAATTTCAGCAATTTATTTTGGATAATGTCAGTGTTTATCTGTAACGTATTTTGTTGTGGGACAGCCATGGCCTCAATCTTTGGAAGCTTACCATGAGGCTCACTAGTAAAAACAGATGAAAAGAAGTTTGCTAGGACGTCTGCCTTTGCACTATCTGAAGCTGTGAGATTGTTCTTGTTCTCGTCAATGTGGAGTTCAGGGATTGCCCGCTTAATTTTTGTTTTAGTCTGAACATAGGCCCAGAAATTGTTTGGATTAGTTTTAATTTTGTCTGCAATTTTCTGCTCGTGTATCTTTGTTATCTTTCCAGTCTCTTGTCGGATTTGGTTTCTCAGTCTAGTATATTCAAGTTTTATGGTGTCATCCCCTGATAATCTATATTTAGCCCAGAGTCTTCGCTTTCGTCTTATTTTAGCAAGAACTTTCTGATTGAAAGGAAGCATATATTTCCGGACCCTTTTACTTTGTTGTTTAATCTTAGTTTTTGGTATACAATCTTGGATAGCAGTACACAATTTACTAGTAATAGTCTCCCATTGCATATTTACATCCATATTTTTCAATGTTTCATTCCAATCAATATCAAGCATATGTTTCATTTGTTCAAAATCAGCCTTTTCATACAAGTATCTCGACTTAGGTTGTATACAATTTGTCATTTCTACATGTATATAAAAGGTGATTATTGAATGGTCACTTTTCCCAAGCGGTGCCCCTTGCTCAAGTTGATCTATCATACCCTCTTCATTACTGAACAGTAGATCTAGACAGGATGATTTATTTGTTCCTCTGCATCTAGTTGGTTCCTGGATATGCTGGTGTAAAAAACAGTCTCTAATGGTCTCGATAAATTCATATTCTGTATCACCTGGGCCACCAACAGTTGAATTGTCCGTCCAATTTATACTTGGCAAATTAAAATCACCCATCATTATAAAATGTGAATACTGTAAATTAGTTAAATTTTCTAAAAGTAATCTTAGGTTTTCATTATTTTCTCTCGTTGACTGAGGACTCCGGTAAATAAATGTGATACGTAAATTATTATCATCACTTAGATTAATTGTTATAGAGATAAATTCTGAATACTCAAGATTAGTGTTTATAGGTGTATATACTAATGTTGATTTAATATAAACAATCATCCCTCTTCCAATGCCGTCTCGAGTAACGTTCAGGGGTATTAAATCATAACCATATATGTTATATTCTGCTATGTTTCTATCATGTCGAAAATTCTTAGGTTTAATTTCTGAAAGTGCTATTATACTATAGGCTTAACATCCATGATGTCTACACGTATCTTAAGTTCATTAAGCTTATCTGAATTTAATTTATCTACATTAGTAAATAAAACTTTAAATCTGTTATCTTTTAGTGTGGAAAAATTCTCTTTTGTCAGTACTTGCTTGTTCAAGGTATAACACTTTTGTATAGTCTTTTGTCTATTAGCTCCGGATGCCATTGTTGTTAAATCCACTCTTCTATGTTTATGTTGAGTTCTGATTCTGATACTTAACAAGCCCATATTTTGCTTTTCAATCAAGCACAATACAAAAAGCTAAAAGACGTAAGACAAAATCGTATTTTCACATTCCCCCTACCATAGGTTTACTATAGTTTTTCGATTTGCCATAAAATCTAGTTAAACACCCCAGCAGGCATACAACGTTGATAGCGATGAATACAGAAAATGAAAACAACAGCAGTAAGACAAACCACAGCCTTTGCAAGTCAGTATGCAAACAAATGCTCGGGGCAGCAGGGTGTAACCATGAGTGTAGGGGGCACACTGTAGCTGATGCGGGGAACACCCATCTGCACCACAGTATTTCCACAAATCAGTGTTAGCCCTTGCCAAATGTCAGAATTTTAAACTTCAAGTTAAATTAAGAGATGAACTGTGTTAATTTTTTGGCAAATTTGGTGGATGATGTTGCAGCACCATCATCAAACGAATTGTTGCAAAGTGTACACCAGTTTCTTTGTTATTGACACAGCAAAAGATAGAATATATTTAGTCGAATTTCAGAAATATTATAAAATGACAGGGACAGACATGACTTTCACAAATTATTAGACAATAAATTAACCAATTACCCTTTTTTCTTGGCCAAAACTGAAGTATTTTAGCCAATGTGTTCCAATCTACGGGTAACCCTTTCAAAGCTACATACAGCAACAGCTTCCAGTCAAATTAGTTCCAAAATATTCAACAGCTGGCCTATATGTGTGCTTTTGATCCGAGATAAAACACAGGCATCATTTATTGTGTAAATAAAAAGGACTAATTTGTATATGGTCAAAATGTCCTAAATATGTATATCCATGCATAGTACATTTAAAGCTAATTTTTCATAACGCTTGGAGTGCATTCTTATATCAATACATATTGGTTTTCTGGAGCGTAAATAGGTAGTTGACAAAAAAGAAAGATTATGAATGACTTAGTTATTTGCTGTTGATTCCTAATGTTTATTTATTGTAGACAGAAGAAATTTACGTATTTTGACCCTTTATTTACCAAAATACCAAAGCAGCAGGATAAGAGTACATGCTGTGATACACTCAGCGACAATCTTATCATTTGGCACAATACAAGCTTGTCTAACTACCAAAACTCATACCTACATATTTTACATATTCATACAAATATTCAACAGCTTACCTTTGTGGGTCAGTTGCGTTTCATAGACATGGATCTTAGGGATGAAATGGTTAAAGCTAACAACAACTTTTAGCAACATGTGCACTGGTTTAAAATTACCACACATCTACTGTCTACCATACCAGGGAAAACAGATATTCACTGGTTCAGCAAGCTGAGTGTTAAATTATTTTGAATAAGTTAGCACTTTCTGGTAGATAGTAAATGGACAATAATAACAAGAGCACACTCTATTATGTGTATGGAACACTCTACTAGAACTTACATCCTGTTACAGCCTGAAAATGTGCCTTAACCTATAACTCCATCCAGCCCACCACCTCCAAATTTACCCACATTTTGCAGATTATGCCTCACACACACGACATAATGTGTGTGTGTGTGTGTGTGTTGTGTTGTGTTGTGTTGTGTTGTGTTGTGTTGTGTTGTGTTGTGTTGTGTTGTGTTGTGTTGTGTGTGTGTGTGTGTGTGTATGTAAAACATTTCCAAAGCATACATCATTATGACATAAGCTGCTGAAACAATGATTTCATTCATTCTTTCTAGCTTCTACAGGTCTACAACGTATTTATAGAGTAGTTATATAATAGGGTTGCTAGAACAGAACGTGTTGGGAGCCACCGATCCGCGGCTACAGGAGGGGAGGTGGGCTGTCAGAAAAGTAATTATGCACACACAACTCGGGATTGTGTCCCGAGAAAATATGCGATGCGCCTAAGCACACAAAATAGCTAATGATTAAAACACTATCTCGCTGTTGTTATCTGTTAGATGTAATATGCCAGTTACCAGTAGGTCTGCGGCTAATAACCAGCCCTAGGACATAATGGGCTGCCAGAACAGAGGATCGGCGACTACAGGAGGGAGATGGCCTGTCAGAACAGAGATAACGTTGCAGCAGCTCATCTGAACACCCATTTAGAGACACATCCTCAGTGGTATACCGATCACCTGTGATCAACCACACATTACATGGTCCGAACGCCCATTTAGAGACACACATTCAACATGGTATACCGATCACGCATTACAGGTCTAATCATCCAGAGATGAATCTGATCAACATGAGTCACCTCATAGAACTATGGTTATGGAGTTACAGCTACCCCCTAGAACTATGGAGTTACATGCATGGTGTAGGATTTGCGCCATGGCTCGAAAAGGTGGCAAGATCATTACATGACCTGGGCGACTATGCAAATAGATCGCTTGAGTCCTGGCATGCTTCTCCTGATCTAATGATCCCAACAGTAATAGACGAGTTACTCGCCCGAAATCCACCAACAGTACAGGAGTTAAGAAGCTATCCACTAACAGAAATGGCATTAATGGAATTATGGAAGTATTTAGATTATCTGCAATGATCTAGATGCTGCTAAGGTTAAAGAAGCAAGCCCAAAAATCTGGGTGCATTCTGCTCTAATCTCTCCCAGTTCCATCGAGCCGCACAGCCTACACCATGCATGTAACTCCATAGTTCTTCAGGATAACCCATGATTGAGTTTCAGATTCAGTTAGCTTGATTACCTATACAGTTGCGTTTCTCTAATAGGGCATCACCTGGTGGTGGGGGCCCGTTCTGAAACATTTATTTTATAACTACTGATGAATGATGATGATGATAGCCATAATGCTGATGATGATGGTGATGATGATGATAGACATAATGATGATGATGATCAATATAATGCTGATTATGATGATGATAGACATAATGCTGATGATGATGATAGACATAATGCTGATGATGATGATGATAGACATAATGTTGGATCACAAATACATGCCCAGCCTCATGTCTCCATATCAAACAAACACATAGTCACGACCGGTGTCACATCGGCATGAGGGGATTACCCACAGGCCCTTCCAACTGCCTTGGCAACGCTCACTTGGCAGAACGCTAAAGTGCCTACCATCTGTACCATGGCAGACTGGCATGTTCACAGGTGACACAGAGGATCTTGTGCCGCATCAGAACATGCAATGTAAACTTTCTTCTGACCTATTGCTGTGCACTTGCTCCACAATTTAGCCCCCAAATAGGCCAGAAATGGCTTCTACAGTGGTCCTGATAAATGCCCATTTGCAGACCAAGAGAAGACTATTTTTGAAAATTTACCACTGGAATGAATGGCTTGATAACCGAGCTAGTCATTCCAGTACTCCAGTAGTAAATTTTCAAAAATAACCTTGACCTGCAGCTAGATATTTTCTATGAGATAATTGAAATTTGGTTGAACAAATTTGAGTGTTAAAGGGTTAAATAACTAATTCACTCTCTGGTATGTCATTATATCTAAGGCTGTGTTCTCATGGGAGAGTTAATCAGGAATAACTCCATACCTCACTATGGTGGTACGCCGGTTAAGTCGCTAGTGAGAACACGGCCTAAGTTAGTGCTATGATGACTGAATACATTTCATTCTGAAGTTGCAGAAATGTTAAAATTGTAATTGCTATTTAAACCTGAAATCTCCAGAATATGTTGAAAATAATGTGAAAGTCTGTGTTTTCAATCAGTACTTATTGTAGCATGTAATAGAATAAATACTAAATAGTACATATTATTAGTATATAATCGTATATACCAGAATGAAATGTGTTACCATCTCAATCAGTTAATCCCCAATTAGACACATTGCTGTCTTTCCATTGTGAGACAATATCACGCCTGTATATGTCAGGGTTCATACTGTCATGGAATTTGGAAATTTAAATTCCAGGCCTGGAAAGTCATGGAAAATCAGCATTTTTATACCCCGCCAAGTAATGCCGTGGTCATGGTGGGCGGGCGGGTGGGTGGCAGAGTGGTTTCCAGATGATAACTCTGCTACCGTATGTCGGATCGCAATGAAACTTGATAGGGTGGTTGGACTAGGTCTGTGGAAGAAACCTATCGAAATCGATGATGATCCGAAATCCAAGATAGCCCCCAGCAACCGGTGGCCATCTTGAAAATTGGTTTCCAGATGATAACTCTGTTACCGTTTATCGGATCGCTTTGAAACTTCATAGGGTGGTTGGATAGGTGTGGAGAAGAAACCTATCGAAATTGACAATGATCTGAAAATCAAGATGGCTGCCAGCCACAGGGTGCCATCTTGAAAGTTGGTTTCTGGATGATATCTCTCTTACCATTTATCGGATCACTTCCTAGGGTCATTGGAATATGTCTGGTGAAGAAACTTATCGAAATTTACGATAATCCAAAATCCAATATGGCCGCCAGTCAGCGGCAGCCATCTTAAAAATTGGTTTCCGGACGATACCTCGTTGACAATTTAAACGTATCGCTTTGACACTTCATAAGGATGACTGGTCGGATGGGTCTGAGGAAGAAATAAATATTTTCTAATAGCTCTCATTCATTGGTTTGTCATGGCGGGGTATTATGCGCCATTTGCGGGGCTCTTGTTTATCATAGGTCATGGAAAAGTCATGGAGAATGGTAATCATGAAAAATAAAATAAATCAGTTTTTCATAAATTATTCTCGTCACATCTATCCAATAAAAATCATGGCAACAGCTTATTTCACTTCAAGAGTATACTTACCTCCCTAACACTCTTTGATATTCCCAAATATTGACTTTCACTCAATAAGCACTCAGATTAAAAACAGTTAGGTGCCCCTAATGGGCAGGTGGTCAGATGACAGTCTGGCGGATGCCAGCCCCAACCTCATGCATGCACAGACTAGCACTTCCTCTTTTCCAATTTATTGGCTAAAGAGACACGTGCAATTCTTTTTTATACAAGTTTTCTGCTAGGTTTCTCTCAATTTCTGAAAGAAAATCACCTACGGATAATGTCTGTCCGTGGAAAGTCTCCAGAGGATGGCCAGGGACCAAGTTATCAGGTGATTTCAACTACATACTTGTCTAGTTTGGCATTTTAATCCCATTGTAATGTGTTTCAGGGATTCACGATTAGACGTGTCAAGCGCCTAAAAAACTGGTTTATTTCTATCTGGCGCTATGAAATACTAATCTCTCTTTGTGTTTGTGTCCACAGGTATCTATCTATGGCTGAGCAAGGAACAACACATCTTCAGAGGGTTTGTTTTTCTCTCCACCAAGGTTCCATTTCCTACTAACAATGTTAGAAAAAGAACTAATCAAAATCTATGCCCAGTGAGTTGGAGGTCTCATAAGAAGATCTCACTTTGCCCTGTTGGTACACAACTCCCTCCCTTAATGGTGTAGAGATTTAAGAGGTCATAGAGATTGGTGGTTTGTGTATGCTAAAGACGCAGGTATTCTAAGTTATGATATTAGCCACATTGAAATATTTAGAATTTTTTCTAAAATCTGCTGCCAATTTATCATTGTTTATCTGATGTTTGCATAGCTTGTATCACTATCCTTTCCAGTTAGTATGTTCTGGATTATGAATGCAATTCGTCCTTACACCAGGATGTTGCTTCAAGTCGGATTATCTTCTTATTTTTTAGGTTATGACGTCATAATCAGCCTTGCATCTTTATTAATATCATAAAGCTTTGTCCAACGCTGGTTTATCTGTTAGTGTAGTGGTCTTTATGGCCACCAGCCCTCTTTCTTTATTTTGGTTTTGAGTTTTACTAATTCATTAACTAAAATAGTCATTGTCTTCGTCTTATGGCCTTTTTTCAGAAACCTGATTGTTCCGCTTGTGGCAGGTTTCTCAAACCTAGATTCACCCCTCACCTGTGTTTTCAATGTAGTCCATGTGGCCCATTGTTAAATTGTGACATATGTAAACAGTGGGGTGGGGGGAATTAATGACTGAGTTCTTGTCATTACGGGCCAAGGAGAAGGCATTAGAGGAGCAGAGACGCTCGAAGGAGCGAGAAGGTCTTGGTAAGAATGGTATGAGGAAGGCTTCATCCACCATGGATATGGACGCCTTCCGTCTTGAGATGATGGGAGAGATGAAGAAGACGATAAAAGATTTGGTGCCAGAGTACCTTCGCGGCATGCTCCCTGGGCCAAATCCTTTATTGTCTTCTACTGCTCCGGAGCAGATAGTCCCCTCCTCTGAATCGGTTCTCTTGAGGGACTTACCAGTTTTCGTCCAAGATTCAGAGGTGGCCCCATTAGAGGGGGCAGTCCACTATGAGGACACTGGCAGCAGGCTTGCCGCGCCGGTTGTTTGTGGACAGGTGTCGCTGGAGCCTGGTTCCCGCTTATCGGGTTCCCAGGATTATCTGCACCCTACAGGTACCACTACCTCTTATGCTACCTTTCCTGGCCATTCCGGGTTAGCATTCTTCACTGACCTGGAGTCTAATCTTTCTGGCGAGGAAGAAGAGGATTATCTGCTGGGTTTTCCTAATGCCGTGGCCATGGAAATTGATGTGCATGCACCCCTCGTGGGGAACACGGGCGACATTTTCCATGGGTCTACTCACGCAGGAGTAGCATTCATGGCGCAGAAGGTAGCCCAGGCTGGATCTGATGGCCAGCATTACTGTATACCTCGGATTGCCGATGATGTAGCTGGTTCTGGCCAGGGCCGTGGTGTGCCGAGTTTTCATTACCCACGCAATGCCACAGCGCCTGCTCCTGGTCAAGCCAGTGTGTTTAGCATGCCTGCTCTGTCAGGCCTGCATGCTTTCTCTGGCTTGCCAGGAGTATCGGTTCCTCCAGCCACGCAATCACCAGTGAATGCGCTAGAGGATGACGAAGGCCCGCGCCTAGTCGCGCATTCACAGGTGGCCACAGAGGAAGACTGGTATGACGCTTGTCATTGGCTAATAAACGTCAGGCCAGATCTTGCTGTGGATCAGTCGGCCAGCCAGCGGGACCAGCGCCCATGGCTGGTGTAGCTTGCGGGGGTATGCGCTGGTCCATTCTGCTGCTCCACTCCGTTGCACTGCATGTACAGGAAGCGCTGGAGGGCTGGTTAGCTACGGTTCTCGATGTAATGGATCCCATATCGCAACTCCGAAAAGGACAAATACCGACTTCTAGAGCCGGTTAAATGATAACATTCCAGTGGGGCCATGCGACCATTGCTGCCGAGATTTAACCTCGCTGTTTCATCCCAGCTATTCGTGTCACCGGTATGACAGTCCATAACTCAATTTAGGAGCCTGGACATGATAATTAATCTAAAAATATACACTATACAAACAATGGTACTAGCTTGCTAGTACGAGAGAGAAAATATACAGTACATAGAACTAAGTTGGTGTCTTGTTGGTGTGGATTCGTCAGAGGTACCTCACCGATCCATATATATCTGTGAGGTATCCCTGCAAGGGAGCGTCTTAACGAGGCTACTTAAATGTAGTTTAATATAAACCATTATACCCCTAACAAAAATATTATTGTTGCGAGGGGAAAGTGCCTCGCGCGGGCCTCTGTCACAGGAAAATGCCTTCAACGCCGAAGCGGAGGAAGAGAGATGGCAAAAAGGGCCACTCTCTTGTTCAAACATAAGCTAAGTGTAGTGTGAGTTAACCTAGTGAAATTATAATTAATGTGATGCACACTGTATTACGTGAAGATGGGGCAGTTGATTTCCGAAGAATTCAAACGCCGTCATCTTATGCAGGTCCAAAATACTGCATTGGTAGTTGCCACTTTATTTATCCTAAATTCTAACCTACCATTTAGTTGTTAGATTTACTTCCAAGCTTTGGCCGCAAGTAGTGACCGCTTCAGAATCATATAACGATCCGGTTACATATCACACTGCCACCACATACAACATCACTAGGACAAGTCATCAAACTCATCATTTACATAAGCAATTTGAAAAATGCACAAAAGTTTTATGGCAGGGAGTAAGAGGCAGATATCCATCTCTAGTGACCTCCCCGTGAGGGCATGGTGGGTTCCAAGACCACACTCAGTCACAGTTAGATGGAGATCTGAATCCCATCCGTCACCCATGTGTCGGGGCCGGATCATCTCGAGATCTGGCTCCGGGGAACTAACGTTTGCCTGTCGTTAGGGTTAAGTTTCAGAATGCTCAGAGATGCACTGCTGGCCGGTTTTAAATATCTTTTTGCAGTGCTTCCTACTTTGGCAGGGTTATCTATGCTAACTAGTATCCGAAGATACAGAGGGTGTGTATGTGAAATCGACACTTCTTCACCGCTCGGAAACCCCAATAGTTTCCCAAGTCAAATCATGCCAATGTGTCGATGGGAGTTCCAGACAATTTATAAGCCTTGCGGCTGGAGGAGCATAGAAAGAGACAATCACTCAATATAATAAGAGGCCCTAAGCTATTTGGCCAATTTTACACAATCTAGCCGGTGTGCGGTGTTACATATCCGCTACATCCGGAAAAGAAGCTTACACAAATGTCTCCTATGGAGAGATTCTCCCTAACTACTGTAAACCTATCATGTCGAGCTAAAATAGCCAGGTTTAGTCGACCACATGTCAGGTTCGGGTAATGCGAACATGAACAGTGACCTCAGTGTAAAATTGATGCTGGGGAAAAGTGATGCAGATTTAATGTTGCTGTATGGTATAGCCTAGCGTACTGTGGTCCTAGAGTTTTATATAAAATAAACAAAACAAGTAACTAGGATGAATGCTTGCCATATACATAACTAACTATCACAGTATTGACAGTAAATCAGGTCATAGGACCTTGCGGTGCTTGATAGTCCTAAGCACAAAAATAAGGATAATATATACAGTAAAAGATATAAATTATAAAATGCGGTCTCGGACGACCGGTCGGTACCTATTAGTCATCAGTACCTGTAAAGAAATGAATGAATACAATAGCTAAATGAGTACCTATTAGTCATCGGTACGGAAAAAGTTCATAAATCACTGTAGATGCTGCGTCACAGATGAGGGACGCGAGATAGCACGATTCTGAAGTTTCTGGGAACTATCCGCAGGCGAACTGTTGATGCAGCTCATTCTCAAAGACGGTGAAGAAGAACGGCTGTAGTCGGATGTCCACTAGATAGTCATAATAGCTAATACAATAATTAAGCAGAATGTTAAAAAGTGTCCGTCCGGTAACGGAAGTTTGAAAGTTGCCCGTAACATGAACATAATTTGTAATTAAACAATGCATGTACATTCCTGGGTACACTGTACATGATACATCGCATAGCTCTTGCGGTATACCAGGCCGTGTCCTAAAAGTTAATTAAACACACGACATGCTGCGCGGAAGTTTGAATACCACTTTTCAAGATTCACCACTCATTCTACATACTAAAGATATTACATATGAGCCACGAGACCCATCCGCAGGAAGGCTCCTCTAGGTGTTGGTTGTTAGAGAGTCTTCTATTTATTTAGTTGCCCCCGGATGGCCGTCTGAGGGCTTACAAAAACTTGAGGCGGATGCTCGATTGCTGACCAGAGAATCCTAATACAGACCCGGCCTCTCTGCCCCACAGAGGCTCAGTCTTCAGGTTTTCTTAAGTTGCATTGTGGCAGCCAATAAATTAGTCAGAGGAATTGCTAGTCTGCGCATGCGCGAGGTTGGGGCTAGCCTCCGCTGGACTATCATCTGACTACCTGCCCATTAGGGGCACTTAACTGTTTTTAATCTAAGTGTTTATTGAGTGAAAGTCGATATTTGGGAATATAAAAGAGTGTTAGGGAGGTAAGTATCAACTCTCTCGTGAAAAAAGAAATCTGTGATTTCGTTATTTCAAAACAAGACTATGGTTTGGTTGTTACAAGACGCAATGTTCAGACATTTGCAGAATAACTTGGATTGTAAGCTATGTTATAAACACAAATCTACTAGATATTAATTCTTGGAAGTCATGGGAGTTGTTAATTTCAGTTATGAAAAGTCATGGAAAAGTCACTGAATTTCAAACATAGAAAGGTGTACGAACCCTGATATGAGTTGAGTGCGGGAGAAAGCAGAGGTCAGAGCATTGATTTGCATATAAATCTAGGGCTAACTAAATAAACAATACTTGTAGATACATGTACATGTACATGTACCAGCAGTTTGCTAATCTAAGCTTAGATCTCTATTTTAAATCAATATTCTGATCAGTTGAGAATTGAAGTGTAATGGATTTATATTGTGTATCACAATATGTACAGCATGCTAATGTTTCTTAATATTTTGAAACTATTTTACTGGAAGTTGTTGTTGCAGCCTCTACTGAAAATGGTTTCTAAAAATTCCACCAACATTGTGCAATAAATACTATTAAATAGTAGGTGTTGTATCTGTTCTGTAGAGTTGAAAATGTTATAGATATGCTATGATGTGCCTATGTTCAGTATATTGCCTATTTCATCTCATATGTTAACATGTATTAGATATGGGCTTCTATATTAGCGCGTTTGATTAATATATATCTAACATATTTAGTTTAAATTTGACCACTTCTTATGAGTATTGGAGTATTTCCTGGGGCAGTATTTCCCGCACCAGGAAATTGCTGCCAACCTTGAAATAAATGTTTGATAATGGCCTCAGAATGTGTATTAAGAAATTGATCAGGAAAATTTACCACTGGAATGACTGGCTCAGTTATTGAGGCAGTCATTCCAGCAGTAAATTTTCAAAAATAGTGTTCTCTTGATCTGCAAATGGACATTTCTCAGGACCACTGCAGGAGCCAATTTTGGCTGCTATGAGTGTTAATGGGTTAAGCTATTGATTTGTACTTTTAGGAATGTGTCGGAAGATGAACTGGACAAGCTCTGTTCTGTGATCTCTGAGAACTTTTACAATTCTGAGAAGCAAGGAGAATGTATGGGTGCCATGAGACAAATCTTCCTGATACTGCAGGCCTCAGACACGACAGGAACACAGTGAGTATGAAGGGCGAGTAGGGGCTCAGAGATGCTACAGGAACACAGTGGGTATGGTTCAGAGAGACACGCGATAGGAACACAGTGGGTATGGCTCATGAGTAGGATCTCCGCTGATGGAGAGCCTGACGGAGAGGGAGAGAGAGAGAGAGAGCCAGTCATTCCAGTGGCAAATCTTCAAAAATAGTCTTCTCTTGGTCTGCAAGTGGACATTTACTATGTGAAAATTGATATTTTCGTGACCAGATTTAACCATTAAAGTGTTAAATATGGAAAAGATGGAATTTCATTCTTCAGAAGGTGTAGAAACCCTGTTTTAAACATCTAAGGAGTTGCATCTACATGTTGGACAAGATATGAACCAAACGTGTTTAAGAGAGCCTGTTTGGTCGATTTGTCTTTTGGCCATTTTAGATGACCTAGTTTTCATAAAAACTCCCCAGGCACTTCTGAACATTTTAAGACAAAATTTTGGAAGTATTATTAGGGATTAATGGCTGCACAAGTTTGGTCGATCGAAGTTTATTTTCATTTCAAGAGATATCTCCTAAACACTGATATTCCCAAATTATCCACTTACACTCAATAATCCCCCAGATTTTAAAAGTAAGGTGCCCCTACTGGGCAGGAAGAAAGATGTCAGCTGGAGTAAGTTCAGGAATGAAAATGTTCGGCGAACATTCGCCTATTTACGTTCGCTGTTACGACATTACGTGATAGTTATGAGGGTTAACTTTTGTCAGGTCCGATGCATTATGATGTCACATTTATTACGCCATAATGAATATCAGGGTCTCAGAAACAATCTACAAGCATACATATATTGGGGAAGACTAACATAATACTCACTAGGTCACTAAGAACGCATTGGTATGCATTATTTATGGTTAAATTGTCAATCAACGTGACTCAATTGACGATGCTATATATTTTGCCGCCATCTTGGTTTTCACAAGTTGTTCGCCTCGCCACGAAACGTTCGCCGCGAACGTTCGGCGAACCGCTCGTTCAGGAGGGTGAACATACCATGTGACCTAACAATTGTTCGGCGAATGGAAAATATTTGCTCTCCTGAATGGACCTCCAGGCGAATGCCGGAGCCACCTCCGAGCATGCACCAACTGACACTTCCTTCTCCTAATTTATTGACCGTATAAACACACCTTTCTAGTTGCCAAGTTAGTTTTGGTTTTTGTGACTCAATATCTGAATGATTTTGGTTATTAATCATGTCTGGACATGCTAGAAGAACACCAGATGCAGTGCTGGGACCAAGCTATCAGATGTTTTTAATTAATATGTCTAAATTTTGCCGGTGTTTCGCATTGTTATGTGGTTCCAGGATTCTTTTTAGACATATTTAGCGCCATACAAACTGGTAAAATTATATGTTGGTGCCTTAAATTTCTTATCTCTCCTTCTTTTTGTGTCCACAGGTATTTGTAATGGACTGAAAGGTTTTTGGAGAGGTTCTTTTCTTCACCATTCACTCCCTTCCTATTAGGAATGTTTATGCCTGGAGAGTCGAGAGCTACCTATGAGTTAAACTTCTCTCTCTTATCCCATGGTCCCTTTTATTTATATGGTGGAGAGGCATGCGAAGTGGTGGATTGAGCAAGGGTCATGGTAGTATGCCTATGCTAAAGATGCAGGTACTCGAGCTATAAAAGAATATGGCACTGTTATATATTTGAAATTATTTTTAAATTTGCTGCCAACTACTTTTTATTTGTTTCTCTGTTGATTTGCATGGGTTATTACTAACAAAACATAAAATAACAAGTATACAGCTTTACTGTTATCATTACTTATGTTTCATGCACTTGTGTGTTGAATACTATTCATTCTTTACACCTGGTTGAATGGTTTCTCTTACTGATTATCTTGCTTGGATATATTTAAGATATGATGTCATTATCAGCCATATGCTTATTGTCAATATTTACATTATGTATCAGGCTGTATCTTAGCAATGGTATCTTAGCCAGTTTACCAGGTGTAGGAGGAAATCATCTGTTCCAGCCACTAGTATGCTTGCAAGTGATGACACCGATATAGATACTCTAGATATCTGTGACGATGAAGGCCTGCGCCTGGTCGAGCACTCACAAGCGTCCACAAAGGATCAGTTTTATGCTATGCCAGTGAAAGCTGGTAATCGTTAGACTAGACCTTGTGGAACCGCCGTCTAGCTAACGGGACCAGTGCCCGTAGTTAGCAGGAATCGGCGATGAGCGCTTTCCATGTCTGCCTAATGTTAGCTGAACATATCTCGCATATGTTTACAGCGGCCGAGACGCCTATTTGTCGATATTAATGGCCATCTGTCATAGACCCCTTAGTAGTGCTCTGGATGTTTTCAGCGGCCGATAGACCTATTTGTCGAGATTAACGGCCACTGAGCTTAGGCCCCGAAGCGTTGGCCACGTTTATATAGATACTAAGGATATCTATGGATGGCCACGTATATGTTTCAGAAGCCGATAGGCCTATTTGTGGATATTAACGAAGAGGTGACCAAGCGCTGTCACTGGCCAGTACCAGCAATACGGTGTACCAATCCAAGGAAATGTACAGTGAATATAGTACATTTCTATGGTTGTACCTAAGCCGAGCACGGATGACCGTGCTGCGCTAGGCGATAATACGTGGCCAGGTTCCTGTGCAGACACAGGAGCACTGTGCTTGGGAGCTCAGAGGAGCGTCAATTCCGCGTTTCGCGATTCAGAAGAAGGCCGCTATGGTAGCACTCTCGCGTGTCTAACCTTGTAATGGTGGTGTAACATTGTGTAGTGTTGGCTTCTGTGTCGCATCAGCCGAGACCTGTCTCAGTTCAGAGCCATGGTTTTTACCTAACTCTGGACTATATGATGCGGGCCGTCACTAGGAGTGTATTGTAAACACCACCAGTAGATGATCTCTCCAGTAGACAGTCGCTCTAGGGAAGCGCACTGGGTCGCTCCGGCCGCAGCGCTCACTCATCCAGTCCAGCCAGCCTACGTGGCACTGCCAGATGCGCGGCAGGATCTGATCATGGGCAGGGTTCCTGATAGTTCATACCCTATGGGAGCCACTCCAGTGCTATCAGATCCAGTGACAGTGCTGCTTTTGCATTACTCACGTCCACCGCTATCCCTAGGTGGACCTGTTGGAGATCGTTTGGCCTTCCACAAGCAAGAGTGGGGACGGTTAACCCAGAACCTCTTAGTTTTGCGATGGCTTTCAGGCAGGTACCAGCCCGACAGGTCAAGTCCACCATCACAGGTGTCTCTGTTACCGATCTGGACTCATAATTCAAGAGATACAGATCAATGGTTGTGTATTGAAAATTCTCTCATACAAAGAGGAGAAATTTAGCCGCCACAAAATTGTCCTGCCTTTTATTCAACCTTGTCTCTGGTGGCAAAAATCACTGGGGGTGGAGGCCAATTCTCAACCTCATGCCATTGATTGAACAAATTCATACACACCGAGTTTTCAAGATGGAAACAATCAAAACGGTGTTGGCGGGGTTAGAGAGGGGAAAGTGGACAGCATCAATAGATATGAAAGATGCACATTTCCACATTCCAATTGTGAGGAGTTTTTACACCGGTTTTGTGAAATTTGCTTTTCAGGGCTGTCAATGGGAATTCAGAGTTCTTCCCTTTGAATTTTCAACTGCTCAGGTATTCACCCGGGTGGTTCTTGCTATCACAGCATACCTTCGCAGGAGAAGCATAGCAGTCCACTCATACATAAACGACTGGCTATTTTAGACACACAATCAGGAAATTTGATCAGCAAATCTGGAAACATTTTTGAAAACTCAAATTTAGGCTGGATGTTAAAATTTTCAAAACTCAGAGCTGACTCCATCTCAGAAGTTTGTTTACCTGGACATGTTCTTCGATCTGGAGATCGGGTATGGTACCCATCTCAGGAGAGAGTGGAGACACTCATCTCAGTCATTCAGTCAGTGTGCAGCAGTCGCTATGTGTCAGTGTTGGAACCTCTTATTCACCACCTTTAGTGGTGGATGAAAAGAGAAAATCTATTGCGGGTGACGCTCGCCCCTACCCACCCTCAAATAACGATGTATACGGATGCATCTATGAAGGGATGGGGAGCTGGCCTGGAAGAAGCCACATTACCATGGCTTTGGAATCGGGATTGGTCACAAGAACATATCAATGTACTGGAATTACGAGCTCAGAGAAAGTCCACGGGAAGATAGTTCTGGTTCGATCAGACAAGTCATCAGTAGTGAGTTACATAAACCACCATGGCGGAACGAAGTCGCCCAGTCTCTGTATGATGACATAGAAACTACTTTGCTGATGTCTAGATCATGCGATCACCTTGAAAGCAGTTCATAATCCGGGAGGGTTAAATCTGTTAGTAGAATCATTGAGCCGAAGGATGAGTATTTTACCTATGGAATGGCAACTAAATCAATGTATGGCGGTCCGTCTGTTCATTCACTGGGTATAACCCAACATAGATTTATTTGTAACGAAGAATGCGAAGATTACTACATATGTCTCTCCCATTCCAGATCCAAGCGCTATCACAAATGATGTGCTAGCTATCGGCTGGGTGGAATTGTTTGCACTTACATACCCGCAAGCAATCCTGTTTTCCAAAAATTTTTGTCAGGAAATCAAGCATGAGGAGTGCCAAGTGCTTCTGATCGCCCCTAATTGGCCAAGCCGATCATGGTAGAAGGATTTGCTGGCAATCTGATTCCTCTGCCTCTGATGGACAATATTAGCTTCCAGTGCAAGGCCTTTCACAACATCCGTCAATATTCAAATTGACTGCATGGATGTTGTCAAGGAATCCGCAATTAAGGAGGGCTTTTGTGAGCAAGCAGCCATGTTTATGGCAAAAGCCAGAAGGGGGTCAACCTCCAGAGCATATGATTATAAAATCATCAGATTTGCGAAATGGTGCTGAGAAAGATGTACTAATCCAATGGATACATCTATTCAGGTAATAGCCATTTCCTCTGTCTCCTGTATGATGCCTATAGCCTCAAGCCTAACTCTATTGCTGGCTTCTAGTCAGCTTTAATGCCATCTAATCCTTGCTTGGCTGTTAGGGGAAGTGATGAAGTATGTTCATTAAATACTTTAATTAAAGGCTTGGGTAATCTAAGGCTGAGAAATCCTCCAGCGATTCCGTCCTGGAGTTTATCTCTAGTGCTTCAAGTTCTAGCTGATAAACCCTTTGAACCACTAAGTTCCATTTTCAGCGAAAATGTTGACACTTAATCTGTATTTTTTTTATTGCTGCAGCCTCTACAAGGCATAGAAGTGAAATTCACGTCTTTTCTACAGAGCCAGACCATTTGTGGTTACAGGGGAAGGCCTCAGGCTTCTAACTAGGGTTAATTTCATGGCAAGGATTCAGTCATTGAAATACCCAGGTCATCCTATTGTTTTACCAGCTTTAACTAGATATGATTCTAGTTCAAAGGTATGGTGTCCAGTCTGCACACTTAGCCGGTACAAGCATCGTATCCAGGAGTGGCGGACGGACCCTATTTGTTCTGGTTGTCTTATATTGAGCCTTATGGCCAGGCGTCAAAAGACACCTTTTCTTGGTGGATTGCGGAATGCATCCAGTTTTGCCACAAATCTGCCTCTGGTAAGCAGGTTGAAATGGCCAAGGCTCACAGTGTCCGAGGCATAGTGGCTTCCACCGGCCTGTTTAACAGGGTACCGGTGGATGACATTGTCGGTAGCCCAGTGGCACTGTGAGTCGAGCTTTACCAACCATTATCTCCGTGACACCACCAATCCTTGCCTTATCGATTCTAAAAAGGATAATCAGGTGTTCTTTTGCTAAATAAGGCTTTCTCACTATTTTTAAACTGTTCATTTAATTATGAGAGCACTTACTTTTGTATTGTTTTCATTCTTCCCTGAGGGTGTGATGATGTCCATGTCAAAGATTTACTAGGTAAGTCTTGTGTCTTGTGTTGTTTACATAATTATGTCACGTTACCCGTTCTATAATGGTGATGGTTCGTGTAATTTTATGGTTCACTCATGAGAGTTTACGAAATTAAGCATTTCATTCGATGTCCTTTAGTACTTTAGCACTAGTACTTAGAGAGCGTTTAGGACATTGAAGTCATAGCTCCTGCTGTCCCAAAAGGAGGTGGGGGAGCGCATATGACTCAACGGTCATTACTACCCATCGGTTTTGAGCCGATGGTCTTATCTTTCCGGGTTGTGTTTTTATACACAAATTCAGATGTGAGTGCTTTTACGCAAAAGGAGCTTGGCTCTCCTAGGGAAGAGCATTTTTTTAAAACCAATTCACTGACAAATTCTGGCAATTTCATAGTGTTTAGGAGGTAAGTATCTCTTGAAGTGAAATAAACATTTCTTTTTTCACGAGAGAGTTGATACTCCTAAACATGGACCCGGCCTCTCCACCCCACAGAGGCTCGGTCTTCAGGCATGTTATAGTTGCTTATAAATTATGGGAAGGAAGTGTCAGTCGGCGCATGCTCGGAAGTGGGGCCGCCATCCGCCCGGCTGTCATCTTTCTCCCTGCCCAGTAGGGGCACCTTGCTTTTAAAATCTGGGAGATTATTGAGTGTAAGTGGATATTTTGGGAATATCATAGAGTGTTTAGGAGGTAGATATCAACTCTCATGAAAAAAGAAATCTGTGTTTTCATTTATTGTGTTAAAACATGGCTGGCATCAATCATTCAAATGTAAACATATATGTTAGTTGATGGATTTTGACAGTGAAAATGGCGAGATACGTTTTGGTGGGTGCAGAATAAATGAAGACTTGCTGGGCAAATGCAAAAAACTACTTTCTATTTTAATGTCTTCAGGTTCCCTAAGAGGACCTTGGCGATGTTGCTGCAATCCTTGAGCTCCCCAACAGACAAGGTTTCCGTGAAGCAGTGTACCCTCTGTCATGACATTCTTAAACAGCTAGCAGCGAGTAATCAACTTGACATGGAACAGATAACGGGCGAGGAGGCCAGGGTGAATGCCAATCACTTGTCCATAGCACTATCACAGGTAATTACAGAACAGCTCAGGAATAACAACAGTATAATGTCAAATGGAGGTGTCCATTTCTAGCTAATCTCTGTCCACCTTTTAGCTCGACTTTACGAAGTAAAACGAGCTATTGCGATACCTTGCACGTCGTCCGACGGTGGCGTCGTCCAATTTTGTATTTAGCTCAACTTTTCTGTTTATATCTCAGGTTTGGTTAATCATACTGGACCCAAACTTGCTTCACGCATGCTTCCTTATAATTATACGGCATCTCACAATGACCTTGGGGTAAACGGTCAAGGTCACTGTGACCTTTGTAAAAACCTAGTTTTTTCAACATTAACCATTTCCGTTTAGCTCAACTTTTCTGCTTATATCTCAGGTTTGGTTAATCGTACTGGACCCAAACATGGGCACATGCATTCTTATAATGATACGGCATCTCACGATGACCATGGGATCAAAAAGTCAAGGTCACTGTAACCTTGGTAAAAACCTTGTTTTTTCAACATTAACATTTTCCGTTTAGTTAAACTTTTCTGTTTATATCTCAGGTTCATTGGTTAATCATACCAGAGCCAAACTTGGACACATGCCTCCTTATAATGACATGGCATCACACAATGATGTTGAGGTCAACGGTCAAGGTCACTGTGACCTTGGTACTGTGACCCTGGTAAAAAACCTAATTTTTTTCAACATTAACATTTTCCATTTAGCTCAACTTTTCTGTTTATAATATCTCAGGTTTGGTTAATCATACTGGAGCCAAACTTGGACACATGTCTCCTTATAATGATACGGCATCACACTTTCTGGTCAAAAGATCAAAGGTTACGGTCACTGATATACATGGTGACAGTCTGTCATCCGTCATCCATCCATCAACCGTTGTTTAAAAATGCTACTCCTCATTAACCGCTTGACGGATTTCAACCTAATTTGGCTGGATGCGCCCTATGGAGGTAGGCTTCAGAATGTTTATACAGAATTTTTATTGGTCAAATTTTAGGTTAGGATTTGCCCAAAATTGTTAAAACACTACTCATTAACCATTTGGCGGATTTCAACCTAATTTGGCTGCTTCAGAACTTATATACAAAATTTTGATTGGTCAAGATTTTTTGGTGAAAACCTTAGATTTTGTGAAAAGTCACTCGGGAATTGTCTAAACGCTACTCATCATTAACTGCTTGAAAGATTTCAACCCTAGTTGGCTAGACTGACCATATCACGGTAGGCTCCAGAACAGCTATTCAGAATGTTAATGGGTCAATTTCTTTGTTGAAAAACAAAGTCGAGTTTCATGGTTGCATTGCAGCACATTTCTGGTTTACCTATGTTGGAATGGACCTTTCCATTTTTAGCTAAGCTAAGAGATGAGTGGGTACTCTGGAAAGGTGAATTGATTTATATACTTTGAAACCTGAATTCCCAGTATCGAAATTTCAAGGTGAAATACTATGTCATAGTGAGTGACATCACATGAGTCTTTTCTTCTGTACTGTTTGATGTTCCTCTGCTATCGATGTTGCCGTATTTGACAGGATTGTCATGCTGAAAGATGATGCATTTATGACGTCAGAATTAAGATCTGCATGTGATTTCAGAAAAAGAACTTTAGGCTGACGTCATTCTGCGATCTGCGACACTAATGGCCAAAACTTGTATTAAATAGGTGTCCAGATATGTCATGTAATTTTCAAAACAAACAGGATATACTGCTTTTGAGCTTACATTATGGCACTTTCCGATGGATTATCTTAATGAAAATTACAGGACATCTTAAACTACTACCAGCATTTTTTGGAACTATACTTAAATATCTATATACTTGTTAACCCTATCACTGATGAATCCCTGAAAAAGAAATTCTGTACGATATATAAAACTTGTTTGAATATTTTGAAATTAATTTGACGAGATTCAAATTAATTTCAAAATATTCAACTGTTTTCCTGTATCGTTGCCATGAAAATGAGATACGGGGAATTTGTTCATGAAAGGGTTATGTCTGCTATCATGATCTAGGTATTGTGGTCCGGAAGTGTGTAGTTTTTATTGCATCATAATTATGTATTTATGACATCATACTTTATTGATGACTAACACCATTGCTTTTTCATGTAACTTTCATGTTTAACCCGCAAGTATGTTATCAATCAACAAGCCTATGCCCGGAACTAAAAATGGACAAAAGCCTGAAAATCCTTGCAGGTCACCTTGAAATCTATGATTTTCCAAATGTGTTTTGGCTGAATGCTAGATGGAGAAGTAACGAATATACAGTGATTAATGTGTTGTTATATGTTCATACTTTCAGTCACAGAATCTGAGCTGTTTGGAGAAACTATTAGTCACTGCTGTTAGGTTAGTTGTAATGTATTACTCACTGCTATTAGGTTAGTATTATTCTGTTAGTCATTGCTATTAGGTTAGTATTAATCGCTTAGTTTCTGCTGTTAGGTTAGTATTACTCTGTTAGTCTGCTGTTAGGTTAGTATTAATCTGTTAATCTGCTGTTAGGTTAGTATTAATCTGTTAGTCTGCTGTTAGGTTAGTATTAATCTGTTAATCTGCTGTTAGGTTAGTATTAATCTGTTAGTCTGCTGTTAGGTTAGTATTAATCTTGTAGTCATTGCTGTTAGGTTAGTATTAATCTTGTAGTCATTGCTGTTAGGTTAGTATTAATCTGTTTGTCTCTGGTGTTAGGTTAGTATTATTCTGTTAATCTGCTGTTAGGTTAGTATTAATCTGTTCGTCTGCTGTTAGGTTAGTATTAATCTGCTAGTCTCTGCTGTTAGGTTAGTATTAATCTTGTAGTCATTGCTGTTAGGTTAGTATTAATCTGTTTGTCTCTGGTGTTAGGTTAGTATTATTCTGTTAGTCACTGCTATCAGGTTAGTATTATTCTGTTAGTCACTGCTATTAGGTTAGTTTTAATATGTTAGTCTTCTGTTAGGGTAATATTAATCTGTTAGTCTCCACTGTTAGCTTAGTATTAATCTAGTAGACTCTGCTGTTAGGTTAGTATTAATCTGTTAGTCACTGCTGTTAGGTTGATATGTATGAGTACTATGTTGTGCGGCTGTAGTAGTAGAAATATCCTACAGCTGCAATCAGTCCTTCGCTTTTGCCCACTGATTCTTGTCCTCAGCCGAAATCCTTAGCATCCTCAGGTCCATTCTTGACTTGAGTGTACCGAGTTCTGCTTTCTTGAGGTCACCTCATAGCACGCTTAGCAGATTTATGCAATGATGTCCTCTCCTGGTCACCTCATAGCACGCTTAGCAGATTTATGCAATGATGTCCTCTCCTGGCTTTGTATCTGCTGGCTCCAAGTAGGGCGAAATTCAAGGCTTTCTGTGCTGGTGTCACTTCTGGCATCCTTAGCACATGGCCATACATGGACCATCTTTGCTGGGCGACTTTTGCAGACAGCAGTGACGTATTACACATCTTGTATAGTGCATCGTTGGAAATTATGCTGTCTGGCCATCGGTGTCCAGTGATGGTGCATAGGTCTTTGCGATGGCAGGCATCGATTTTTTCTAGAGATGCATTTGGAGCTGTCCAGCTGTTACAGTTATACAGCATCAAGGATACACAGGTTGCGTTGTATAAACGTAGCCTTTTTATCAAGGGCATCTTTGATCTACGAATCCATAGCTTCCAGAATGACTGAAAGCTATGTTCCCCATGATGCAGCAATGTCAGCAGTACCGCAAAGCAGTAAGCCCAGGATTGTACTTTTCCTCCATGGTTCGCCGCTACAAATTGGATCGCCATTTTCTTTAGTTTCATGCTTTGTAGATAGGTATATGTGGGTGAACTCTGTTTTGGATTCATTCATAAAGAGAATCTAAATTTTTAGGTTGCTTGAAGTTCATTAAGGGGTTTCTTTTCCGCGTCTATGAAGTCCACATCGTTGGCATATTCTATCTCTAGCGGCATACCCAGTATTGACACTGGCGGGTTTGGTCTTGTGGAACTTTCCCGCACGGATTTCAATGCAGCAGCAAGGTAACAGGTGAAAAGCACCGGAGATAGCCCATCTCCCTGTGGGGAGTCTATTGATGTCTCAAACTCCACAGACTTCACTGACTTGACTCGTACTCTCAGCTTGGTGTCTGCAAGCAGTAGTCTCACTAGTCATAGCTCATCTTCATTGCAGCTGGCCTGGCGTAGTATATCTAGGATCTTTGAGCATTTAATTGTGTCGAAGGCTCGGGACATGTCAATGCCCATTTTGTGGCAATCCCAATGTTTGGACATGACTACCGACACAAGCATGCATTGAGCCCATACAATGGCTGCACAGCTGTGTCCACATTTGAAGGCACTTTGACATGATCTGGTGAAGGCATCGATCTTGTCTCGGATGCGGCATAGAGTAACATTGGATAGGATTTTCCTTCTGCTGTTGAGGAGCACAATGGGCCGCAGATTGGCTCGGTGCCAGGTGGCTTCTTGGGCATGGGTAGTGCGATAAGGGTGCCTTGGCCTACAGCGTCGATGGGAAGGTGGTGCATAAAAGCCGAATTGATTAGGTGCATGATCGGTTTTGAGATAATGTCATTTGCATATTTGAATAGTTCATTGCTCATGCCAGATGCACATCGATTTTTCAGGGCTTTAAGTTCCTTCTTAACTTCTGCTGTTTTAATTGGTGTTAGTAATGGCCAGGGGTCTCCTGAGAATGGGTGCAAGGGCTCATCATCGTGGTCATTGAACTGTTCCTTTAACCATTCTCGAATCGCCTCAGCTTTTCCCTGGTCAGTCCCGATAAAGTGTCCTTCAGAGTTATGTACAGTGAGTGGTGGTGTGTAGTCAGTAACTCTCAGGGCTCGGGCTGCCCGAAACATTTTGTGACAGTCATCCATGGCAGCGATCTCATCTGCTAGGGAGTCTGCCTGTTGAATAGCAAGATCTTTTAAGCGTTCACTAATGTGGCGCAGAATAATAGTTTGATGCGGTCTTCACTTTGGCCACTGATAGATACACAGCAGTAACGCTTTCTGGTCATCAGTATACATAGTTTGGTTGTTTTTAAGAACACCTATGGTGCTGGTAGCGGATGATTCCATAGATTTCAGTATTGGGCTTCGTTTGGATCAGAGCTGACATTGATGTTAGCTATCTGCTCCCTGAGGGCTTTTTTGTATGACATTTGAGTGTCAAGTGTCGCTGATGAGCTTGGGTAAGTTGTAGGTGACTCTACCCTCTTGCCTGGTATGGTGTTTATATATTAGGTAGAGGTCGTTCATCTGAAGGCGTGTAATGACTAGCTTATGGTCAGAATTGGGGTCTGTGCCTCCATATGAACTAGCATTCTTGAGTAAGGGTTTTGCTTCTACCTTGCATAGTATGAAGTCTATTTGGTTGAAGACATCTGTTGTAACCGTAGAACATTTTGGGGCTTTGCGATCAGTAATGTGTCCAGTCCATGTTGTCCGGTTATGGCATGAGTGTTTGAAAGCCATATTTGTGAGAAATAGGCCATTGGAACTAAGGAATGCCACCAGTGCATCTCCATTGCTGTTGCGTGTGCCCTCTCCATAGGATCCCATGCATAAGCCAAGTCCTGAACTTTTGTCCGCAATTCCGAGTTTACCCAGCTTGGAGTTGAAATCTCCACACACGAATAGTTGTCATCTAGCTGGGATTGTAATGGCGGAGCTCAGTTCTGCATGGACGGAATCTAATATTGTTGGATTCTCTTTGGCTTTTTCGGTAGTTGGGCCGTATGCATTGACAATTCGACACTTAGTGGTGGTGTTTTTTCGCGTAGGTATAGCCAGGTCGATGAATGCAACGCGATCACGGATGTATCCAAAACTAATGACATGATCCAAGACCCATGGCTTGATTACGAAGCCTAAGCCCCGGTATGTGGCCTATTTTTGCTCCATGAGCACCAGCTTATGGCCTGTCTGTAGTTGCTGCTCTGAGTGTTTAGCTACTTTAGTCTCTTGAATGCATGCAATATCGATGTTATAGTGTTCACAGTCTGCACCTAAGGTTTGCCTCTTTGATGTTGCACTCAGACCACGTACATTCCACGTAGCTATGGTAAGCTCCTGGGAAGATCGCGTCATCCGAGGATGTCGAGCATAGCTTCTTGTTTGAAGAAGGTAAGACATAAGCAGAGTTGCCTCTGTATGCAGATGTCAGCCCGCAATCCTCGATGACTTAGTTTCCCAACAAAGTTGGTACTTACGGATGAGACCGGCATGGAGGGGTCATCTTTCTTCCCCTTTTAGGTTAGTGTTTACCTTACAGCAGTGACTAACAGATTGATCCTAACCTAACAGCAGTGACTAACAGATTACTCACTGCTATTAGGTTAGTGTTAATCTGGTAGTCTCTGCTGTTAGGTTAGTATCAATCTGTTGGTCACTGCTGTTAGGTTAATATTGTAAGGAGAGACTCTTCAACTTTAAGTTGATGACGTCACAAACAAAATTAAAATTTGAAAAAGGCTGCTTATAAATTGCTTATGTGCCTAAGAATGTTAATCTGACACGATAGATGCCATCTTAATTGCTAAGCATGAAATCATTGTGCCAAATTATTCTATGGTAACAACTGATTTATAAACCAAATTATAGTAGGTCTGATGCTTCAACTTTCGCTGAAATAGCATTCTACTTCGAATAATACTTACCAGATGTACTATTATGATAATGTCTATTATCTAGTCTAGCTCAAAATAAACAATTAAAACTCCGCACTCTCCTGGTCCTGCCCCTACTGTGTCCGGGAATACCATAGCCGCAGGTACCGAGTCAATTCCCAATCACAGTCAGATTCGTCTATTTTGCGCTTTTGAGAAGTCGCAAAGTGTAGTGTGCTCAAATTTGTTAAATTTAAGAGGTTATCGGTTGTGAAAAAGGATTGTATCGGTGGCTTCATGGAGGAACTAGGAAAATCATCACAGGGGCAGGTTGTATCAATCTAGAATTTATACATTCGTGCCATAATGACTGTTTGAAATTTCCTTAAATTAGCACATTGTTTTAGAATGATAGCCATTGTTGGAGTCGCTTCTGTACCCGTTAACTTTTAGTTTAATTCGGGTACTCGGTTAATTTTCTCTTGCGACTCGGTTCCTCTAAGATGGATGCGCCCATGAATTATGTCGTTCTTGGCTTGGTGTTTCCGGGCACTCTGTTTGTCGCCGATTTTAGCTCTCGCTTCATTGTCGAGGGTGTTTGTAGCGATCGGCGCTGTATTCTTGGTTATTTAACGCTAGTTAAAGGCTGAGTTGTGTTTTTAAAGAATTTTCACTCAAAAAAGTTTCAAATTAGATCCTGCCTAAGACTTGATTATCATTAATTTAAGAGAAAGTTAATGTGTTTAAGAAATCTTAACTATCAAGTCGGTTGTGCGTATTGCTCGTCATCAAGTGTCATGTGCAGCGTTTTAATTTTTCTATGTGTTCGCAGAAACCTAAGAATCCGGACACGGTGTGCCAGAAGTGCAACAGGTTCATGAAGCGGAAGTATTTGGGACATCACTGTGTGGCGTGCGCTCAGTGCAAGGTCGGGAGCCCTTGTGATTTGTGTGTGAAGTGGTCGTCGGCAATGGTGGCAGAGTTCGACAGGGATCGACGTGCGAGGCTGGAGAGGATCGTGAAGGACAAGGCAGCGAAGTTGCAGCAGGCGTCTCTTATGGGACTTGAAGGTCGTCTGAATGAACAAATGGATTCAGCGCTGGGCGTATGGGCGGCCCAGTTCAAGGCGATGTTTGACTCATTGCAGTCCACGGTCCCGGTGAGGCATGCTGGTGCAGGACAACCATTAGGTGGTCCGGCTAGTTCTGCTGAGGGTCATGCACCTGCCCCTTCTCTGTCCTTGGCTCAAGAGCCGACGATAGAGGAGGAAGATCTGCTGCTAATGGAAGATTCCGGCATGCCAGATCTTTCGATGACGGCAAGACCTAGTACGTCCCAGGGGTCGCCCTCAGGATTTGTATGGGTTTGCCAGGCGGATGGTGATGTCGACGTTCCGTCGGGCATTTTCTATCCGCTATTTGTGCAACCGGAGATGCCGGCGGAGCCGTGTTTTGCGGTTCCTGCTGGTATCCCGGCGGCGTTAGGTGCGGCTCCTATCGGAGTGACGGTACCAGCCGTAGTTAAGGCGGTCGTAGTCCCGGATCCCGTGCTGGAGCCGATGGACTGCGGGGAATCCGGGTCTGGCGATTCGCTAGACACCGGTGCCGCTGGTGGTCGCGCTATGGATGCGCTCTGTCCTGGCAGAGACGTGTATCATAGCGCTCAGCATGGATCGTCGGTGGCCCTCTCATCAAAGGGAGAGAGGGAGGATGAAAACGGGAGTTCATTGATGGACGAGTCCGTTTTCTGCACCGAAGCTGAATGGGTGCAGGTCCTTGGATGGATGACCAATCGTCTCGGGTTGGCATCTGATCTAGGATCTCAGCGCGATCCGGCGATGGAACGGATGTCAGAGCGTGCGGCTAGCACTCTGTCAAGTGGCTCTTCTGCCATGCCGACACTCCCGTTGGACACGCAGACTTCTGACATGTTGGAAGTTGCGGCATACCGTCTGGTTCAGCCAGACTATGCATTGCCAAAGGCCCCGAAGGGGATAAGGAGTAGGGTCCGTTTTCCGGAGCAGGCTTATCATCAGTACGCCCGGGTTCCACGGCTTTCCGTTGCGGAACGAGAGGCACTGAATAGGCCGTCGGCTGGGAAGGCTAAGGGGCGGTCACGTCCTTTGGTTTCTCAGACCAACAAAGACCCGTTCAATGAGCTTATGCTCATTGAGGATGCGGCGAGGGCAGCCATGGGTGCGCTGTCGCACGGGTGTACCATCCTGCAGGGTATGCTGGACTGCATGGCGGAAGGCGGACAGGTGCCAGAGGCTGCTCCCGGAGTTGTTCGGGACACCATGCGCCTGTCTCAGGATTGCCTGGCCAGGGTAATCACTAGAACGTTGGCAGAGCGACGGAGAATGGTTCTCGATTGTGTAGAACCAGGACCGGAGATGAGGGCTGCATTATCTTCTGCGCCTTTCATAGGTCCAGGCTTGTTCGGCGGCTCGGCACGACAAGCGCGCTCCAAGGTTGCGTCAATGGTGGCGGAGCAAGAAGTGGTCGGCAAGTCGTGGAAGTCGACTAAGAGTCCTACCGTCAGCATAGACAGGAGCAGCAGAGGCAGCGTCCTAGATCGCCCTTCCGTCCTTCTGGCCGTGATGCCCATAGGTCATCCGGATCACAAGGACCTGGCCGTTCATCCTCATACAAGTCCTCTAGTAAGAGGCTGTATGAGGAAGACAGGAAGGGTGGCGGTTCGGGCTGAGGCGGCTACCGTAAGGATAGCCGTGGCGGCGGTTCCGGACCGTCGTACCACAAGAAGCCACGGAGCGGCCGTGGGGCTCGTTCCTGACGGGTTTCCGGCGGAACCAGTTCCGGTGGCTTTGGAGACAAATGGAGTCGAGAATCTTCACCCAAGCGATTTAGCGTCTTATCGGCTAATCTTGACCGACAACTGTGTGCAGATTCCTTCCGTCGGAGGCAGACTTCAGTTATTCCTAAACCAATGGGAACAGGTCGTGCGCGACTGTTTAGTTTGTCAGTGGATAAGAAACGGCTACGATCCGGATTGGCTCATCCATCAATCGTTAGTTCCGTTAACCTCGACTCCAATATGGACTCCTATTCCAAGGGAAGTAGACCGTCTAGACGCCATTCGATCAGAAATAGAATCTCTTCATCAGAAGAAGGCGATTCATCTAGTCAGCGATCAGTCTTCACTGGGCTTCTATTCGATCATGTTCCTTGTTCCGAAGCGTACCGGAGGGTGGAGACCAATTCTCAATCTCAAACCGTTGAACAAATTTATTCTTTCTCCCAGATTTCAGATGGAGACGGTGGCAGCGGTAATGACAGGGCTGAGGCAAGGCATGTGGGCGGTGTCGATAGATCTGAAGGATGCATATTTCCATATTCCAATGTCAATTCCTTTTCAGAAGTACCTTCGATTTGCATTCCAAGACAATGTTTGGGAATTCAATGCGCTTCCCTTCGGCCTGACCACAGCTCCGAGGGTCTTCACCAAGGTGGTTCTTTGCCATGACTTCTTTACTTCGCAGGAGAAACATAGCTGTTCACACTTACATAGACGACTGGCTGCTAAAGGCGGGGAATCCAGTCACTCTGCGCAGCAATCTGCAGGTAGTCCTAGACTTATTAAAGAGTCTAGGGTGGATTGTGAATCTAGAGAAATCAGAACTGACTCCATCCCAGGAGTTTGTTTATCTGGGAATCTTTTTCAATCTCAGGGACGGCGTAGCTTTTCCGGCAGAGAGCAGAGTCAAAAGCTTGATTGCAGTTTTGGAGTCGGTTTCTCTAGGAGCCTATCTGACGGCGCACCAATTTCTCAGAATACCGGGTTTACTAGTATCTCTGGAGAAGGTGGTTCCATATGCGGCACTCAGGCGCAGGCCGATTCAGATGTATCTAATGTCATTCTGGTCACAGAGAACAGATCCGTTATCTCTGAGAATACCAGTAAAAGAACCATTGGTATTCCACCTTCAGTGGTGGTTGTCGGAACAGAATCTCCTGCGAGGTGTTCCTCTACAACCTCCTCAACCTCAGATGTCCATCTTCACGGATGCATCGTTGACAGGTTGGGGAGCGGTATTGGACAATCAGTCAGTGTCAGGGGAATGGGATCGGACCAATGCGCACAAACATATCAATGTGCTCGAGCTATTAGCGGTGGTATTTGCACTGCAGAAGTTCGAGAGTCTAATTCAAGACAAAATTGTCCTAGTAAGGACAGACAACTCAACAGTGGTGTCTTATTTGAACCGCCAGGGCGGGACGAGATCACCGGAGTTGTGTATGATGGTTTGGAACCTTCTGCTGTGGTGCCAAGAGAGGAATATTATTCTTCGGGCAGCACACATTCCAGGAAGATTGAACATCCTAGTGGATGCTCTCAGTCGAAGGACGGTTTGTTGTCCGACGGAATGGCAGCTCAACCAAGCGGTAGCGGAGGTTCTATTCAAACAATGGGGCATGCCAAATGTCGACCTGTTTGCGATGAATCAAAACGCAAAGATGGTCACTTACGTGTCACCGATCCCGGACCCGCTAGCTCTAGCAGTAGACGCACTGGCGATAAGTTGGGAAGGAATGTACGCGTATGCGTATCCTCCAACAATTCTCATCCCGAAAGTTCTGGCAAAGATAAGAGAGGGGATGTGCCAAGTACTACTGATCGCCCCTTATTGGCCAGGCCGATCATGGTTTACGGATCTGCTGGACCTTCTGGTCTGCAATCCAATCCCTCTTCCAGACAAGAGATTTAATCTCTCAGAACAAGGGTCTGTACCTTCACGACAGACCAGAAATGTTCAAATTAACTGCATGGATGTTGTCAAGCAGCGTGCAATTGAGGGTGGCTTTTCTGAGCAAGCAGCGAAGTTTGTTGCTTCAGCCAGAAGAGTTTCAACCACAAAGACATATAATTATAGAATCAACAAATTTGCACAGTGGTGTGAGAGAAGAGATATTGATCCCTTTTCTGCATCTGTTCAACACGTAGCAGATTTTATCTGTCATTTATACGAAGTTGACAAAATTGTACCTTCTACCCTAGCAGCATATAAGTCTGCATTAGCTTCAGTCATTCCCAGTCTCACGGTTGAAGGAGTGGAGAATGACACTTTGAATGAAGTTATCAAAGGAATGAGCAATCTGCGACCTAGACAGCCAATTCCTATCCCATCATGGAAGCTATATCTTGTTCTACAGGTTTTAGGACAAGCTCCTTTTGAACCGATTAGATCTATTGATATTAAACTGTTAACTATTAAATCAGTTTTCTTGGTTGCAGCAGCGTCTGCGAGAAGGAGAAGCGAAATTCATGCGCTTTCTGCCGAACAAGACCGTTTTGTCGTCACGGGTGAAGGTTTAAGACTACTTCCACGTCTTTGTTTCCTGGCAAAGAATCAGTCACTTAAATATCCAGGTCAGCCGATCAATTTGCCAAGTTTAACTAGACATGACCCAAACTCTTCTGTTTGGTGTCCTGTCAGATGTCTTAAAATGTATAAGAAACGTACAAATGAGTGGAGAGACGACCCAAAATCTCTGTGGTTATGTCTCAAAGCTCCCCATTTACGTGCCTCGAAAGATACTATTTCTCGTTGTATAGTTGACGCTATTAAGATGTCACACTAAATCGCTACAGGAAAGCAAATTGATCATGCAAATGCCCATCAGGTCCGAGCACTAGCAGCATCATCGGCCCTTTATACGGGTGTCTCATTAGAGGAGGTGATGTCTGTAGCACAATGGCATGCCGAGGCGTCATTCACTGATTTCTACCTTCGCGACATCTCCAGCTCACTTAATCCGGTAGCCGTCGCCAATCTGTCGAAGCTAAACTAAGCCACGTCCGACCACTACTTCGCACACATCACTAAAGTCTTCCGCCTACACTGAACAAACGCTATGCACATGACTGAGTACGATCGTGGATTGGGCCGAGCTCCTGTGATGATCAAGAAAAGATCAAGCACTCAAAATGGTGAGTGTTTACACTAATTAAGTGACTATAAATATGTTTACTTACAGTCGAAATACCAGACTGCTTAGGTAAATAGTCTGGTACAAGAGTATTCTTATCCTATCAACCAGACATTAGACTCATTCCAATTTGAAAATCTAGTCGATATACTGATATTTTTTCAAAGTTAGAAGTTGTAGTAGCTTCTTTGCACTCTACTGGACTGCCCTAGCTGAGACTTGGGGCTGACACGGGTCTGGTGGGTGTTGCATCCCCAGTGACAGCCCTCTGAATTTTGTGCGGACAAAAGAGGGGGGGGGAGCGCGGTCTAGACCATGGAAGTTTAGCACTCTATGAGTCAGATAGCAGAACCCAAGCGTATGCCAGGGTTTTAGTCTCTTCACAACCTTCTCTGTTGGATGGTAGTTGAGTGCTGTTTCGAGCCTCACCTCCTCCCACCGGCATTTTCTGGCTGTCGAAATCCGGAGTTTATCATAATAGTACATCTGGTAAGTATTATTCGAAGTAGAATCAAAAAAGCATCCGCTTTTGTTTCTACGAGAATTCTTAATACTTACCAGATGTACTATGGCCCTGCCTCAGCCGCCCCGCTGAGGTGAGGCTGAGCTGCTTTCGCAGTTTGCCAAGGCGAACATAAGACGAATCTGACTGTGATTGGGAATTGACTCGGTACCTGCGGCTATGGTATTCCCGGACACAGTAGGGGCAGGACCAGGAGAGTGCGGAGTTTTAATTGTTTATTTTGAGCTAGACTAGATAATAGACATTATCATAATAGTACATCTGGTAAGTATTAAGAATTCTCGTAGAAACAAAAGCGGATGCTTTTTTGATGCATCGTGAATTCGTTCAATCTTGATTCAAATTATCTGTGATATACCACTACTGTCCATCCATCTCATCCACTTTATTCCGTTTTATCCAACTGTGCAATTGATGATATTTTTAATTGAAATGCTATACATATATTAAATATTTTTTAACAACATATTAGTATCGGTTTTTCTTTGTCTAATTAACCCTCTCTGACGCATTCGCTGCCAACAATGATATCCAGTTAGTTTAAGTCCGTTCTTAGGAATTAATAATTTGAAACTTTGTTTGGGATATCCAATCCACATTCTTGATTAACAACCAATTCATCGACCGTGAGGTGGGCCCATAGAATTTGTTCAACGAGTCATCCAAGTAGGAATTGACATCCCTGATGTTGCCATCTTGACACACTTTATGATTACGTCATAATATTCACACATCATTTGATTTCTTAGTTCATCGAGATGGTCCAATCATAAATTACATCATATTAACTTAACGTCAGTCGACGTCTGGTAAATCATAGAATTGTCATTGGTGGCCATCTTGGGTCTCCGATAGATTTCCACTTCAGATTAGTTTTTCCATTTCGTAACCCTGTATCTTCTTGGATATTGAGATCGCCCTGTAAGGTCATTCTGAGGTCAAGAAGTCATCATATTGGATCTTCGAAAGATGTTGTTACCATATTGAGTCAATTTGAAAAAGAGACTGCCATCTTGGGTCTCTTGATTCTGTCAATCCACCATCTTGAATTCATTTGAGTCATAATTGCATTGACTTAACTTCGGTTTAGTTAAGCAATTCGGATCAAATGAATTGATTAACGGTAGATCCTCCCGATATTTAACCCCTAGATAACAACTTTCCAATTTGAATTGCTTAATTGAGCACTACAGGGAGGCTCGCTCCGTGACAATATTAATCTGATAGTCTGCTATTGGGTCAGTATTAATCTGTTAGTGTCTGATGTTAGGTTAGTATTAATCTTAATCTGTTAGTCTCTGATGTTAGGTTAGTATTAATCTTAATCTGTTAGTCTCTGATGTTAGGTTAGTATTAATCTTAATCTGTTAGTCTCTGATGTTAGGTTAGTATTAATCTTAATCTGTTAGTCTCTGATGTTAGGTTAGTATTAATCTTAATCTGTTAGTCTCTGATGTTAGGTTAGTATTAATCTTAATCTGTTAGTCTCTGATGTTAGGTTAGTATTAATCTTAATCTGTTAGTCTCTGATGTTAGGTTAGTATTAATCTTAATCTGTTAGTCTCTGATGTTAGGTTAGTATTAATCTGGTAGTCACCATTGTTAGGCTCGTGTTAGTCTCTGATGTTAGGTTAGTATTAATCTTAATCTGTTAGTCTTTGATGTTAGGTTAGTATTAATCTGTTAGTCTCTGCTATTAGGTTAATATTAATCTGTTAGGCACCATTGCTAGGCTGGTATTAATCTGTTAGTAACTGCTGTCAGGCTGGTATTCAGCTGTTTGTTAGTGCTATTAGGTTAAGATTTATGTGTTTGGTATGTTTGGTACTGCTGATGGGTTGGTATTTGGCTTCTAATCACTGGCATCTGTTTGGTATTCAGATGTTAGTTCATTGATGCCTGGTGCATATAGTGTCATTTACATACATGTATATAGAGAAGTCCAAACACTTGTCTTTCTACATCAAATTTCAGAGTTTGGTATGATCTGGGTTTGAATAAGGTTTAGCGACTTCAAAGTGAGATTTTACTACGTGGGTGTAATAAATTTACATTTAACATAAATTGTAATTCATAGTGTTCATGCTAATTACAGCCATTTTCTTTCCGTACTGCATTATATAGTAATTATCACTGTAATGCTTCCATACAGTATGTTAGATGTCAATACATAACAAGATATATAGTGCACCTCTATTTAATTGATTAAATATCATGTTGAACTACTGGTATGCATTTTAAAAGCTCAAATTTAAGCAAATTTAAGATATTAGAAATGTTTTTGATGGACTTTTTCTCCGATCCACATATTATTATTTTATGTTTTAATTTTAACAGATGGCTGACATCACAAAGTCTGGACTTTGATGAACTGAAAAAGACATTTAGCTTTTTACTGGCAGTAGCTGCTGTACATCGACCATTACTTAAAGCAGGTGACATACACAGACATGTTTATGCATACATAGCCTAAAGCACTGGCACTTAACTTTAACCATAGCCATAAATTTCTCAAAGAGATAAAGATTTTCTCATAGAATGTTGATTTGTATGCCGAGAGAAGGATCTTTCTGAAAACATTCCACTGGAATGACTGGCTTGGTTACATTGAAGGCAGGTATTTCAGGGGTAGATTCTGAAATAAGCTTCTTTTCATTTCAAGAGTATACTTACCTCCCTAATACTCTTTGATATTCCCAAATATCGACTTTCACTTAATAACACTCAGATTAAAAAAGTTAGGTGCTCCTAATGGGCAGGTCAGATGATAGTCCGGCGGATGCCATCCCCAACCTCCACGCATGCGCAGACTAGTAGTTCCTCTTTTCCAATTTATTGGCAAAAAAGACACATGCTTTTTTCTTGTTAAGAGTTTTCTGCTGTGTTTAATCACTTTTTAAATGGAATTATCACCTGAAAGTCATGTCTGAACGTGGAAAGTCGCCAGAGTAGGGCCCAGGACCAAGTCATCAGGTGAATTCTATTAAATGTTTGTCTAATTTAGCGTTTTATTTCCGATGTAATGTGTTTCCGGGACTCGCGATTAGATGTGATAAGCATCCATAAAACTGGTTTATTTCTCTATGGCGCTATGAAATACTAATCTCTCTTTGTGTTTGTGTCCACAGGTATCTACCTATGATTGAAAAAGGACAACACATCATCAGAGGGTTTGTTTTTCTCTCCACCAAGGTTCCATTTCCTACTAACAATGTTAGAATGAACTAATACAAAATATATGCCCAGTGAGTTGGAGGCCTCGTAAGAAGGTCTTCTCACTTTGCCCTCTTGGTCCACTTCCTTCCCTTAATGGTGGAGAGAGTTAAGAGATCATAGAGTTGGTGGAGTTTCCAGTTCATCAAATTGGATGGGTTGTCTATGCTAAAGACTCAGGTATCATAGTTATCGTTTTAGGCACTTCAATTATTTTTGAAAATATTTCTGAAATCTGCTGCCATTGTATCATTGTGTATCTGATGTTTGCACAGTCTGTCTCTACTATCCTTTCCAGTTAGATGTTCTGGATATGAATACAATTTGTCCTTACACCTGGAGATTGTTTTCGGATCTGATTAACTTCTTATTTTTGAAGTTATGACGTCATAATCAGCCTTGCACTTTATTAACACTTTAGTCAGTGGTCTTTCTGGCCACCAGTCCTTTTTCTTATTTTGGTTTTGAGTTACTGATTTATTAACTAAAATACTCATTGTCTTCGTCTTCTGGTCTTTTTTAGAAGCCTGGTTGTCCTTGTGGAAGGTTCATCAAGGAATGTTTTGGCCCTCATTTATGTTTTCTATGCAGTCCTTGTGGAGCGTTGCTTAACTGTGAGATCTGTAAACAGTGGGGGGGGAGGGGTTGGGGGGAGCTATTGTCTGAGTTTTTATCATTACAGACAAAGGAGAAGGCGAGTGAGGAGGAGAGAAGATCGAGGAGAGCGGTTCCTGGCAAGCAGGGTAAGGGGAAGGCCTCGTCCACCATGAATATGGAGGCCTTCCATGTTGAAATAATGGGAGAGATGAAGAGGACAATTAAGGATTTGGTTCCAGAGGTGAATCGGTGCTCTGTTGGAACTTAACAGTTTTCGTCCAAGATGTAGAGGTGGCCCGACTAGAGGGAGCAGGCTTGCTGCACCGGTTGTTCGTGGACAGGTGTCGCTGGAGCCTGGTGCCTGCTTATCAGGCCAGGATTATCTGCACTCTACAGGTACCACTTCCTCCTATGGTACATTTCCTGGTCAGTCTGGGTTAGCATTCTTCGCTGACCTGGAGTCTAATCTTTCTGGCTAAGAAGAAGATGATTATCTGCTGGGTTCTCCTTCTGGCGCCGTGGCCATGGACATTGACATACGTGCACCCCTCGTGGGGAACACGGGCAACATTGTCCATGGAACTACTCACACAGGAGTAGCGTTCAAGGCGCAGAAGGTAGCCCGGGCTGGATCTGATGGCGAGTATTACTGCATACCTCGGCTTGCCGATGGTATAGCAGATGCTGGCCAGGGCCGTGGTGTGGCGAAGTTTTCCCCACGCAATACCTCGGCGCCTGCTCCTGGTCAAGTCAATCAGTTTAGCATGCCTGTTCTTTCAGGCCCGCATGCTTTCTCTGGCTTGCCAGGAGTATCAGTTCCTCTAGCCACATACATGCCTGCGATTGCTCAGGAGGATGACGAAGGCCCTTGCCTTGTCGAGCATTCGCAGGTAGCCACAGAGGAAGACTGATCTGATGCTTGTCATTGGCTAATAAACGTCAGGCCAGGTCTTGCTGTGGAACAGTCGGCCAGCCAACAGGAACAGCACCCGTGGCTGGCAGGTAAGCCGACTACTACCGTTATGCCATCTCTGCCGCTGGCGGAACATATTGTAGATATGTTTACAGCGGCAGAGACGTCATTCAAGGCGCAAAGGCGTCTCGCGAAGGCCCCTCGCGAGGTGGCAAACGATGTCTCATTGTACCTGATGAGTATCAGAGGTACGGTGTAGTGCCTAAGCCAAGCGCGGATGACCGCACTGCGCTAGGCAAAGATACATGGCCAGGCTCCCGGTCTGACACAGGAGCGCTGTGCTCGAATGCTTTGCGTTCGGCTAATACCACGTTGCGCGATGCGGAGGAGAGTTCGAGAGCGTCAATTGCATCGCTTTCACACGTCTCCCAGCTGTTACAGGGGGTTAGTAACAGTATCTGCATCATGCCAGCCTAGTCCGGTAACAGTCCAGAGAGCCATCCAGGATGGAATTATCCTGGCTCTGGATTGTTTAACCCAGTCTGTGACCAAGAGTGTCCGGGCGTGGCGCACGTTTTCCTTAGACAACTTGTGCCCATCTCAGGATCTGTATAATAGGCTGCTGCGTACGCCTGTGACAGGTCCTGGTCTTTTTGGAGGTGAGGGATGTAGGCACCTCCAGGAGACGGTCACCCTGGTCAATAACCAGAGAGGCGTTGCATGAGCAATTTGAAGTGCTCCGCAGGGAGCTCGTTCGCGCAGCTCCCCCTGTGTATCATCCCCTGCAGGCTCGAGGTGGCGGTGGCCAGGTCAGAGGCCAGCCACCAGCGCAACACCAGCCACGGCTGTGGCGCGCGAGGATCTGGTCATGGTAATCGTACCTTAAGGGTCGGTTGCCATGGTAACAACCACTCCAGTGCTTCTGCACCAGGAGATAGTGCCACTCTTGCGCTCCTTATGTCCACCTCCCTCCCTAGGTGGTCCAGTGGGGGGCCGATTGGCCCACCACAAGCAAGAGTTGGAATGGTTGACTCAGGACCGTTTAGTCTTGCGATGGCTTTCATTATTGGTATTATCCCAATTAGATAACAGGCCCGCCATCGCGGCTGTCTCTGGTGCCAGTCTGGACTCAAATTCCAAGAGATCCAGATTAACGATTGTGTATAGAGGAGGAAATAAATTCCCTCATACTAAAAGGAGCAATTCAATCGGCACAAAGGTGCCCGGGCTTCTATTCAACCATGTTCCTAGTGACAAAGAGCACTGGAGGGTGGAGACCAATTCTCAACCTCATGCCATTGAACAAGTTCATAGACACACCCAGTTTCAAAATGGAGACAGTGAAAACGGTGTTTGGCAGGGTTGGAGAAGGGAATGTGGACAGCATCGATAGACCTGAAGGATGCTTATTTCCACATTCCAATAGCAGGGTTTTACCGTTTGGAATTTCAACGGCTCCTCTGGTCTTCACCAGGGTGGTTCTTGCTATAACAGCATACCTCCGCAGGAGATGCATAGCAGTCTACACGGACTGGCTGTTAAAAGCACACAATCAGGAAAGTCTATCAGCAAATCTGGAGATAGTTTTGAAAACTCTCACAGACTTAGGCTGGATAATCAACTTTAAAAAACCAGAGCTGACCCCATCCCAGAAGTTTGTTTACCTGGGAATGTTCTTCGATCTAGAGATAGGATATGTTTATCCTTCTCAGGAGAGGGTACAAGTACTCATCTCATTAATACAGTCAGTATGCAACAGTCGTCATGTCCTGGCATGGGTTTACTTGAGAATGCGGGGGTTGATGGTTTCTCTGGAACCAGTCATTCCTCAGGTGGTTCAAGGTGGCCTTATGTAGGCGGCCTATCCAGTTATTTCTCATGACACAATGGACCCAGAGTACAGGATCACTGGACTCGAACGTGTCAGTGTTGGAGCCTCTTATTCACCACCTTCAGTGGTGGATGAAGACGGAGAATCTCCTGGCGGGAGTGATGCTAACTCCTCCCCACCCTCAGTTAAGTATGTATACAGATGCATCGATGGAGGGGTCTTCTTCTTCTTCTTTTCGTTTGCTGATCATACCGCCAGTCCTGTAAGTGACTATCGACATGATCATAAGCGTTAAGTGCGTGGATCCATGGTTTATTAGAGTGCGCCATGCGGCCTGGAACCTCCGTCTTCAGCACTCAAGGTTTCTGTCAGGGTTACCTCACCCTTACCTCCTTTAGTCGCCTCTTACGACACGCAGAGGAGACGGAAGGTGTATTCTAAGCCCCACCTACAGGGCATGGACGGGTGGGGAGCTTGCCTGGAAGAATCCACGGTATCAGAGCTTTGGAATCTGGATCAGTCACAAGAACATATCAATCTACTGGAATTGCGAGCAGTAGTCCTGGGCCTGGAACATTTCATAGAGAAAGTTCAGGGAAAGTTTGTTCTAGTTCGATCAGACAACTCAACAGTTGTGACTTACATAAACCGCCAAGGCCGAACAAAGTCGCCCAGTCTCTGTATGATGACATGGAAACTGCTTTGCTGGTGCCTGGATCACAGGATTACCCTGAAAGCAGTTCATATTCTGGGAAGGTTAAATCTGCTAGCAGACTCATTGGGCCGAAGGATGAGTGTTTTATCTACGGAATGGCAACTAAATCAATGCGTGGTGGATCGTCTGTCCAACCACTGGGGGAACCCCAACATAGATTTATTCGCAACGAAGAAGAATGCGAAGATGGCGACGTACGTCTCTGATTCCAGATCCGAGCGCTATCGCAACAGATGCGTTAGCTATCAGCTGGGTGGGAATATATGCATACGCATTCCCTCCAGCAATCCTGATTCCGAAAATTCTTCAGAAAATCGGACAGTAGTGGTGTCAAGTGCTTCTGATTGCCCCAAATTGGCCAAGCCGATCATGGTATACGGACCTTCTGGTCTGCAATCCGGTTCCTCTGCCTCTGATGGACAATATTATCTTCCCGGGCAAGGCCCTTCACAACAATCCGTCAATGTTCAGATTGACTGCGTGGATGTTGTCAAGGAATCTAGAATTAAGGAGGGCTTTTCTGAGCAAGCAGCCATGTTTATGGCCAAAGCCAGGAGGGGGTCAACCTCCAGAGCATATAATTATAAAATCAACAGATTTGCAGAATGGTGCTCAAAAAGATGTATTGATCCAATGGATTCATCTATTCAAGTAGTAGCTGATTTCC
Source organism: Chaetoderma sp. LZ-2023a (assembly GCA_034401795.1). Taxonomy (NCBI): domain Eukaryota; kingdom Metazoa; phylum Mollusca; class Caudofoveata; order Chaetodermatida; family Chaetodermatidae; genus Chaetoderma; species Chaetoderma sp. LZ-2023a. The sequence continues at coordinate 13,946,653 of CM067372.1, forward strand.
TCTGTCACCTCTATGATGCCTATAGCCTCAAGCCTAACTCTATTGCTGGTTATAAGTCAGCATTAATGTCTGTTATTCCTTGCTTGGCTAAGAGGGGAAGTGATGAAGTAAATACATTGAATGTATTAATTAAAGGCATGGGCAATCTAAGACCAAGGAATCCACCTGTGATTCCGTCTTGGAGTTTATCGCTAGTGCTTCAAGTACTAGGTGATAAGCCTTTTGAACCACTTAGTTCCATTTCTATGAAACTATTAACACTGAAGACTGTGTTTTTAATTGCTGCGGCCTCGGCTAGGCGTAGGAGTGAAATTCATGCCTTATCAGCCGAGGATGACCGTTTTGTGGTTTCAGGGGAAGGCCTTAAGCTGCTACCTAGGATTAATTTCTTGGCTAAAAATCAGTCGTTGAAATATCCAGGTCAACCTATTATTTTGCCTGCTTTAACTAGATATGATCCTAATTCTAAAGTATGGTGTCCCGTCCGGGCGCTGCGCCGGTACAAACAACGTACGGCGGCATGGCGCACCGACCAGTCAGCGTTATGGTTGTCATATATTGAGCCCCATGGGAGGGCTTCTAAGGACACCATTTCCAGGTGGATTGTGGAATGCATTCAGTTTTGCCATAGATCCGCCACCGGGAAGCAGGTTGACGTGGCCAAGGCTCACAGTGTCCGCGGCGTAGTGACATCCACGGCTCTATTTAATGGGGTCCCTGTGGATGATATTATGTCGGTGGCTCAGTGGCACTGTGAGTCAAGTTTTACAGACCATTATCTCCGTGACACCTCTAATCCTCTCGCCTTGTCGGTTTTGAAAAAATAAATCGGTTTATATTTTTTGAGGAGGTTTTTCCTCATTACTTATATATTTCACAATTAATTTATGGAAACACCCACTTTTTTGGGCCTGCATCAGTCTTTACCAATGGGAAGATGATGTCAGCAGCCATTTCAACAAGGTCAGTCTTGTTCATGTGTTGTCCGTTGTTGATTGTATTGTCACGATTACCCGTTATTAATATGGTGATGGTTTGTGTATTTGTGTGGTTCATTGTTGAGAGTTACGAAAATGGAGCTTTTTCGTCTCTGTCCTGTAGTACATGGCACTTGTACGTAGAGAGCGTATAGGACATTGAGGTCAGTCGACTCTTCCTCCCAGGAAGGAGGGGGGGGGAGCGCATATGACATTCGGTCATCTCTCATACATCGGTGGTGTTATCCGATGGTTAGTCAAATCCTGACTGTTTTTTCTTACAGTTTCAGAAGTTTAAGTGCCTTAAACGCAGAAAAGCGTATAGGGATGAGCTGGTCTTTTGACCTCGCCTCCCTCCCGCCAGATTCACTTTCGAATTCTGGCAATATCAAAAGTATTAGGGAGGTAAGTATACTCTTGAAGTGAAATAAACGAAATCTAGGATTTCTTTTTTCACGAGAGAGTTGATACTTACCTCCCTAGATACGGACCCGGCCTCTCCACCCCACAGAGGCTCGGTCTTCAGGCTCTTAATAGTTGCATGTGTGTCAGCCAATAATCTAGTCAGAGGAAGTGCTAGTCTGCGCATGCGCGGTGGTGGGGCTGGCATCCGCCAGACTACGCTCTGACTCCCTGCCCAGTAGGGGCACCTAACTGTTTTAAATCTGAGTGTTTATTGAGTGAAAGCCAATATTTAGCAATATCAAAAGTATTAGGGAGGTAAGTATCAACTCTCTCGTGAAAAAAGAAATCCTAGATTTCGTTTATTCTGTCTCACAGATTGCGGCTTCACTAGTCACCATTGATCAGGCTGGCTGTCTGTCTGTCTGTCTGTCTGTCTGTCTCTGTCTGTCTGTCTGTCTGTTTAAAGCGTTACTGATTCTCATTACATCAGATCAGAATAATGAATGACATGTTTATAAGAAGTGTTATCTTAGATTTAACCATTTCAACCTTCAATCATACTCCTGGAATGGCTCTAAATTTGTCTTGAAATTGAGATTAAATTTATATGACAACTGAAATCTGATTAGTTAAACGTGTTAAAGGTGTACATAAGGTTGCCGAGTTGCTCAAGTGAGAAGATTCGTTTAAAAACTTAAAATCTTGAAATTAAGTTGCCTAAGACAACTATGGCTTCCAGTCAAATTACTTTCAAAATAATTAACAGCTTTCCTGTGTCATGGTTTTAAAGTCGAGGTAAATGTATTTGCACTGTTGAGTGGTTACTGGCTTCCATTATATCGCTTTTTCAGGCGACGTGTCATCAGTAAGTGAGACAGTGTCTGATTGGTTGATGAGCGCCAGTCTCTATCAGGGTAACAATCCACATGCACTGAATCCATTCCGGCGTGATCAAGCTACCATGGTGACCGAGATTGATGGGACACCATGTCATAACTTCTTCTCTGTGCTTAACATAGGTAATGTGACATGCTTATATTATAGCTTCTCTGTGCTTAACATTGGTAACGTGATGTGCTTATAGATTGCCATCACCATTATAGCCTCTCTGTGCTTAACATTGGTAATGTGGCGTGCTTATAGATTGCCATCATCATTATAGCTTCTGTACTGAACATTGGGTCACATGACATGGTTATTGTTAGTCATCATCGTTATAGCTTCTCTGCGCTTAACATTGGTAACATGACATGCTTATTGTCAGTCATCATCATTATCGCTTCTGTACTTAACATTGGTAACATGACATGCTTATTGTCAGTCATCATCATTATAGCTTCTGTGCTTAACATTGGTAACGTGATGTGCTTATAGATTGCCATCACCATTATAGCCTCTCTGTGCTTAACATTGGTAATGTGGCGTGCTTATAGATTGCCATCATCATTATAGCTTCTCTGTACATAACATTGGTAACATGACATGCTTATTGTCAGTCATCATCATTATAGCTTCTCTGTGCTTAACATTGGTAACATGACATGCTTATTGTCAGTCATCATCATTATAGCTTCTCTGTAGTTAACATTGGTAACATGACATGCTTATTGTCAGTCATCATCATTATAGCTTCTCTGTGCTTAACATTGGTAACATGACATGCTTATTGTCAGTCATCATCATTATAGCTTCTCTGTACTTAACATTGGTAACATGACATGCTTATTGTCAGTCATCATCATTATAACTTTAATGCACGTATACGCAGTGCTCCTATCCAGGAGGTTAATTCCAAGCAACAGAAGAAGAAGAAAAATGACCACCATTAGTCAAGAACATACAAACCTTTGCAGAGTGATTGCCTATTTGAAGGCTGATCTGTTTTTGAGAGCACACACGCACGCATGCACATACACACGTGCACACGCTAACCTTGTACCATTCTGTGAGGATGATTAGTGTCGTTTGGTAAAAATATTTGATGACTTAAAACCCAGCTGATTGGCTGATTTGTTAAGTGACTATGTGCGATTTTGTAGTATTTTTAGAAATACCTTTAAAGGGGAACACAAGAAGGGTCGCCATCGTTTGCATAAAACACGCAGTTCTATTGTAGAGCCCACATTTAAGCTACTGTATAAGGCTTTCCCCCGACATTTGTATATAAGTCCGAGTAAAATGGTGTTAAAAAACGCTATGTTGCCATAATTTTCTGCGAGTTAATTAAACCTATGACGTCATAGGTTGAATCCCATCCGACAAGAACCATAATAACGGCACTCTGAAGACAGGAGTGCATGCATTTGGATAGTGATATCTCTCTCGGTGATAATGCTATCGACATCATTTATATATGTACAGATGGAAGAGATTAAGACGTGTATCACACTATCGCAAATTTATGGAATGTATTTGTTATTTTCACACATTAATTGCCGAACCTTAAGATGGCCATTTTCTATGAAGATACCTGCCAATTACATTAACATTACAAAATCTCAGGAAGTTTTGAGGCTAGTATGAAAACATAAGTACCTAAAGATTGACTGGATGTATGTACAAACTATTTAAACTCTCATATTAATAGATGAAACTTTAATAATATTATCTGCCGTAGCCCCAGTGAGAGTGTTGATTCAATAGTGGCAATTATATTGAATTGCCTATACTATCGCGTCATTCATTTATCTCAAGATCAAAGCTTCATGTCAAAATTGGCACCATCAGAGAAATCAGACAAAGGACTGTTAGTATATATTCCTCAACATTTCCGCAAACATAGTTTATATATTCCTAAAACAGCTGAAGAGAATCCCGTTATAAAAACGCAATTCGCAATTTTATTGCGATAGCGTTGGATGACAGCGAGAAAAACGTTCAACTTATGACGTCATACGCCTCATCCGGGAATAGAAATTTAACTAATGTATCACATATTTAAATAACGAAGATATATATTTCTAATTTGAGCACAGATCTTACAATTATATTTTTGAAAACGTTACGGTCTGTAGATTCATTTTATACACAGTACTATAGAGGGTCTGGTGATTCCCTTTAAGAACCTTCTCACAAACTGATTTTATGGCTGGAATGACTGATAATCAAGAATGTATTACATAGTCATCTTCTCTCCCTGTGTGTTTGTGTTTTCAGGCCAGTATTATACAAATGATCAGTTGTTGAATATCTTCACATTCTCACTGCTGTATAAGTGGCTGTATTACACGAGTCATGGAGATGAATGTTTGTCTGATGAAAGCTTCACATCCACGACATCATCCTCATCACCGCATCTGTCACCCATCATGAGCAAGGTGCACAATGTTCTGGTCAGTAAAGCGATAGAGTACTGCTTCAGAATCATGGACCAGTGTGAGAGAAGTAAGTTACTTAGTATGACGACACTGTCACTTAAATTGCAATCATTATTATAAGGTGCTAGAAGTACATATGACCACAGTCACTCAAATATTGCAATCAGTATTATAATGCACAGGTTAATTATCCACCTGCTGAAATTATTTAGTCTACATCTTCCATGGGGTTTAAATCTGACTGAAAGTCGTTGGTGGATAAATTACCATCAACTTTCAGTCAAATTGTCAAAATATTTAGCAGGTCCAGAGTTATTGCCCTTTGAAACTATTATCTGGTGGCTTACAGCAATCAGACGGTTAAACAACATTTCGTTCCTCTTTTTTCAGGTGTAAATAACCGTAAACTTGATTAGTTAAGCCATTCTGGTCAACCCGGCCAAAACCAGCCTCTGTAATTGTATTAAGGAATGTTCACTTACAAGCCACGATAAAACTATTGTTAAAAATTTAAGACTGGAATGGCTGGAGCGATAAGCGAGCCAATCATTCCAGTTATAAATTTTCAAAATGATTCTTCTCTTGACCTGCAAATTTACATTGATTGAGCTAAAACTTAAGAATGATGAATATTAAAGTATTATGTTGGAAATCAGTGAGTGTTACGTGCCTGACAAATCTGCTCTGTTTAATCACTCTGACAGAAGATTCTTTATATCATAAGGAATCTGTTGGACCTGGCATGCCTGCTGTATTTGGTTAAAACAAAGGTACAGTACAGCTCAGAAATAACCTATCATGTTTCCAAAACAAAATAACACATACTGCTGAATATTTTGAACATAGTTTCGATTCAGGCATGTTTCTGTTTTTGCTTTGGAAACATTCTAGTTTATTTCTGCACTGTACTGTATCCCTGAACTTATTTAAATGTTAATAATTATGGGCATGCATTGATATATCATTCTGCTACATATCATTTTGTATCTATTCCTTAGAACTATGATTTATAATTCTTTGTAGAGCCAAAAACTACTGCTGATGCTGACCTTCAAAATGCAGTATGTATTCAAAACTTGTAATATGTGCAATGGAACGTTCCATTTTTTAGCCATGCCCCACCCATCACTAGCTAAGCTCCACCCACACCTATGGCAGCAACAGCGCACAGTTAAATTAGTTTCAAAATATTCAACAGAATATTTATTAAATAGTAAAAGCAAACAATTTGTACAACAACGCATAGACCGTCTTCAAATATGCGTTCGTGACATACTTATCGACGTCATTCATGACGTCATTCATTATGATGTCATTGTACATATCACGTAGTTCATTATGACATCATGTGATGGGTGGGTACTCTGGAAAGGTGAATTAGCACACTGAATATATAAATAGGTAAATACATGTATGGTTATTATGAACTTAGGAATCGGCACAGAATTAAAGCTCAACATCTGTGTGCACGCATGCACGCACACGCGTGCACACACGCGTGCACACACACACGCATGCACGCACACACAGACACGCATCTTTTGTAATATAATTGTACTAGTCTCCTATTATATTGACTGACATTTTAAACCTAGTACAAAAATTTCTATTCATTTTATCTTAAAGAATTATTACATGTGTGTTATATCCACAGTGTATGCTGGAGTCATTGTGTGTTCATGTGTGTTATATCCACTGTGTATGCTGGAGTTATTGTGTGTTCATATGGGCTATATCCACAGTGTATGCTGGAGTCATTGTGTGTTCATATGTGTTATATCCACATTGTATGCTGGAGTTATTGTGTGTTCATATGTGCTATATCCACAGTGTATGCTGGAGTTTTTGTGTGTTCATATGTGCTATATCCACAGTGTATGCTGGAGTTATTGTGTGTTCATATGTGTTATATTCACAGTGTATGCTGGAGTCATTGTGTGTTATATCCACAGAGTATGCTGGAGTTATTGTGTGTTCATATGTGTTATATCCACAGTGTATGCTGGAGTCATTGTGTGTTATATCCACAGTGTATGCTGGAGTTATTGTGTGTTCATATGTTCTATATCCACAGTGTATGCTGGAGTCATTGTGTGTTCATGTGTGTTATATCGCAGTGTATGCTGGAGTCATTGTGTGTTCATGTGTGTTATATCCACAGTGTATGCTGGAGTTATTGTGTGTTCATATGTGCTATATCCACAGTGTATGCTGGAGTCATTGTGTGTTCATGTGTGTTATATCCACAGTGTATGCTGGCGTCATTGTGTGTTCATGTGTGTTATATCCACAGTGTATGCTGTAGTAATTTTGTGTTCATATGTGCTATATCCACAGTGTATGCTGGAGTCATTGTGTGTTCATGTGTGCTATATCCACAGTGTATGCTGCAGTCATTGTGTGTTCATGTGTGTTATATCCACAGTATGCTGGAGTCATTGAGTGTTCATGTTTGCTATATCCACAGTGTATGCCGGAGTCCTTGTGTGTTCATATTTGTTATATCCACAGTGTATGCTGGAGTCATTGCGTGTTCATATTTGTTATATCCACAGTGTATGCTGGAGTCATTGTGTGTTCATGTGTGCTATATCAACAGTATATGCTGGAGTCGTTGTGTGTTCATGTGGGCTATGTCAACAGTGTATGCTGTAGTCATTGTGTGTTCATGTGTGCTATATTCAGAGTGTATGCTGGAGTCATTGTGTGTTCATGTGTGCTATATCCACAGTGTATGCTGGAGTCATTGTGTGTTATATCCACAGTGTATGCTGGAGTCATTGTGTGCTCATTTGTGCTATATCCACAGTGTATGCTGGAGTCATTGTGTGGTCATGTGTGTTATATCCACAGTGTATGCTGGAGTCATTGTGTGCTCATTTGTGCTATATCCACAGTGTATGCTGGAGTCATTGTGTTGTCATGTGTGCTATATCCACAGTGTATGCTGGAGTTATTGTGTGTTCATATGGGCTATATCCACAGTGTATGCTGGAGTCATTGTGTGTTCATATGTGTTATATCCACATTGTATGCTGGAGTTATTGTGTGTTCATATGTGCTATATCCACAGTGTATGCTGGAGTTTTTGTGTGTTCATATGTGCTATATCCACAGTGTATGCTGGAGTTATTGTGTGTTCATATGTGTTATATTCACAGTGTATGCTGGAGTCATTGTGTGTTATATCCACAGAGTATGCTGGAGTTATTGTGTGTTCATATGTGTTATATCCACAGTGTATGCTGGAGTCATTGTGTGTTATATCCACAGTGTATGCTGGAGTTATTGTGTGTTCATATGTTCTATATCCACAGTGTATGCTGGAGTCATTGTGTGTTCATGTGTGTTATATCGCAGTGTATGCTGGAGTCATTGTGTGTCCATGTGTGTTATATCCACAGTGTATGCTGGAGTTATTGTGTGTTCATATGTGCTATATCCACAGTGTATGCTGGAGTCATTGTGTGTTCATGTGTGTTGTATCCACAGTGTATGCTGGCGTCATTGTGTGTTCATGTGTGTTATATCCACAGTGTATGCTGTACTAATTTTGTGTTCATATGTGCTATATCCACAGTGTATGCTGGAGTCATTGTGTGTTCATGTGTGCTATATCCACAGTGTATGCTGCAGTCATTGTGTGTTCATGTGTGTTATATCCACAGTATGCTGGAGTCATTGAGTGTTCATGTTTGCTATATCCACAGTGTATGCCGGAGTCCTTGTGTGTTCATATTTGTTATATCCACAGTGTATGCTGGAGTCATTGCGTGTTCATATTTGTTATATCCACAGTGTATGCTGGAGTCATTGTGTGTTCATGTGTGCTATATCAACAGTATATGCTGGAGTCGTTGTGTGTTCATGTGGGCTATGTCAACAGTGTATGCTGTAGTCATTGTGTGTTCATGTGTGCTATATTCAGAGTGTATGCTGGAGTCATTGTGTGTTCATGTGTGCTATATCCACAGTGTATGCTGGAGTCATTGTGTGTTATATCCACAGTGTATGCTGGAGTCATTGTGTTGTCATGTGTGCTATATCCACAGTGTATGCTGGAGTCATTGTGTGGTCATGTGTGTTATATCCACAGTGTATGCTGGAGTCATTGTGTGCTCATTTGTGCTATATCCACAGTGTATGCTGGAGTCATTGTGTGGTCATGTGTGCTATATCCACAGTGTATGCTGGAGTCATTGTGTGGTCATGTGTGTTATATCCACAGTGTATGCTGGAGTCATTGTGTGGTCATGTGTGTTATATCCACAGTGTATGCTGGAGTCATTGTGTGTTCATGTGTGTTATATCCACAGTGTATGCTGGAGTCATTGTGTGTTCATGTGTGTTATATCGAGAGTGTATGCTGGAGTCATTGTGTGTTCATTTGTGCTATATCCACAGTGTATGTTGGTGCCATTGTGTTCATGTGTGTTATATCCACAGTGTATGCTGGAGTCATTGTGTGTTCATGTGCACTATATCCACAGTGTATAGTGGAGTCATTGTGTGTTATATCGAGAGTGTATGCTGGAGTCATTGTGTGTTCATGTGTGCTATATCCACAGTGTATGCTGGAGTCATTGTGTGTTCATGTGTGCTAAATCCACAGTGTATGCTGGAGTCATTGTGTGTTCATGTGTGCTAAATCCACAGTGTATGCTGGAGTCATTGTGTGTTCATGTGTGCTAAATCCACAGTGTATGCTGGAGTCATTGTGTGTTCTGGACCATGTCTGTAAACTTGACCAATCACATGTGCCACGTATCTTCCAAGAAGTGAAGCGTCTATATTCACACATATCCCAGGATGCATCACACACTCGCAGCATTCTGGCTGTGTTACAGTTCTTCATTAATCATAGTAAGTATTTCCGCTCTAGTCTTTGTCAACAACAGGTAAATCACCTGGCAGCATTCTGGTCAGCTTATCTTATAGTAGTCATAGTAAAATCGGAGATGGTGGACATTTATTAGGTGAATCATACTGGGTATCCTAGTTTTAACGTATTTATAATCATAGTCTTATTACTTATATTTGTTAGCTCTGTGACCTGTGTCATGTGACCATCTCATGGCACACCAGTATGTGGTCACTATAGACAGGTGGTGTCTTAATGCATGTCACATGCTCTTGTGATGCTTAAAGATGGTTTTCTCTCAGATTTCATTCTACATGTACAGAGGCATAGAAGAAATTGATTGCTGGAATTCTTGTACTTTTGTGTGTGAATTCTAATGCTCTGTATATGTAATCATATGTGGGTATTCCATGTCTTTCCTTTTGTTGTTTTGTTTATCAGACACTGATGTTGTTTCACTTCAAGAGTATACTTACCTCCCTAATACTCTTTGCTATTGCTAAATATCGGCTTTCACTCAATAAACACTCAGAATAAAAACAGTTAGGTGCCCCTACTGGGCAGCGAGTCAGAGGGCAGTCCGGCGGATGCCAGCCCCACCACCGCGCATGCGCAGACTAGCACTTCCTCTTTGCTAATTTATTGGCAGAGGGTCTACACATGTTTTTTTGTGCCTAGGGCTTTTCTCAAGTTTTCAAGTCGTTTCAAGTGTTTATAGAAGTCTAGAACCCCTGATTAAGATGGCAGATAGGATTACTTCGCCGGAGGAGGGCCCAGGATCTATCCATCAGGTGACTTCTATTATAATTTAGCGAGTTTTCCCCGGTGTAATGTGTTTCCAGGACTCGCGTTTATCGTGATAAGCACCTAGTATAGTTGTTTTATGTCAACATGGCGCTATTTAATGCTAATCTCTCTTTGTGTTTATGTCCACAGGTATCTGTCTGGATATGTATGTGACATCACATCAACAGAGGGTTTGTTTCTCTCCACCGAGGTTCCATTTCCTACTAATACTGTTAGGTTATCTAACCAAAAGGTCTATGTCCAGTGACTCGGAGGCCTCGTATGAAGGTCTTCTCACTTTGCCCTCTTGATCCAATTCCTATTCCCCTAAGGTGGAGAGAGTTAAGAGTCATAGTCTTGGTGGAGTGTTCCAGTTCATCAGATTGGATGGTTTGTCTATACAAAGAATCAGGTATTTCACATCAAGAGTATACTTACCTCCCTAATACTTTTGATATTGCTAAATATTGGCTTTCACTCAATAAAACACTCAGATTAAAAACAGTTAGGTGGCCCTACTGGGCAGGTACTCAGAGGTAGTCCGGCGGATGCCAGCCCCACCACCGCGCATGCGCCGACTACTACTTCCTCTTTGCTAATTTATTGGCAAGGAGAACACATGTGCTTGTTAGCTATCTGCAAGTTTCACGAGTTTAAAAGCCTTTTTTCACGTCTGTTACGGTCGAATATTGTTGAAAGAGATGTCTGAGAGGACAAATTCGCCAGAGGAGGGGACGGGATCTCTTTATCAGGTGAATTCAATGATATTCTAGCGAGTTTTTTTCCCGGTGTAATGTGTTTCCGGGACTCGCGCTTACCGTGATTAGCGCCTGTTTGAGTTGGTTTTTTCCAACATGGTGCTTTATAAGTCTAATTTCTCTTTGTGTTTATGTCCACAGGTATGATTTTGCATTATTAGTGGACATCTCAGCACAGGAGGGTTTGTTTTTCTCCACCACGGTTCCATTTCCTACTAATATTGTTAGGTTATCTAACCAAAAAGTCTATGTTCAGTGAGTTGGAGGCTTACTATAAAGGTCTTCTCACTTTGCCCTCTTGATCCAATTCCTTCCCCAAGGTGGAGAAAGGTGAAGAGGCGTAGTCTTGGTGGAGTGCTCCAGTGCATCACGGTGGATGGTTTGTCTATACAAGGTGTCAGGTATATGATTAATGATATGAGGTAATATGAATTATTTGAAAAAATAATGACTGATTTTTTACCATTTTTTATCATTCTGTATCTGATGATGTGTAGTTTGAATATCCTTTGGAGGATGTTCTAGTTATGAATACAATTCGTCCTTGCACTTGGATGCTTGTTACGGACCGATTAATTTCTGTTAAGGGATTGATGACGTCATAATCGGCCTTGCGCTTTATTAACATTTAAAGTTTTGTCCAACGCTGGTTTCTTCTTGATTAGTGATCTTTATGATCCTGTCCCTCTCTTTTAGTTTGGTTTTGAGTTTCTTCTAACTGTAACTAACTTGCTCATTGTCCTCGTCCTTTGTCCTGTTTCAGAGACCTGGTTGCCCGTCCTGTGGTCAATTTCTCAAAGATAGATTTGCGCCACATTTGTGTTTTAGCTGCAGTCCCTGTGGACCGTTGCTAAAATGCGATATATGTAAGCAGTGGGGGGGCGAGCTAATGGCTGACTTTTTATCGTTACAGGCGAGGGAGAAGGTGATGGAGGAAGAGAGGAAGGCGAAGAAGGAGGGTGTTAAGAAGGGTAAGAGGAAGGCCTCATCCGCGGTGGATATGGAGGCCTTCCGGTCCGAAATGTTGGGAGAGATGCAGAGGACAATAAAGGATTTGGTCCCAGAGTTGCTTCGCAGCATGCTGCCTGGGCCAGGTCCTTTATTGTCCTCCGCATCTTCTTCGGAGCAGGTGATCCCCGCCTCTGAATCCGAGTTCCTTAGGTCCAGTCCGGTGTTCGATGTGGATTCAGAGGTGGCCCCGTTGTTGGGGGCGTTCCACGACCCTGGCAGCAGGCTTGATGCCGCGCCGAGGGGCCGTGGACAACGGTTGTTGCTGGGACCCGCGGTCTGCTCATCAGACCCTGGGTATCCGCGCGCCGCGGGTGTCAAATCCTCCTATGGCACCTTCCCTGGCCAGTCCGGGTTAGCTCTCTTTGCTGACTCGGAGTCTAATCTTTCTGGCCAGGAGGAAGAGGATTACCTGCTAGGGTCGCCGTCTGGGGACGTGGCCATGGAGTACGACGTCGGTGCACCCCTCGCGGGGAATACAGGCGACGTGTTCCATGGTTCTACTCACGCAGGAGTAGAATTCACGGTCCAGAAGGTGACCCTGGGTGGTGCTGATGGCCACGGTTACCGCATACCTCGGCTTGCCGAGAGTATCGCTGGTGCTGGCCAGGGCCGTGTTGGGGCGGTGTCTGCCCCGCGCTCTACCACGGCGCCGGCTCCTGGTCAAGCCAGGGAGTTTAGCATGCCTGTTCTTTCGGGCCCGCATGCTTTCCCTGGCTTGCCAGGGGTATCAGCATAACCGCCGTCGAGTTCAACTGCCTGCGCTCAGGAGGAAGACGAAGGCCCTCGTCTAGTAGAGCGCTCGCAGTTAGCCACGGAGGAGGATTGGTCGGACGCTTGCCAGTGGCTGGTAAGCGTTCGGCCAGATCTGCCCGTGGAGCAGTCGGCAATCCAGCGTGACCATAGGCCGTGGTTAGCTGGTAGGCCGACTGCCACCGCTATGCCATCTCTGCCGCTGGCTGAGCATGTCGTGGACATGTTCGAGGCGGCGGAGACGTCCATTAAGACGAATGGGCGTCTCGCGAAGGCCCCTCGCGAGGTGGCTAGACGTTGCCGCATCGTGCCCCTGGATTACCAGCGGTATGGTGTGGTGCCTAAGCCTAGCGTGGATGATCGCGTGGCTTTGGGCGAAGATGCGCGGCCAGGCTCCCGTTCTGACACGGGTGTCCTGTGCTCGAACGCGTTGCGTTCGGCGAATACCGCGCTACGTGATGCGGAGGAGAGTGGGAGAGCTTCGATTGCTGCTCTGTCCCACGTCTCCCAGCTGTTACAGGGGGTGGTAACAGCATCCGCTTCACGTCAGCCAAGCCCGGTAACAGTCCAGAGAGCCATCCAGGATGGTATCAACCTGGCTCTGGACTGTTTGACGCGGGCGGTGACCAGGAGTGTCCGGGCGAGGCGCACGTTTGCCCTTGACAATCTGTGCCCGTCCCAGGACCTGTATAATAGGCTACTGCGAACGCCTATGACAGGTCCTGGTCTCTTTGGAGGTGAGGGATGTAGGCACCTCCAGGAGACGGTGACTCTGGTCAACAACCAGAGGGCGCTGCGTGAGCAGTTTGAGGTGCTCCGGCGGGAGCGCGTTCGCGCAGCACCCCCTGCGTATCGTCCCCTGCAGGCTCGAGGTGGCGCTGGCCAGGTCAGAGGCCAGACACCATCGCAGCGCCGGCCTAGGCCGCGTGCGATTCGGCCAGCAGCGAGGGGGGCGCAGGCTCCCCAGGCGCAGCCAGCCAGGCAGCAACCCGCGCACCGTGGTGCGCGCGGTGCTGGGCGGGGCGCGCGGGGATCTGGTCGCGGTAATCGGGCCTGATGGCCCGATTACCGTAGTGGGAACCACTCCGGTGTTTCAGGCCGAGAAGACAGTGCCACTCTCTCACTCCTTATGTCTACCTCTCTCCCTAGGTGGACCGGTGGGCGGCCGGTTGGTCGGCCACTTGACAGAGTGGAAGCGGTTGACTCAGGACCGTTTAGTCTTGCGATGGCTTTCAGTCGGGTATCGTCCCGATTGGATAACAGGCCCGCCATCGAGACTGTCTCTCGTGCCGATCTGGACTCCGATTCCGAGGGATCCAGATCAAAGATTGTGTATAGAGGAGGAAATAAATTCCCTCATACAAAAGGAAGCCATTCAGCCGGCGCAGAGGTGCCCGGACTTCTATTCAACCCTGTTCTTAGTAACGAAAAACACCGGAGGGTGGAGGCCGATTCTCAACCTCAAGCCATTGAACAAGTTCATAGAGACGCCCAGTTTCAAGATGGAGACTGTGCGCTCGGTGTTGGCGGGGTTAGTGCAAGGAATGTGGACAGCGTCAATAGATTTGAAGGATGCTTATTTCCACATTCCCATAGAAAGGAGTTTCCGTCGCTTCCTGAGATTTGCATTCCAGGGCAGACAGTGGGAATTCAGGGTATTACCCTTCGGGATTTCCACGGCTCCTCGGGTCTTCACCCGTGTGGTTCTCGCGATCACTGCATACCTCCGCAGGAGAAGCATAGCAGTCCACACGTACATAGACGACTGGCTGTTGAAAGCACACACCCGGGAAAGATTATCGGCCAATCTGGAGATTGTTTTGAAAACTCTCACGGACTTGGGCTGGATAGTCAATTTCCAAAAATCAGAGCTAACTCCATCCCAGAAGTTTGTTTACCTGGGCATGTTCTTCGATCTCGAGTCGGGATATGTTTATCCAACTCAGGAGAGGGTTCAAAGACTCATCTCAGTAATACAGTCGGTGTGCGACAGTCGTCATGTCCTGGCACGGGTTTACTTGAGAATGCTGGGGTTGATGGTTTCATTGGAACCAGTCATTCCGCAGGCCGCCTTGCGCAGGCGCCCGATCCAGTTGTTTCTCATGACACAGTGGACCCAGAGTTCAGGTTCGCTGGACTCGAATGTGTCAGTGTTGGCGCCTCTAATTCACCACCTGCAATGGTGGTTGAATACAGAGAATCTCTTGCCGGGGGTTTTGCTAACCCCTCCCCACCCTCAGGTGACTGTGTATACAGATGCATCGATGGAGGGGTGGGGAGCTTGTCTGGAAGAGTCCACAATATCAGGGCTTTGGGATCTGGATCAGTCCAAGGAACATATCAATCTACTAGAGCTAAGAGCAGTAGTCCTGGGCCTGGAACATTTCTTACAGAAAGTTCAGGGCAAGATTGTTCTAATTCGTTCAGACAACTCAACAGTAGTGACTTACATAAACCGCCAGGGCGGAACGAAGTCGCCCAGTCTCTGTATGATGACATGGAAACTGCTTTGTTGGTGCCTAGATCATGGGATCACCTTGAAGGCAGTTCATATTCCGGGAAGGCTAAATCTGCTAGCAGACTCATTGAGCCGAAGGATGAGTGTTTTACCCACGGAATGGCAACTAAATCAATGTGTGGCGGATCGTCTGTTCGACCATTGGGGGAAACCCAACATCGATTTGTTCGCAACGAAGAAGAATGCGAAGATGACGACGTATGTCTCTCCGATTCCAGACCCAAGCGCTTTCGCAACAGATGCGTTAGCTATCAGCTGGGCGGGAATGTATGCATACGCATTCCCTCCAGCAATCCTGATTCCAAAGGTGCTTCAGAAAATCAGGCAGCAGGAGTGCCAAGTGCTTCTGATCGCCCCGGATTGGCCAAGCCGATCGTGGTATACGGATCTGCTGGACCTTCTGGTCTGCAATCCGGTTCCGCTGCCTCTGATGGACGACCTTATCTTCCAGGGCAAGGTCCTTCACGACAATCCGTCAATGTTCCGATTGACTGCGTGGATGTTGTCAAGGAATCTAGAATTAAGGAGGGCTTTTCTGAGCAAGCGGCCATATTTATGGCCAAAGCCAGGAGGGGGTCAACCTCCAGAGCATATAATTATAAAATCAACAGATTTGCAGAGTGGTGCTCAAAAAGATGTATTGATCCAATGGACTCATCTATTCAGGTAGTGGCTGATTTCCTCTGTCACCTATATGATGCCTATAGCCTCAAGCCTAACTCTATTGCTGGTTACAAATCAGCATTAATGACTGTTATTCCTTGCTTGGCTAATAGGGGGAGTGATGAAGTAAGTACATTAAATGTATTAATTAAAGGCATGGGCAATCTAAGACCAAGGAATCCACCACTGATTCCAGTCTGGAGTTTATCCCTGGTGCTTCAGGTACTAGGAGATAAGCCTTTTGAACCACTTAGTTCCATTTCTATGAAAATGTTAATGCTTAAAACTGTATTTTTAATTGCTGCGGCCTCGGCAAGGCGTAGGAGTGAGATTCACGCCTTATCAGCCGACGATGACCGTTTTGTGGTTACAGGGGAAGGCCTTAAGCTTCTACCTAGGATTAATTTCTTGGCTAAGAATCAGTCATTGAAATATCCAGGTCAACCTATTTTTTTGCCATCTTTAACTAGATATGATCCTAATTCTAAAGTATGGTGCCCCGTACAGGCGCTGCTCCGGTACAAACAGCGTACTTCGGAGTGGCGTACCGACCAGTCAGCGTTATGGTTGTCATATATTGAACCCCATGGCAGGGCGTCTAAGGACACCATTTCCAGGTGGATTGTAGAATGTATTCAGTATTGTCACAAATCCGCCACCGGGAGACAGGTTGATGTGGCCAAGGCTCACAGTGTCCGCGGTGTCGTGGCATCCACTTCCCTGTTTAGTGGGGTCCCTGTGGATGACATTATGTCCGTGGCTCAGTGGCACTGTGAGTCAAGTTTTACAGACCATTACCTCCGTGACACCTCTAACCCTCTCGCCTTGTCGATTTTAAAACATTAATCGTTTTTTAAATTTTGTGAGGAGTGCTTCCGCATTGCTTATATACTTCGCAATTTAGCGATGGTAACAACCACTTGTCGGGACTGCATCAGGCTTCTCTACTGGGATCATGATGACAGCTTCCAAGTTCAACAAGGTCAGTCTTGTTCATGTGTTGTTCATTGTTACTTGTATTGTCACATTACCCGTTATTATTAATATGGTGATGGTTTATGTGGGAGGTGGTTCATCATAGAGAGTATACGAAAATGGAGCCTTTTCGTCTCTGTCCTATAGTACTTGGCACTTGTACGTAGAGAGCGTATAGGACATTGAGGTCATCTAGTCTTCCTCCCAGGAAGGGGGGGGGGGGAGCGCATATGACATTCGGTCATCTCTAAGGCATCGGTTGTGTTATCCGATGGTTAGTCAAATCCTGAATGTGTTCTCACACATTTCAGACGTCATAAGTGCCTTAAACGCGTGAAAGCGTATAGGGAAGAGCTGGTCTTTTGACCTCGCCTCCCTCCCGCCAGATTCACTTTCGAATTCTGGCAATATCAAAAGTATTAGGGAGGTAAGTATACTCTTGATGTGAAATAAACGAAATCTAGGATTTCTTTTTTCACGAGAGAGTTGATACTTACCTCCCTAGATACGGACCCGGCCTCTCCACCCCACAGAGGCTCGGTCTTCAGGCTCTTGGCAGTTGCATGTGTTAGCCAATAAATAAGTCAGAGGAAGTAGTAGTCGGCGCATGCGCGGTGGTGGGGCTGGCATCCGCCAGACTACGCTCTGACTCCCTGCCCAGTAGGGGCACCTAACTGTTTTAATCTGAGTGTTTATTGAGTGAAAGCCAATATTTAGCAATATCAAAAGTATTAGGGAGGTAAGTATCAACTCTCTCGTGAAAAAAGAAATCCTAGATTTCGTTTAGTTCATCAGATTGGATGGTTTGTCTATACAAAGAGTCAGGTATTCTAGTTAATGATATGAGGTGATAATAATTATGTAAACTGAAATTTGCCACTATTATCATTGTGTTTTCCTAGTTAGATGTTCTGGATATGAATACAATTCGTTCTTACACCTGGATGTTTGTTTCGGATCGATTTAATTTCTGTCTTGAAGTTATGACATCATAATCAGCCTTGCTCTTTATTAACATTTAAAGTTTTGTCCAACGCTGGTTTTTCATATTGATAAGTGATCTTTATGATGATTTCTTCCTCTCTTTTATTTTGGTTTTGAGTTTCTAACCTTAACTAAAATACTCATTGACCTCGTCTTCTGCCCTGTTTCAGAGACCTGGTTGTCCGTCCTGTGGTCGCTTCTTAAAGGAGAAGTTCATCCCTCACCTGTGCTTCCAATGTAGTCCTTGTGGACCATTACTTAAGTGTGATGTATGCAAGCAGTGGGGGGGGGGGAACTAATGAATGAGTTCTTATCTTTACAGGCGAAGGATACGGTCAGGGAGGAGGAGAGGAAGATGAAACGAGAGGTAGCAGGTAAAAAGGGTAAGAGGAAGGCCTCGTCCTCAGTGGACATGGAGGCCTTCTGTAGTGAGATGTTGGGAGAGATGAAGAGGACAATCAAGGATTTGGTTCCAGAGTTGCTCCGTAGCATGCTTCCTGGATCAAATCCTTTGTTGTCCTCTTCGTCTGCTTTGGAGCAGGTAATCCCCGCCTCTGAATCGAGTTTCCTTAGGCCGTTACCAGTTTTTGATGATTCAGAGGTGGCCCCATTAGAGGGGGCATTCCACGACATTGGCAGCAGGCTTGCCGCGCCGGTGGTCCGTGGACGGGTGTCACTGGAACCTGCTGGCTGCTTATCAGCCCAGGGGTATCCGCACGCCGCAGGTGCCAGTACCTCCTATGGCACCTTTCCTGGCCAGTCCGGGTTAGCTCTCTTTGCTGACCCGGAGTCTAATCTTTCTGGCCAGGAAGAAGAGGATTATCTGCTGGGTTCCCCCATCTGATGCCGTGGCCATGGATTTTGACGTCTGTGCACCCCTCGCGGGGAATACAGGCGACATAGTCCACGGTTCTACTCATGCAGGAGGAGAATTCACGGCTCAGAAGGTGGCCCTGGTTGGATCTGACGGCCAGTTGTTCCGCATACCTCGTCTTGCCGAGAGTATTGCTGGTTCTGGCCGGGGCCGTGGTGTGGCGGTAACTGCCCCACGCTCTACCACGGCGCCTGCTCCTGGACAAGCTAGTCAGATTAACATGCCTGCTCTTTCGGGCCCGTATGCTTTCTCTGGCTTGCCAGGAGTGTCAGCCTATCCAACTTCAAGCTTGACTCCGTTTGCTCAGGAGGAAGACGAAGGCCCTCGTCTAGTAGAGCTTTCGCAGTTAGCCACGGAGGAGGATTGGTCAGACGCTTGTCAATGGCTGATAAGCGTCAGGCCAAACCTGCCCGTGGAACAGTCGGCTAGCCAGCGAGACCACCGGCCGTGGTTAGCTGGAAAGTCGACTGTTGGCGCCATGCCATCTCTGCCGCTAGCAGAGCATATCGTTGATATGTTCTCGGCGGCGGAGACGTCCATCAAGGCAAATGGATGTCTCGCGAAGGCCCCTCCCGAGGTTGCAAGGCGCTGCCGCATTGTACCCATGGAGTACCAGAGGTACGGTGTGGTACCTAAGCCCAGCATTGATGACCGCGCGGCTTTAGGTGAAGATACGCGGCCAGGCTCCCGTTCTGACACGGGAGCCCTGTGTTCGGCCAATACCGCGTTGCGTGATGCGGAGGAGAGTGGGAGAGCGTCTATTGCGGCGCTTTCTCACGTCTCCCAGCTGTTGCAGGGGGTAGTGACAGCATCCGCATCACGCCAGCCGAGCCCGATCACGGTCCAGAGAGCCATCCAGGATGGTATCAACCTGGCTCTGGATTGTATGACTCGGGCGGTGACCAGAAGTGTCCGAGCGAGGCGCACGTTTGCGTTGGATAACCGGTGCCCGTCCCAGGACCTGTACAATAGGCTTCTGCGTACGCCTATGGCAGGTCCTGGTCTCTTTGGAGGTGAGGGATGCAAGCACCTCCAGGAGACGGTCACTCTGGTCAACAACCAGAGGGCGCTGTGCGAACAGTTTGAGGTGCTCTGTAGGGAGCGCGTTCGCGCTGCACCCCCTGCGTACCATCTCCTGCAGGCTCGAGGTGGAGGTGGCCATGTCAGAGGCCAGCCACCAGCGCAGCGTCGGCCTCGGCCGTGTGCGATTCGGCCAGCAGTGAGCGGAGCGCAGGCTCCTCAGGCGCAGCCAGCCAGGCAGCCACCCACGCACCGAGGTGCGCGCGGTGCTGGTCGTGGCGCGCGAGGATCTGGTCGTGGTAATCGTGCCTGATGGGCCGGTTACCACGGTGAGAACCACTCCGGTGTTTCTGGCAAAGGGGACAGTGCCACTCTTGCACTCCTTATGTCCACCTCTCTCCCTAGGTGGTCCAGTGGGGGGCCGGTTGGCCCGCCACAAGCAAGAGTGGGAACGGTTGACTCAGGACCGTTTAGTCTTGCGATGGCTTTCAGTCGGGTATCATCCCGATTGGATGACAGGCCCACCATCGCGACTGTCTCTGGTGCCAATCTGGACTCAAATTCCGAGAGATCCAGATCAAAGGTTGTGTATAGAGGAGGAAATAGACTCCCTCATACAAAAATGAGCAATTCAGCCGGCACAAAAGTGTCCGGGCTTCTATTCAACCGTGTTCTTAGTGACAAAAAACACCGGAGGGTGGAGGCCAATTCTCAACCTCAAGCCTTTGAACAAGTTCATAGAGACACCCAGTTTCAAGATGGAGACTGTGAAGTCGGTGTTGGCGGGGTTGGAGAGGGGAATGTGGACAGCTTCAATAGATTTGAAGGATGCTTATTTCCACATCCCCATAGCGAGGAGTTTCCGTCGCTTCCTGAGATTTGCATTCCAGGGCAGACAGTGGGAATTCAGGGTGTTACCCTTCGGAATTTCCACGGCTCCTCGGGTTTTCACCAGAGTGGTTCTTGCGATTACAGCATACCTCCGCAGGAGAAGCATAGCAGTCCACACGTACATAGATGACTGGCTGTTAAAAGCACACACCCAGGAAAGTTTATCGGCGAATCTGGAGATAGTTTTGAAAACTCTCACAGACTTAGGCTGGATAATCAATTTCCAAAAATCAGAGCTGACTCCATCCCAGAAGTTTGTTTACCTGGGGATGTTCTTCGATCTAGAGACAGGATATGTTTATCCTACTCAGGAGAGGGTTCAGATACTCATCTCAGTAATACAGTCAGTGTGCAACAGTCGTCATGTCCTGGCACGGGTTTACTTGAGAATGCTGGGGTTGATGGTTTCTCTGGAACCAGTCATTCCTCAGGTGGCCGATCCAGTTATTTCTCATGACGCAATGGACCCAGAGTACAGGTTCACTGGACTCGAACGTGTCAGTGTTGGAGCCTCTAATTCACCACCTGCTATGGTGGTTGAAGACAGAGAATCTCTTGGCAGGGTTATGCTAACCCCTCCTCACCCTCAGGTAACAATGTATACAGATGCATCGATGGAAGGGTGGGGAGCTTGCCTGGAAGAATGAACGATATCAGGGCTTTGGAATCTGGAACAGTCAAAGGAACATATCAATCTACTGGAGTTAAGAGCAGTAGTCCTGGGCCTGGAACATTTCTTACAGAAAGTTCAGGGCAAGATTGTTCTTATTCGATCAGACAACTCAACAGTAGTGACTTACATAAACCGCCAGGGTGGAACGAAGTCACCCAGTCTCTGTGTGATGACATGGAGACTGCTTTGTTGGTGCCTGGATCACAGGATTACCTTGAAAGCAGTTCATATTCCGGGAAGGTTAAATCTGCTAGCAGACTCATTGAGCCGAAGGATGAGTGTTTTACCGACGGAATGGCAACTAAATCAATGTGTGGCGGATCGTCTGTTCGACCATTGGGGGAAACCCAACATCGATTTGTTCGCAACGAAGACGACATACGTCTCTCCGATTCCAGATCCAAGCGCTTTCGCAACAGATGCGTTAGCTATCAGCTGGGTGGGAATGCATGCATACACATTCCCTCCAGCAATCCTGATTCCAAAAATTCTTCAGAAAATCAGACAGGAGGAGTGCCAAGTGCTTCTGATCGCCCCAAATTGGCCAAGCCGATCATGGTATACGGATCTGCTGGACCTTCTGGTCTGCAATCCGGTTCCTCTGCCTCTGATGGACGACATTATCTTCCAGGGCAAGACCCTTCACAACAATCCGTCAATGTTCAGATTGACTGCGTGGATGTTGTCAAGGAATCTAGAAATTAAGGAGGGCTTTTCTGAGCAAGCAGCCATGTTTATGGCCAAAGTCAGGAGGGGGTCAACCTCCAGAGCATATAATTATAAAATCAACAGATTTGCAGAATGGTGCTCAAAAAGATGTATTGATCCAATGGATTCATCTATTCAGGTAGTAGCTGATTTCCTCTGTCACCTGGATGATGCCTATAGCCTCAAGCCTAACTCTATTGCTGGTTATAAATCAGCTTTAATGACAGTTATCCCTTGCTTGGCTAATAGGGGGAGTGATGAAGTAAGTACATTAAATGTATTAATTAAAGGCATGGGCAATCTAAGACCAAGGAATCCCCCGGTGATTCCATCTTGGAGTTTATCTCTAGTGCTTCAGGTACTAGGCGATAAGCCTTTTGAACCACTTAGTTCCATTTCTATGAAAATGTTGACTCTTAAAACTGTATTTTTAATTGCTGTGGCCTCGGCTAGGCGTAGGAGTGAAATTCATGCCTTATCAGCCGAGGATGACTGTTTCGTGGTTACAGGGGAAGGCCTTAAGCTTCTACCTAGGATTAATTTCTTGGCTAAGAATCAGTCTTTGAAATATCCAGGTCAACCTATTTTTTTGCCAGCTTTAACTAGATATGATCCTAATTCTAAAGCATGGTGTCCCGTCCGAGCACTGATCCGGTACAAACAATGTACTCAGGAGTGGCGGATGGACCAGTCAGCGTTATGGTTGTCATATATTGAACCCCATGGCAGGGCGTCTAAGGACACCATTTCCAGGTGGATTGTAGAATGTATTCAGTTTGAACATAAATCCGCCACCGGTAAGCAAGTTGACATGGCCAAGGCTCACAGTGTCCGGGGCGTAGTGACTTCCACTGCCCTATTTAATGGGGTCCCTGTGCATGACATTATGTCAGTTGCTCAGTGGCACTGTGAGTCAAGTTTTACAGATCATTATCTCTGTGACACCTCTAATCCTCTCGCCTTATCGATTTTGAAAAATTAATCAGGTGTACTTTTTTGATGAGGCGTCCTCATTATTTATATATATCACAATTAATTAATGGGAACAACCACTTTTTGGGACTGCATCAGCCTTCACCACTGGGAAGATGATGTCAGCAGCCAAGTTCAACAAGGTCAGTATTGTTTATGTGTTGTTCATTGTTAATTGTATTGTCACGTGACCCTTTGTTATTAATATGATGATGGTTTTGTGTATTTATGTGGTTCATCATAGAGAGTATACGAAAATGGAGCTTTTTCGTCTCTGTCCTATAGTACATGGCACTTGTACGTAGAGAGCGTATGGGACATTGAGGTCATTCGAGTCTTCCTCCCAGGATCCATCGGTTTGTGTTAGCCGATGTTTTTTCAAATCCTGACTGTGTTTTCACACAGTTTCAGAAGTTTAAGTGCCTTAAACGCAGAAAAGCGCATAGGGAAGAGCTGGTCTTTTGACCTCGCCTCCCTCCCGACGAATTCCCTGTCGAATTCTGGCAATATCAAAGCGTATTAGGGAGGTAAGTATACTCTTGAAGTGAAATAAATGAAATCACGGATTTCTTTTTTCACGAGAGAGTTGATACTTACCTACCTAATACGGACCCGGCCTCTCCACCCCACAGAGGCTCGGTCTTCAGGCTCTTATTAGTTGCATGTGTGTCAGCCAATAAATTAGTCAGAGGAAGTAGTAGTCTGCACAAGCGCGGTGGTGGGGCTGGTCATCCTCCGGACTGCCCTCTGACTCCCTGCCCAGTAGGGGCACCTAACTGTTTTTATTCTGAGTGTTTATTGAGTGAAAGCCGATATTTAGCAATATCAAAGAGTATTAGGGAGGTAAGTATCAACTCTCTCGTGAAAAAGGAAATCCGTGATTTCGTTTATTTTGTTTGTTTATCAGGCGGTGATGTTGTTTTGTTTATCAGGCGGTGAGCTTTTTTTGTTTTTGTTTATCAGGCGGTAAGTTTGTTTTGTTATTTGTTTATCAGGCATTGCTGTTGTCTTGTTGTTTGTCAGGTGTTCATGTTTTATTTTCTCAGGCGCTGACGTTGTGTATGATCCACAGCCAGCATATGATCATTATTTTGGACAAGTGTTAGCCAAGAACTACAGTAAACACGGTGTTGCTTTTGATACAGTTATGTTTCTCCGTGATAATCTGCATGCAGTGTGCTTCAAGACAAACATACTCAGCAAATACTTCCCTAACATTATGAAGGTGAGTTGGTGAAATGTGTTATTTCCTCTGCCATTGTGTAACGTCAGGGATGGTGAATGTGTCCTCTTTCCCCTTGTGACCTGTTCTTCATGGGTTTTGTAGAGTCTTTCGTAATGTTGCTTTTGTAAAATATTTCCAAGAGAGTTTGGCTGAAAACGAGTCACATACCAAAACATAGTATGATGTCCAAAATGGCCATCATGAAATTAGTCTCCGTGCATTGACTGCATTGAGTATTGAAATAATGTATGTGTGTCGCTACATTGGGTTCTAAAGATATCTTAATTTAACAGTTTCCTAGTTTGTCTCTAAGATTGTGAACCTGGAACACCTGCTATCTGGAAAGCCATTTTTAACCGAAGAGCATTCACTTTGTGCAGGTGTGCCTGATTAGGTCTGTTAATTCACTGGTTGACTAGTTAATGAATTATAATTGCCTAACGAATTGCTGCCGGGGGAGCAATAATACATGTATTTCATTGTTGATTGATTGTACATGTGTGGTTTTAATCACTAGACATTAGCATGGAATCCACGAACAATCATGACAGAATGACTGATTATACATGTTTCTAATCACTAGAAAATAGCATGGAATCCACGAACAATCATGACAGAATGATTGATTGTACATGTGTGGTTTTAATCACTAGATATTATCATGGAATCCACTAATAATCATGACAGAGTGATTGATTATACATATAGTTCTAATCACTAGATATTAGCATGGAATCCACGGACAATCATGACAGAATGATTGATTGTACATGTGTGGTTTTAATCACTAGATATTAGCATGGAATCCACGAACAATCATGACAGAATGATTGATTGTACATGTGTGGATTTAATCACTAGATATTAGCATGGAATCCACGGACAATCATGACAGAATGATTGATTATACATATGGTGATTTAATCACTAGATATTAGCATGGAATCCACAGACAATCATGGCAGAATGATTGATTATACATATGGTTCTAATCACTAGATATTAGCATGGAATCCACGGACAATCATGGCAGAATGATTGATTATACATATGGTTCTAATCACTAGATATTAGCATGGAATCCATGGACAATCATGACAGAATGATTGATTATACATATGGTTCTAATCACTAGATATTAGCATGGAATCCACGGACAATCATGACAGAATGATTGATTGTACATGTGTGGTTTTAATCACTAGATATTAGCATGGAATCCATGGACATTCGTGACAGAATGATTGATTATACATGTTTCTCATCACCAGATATTAGCATGGAATCCACGGACAATCTTGACAGAATGATTGATTATACATGTTTCTAATCACTAGATATTAGCATGGAATCCATGGACATTCGTGACAGAATGATTGATTATACATGTTTCTCATCACCAGATATTAGCATGGAATCCACGGACAATCTTGACAGAATGATTGATTATACATGTTTCTAATCACTAGACATTAGCATGGAATCCACGGACAATCATGACAGAATGATTGATTATACATGTTTCTAATCACTAGATATTAGCATGGAATCCACGGACATTCGTGACAGAATGATTGATTATACATATGTTTCTAATCACTAGATATTAGCGTGGAATCCACGGACATTTGTGACAGAATACCTGGACTTAATTCCAGCCTTTATGTCCTCATCTACTGCTATTGAGGTAATCATATATTTAGTGATGATGCACGCTAATCATAGCACATGCACGCTTGCTCACACGCACGCACACATTGCAGGAATACCTGCTATTAGGGACCATGTTTCCATGTCACACGCTTGTTTCTCATCTGGCCTGAATTCTCAGAAGCATGCCTTCAATACGTATACTTGTGAGAATAATTTAGCTTTTGTGGCCTCATAAATTTCTGTAAAACTGATTTCACAATATTCGTTCATATATCAGATAATCGGCTGCATTTAGCGTGGAATAACAGCTCTCATAATCAAGCTTTATTTCCTTTATGTATCACTCAGGAAATCATTGCGTACCATGATATCTTCCGCCAGTGTAGAATCATCCAGTAGTTTTACTCGCTAGTGATATATGTCGTTACAGTACAGCTCATAAAACAGAAACAGAAACTTATCAGTTAATTCAATTTTAAACACAATGCAAGACATTTTTTGTTGAATATTTTGAACATAATTGGAATGGAAGACATGTCTTCCAATACAATTATCTTCAAGATATTCAACAGAATAGTTTATTTTGTTTTTGAAATATTAAGTTATGCGTAAGCTGTACTTTAATTACCTGAGATAGTGCGATGGACCGGTGATTGGCATTCATCCTGACCACCTCGCTGTCGCTATGTATTATTACTCCCATATTGTTGCCTAGA
This sequence comes from Chaetoderma sp. LZ-2023a, assembly GCA_034401795.1. Lineage (NCBI taxonomy): Eukaryota > Metazoa > Mollusca > Caudofoveata > Chaetodermatida > Chaetodermatidae > Chaetoderma > Chaetoderma sp. LZ-2023a. The sequence continues at coordinate 13,973,390 of CM067372.1, forward strand.
AGTTATGACTTAAGAATCTTGGTTGTGGCGTTATTTTATTACATTTAGAATGTTGGTAAAATGAAATATGTTGATAAATTTTAATGAAAGTATGTTTCCAACTGAGATCATATTAAGTATGTATGGATATAAAATCGCACCTCATTTGATATCTGAGACATGTACAAAATGTTATGCATGCTAAATCACGAAGCAGATTAATGTTGACAATGATCGTCACAGCAATCAGCAAAGCTGTGGTAAAAGATGTGGTAAACTGAATTTGCCACAGCAAATATTTGCCGTGGAAGAAAATTGCAGGCCTAGGTATTTAAATGTGATTTTCTCATAGATATAGGGTATCAACCATGGTGTCATATTAAAGCAAGGCTCTACAATTCACCAAAAATAGAAAAAAGATTATAGTTAATGAAATTTGGAAAAAAACTGCTGTAGTAGTGCTGTGGTGAACCAGTTCTGCCACAGCATTTTTGTGCCGTGGCAGAATTTTCCTGAATTTCAAGGACTGCGGTGACATCATAATCAAAATGACTATTAGTAATGTATTAAAACACTGCCATGAAGCTGGAAATTCTGCCAAATCTACGAATTGTATGTCTTTGATGAATTTACGATTTAATAAACATTCTCCAGTCAAATTAGTTTAAATATATTCATTAGTGTACTGGCATAGTTACCTTGAAATTGGGCTTCTGGGAAGTCAGGGTTCAGATTATAAAAATTGATCCCAACATGGACAAATGATGGGTGAAGCTTAGTTAGAAATGGGTGGGGTATAGCTAGAAATGGGCGGGGCATAGCTAGAAATGGGTGGGGTATAGCTAGAAATGGGCGAGGCATAGCTAGAAATGGGCAGGGCATAGCTAGAAATTGGCGGGGCATAGTTGGAAATGTGTGGGGCATAGCTGGAAATGTGCAAGGCATAGCTGGAAATGGGCGAGGCATAGCTGGAAATGGGTGGGACATAGCTGGAAATGGGCGGGGCATTGCTAGAAATGGGTAAGGCATAGCTGGAAGTGAGCCAGGCATAGCTGGACATGGACGGGGCATAGCTAACCCTCTATTGTATCAAAATGTTATATTATTTTCTAGGTGTTTCATCTAATCCTCGACCTTCCCTGTACGGCCGCTGCTCTAGATGTGTCAAAAAGAGTTTCCAAGGTGGAGAATGCTCCATCACAAGTCACAACCTCTACCCCGTCAAGTTCTGTCGAAGCGTATAATAACCAGCTTTATCATCCGATGTTCAAGTTTATGTTGCGTATTGAAGGGGGACATGGTGATACGATTAATAGGTAATAGAGAGCTTATAGAGACTCACTTTATTAACTGATGTTCAAGTTTATGTTGCGTATTGAAGGTGGACATGGTGATACGATTAATAGGTAATAGAGAGCATATAGAGACTCACTTTATTAACTGATGTTCAAGTTTATGTTGCGTATTGAAGGTGGACATGGTGATACGATTAATAGGTAATAGAGAGCATATAGAGACTCACTTTATCATCCGATGTTCAAGTTTATGTTGCGTATTGAAGGGGGACATGGTGATACGATTAATAGGTAATAGAGAGCATATAGAGACTCACTTTATTAACTGATGTTCAAGTTTATGTTGCGTATTGAAGGTGGACATGGTGATACGATTAATAGGTAATAGAGAGCATATAGAGACTCACTTTATCATCCGATGTTCAAGTTTATGTTGCGTATTGAAGGGGGACATGGTGATACGATTAATAGGTAATAGAGAGCATATAGAGACTCACTTTATTAACTGATGTTCAAGTTTATGTTGCGTATTGAAGGGGGACATGGTGATACGATTAATAGGTAATAGAGAGCATATAGAGACTCACTTTATTAACTGATGTTCAAGTTTATGTTGCGTATTGAAGGGGGACATGGTGATACGATTAATAGGTAATAGAGAGCATATAGAGACTCACTTTATTAACCGATGTTCAAGTTTATGTTGCGTATTGAAGGTGGACATGGTGATACGATTAATAGGTAATAGAGAGCATATAGAGACTCACTTTATTAACTGATGTTCAAGTTTATGTTGCGTATTGAAGGTGGACATGGTGATACGATTAATAGGTAATAGAGAGCATATAGAGACTCACTTTATTAACTGATGTTCAAGTTTATGTTGCGTATTGAAGGTGGACATGGTGATACGATTAATAGGTAATAGAGAGCATATAGAGACTCACTTTATTAACTGATGTTCAAGTTTATGTTGCGTATTGAAGGTGGACATGGTGATACGATTAATAGGTAATAGAGAGCATATAGAGACTCACTTTATTAACTGATGTTCAAGTTTATGTTGCGTATTGAAGGTGGACATGGTGATACGATTAATAGGTAATAGAGAGCATATAGAGACTCACTTTATTAACTGATGTTCAAGTTTATGTTGCGTATTGAAGGGGGACATGGTGATACGATTAATAGGTAATAGAGAGCATATAGAGACTCACTTTATTAACCGATGTTCAAGTTTATGTTGCGTATTGAAGGTGGACATGGTGATACGATTAATAGGTAATAGAGAGCATATAGAGACTCACTTTATTAACTGATGTTCAAGTTTATGTTGCGTATTGAAGGGGGACATGGTGATACGATTAATAGGTAATAGAGAGCATATAGAGACTCACTTTATTAACTGATGTTCAAGTTTATGTTGCGTATTGAAGGTGGACATGGTGATACGATTAATAGGTAATAGAGAGCATATAGAGACTCACTTTATTAACTGATGTTCAAGTTTATGTTGCGTATTGAAGGTGGACATGGTGATACGATTAATAGGTAATAGAGAGCATATAGAGACTCACTTTATTAACTGATGTTCAAGTTTATGTTGCGTATTGAAGGGGGACATGGTGATACGATTAATAGGTAATAGAGAGCATATAGAGACTCACTTTATTAACTGATGTTCAAGTTTATGTTGCGTATTGAAGGTGGACATGGTGATACGATTAATAGGTAATAGAGAGCATATAGAGACTCACTTTATTAACTGATGTTCAAGTTTATGTTGCGTATTGAAGGTGGACATGGTGATACGATTAATAGGTAATAGAGAGCATATAGAGACTCGCTTTATTAACTGATGTTCAAGTTTATGTTGCGTATTGAAGGGGGACATGGTGATACGATTAATAGGTAATAGAGAGCATATAGAGACTCACTTTATTAACTGATGTTCAAGTTTATGTTGCGTATTGAAGGGGGACATGGTGATACGATTAATAGGTAATAGAGAGCATATAGAGACTCACTTTATCATCCGATGTTCAAGTTTATGTTGCGTATTGAAGGGGGACATGGTGATACGATTAATAGGTAATAGAGAGCATATAGAGACTCACTTTATTAACTGATGTTCAAGTTTATGTTGCGTATTGAAGGGGGACATGGTGATACGATTAATAGGTAATAGAGAGCATATAGAGACTCACTTTATTAACTGATGTTCAAGTTTATGTTGCGTATTGAAGGGGGACATGGTGATACGATTAATAGGTAATAGAGAGCATATAGAGACTCACTTTATTAACTGATGTTCAAGTTTATGTTGCGTATTGAAGGGGGACATGGTGATACGATTAATAGGTAATAGAGAGCATATAGAGACTCACTTTATCATCCGATGTTCAAGTTTATGTTGCGTATTGAAGGGGGACATGGTGATACGATTAATAGGTAATAGAGAGCATATAGAGACTCACTTTATTAACTGATGTTCAAGTTTATGTTGCGTATTGAAGGGGGACATGGTGATACGATTAATAGGTAATAGAGAGCATATAGAGACTCACTTTATTAACTGATGTTCAAGTTTATGTTACGAACTTCAAGGAAGATTGAATTTCATTGTGAAAATGTTTGAAATAAAATCTTCTTTTCGTAGCAAATATTTTAAATCATATGAAAGGCAGTTACAGTTATGCTCATGCAAGCTTATGCTCATGCAAGCTGTAAGTGACATATAACACTTCAGCAGTAAAGTACGTATTCAACCCTGCTATATTTCCTGTTGCAGGTTGAATGTGTTACATAGTGTCCTGGAGGATTTGAATGGACATGCGAGAGTGATTGTGTGCTCACAGATTGTGCCAGTATTGCTCAGGTGAGAGAGAGAGAGAGAGAGAGAGAGGATCTTAAACCAGTTATTACCAGTATAGTGCCAGTGTTGATCAAAGCTGTTATGTATTGGTGCCAGTATTGATCACAGCTGTTATGTATTGGTGCCAGTATTGATCACAACTGTGATGTATTAGTGCTAGTAATGATCACAACTGTTATGTATCAGGGCTGGTATTGCTCATAGCTGTGATGTAATAGTGCCAGTATTGATCACAACTGTGATGTATCAGTGCCAGTATTGATCACAACTGTGATGTATCCGTGCCAGTATTGATCACAGCTGTGATGTATCAGTGCCAGTATTGATCACAGGTGTGATGTATTAGTGCCAGTATTGATCACAGGTGTGATGTATTAGTGCCAGTATTGATCACAGCTGTGATGTATCAGTGCCAGTATTGATCACAGGTGTGATGCATTGGTGCCAGTATTGATCACAGCTGTTATGTATTAGTGCCAGTATTGATCACAGGTGTGATGTATTAGTGCCAGTATTGATCACAGCTGTGGTGTATCAGTGCCAGTATTGATCACAGGTGTTGCCCTGTAGGTGGGGCTTAGAATACACCTTCCGTATCCTCTGCATGTCGTAAGAGGCGACTAAAGGAGGTAAGGGGGAGGTAACCCTGACAGAAACCTCGAGTGCTGAAGACGGATGTTCCAGGCCGCACGGCGCACTCTAATAAACCATGGATCCACGCACTTACCGCTTATGATCATGTTGATAGTCACTTACAGCACTGGCGGTATGATCAGCGAACGAAAAGAAGAAGAAGAAGATCACAGGTGTGATGTATTAGTGCCTGTATTGATCACAGCTGTGATGTATCAGTGCCAGTATTGATCACAACTGATGAATCAGTGCCAGTATACATCACAACTGTGATGTATCAATGCCAGTATTGATCACAACTGTGATGATGTATCCGTGACAGTATTGATCAAAGCTGTGATGTATCAATGCCAGTATTGATCACAACTGTGATGATGTATCCGTGACAGTATTGATCAAAGCTGTGATGTATCAGTGCCAGTATTGATCACAACTGTGATGTATTCGTGCCAGTATTGATCACAACTGATGTATCGGTGCCAGTATTGATCACAGCCATGATGTATTAGTGCCATAACTGATCACAGCTGTGATATATTAGTGACAATATTGATCACAGCTGTGATGTTTTCACTTCAAGAGTATACTTACCTCCCTAATACTCTTTGATATTGCTAAATATCGGCTTTCACTCAATAAAACACTCAGATTAAAAAAGTTAGGTGCCCCTACTGGGCAGGGAGTCAGAGGGCAGTCCGGCGGATGCCAGCCCCACCACTGCGCATGCGCAGACTAGCACTTCCTCTGCTAATTTATTGGCAGAGGGTCAACACATGTTTTCATGCTCAAAGCTTTTCTAAGCTATTTCTAAGTCATTTAAGCAAATTATTGGAAGTGTTATCACCTGTAGAGATGGCAGAAGGCATTAATTCGCCAGAGGAGGGCCCAGGACCTATCCATCAGGTGACTTCTAGTATATTTTAGCGAGTTTATCCCGGTGTAATGTGTTTCCAAGACTCACGTTTATCGTGATAAGCGCCTAATATAGTTGGTTTATTTCAAAATGGCGCTATGTAATACTAATCTCTCTTTGTGTTTATGTCCACAGGTATCTGTCTATGATTGTACAGGACATCACATCAACAGAGGGTTTGTTTCTCTCCACCAAGGTTCCATTTCCTACTAATACTGTTAGGTTATCTAACCAAAAAGTCTATGTCCAGTGACTCGGAGGTTCCAGTTCATCAGTTTGGATGGTTTGTCTATGCAAAGAATCAGGTATTTTAGTTAATGATATGAGGCACTTCTCTTATTTTTGAAAATAATTATATAAACTTTTGCCATTTTATCATTGTTTATCTGATGTTTGTGTAGCCTGAATATTCTATCCTTTCTAGTCAGGATGTTCTGGATATGAATACAATTCATCCTTACACCTGGATGTTTGTTTCGGATCGATTTAATTTCTTTTTTTGAAATTATGACGTCATAATCAGCCTTGCACTTTATTAACAATTAAAGTTTTGCCCAACGCTGGTTCTCTAATATCTGATAGGTGATCTTTATGATCACTTTCCTCTCCTCTTATTTTGGTTTTGAGTTTCTACCCGTAACTAAAATACTCATTGTCTTCATCTTCTGGCCTGTTTCAAATTACCTGGTTGTCCGTCTTGTGGTCGTTTCCTCAAGGAAAGATTCATTCCACATTTATGTTGTCAATGTAGTCCTTGTGGCCCGTTACTTAAATGTGATGTATGTAAGCAGTGGGGGGGGGGAGGCGATCTAATGGCAGATTTTTTATCTTTGCAGGCGAAGGATAAGATCGTGGAGGAGGAGAGGAAACAAAAGAGAGTGGTAACGAGTAAAAAGGGTAAGAGGAAGACCTCGTCCTCAGTGGACATGGAGGCCTTCCGTAGTGAGATGTTGGGAGAGATGAAGAGGACAATCAAGGATTTGGTTCCAGAGTTGCTCCGTAGTATGCTTCCTGGATAAAATCCTTTGTTGTCCTCTTCATCTGCTTCGGAGCAGGTAATCCCCGCCTCTGAATCTGGTTTCTTTAGGCCTCTACCAGTTTTCGATGATTCAGAGGTTGCCCCATTAGAGGGGGCGTTCCAGGACACTGGCAGCAGGCTTGCCACGCCGGTGGTCCATGGATGGTTGTCGCTGGAACCTGGTGGCTGCTTATCAGCCCAGGGGTATCTGCACACCGCAGGTGCCAGTACCTCCTATGGCACCTTTCCTGGCCAGTCCGGGTTAGCTCTCTTTGCTGACCCGGAGTCTAATCTTTCTGGCCAGGAAGAAGAGGATTACCTGCTGGGTTCCCCTACTGATGTCGTGACCATGGACATTGACGTCTGTGCACCTCTCGCGGGGAATACAGGCGACATTTCCACGGTTCTACTCGCGCAGGAGTAGAATTCACGGCTCAGAAGGTGGCCCGGGTTGAACCTGACGGCCAGTTGTTCCACATACCTCGGCTTGCCGAGAGTATAGCGGGTTCTGGCCAGGGCCATGGTGTGGCGATAAGCACCCCACGCAATACCACGGTGCCTGCTCCTGGACAAGCCAGTCAGATTAACATGCCTGCTCTTTCGGGCCTGCATGCTTTCTCTGGCTTGCCATGAGTGTCAGGCTATCCAGCTTCTAGCTCGCCTGCGAATGCTCAGGAGGAAGACGAAGGCCCTCGTCTTGTAGAACTTTCGCAGGTAGCCACGGAGGAGGATTGGGCAGACACTTGTCAATGGCTTATAAGCGTCAGGCCAGACCTGCCCGTGGAACAGTCGGCTAGCCAGCGAGACCACCGGCCGTGGTTAGCTGGTAAGTCGACTGTTGGCGCCATGCCATCTCTGCCGTTGGCAGAACATATTGTTGATATGTTCTCGGCGGCGGAGACGTCCATCAAGGCGCATGGACGTCTCGCGAAGGCCCCTCGCGAGGTTGCAAGGCGCTACCGCATCGTAGCCGTAGAGTATCAGAGGTACGGTGTGGTACCTAAGCCGAGCATTGATGACCGCGCGGCTTTAGGTGAAGATACACGGCCAGGCTCCCGTTCTGACACGGGAGCCCTGTGTTCGGCCAATACCACGTTGCGCGATGCGGAGGAGAGTGTGAGAGCGTCTATTGCGGCGCTTTCTCATGTCTCCCAGCTGTTGCAAGGGTTAGTGACAGTATCCGCATCGCGCCAGCCTAGCCTGATAACTGTTCAGAGAGCCATCCAGGATGGTATCAACCTGGCTCTGGATTGTTTGACTCGGGCTGTGACCAGAAGTGTCCGGGCGAGGCGCACGTTTGCGTTGGACAACGTGTGCCCATCCCAGGACCTGTACAATAGGCTGCTGCGTACGCCTATGGCAGGTTCTGGTCTCTGGAGGTGAGGGATGCAAGCACCTCCAGGAGACGGTCACTCTGGTCAACAACCAGAGGGCGCTGCGTGAACAGTTTGAGGTGCTCCGTAGGGAGCATGTTTGCGTAGCACCCCCTGCGTACCATCCCCTGCAGGCTCGAGGTAGAGGTGGCCATGTCAGAGGCCAGCCACCAGCGCAGCGTCGGCCTCAGCCATGTGCGATTCGGTCAGCAGTGAGGGGGGGGGGCGCAGGCTCCTCCAGTGCAGCCAGCCAGGCAGCCACCCGTGTACCGAGGTGCGCGCGGTGCTGGTCGTGGCGCGTGAGGATCTGGTCGTGGTAATCGTGCCTGATGGGCCGCTTACCACGGTGAGAATCACTCCGGTGTTTCAGGCCAAGGAGACAGTGCCACTCTTGCACTCCTTATGTCCACCTCTCTCCCTAGGTGGTCCAGTGGGAGGCCGGTTGGCCCACCACAAGCAAGAGAGGGAACGGTTAACTCAGGACCGTTTAGTCTTGCGATGGCTTTCAGTCGGGTATCATTCCGATTGGATGACAGGCCCACCATCGCGACTGTCTCTGGTGGCAATCCAGATCAAAGGTTCTGTATAGAGGAAGAGATAAACTCCCTCATACAAAAAGAAGCAATTCAACCGGCGCAAAAGTGCCCGGGCTTCTATTCAACCGTGTTCTTAGTAACGAAAAGCACCGGAGGGTGGAGACCAATTCTCAACCTCAAGCCATTGAACAAGTTCATAGAGACACCCGGTTTCAAGATGGAGACTGTGAAATCGGTGTTGGCGGGGTTGGAGAGGGGAATGTGGACAGCTTCAATGGATTTGAAGGATGCTTATTTCCACATTCCTATAGCGAGGAGTTTCCGTTGCTTCCTGAGATTTGCATTCCAGGGCAGACAGTGGGAATTCAAGGTGTTACCCTTCGGAATTTCCATGGCTCCTCGGGTCTTCACCTGAGTGGTTCTTGCGATAACAGCATACCTCCGCAGGAGAAGCATAGCAGTCCACACATACATAGACGACTGGCTGTTAAAGGCGCACAACCGCGAAAGTTTATCGGCGAATCTGGAGATAGTTTTGAAAACTCACAGACTTAGGCTGGATAGTCAATTTCCATCCCAGAAGTTTGTTTACCTGGGAATGTTTATCGATCTAGAGACAGGATATGTTTATCCTACTCAGGAGAGGGTTCAGACACTCATCTCAGTAATACAGTCAGTGTGCACCAGTCGTCATGTCCTGGCACGGGTTTACTTGAGAATGCTGGGATTGATGGTTTCTCTGGAACCAGTCATTCCTCAGGCAGCCTTACGCAGGCGGCCGATCCAGTTATTTCTCATGACGCAATGGACCCAGAACACAGGTTCACTGGACTCAAACGTGTCAGTGTTGGAGCCTCTAATTCACGACCTTCAATGGTGGTTGAAGACAGAGAATCTCTTGGCGGGGGTTATGCTAACCCCTCCTCACCCTCAGGTAACAATGTATACAGATGCATCGATGGAGGGGTGGGGAGCTTGTCTGGAAGAATCTACGATATCAGGGCTTTGGAATCTGGAACAGTCAAGGGAACATATAAATCTATTGGAATTACGAGCAGTAGTCCTGGGCCTGGAACATTTCTTTCAGAAAGTTCAGGGCAAGAGTGTTCTAATTCGATCAGACAACTCAACAGTAGTGACTTACATAAACCGCCAGGGCAGAACGAAGTCGCCCAGTCTCTGTATGATGACTTGGAAACTGCTTTGCTGGTGCCTGAATTACAGGATTACCTTGAAAGCAGTTCATATTCCGGGAAGGTTAAATCTGTTAGCAGACTCATTGAGCCGAAGGATGAGTGTTTTACCGACGGAATGGCAACTAAATCAATGTGTGGCGGATCATCTGTTCGACCACTGGGGGAAACCCAACATAGATTTATTCGCAACGAAGAAGAATGCGAAGATGACGACGTACATCTCTCCGATTCCAGATCCAAGCGCTTTCGCAACAGATGCGTTAGCTATCAGCTTGGTGGGAATGTATGCATACACATTCCCTCCAGCAATCCTGATTCCAAAAATTCTTCAGAAAATCAGACAGGAGGAGTGCCAAGTGCTTCTGATCGCCCCAAATTGGCCAAGCCGATCATGGTATACGGATCTGCTGGACCTTCTGGTCTGCGATCCGGTTCCTCTGCCTCTGATGGACAACATTATCTTCCAGGGCAAGGCCCTTCACAACAATCCGGCAATGTTCAGATTGACTGCGTGGATGTTGTCAAGGAATCTAGAATTAAGGAGGGCTTTTCTGATCAAGCAGCCATATTTATGGCAAAAGCCAGGAGGGGGTCAACCTCCAGAGCATATAATTATAAAATCAACAGATTTGCAGAATGGTGCTCAAAAAGATGTATTGATCCAATGGATTCATCTATCAAGGTAGTAGTTGATTTCCTCTGTCACCTGTATGATGCCTATAGCCTCAAGCCTAACTCTATTGCTGGTTATAAGTCAGCTTTAATGACAGTTATCCCTTGCTTGGCTAATAGGGGAAGGGATGAAGTAAGTACATTAAATATTTTAATTAAAGGCATGGGCAATCTAAGGCCAAGGAATCCCCCTGTGATTCCGTCTTGGAGTTTATCTCTAGCGCTTCAGGTACTAGGTGATAAGCCTTTTGAACCACTTAGTTCCATTTCTATGAAGATGTTGACTCTTAAAACTGTATTTTTAATTGCTGCAGCCTCGGCTAGGCGTAGAAGTGAAATTCATGCCTTATCAGCCGAGGCAGACCGTTTTGTGGTTACAGGGGAAGGTCTTAAGCTTCTACCTAGGATTAATTTCATGGCTAAACATCAGTCTTTGAAATATCCAGGTCAACCTATATTTTTACCAGCTTTAACGAGATAGGATCCTAATTCTAAAGCATGGTGTCCAGTCCGAGCATTAAACCGGTACAAACAACGTACTCAGGAATGGCGGACGGACCCGTCAGCGTTATGGTTGTCATATATTGAACCCCATGGCAGGGCGTCTAAGGACACCATTTCCAGGTGGATTGTAGAGTGTATTCAATTTTGTCATAAATCCGCCACAGGTAAACAAGTTGACATAGCCAAGGCTCACAGTGCCCGGGGCGTAGTGGCTTCCACTGCCCTATTTAATGGGGTCCCTGTGGATGACATTATGTCGGTAGCTCAGTGTCACTGTGAGTCAAGTTTTACAGACCATTATCTCCGTGACACCTCGAATCCGCTCGCATTATCGATTTTGAAAATATAATTAGGTGTACATTTTTGATGAGGTTTCCTCATTATTTATATATATCACAATTAATTAATGGGAACAACCACTTATTTGGGACTGCATCAGTCTTCACCACTGGGAAGATGATGTCAGCAGCCAAACTCAACAAGGTCAGTCTTGTTTTTTGTGTTGTTCATTGTGATCCTTGGTTATTAACATGGTGATGGTATGTGTTTTATGTGGTTCATTATTGAGAGTATACGAAAATGGAGCCTTTTCGTCTCTTGTCCTATAGTACATGGCACTTGTACATAGAGAGCGTATGGGACATTGAGGTCATTCAGTCTTCCTCCTAAGAAGAGGGGGGTGGGGGTGGGGGGGGGTAGTGCATATGACATTCGGTAATCTCTCATCCATCGGTTTGTGTTAGCCGATGTTCGCATCTAATCCTGACTGTGTTTTCACACAGTTTCAGAAGTTTAACTGCCTTAAATGCAGAAAAGCGCATAGGGAAGAGCTGGTCTTTTGACCTCGCCTCCCTCCCGCCGAATTCCCTGACAAATTCTGGCAATATCAAAGAGTATTAGGGAGGTAAGTATACTCTTGAAGTGAAATAAATGAAATCACGGATTTCTTTTTTCACGAGAGAGTTGATACTTACCTCCCTAATACGGACCCAGCCTCTCCACCCCACAGAGGCTCGGTCTTCAGGCTCCTGTAAGTTGCATGGTGTCAGCTAATAAATTAGTCAGAGGAAGTGCTAGTCTGCGCATGCGCGGTGGTGGGGCTGGCATCCGCCGGACTGCCCTCTGACTCCCTGCCCAGTAGGGGCACCTAACTTTTTTAATCTGAGTGTTTTATTGAGTGAAAGCCGATATTTAGCAATGTCAAAGAGTATTAGGGAGGTAAGTATCAACTCTCTCGTGAAAAAAGAAATCCGTGATTTCGTTTAATTAGTGCCAGTATTGATCACAGCTGTGATGTATCAGTGGCAGTATTGATCACAACTGTGCTGTATCAGTGCCAGTATTGATCACAGCCATGATGTATTAGTGCTATTACTGATCACAGCTGTGATGTATTAGTGCCAGTGTTGATCACAGGTGTGATGTATTAGTGCCAGTGTTGATCACAGCTGTGATGTATTAGTGCCATTACTGATCACAGCTGTGATGTATTAGTGCCAGTATTGATCACAGCTGTGAAGTATTAGTGCCATTACTGATCACAGCTGTGATGTATTAGTGCCAGTATTGATCACTGCTTTGATGTATTAGTGACAATATTGATCACAGCTGTGATGTATTAGTGCCAGTATTGATCACAGCTGTGATGTATTAGTGACAATATTTATCACAGCTGTGATGTATTAGTGCCAGTATTGATCACAACTGTGATGTATCAGTGCCAGTATTGATCACAGCAGTGATGTATTAGTGCTATTACTGATCGCAGCTGTGATCTATCAGTGCCAGTATTGATCACAGCTGTGATGTATTGGTGTCAGTATTGATCACAGCTGTGGTGTATTAGTTCCAGTATTGATCACAGCTGTGGTGTATTAGTGCCAGTATTGATCACAGCTGTGGTGTATTAGTGCCAGTATTGATCACAGCTGTGATGTATTAGTGCCAGTATTGATCACAGCTATGACGTATTAGGGCCAGTATTGCTATTTTTACCATATACACCCTGTATTTCGCTAATATAGGAGACATATAGCCTAAGACATAGTAATTAATATTCACATATATTTCCTAAGTCTTTCACTGAACGTGAAATGCGTTGATCAAATCCAAGCATACACAGTGGAATGATTTACTATAATGCCTGTATGTGTGTCTCTGTATTTTCGCAGGTATTATTTCACTGTGGTGCTGGAGGATGGTGATTCTGCCCTGGCTAAGCATCTGTTACCTGTTATGCTGGAGAGGATTGGACTTTTGTATAATGTTCCCGAGTACAAGGCAGATGTGAGAAAGTAAGTGCAGTAACATTGTCCTCAAAGACCATAAATTCATTACAAAGTACGAAATATTGTGTTCAATATTTTGAAAAATAATTTGCCTGAGGAAGCTGCATCAAATTATTGTCTTCTCCATGTCAGAAATGGAGACATTGAGATCACATATGCCGTCGACGTTGTGTATTATGATTAATGGTTTTTGTTCTGGTATTTAATTCAGCTTTCTGTTCAACAATGTTTCTTCAGATTTCACTAAATCATTATACACATGTTTTATGCCATTCAGCAATTCAATCTGTATTATTACAATTCAAATATTGGGAATTTCCATATTTTTCTCATCGCTTTCGAGGGTATTTTTCATGGTTTTTGTCTCACCTGCGAATCAGAAAAAGCGAGACATAGGTACCACCTTTCCGACGGCGATAACGACGGTGTCAATATTAAGTTTTTGCGTTTAGCAAAACTTCAGCTTATATTTCAGGATTGTTTAAGCCTATTGCAACTGACCTTGGATACATGGTTACCTATAATGTTAGGAGGCATCATGATGATGTTGGGGTCACAAGATCAAAAGTCAAGGTCACTGTGACCTTAATACAGAACTCTGCTTTTTCAATATTGGGTTTTTGCGTTTAGCAAAACTTCAGCTTATATTTCAAGATTGTTTAAGCCTATTGCAACTGACCTTGGATACATGGTTACCTATAATGTTAGGAAGCAGCATGATGATGTTGGCGGTCACAAGGTCAAAGGTCATGGTCACTGACTTTGATACAGCACTCTATTATTTCAATATTAAGTTTTTGCATTTAGCAAAACCTCTTGGCTTATATTTCAGGATTGGTTAAGCCTATTGCAACTAAACTCAGCTACATGGTTACGTATAATGATAGGAAGCAGCATGATGATGTTGGGGTCAAAGGTCAAGGGCACTGTGACCTTGATACAGAACTCTGTTATTTCAACATTAAGTTTTTGTGTTTAGCAGAACTTCTCAGTTTGTATTTCAGGATTGGTTACGCCTATTGCAACAATTCACTTGGATACATAGGTACCTATAATGTTAGGAAGCAGCATGATGATGTTGGCAGTCATAAGGTCAAAGGTCAAGGTCACTGTGACCTTGATACAGAACTGTGTTATTTCAACATTAAGTTTTTGCGTTTATCAAAACTTCTCGGCTTATGTTTCAGGATTGTTTAAGCCTATTGCAACTGACCTTGGATACATGGTTACCTATAATGTTAGGAGACAGCATGATGATGTTGGGGTCACAAGGTCAAAAGTCAAGGTCACTGTGACCTTAATACAGAACTCTGCATTTTCAATATTAGGTTTTTGCGTTTAGCAAAACTTTTCAGCTTATATTTCAGGATTGGTTAAGCCTATTGCAACTAAACTTGGATACATGGTTACCTATAATGTTAAGAAGCAGCATAATAACATTGAGGGCAGAAGGTTAAAGGTCAAGGTAATTGTGACAAACAGGAGACAGGCGAGACATTTAATTCCACGGAATTCTTGTTTGTTAATGATTTTTATTCGCCTTGTTAGTCAGAGATGGTAGTTCATATTTCAATGACATTACAACAGTGTTATGTGCCATGAAATCTACATTATTGTTAGTTGTTTTTTAAATTGTTAGCTCACCAGGCCTGAAAGGCTAAGTGAGCATATGCCATGGTGCCCATCCATAGTCTGAATGGCTGTCTGTCGTCCATCTGTCTGTCATCAAACCTTTCCATTAAACAACTTCCCGAGAACCACTTTGCCAAGTTCGGTTAAATTTGGCAGGAGGCACCGCTATGGCATAGAATTCTAAGATTATTCAAACATCTCTGATTGGTCGATTTGAGTGACAACCATCTTGGATTTTAATCTATTTTTAGCAAAAATTTTAACATTTTTGAAAACTTATTGTGCGATTGATTTGAAACTCAAGAGACTTCATCTAGGTCAAGACGACCGTGACCAAGTTTGTTCAAGAGAACTTGATTGGGTGATTTGTCTGGCAGCCATCTTGGATGATTTTACTTTCGCAGACATGGCTTCTCTCAAATTACTGAAGGGATCAGGCCAAAATTTTGGACATATAATTAGGAAGACTGAGCATTTAGCTTTGTTCAAGAGGAGTGGATTCCTATAAAAAATATGTCTGGCATTGACCAATCATAATTGAGCATATATTAATTGATGGATTTAGACAGTGAAAATACATAGATTTTGATGGGTGATGGATGTGAATTTAACATGTTCAAATAGATTGCCTAACTTGGTTGACCTAGTTTTTGAAGAAATGTATTCTTTGGAAATGCTGAAGGGATTGGGCTGAAATTTTGGAAATATTAAGTGTCCAAGGAAAGTTGATTCATGAAAAACATGGGTGACATCAACCAATCAATATTAAGCGTCAGTCAGTTGATAGATTTTGGTTTCTACTAAATACCAATCTGATCTAAGGTTTTACTCTTTTCACATCATGATATCATACTTACCTCCCTAACACTCTTGATATACTAGTATATCGGCTCTAAATTCAATAATATTCAGAATTATAAAAAGTTAGGTGCCCCTAATGGGCAGGTAGAAGTACACAGTCATGCACATGACAAACACCACCCACTGCGCATGCGCACACCGGTACTTCCGTTTTCTAATATATTGGCTGAAAGCAACTTGTGGAAAATCTTCACAGGCTCTTTATCGAGAATTTCTCTATTTAAAATCATCCTATTCCATCATGGCTGATGCAAAACTGTTGGAGGAGTCCTCCTCGTCATCATCTAAGGTGACATTGTTCCTGGCATTTATTTAAGACTTGTAACTTTTATGTGTTACCGGTTTTCGTCGCGGCCGTTTCGGCGGTACCGCGTTTTCAGGCGCTGGGAATCCTTGTAAATTTTTTCCCAGCGCCTAGGGCTATTAATCTCTTGTGTTTTATGCTTACAGGTTTGTCGTGTGACTAAACAAGGATTCCTGTTCTTCTCTCGAAGGTTGTTCACGTCCCAGGGTGACTTATCATCGTGATATGTCTAAGGGTTGGAGATATATTAAATTAATAAATAAAATATCTCCTTCCTTTTGTCCCATCCTCCTCATCAGTTCTTCTGGAAGAGGAGTCTCGGCGGATGGAGGGACATGTTCTCCTGCACAAGAGGATGGTTGCCTGTGCTCAGGCTAAGGGAGTTTATTAATTATGGCGCATAATTATTTGAAAATAATTACAATTTTCTGCTGCCTTTTGCTATTGCACTATATTCTCTCTTGCATGTGCACGGGTTCTCGAATATATATAGTTTAATATTATATTATTCGGGAGGTATGAATGTCTTTAATATCTAGATATTTCTTGCATTCTTTCTGACGTCCCCTCTCCTTGAAGGAGCTTTTGCATTGAGGTTTGATGTCATAATCAAGAGTTTTTTCTCTTTCCTTGATGTCATAATCTTAGTTTAGAGGAGTCTGTGATGTGTTCATCTCCCTGTTTATTAGGAGTGTGGAGAGATATCTAGATAGTCATAATCCTTCTCTCTCTCTCTTAATTTGGGGTCCTGGTTGTGATTGTTTTTTATTAACTAGAGAAGTCACCTGTCCCGTCAGGGTTGTCTGTCATAAAAGTGGATGTCTTCTCTCGAGTTTGTTTTGGTTTCTACTAAATAGTCAATTAACAAGGCTTTGAAACTATCATACTCATTGTCTTCGTATCCCTTCCATTTTCAGAAGTGTCCATCCTGTCTGAAGCCCATGAAGGCTAGATTCTTCCCCCACCCTTGCCATCTGTGTTCAGCTTGTAGGCTGACTAACAAATGTGTCATTTGTAAAGAGTGGGGGGGTGGGGGATCTAACCTCTGAATTCTTCTCTTTTCAGGCTAAGATGATGGCTGAGGAGGGCAAGAAGTCGAAGAAGGAGGGTAAGAAGAAGGCCTCTGATACGGGTGGGCTCGAGGCCTTCAAGGTTGTGTTAGTGAGTGAGATGCGCAGGACTTTGAAAGACCTGATGCCTGACATGCTTCGCGGCATGTTGCCTGGCACAGGTATTTCAACTTCCTGCGCATCGACCTCAGTGCAGGTAGCCCCCGTCCCTGGATCATGGCCTACTAGCTCGGACAAAGTGTTTAGTGATCCAGGGGTGGCTGTCTTGGACCCAAGCTTGATGTTCGCATCGCCTGGTGTTCCAGCGGCGTGAGAAGCATCAGGCGGGACCCGACCAGCGGGCCTGACCACGATCACTCGCGGAGTACACTCATCATCTGCTTTCGAGCAGTCTCCTGGTCAGTCTGGATTAGTTTTCTTTACTAATCCAGAGTCTAACTTTCCTGACCAGGAAGATGATGAGGACTACCTGCTCGGTCCACAGGTTGACCATGAAGACATGGATGTGAATGTCTACACTCCTCTCATGGGGGGCGTGAAGGCTCGCACCTATGGCACTGTTCCCTCGGGAGCAGGTTTCATGGTTCAGCCTGTGGCCCGCTTTGGCGCAGATGGCCGGCCGTATAAGATTCCACGCTTGGACGTGGAATCTCATACGGACGTTCCGGGCCGCGCTGGTGTGCATGAACGCCCTCGCACAAGCGCGGCCTTGGTGCCTGGTTTGCCTATGGAGAATGCTATGCCAGCCCTCGCGGGCCCGTATACATTGCAACACTGGGTTAGCAGCCTCGGTGCAGCAACAGCCTAGTCCCATGACAGTCCAACGAGCCATCCAGGATGGCATCAACCTGGCGTTGGACTGTCTGACTAGGTCGGTCACAAAGTCACTGAGAACGAGGCGCACTTTTGCTTTGGACAATTTGTGCCCGTTTCAGGAGCTCAAGTTGCGCTTGTTGCAAGCGCCGATGGCGGGCCCTGGACTCTTTGGGGGTGAAGGTTGTCGGCACCTCCAGGAGACAGTGACTTTGGTGAACAACCAGAGGGCGCTGCGCGCACAGTTTGAAGTGCTGCGCAGAGAACATGTGCGTGTTCAGCCCTCGGCTGCTCGACAGCAGTATGCTCGTGGCGGTGCTGGCAGTGTCAGAGGCCAGCACGCCGGCCGGTTTCAGAGACTGCGTCGGCTGCGCCAGCAGCAGCGTGCTGTTGTACGTCAGCCAGCGCCTCAAGCGCAGCCAGCCAGACAGCAGCCCGCGCACCGTGGTGCACTTGATGCAAGAAAACTTTCCGGTTATCACAAGTGTTGTCACTCGTACCATAGACGCTCCCACTTCTAAAATTTATGGGCACCCCATCAACCCTAGGTGCACCAGTGGGAGGTCGTTTGACTTGTCACATTCAGAAGTGGGGGCGGTTAATTCAGGACCGCTTAGTCTTGCAATGGCTTTCGCACGGATACAGTCCAGAATGGATAAGATGTCCGCCATTGCATTTGTCTCTGGTACTGGTCTGGACTCAAATTCCAAGAGATCCAGACAAGCGGTTGTGCATAGAAGAGGAGATAAGATCTCTAATTCTAAAAGAAGCAATTCAACCGGCGCAGGATTGCCCGGGCTTCTATTCAACCGTGTTTCTTGTGGCGAAGAACACCGGGGGGCTGGAGACCAATTCTCAACCTCAAACCTCTAAACAAGTTTTTAGACACACCGAGTTTCGAAATGGAAACAGTAAGATCGGTGTTGTTGGGGTTAGAGAAGGGGATGTGGACAGCATCTATAGATCTCAAGGATGCTTAGTTCCACATTCCAATTGCAAGGAGTTTTCGTCGGTTCCTGAGATTTGCTTTTCAGGGACGCCAATGGGAATTCAAGGTTCTTCCATTCAGCATCTCGACGGCTCCAAGGGTCTTCACTCGAGTCGTACTTGCTATCACGGCATACCTCCGCAGGAGAAATATAGCTGTTCACACTTACATAGACGACTGGTTGCTGAAAGCACACAACCCAGAAAGTTTGACAGTAAATCTGGAGATAGTTTTTAAAACTCTCACGGATTTAGGCTGGATAATCAACTTTCAGAAATCAGAGCTGACTCCATCCCAGAAGTTTGTTTACCTGGGTATGTTCTTCGATCTGGAGATAGGATATGTTTATCCATCCCAGGAGAGAGTGGAAGGTCTCCTCTTGTGCATTCAATTGGTTTGCAACAGTCATTATATTCTAGCACGGGTCTATCTGAGAATGTTAGGTCTGATGGTTCCAATGGAACCAGTCATTCCTCAGGCGGCTGATTCAATTGTTTCTCATGACTCAGTGGACGCAGAGTTCAGGATCACTGGACTCGCACATTCAAGTGTTGGACCCTCTCATTCATCACTTTCATTGGCGGATGGAGAGAGGAAATCTCCTGGCGGGGATCATGCTGACCCCCTCCCCACCCTCAAGTAACGATGTTTACGGATGCATCGATGGAGGGTTGGGGAGCTTGCCTGGAAGAAGCCACTATATCAGGGCTTTGGAATCTGGAACAGTCAAAGGAACATATCAACATGCTAGAATTGCGGGCTGTAATTCTAGGCCTGGAACACTTCTTAAAGGAAGTGGAGGGAAAATTTGTGATGATACGTTCAGACAACTCTACAGTAGTGAGTTACATAAACCGCCAGGGCGGAACGGAGTCACCCAGTCTCTGTATGATGACATGGAAGCTGCTTTGCTGGTGCATGGATCATATGATCACCTTGAAAGCAGTTCATATTCCGGGAAGGCTGAATCTGTTAGCAGACTCATTGAGCCGAAGGATGAGTATTCTGCCTACGGAATGGCAACTAAATCAATGTGTGGCGGATCACCTGTTCAATCATTGGGGAAAGCCCAACATAGATTTGTTCGCAATGAAGAAGAATGCGAAGATGACGACGTACGTTTCTCCGATTCCAGATCCAAGCGCTATCGCAATAGATGCGCTAGCTATCGGTTGGAAGGGAATGTATGCATACGCATACCCTCCAACAATCCTGATTCCAAGGATCCTTCAGAAGATCAGACAAGAGGAATGCCAAGTGCTTCTGATCGCCCCGAATTGGCCAAGCCGATCATGGTTTACGGATCTGCTGGACCTTCTGGTTTGCAATCCGGTTCCTCTGCCGCTGATGGACAATATTATCTTCCAGGGCAAGACCCTTCACAACAATCCGTCAATGTTTCAATTGACTGCATGGATGTTGTCAAACAATCCACTATTAAGGAGGCCTTTTCTGAGCAAGCAGCCAATTTCATGGCCAGAGCCAGAAGGGGGTCAACCTCCAGAGCTTATAATTATAAAATCAACAGATTTGCAGAATGGTGCTCAAAGAGATGTATCAATCCGATGGAAGCATCTATTCTGGTAGTAGCTGATTTTCTCTGTCACCTGTATGATACATATAGTCTTAAACCTAATTCTATTGCTGGATACAAATCAGCATTGATGACTGTTATCCCTTGCTTGGCAAAGAGGGGAAGTGATGAAGTAAGTGTTTTAAATACTTTTATTAAAGGTATGGGCAATCTCAGACCTAGAAATCCTCCACTGACACCGTCATGGAGTTTTTCTCTGGTTCTGCAGGTTTTGAGTGGTAAGCCTTTTGAACCACTTAGTGCTATATCTGTTAAATTATTGACACTTAAAACTGTATTTTTAGTGGCGGCGGCTTCAGCCAGACGCAGGAGTGAAATTCATGCCTTGTCTGCCGAGCCGGACCGCTATATAGTTACAGGTGAAGGCCTTAAGCTTCTACCAAGATTGAATTTCTTGGCTAAGAATCAATCTTTAAAGTATCCGGGTAAACCTATTATTTTACCTGCCTTAACCAGATATGATCCTGGGGCTAAAGTATGGTGTCCAGTCCGTACTTTGAATAAGTACAACAAAAGAACTCAGGTTTGGCGGACGGACCCATGTTCCCTATGGTTGTCATATATTGAACCCCATGGTAGGGCGTCAAGAGACACTATTTCCAGATGGATAGTGGAATGTATCCAATTCTGTCATAAAACAGCCACTGGAATCCAGGTAGATAGAGCCAAGGCTCATAGTGTCCGTGGTGTGGTAACTTTCACGGCATTATTTAATGGTGTTTCTATTGAAGACATTATGTCAGTAGCCCAGTGGCACTGTGAGTCAAGTTTTACCGACCATTACCTTCGTGACACTTCTAACCCACTCGCCGTCTCAGTCCTCAGCAAATAAAATATTTATGCAGAGGTTTATGTTTGTAAATAGTTTGCCTCCTCTGCTATTTTCAAATATCACATTTGTTGGTAGGGTATCCCTACTATTAGCTGGTACACTTCTCTTCATCCGGTGGGGGAAGGGTATCCCTACTATTAGCTGGTACACTTCTCTTCATCCGGTGGGGGAAGAGATGAGTGCCGTGTCCAAGACACCAGAGGTCAGTGGTTATGACCATTTTTTGATTTTCTGTCTTGGTGATGGTGTCATTTTATTTTTTAATATGGTGATGGTTAATGTCTCTTAATTGTGGTTTTTGAGAGAGTTTTTGAAATAGAAGCAATCCTTCTTTTTCCAATGTCTAGTAATACTTTCATTAAGTATTAGAGAACGTGCTAGTCATTTAGAGCAGCGTTTTTTCCTTAACCTTCCTCAGAAAGAGGGGGGGGGGAGCGCATTTGCCTTTTGATCAATCTCTCTTCATCGGTCGATTATCCGATGCAAAATTCTATTCCTGGTTGTGGTTTCAGTCACAATTTCAGATGTTTTAAATCTCTTGAGAATTCAAGGAGCCTAGCCTCTTCGAGGGTGTGCGGGTTTTCAGGACCTTGCCTCCCTCCCACCAAAATTTACTTTCAAATTCTTGTTTTTATCAAGAGTGTTAGGGAGGTAAGTATGATCTCATGATGTGAAATAAGTAAATTTATCAAATTTCTTTTTCACGAGTGAGATGACATACTTACCTCCCTAACAGGATCCCGGCCTCGCCACGGAGGCCTGGTCCTTTGGCTATTGAATAGTTGCTTCTATGTCAGCCAATATTTAGTAACGGAATTACCGGTGTGCGCATGCGCAGTGGGTGGTGTTTGTCATGTGCATGACTGTGTACTTCCACCTGCCCATTAGGGGCACCTAACTTTTTATAATTCTGAATATTATTGAATTTAGAGCCGATATACTAGTATATCAAGAGTGTTAGGGAGGTAAGTATGTCATCTCACTCGTGAAAAAGAAATTTGATAAATCTACTTAATTTCATTGAAGCCATCGTGTCACATTGCTGTTTTTCCCACATGGTTGCACACACTGATGATATATTACTCACTAAATCTAATACTTTAATCCATCTATTTCTATGTTGTCTGTCATAAAACACTGGGGTTTAGCATTACGTTCTTCTTGATGGTGCAGGATTCTCTCTGAGGCAGTATACATGATGTTTCGGACACACCCACATCTTGTCGGTGAGGAACATGAGGAAATCATGGAGTACTTTGGAAGCACCAGAAACATCACAGATAAAGAGGAGTTCTTCTCACACCTGGTAATAAACACTTCATATTTCAATACTAACTTGCTAACTGTCTACTCATATCATCCTAACCTGGTCAAAATGACTTCTGCAGCGGTCTTGAGAAAAGTCCATTTGCATGCAAAGAAACTAGTTTATGAAACTTGACCACTGGAATAACTGGCTCGATAACCTCTTATGGTAAAGTTTAAAATCTAGAAGTTGTTGGCCTGAAAATTTAAAGGATTAATTCCCAGAATCCCAATATCAAGGTAACTATACAGTTAAGATGTTTAATATTTTGAAACTAATTTGACTGGTTGCCGTTATCAGCAACAGCGTCTAATCAAATTAGTTTAAAAATATTCAATATAATGGTTGTTAACCCTTTAATGGTCAAGATTTAAAAAATAAAAATTGAAATCTTTCCTCGGTGTATGTCCTTTTGCAGGACAAAAAATGGCAGTTAAAAAAAATGTATTACTGGAGTAATTGGCTCGATTATCTAGCCAGTCATTCCAGTGATAAATTTTCAAAAAGTCTTATCTTGACCTGCAAGTTGACATTCCTCAAGACCACTGCAGAGGCCAGTTTTGGCCGTCATGGCCATTAAAGGGTTAAGTAGTAAAGACAAACAATTCGTACGCATCACAGCCTTTATTCATACCTTGCTGCCAATGGTTATTCCCCTTAGATGGATGCCAGTTGTTTTGGTGGTAGCTATGCCAAACTATTGGTTTCTATAAGCAATTTGGAGTATACGTAGTTCTTTCTGCTCCAAATCTGCAATAACTCAGTACAGTTATGCATGGGTGCCAGTTGGATAATATTGCTAATCATTACAGGTGTGGTCAGTCGGAGAGTATTGCTTACCTTTCCTCTATTACAGGTGTGGTCAGTGGGAGAGTATTGTTTTCCTATCTGTTACAGATGTGGTCAGCGGGAGAGTATAGTTTAATTGTAATCTCTCTTACAGGTGTGGTCAATGGGAGAGTATTGTTTACCTGTCCTCTCTTACAGGTGTGGTCAGTGGGAGAGTATTGTTTACCTGTCATTTGTCTTACATGAGTGGTCAGTTGGAGAGTATTGTTTACCTGTCATCTCTCTTACAGGTGTGGTCAGTGGGAGAGTATTGTTTACCTGTCCTCTCTTACAGGTGTGGTCAGTGGGAGAGTATTGTTTACCTGTCATGTCTCTTACAGGTGTGGTCAGTGGGAGAGTATTGTTCACCTGCAGTGGCAGTTCAGTGCACATCAGAGGTGATTACACACTATTATGAGGCATTAGAGGTGTTGACATATGAAGTATCAGGTTTGGTACAGGTGTGCTCCGAGGATAAAGCACCATTTACACCGAAGCTGATCTGCATGTTCATGTCGGCTCTGGCTAAGGTATGAATCAGACAATAATTTTAAATGAGTACAAATTCTTTACTTACTGAATATTTTGAAAACAATTTAACTGAAAGTTGTTTTCAAAATATGTTGTCTGCAAAAACTCAGCAGTCATATGGTTAAAGCATACTACCTTTAAATTCTGTTTTTCTTGTCTATACAGACTAACACAGCTAGCTAGCTTTTCGAGGATCAAACCAGACAGGATTGCAGCAATAGTGTAGTAGAATTAGAGTTTAACAAGGAAAAAATTGGGTACCGCAGGTCTTTTGCACTATTCGACACAGAATTATGTCCTTATTAACATGTCCAAAATCCGCAAAAATCCACTTTGGACAGAATCTTTTATAAGCAAATTAAGTTATCGACCTATTTCACTTCAAGAGATTTACTTACCTCCCTAAGACTCTATGATATTTCCTAAATATCGACCTTCACTCAATAACCCCAGATTAAAAAAGAGAGGTGCCCTTAATGGGCAGGTAGACAGGTGACAGTCAGCCGGATGCCGGCCCCAACCTCGCGCATGCGCAGACTGTCACTGCCTCTTTCTTGGCTATTGGCCTATACCACATGCTTGTGTTTTGATATCCAATTGCTGAGTTTTGCTCAATATTCTTTCTAAAGTTATTCTAGAATTCTTATAATCATGTCTGATAAGTTCAATTCGCCTGAAGCCACACCAGGACCAAGTTATCAGGTGAACTCTAGTACAATTATGTTTTAATTACGTCTTAATTACGCGGTGTCACCTATTTCCGTGATGTGGTATAGACGTTATAGGCGCTCAGAAAACTGGTAACTTTATTATCTGGCGCCATAAAATGCTAATATCTCTTTATACTTGTGGCCACAGGTTTCTGTAAGGAGGTTTGTTCACATCTAAAGAGGTTTGTCTCCACTATTTCCGTATAAATGTTAGGGGAAAAAAGACTGTGCCCAGAATGATATAGGCTCCCGTAAGAGAGGGATTTTCATTCTGCCCTCTGGTCCCACCCCTCCCTTTATAAGTGAGTGGTGATGTAGAGTGGTTGTCTGGTGGTGCTTCCAAGAGCAGGATGTGGTGGTATGCCTTTGCTAAAGACTCAGGTACTCTAGTTATGCTTTATGGCACATTAAAAGATTTGAAAATAATTGTAATTATTTGCTGCCAAGATTGTTTCAGTCATACTGTTTATCTGTGTCATTATCATGAGCTATTACTGTGTTCACATTACTGTTGCTCTTAAATTCATACAATTCGTCTTACACCTGGATGTTGTTCGTCTGTTTTCTTTTTTGAAAATTATGATGTCATAATCAAACTTATTATTATTTTTTAATATCCTCTATGATGCTGGTTGGTTGTTCATCTTTTTTCACTGTCCTTTATAGGCCTATAGGTGATTTCTTTCTCCTTTATGAGTTATTTAATTTATTTAAAATTATTAAAGACTCTTTAACTCATTGTCGTCGTCTTGTCCCCTTTTTTCAGAAGCCTTCTTGTGTCGCTGTAAACGTACCATCAAGACAAATTTTGCTCCTCACCTCTGTGTCAAATGTTCACCTTGTGGTCCATTATTAAAATGTGATGTTTGTAAACAGTGGGGGGGGGGGGGGTGACGTATTCTTTGAATTCTTGTCTTTACAGGCGAAGGATAAGGCGTCGGAGGAGGAGAAGGGTGCGAAGAACCCACATGTTTTCCACGGTCGGCCAGCAGTATCCACAGCTCCAGTCACGTCCACCTGTGAGTGCATTAGAGGATGACGAAGGCCCGTGCCTTGTCGAGTACTCACAGGTGGCCACAGAGGAGGACTGGTCTGATGCGTGCCAAAGGCTGGTAAGCGTTAGGTCAGAGCTCTGTGTAAATCAGTCAGTAAGCCAGAGGGACCAGCGCCCGTGGTTGGCTGGAAAGCCGGCAGTTACCGCCATGCCATCTGCCGTTAGCAGAACATATAGTGGATATGTTCACGGCGGCAGAGATGTGCATTAAGCCTAATGGATGGCTTGTGAAGCCCCCCCCCCCCCAAGGTGGCGAGGCGGCGCCGTATTGTTGCTGGCCAATGCCAGAAATACGGTACAGTGCCAAAGCCGAGCGCTGATGATCGCGCAGCGCTTGGCGAGGACATATGGCCAGGCTCCCGTTCTGATACAGGAGCGCTGTGATCGAGTGCTCTGCGCTCAGCAAACATCGCGATGCAGAGGAGAGCTCGAGAGCGTCCATAGCGGCGCTCTCGCATGTCTCACAGCTGTTACAAGGTGTAGTAACAGTGTCTGCATCATGCCAAGCAATCCCTGTCTCAGTACAGAGAGCCATCCAGGATGGTACTAACCTGGCTCTGGACTTTATAACTAGGGCAGTGACTAGAAATGTCAGGGCGAGATGCACATTTGCACTAGACAGTGTGTGTTTGTCTCAGGATCTGTACAACAGGCTGCTGCGGATGCCTATGTCAGGTACTGGTCTCTTTGGGGGTGAGGGATGTAGACACCTCCAGGAGACAGTCACTCTAGTCAATAATCAGAGGGTGCTACATGAACAGTTTGAGGTGCTTCGTAGGGAGCATGTTCGCGCAGCACCCCCTGTGTACCGTCCACAGCAGGCCTGAGGTGGCGCTGGTCAAGTCAGAGGCCAGCTGCCGGTGCAGTGCGTAAGTTGCGGCCACGCCAGCACTGGCCTGCAGTGGGGTGGTGTGGGTGGGGGGGCGCAGGTTCCTCAAGCGCAGGCGCCCGCGCATGCCCGCGCACCTTGGCCCACGCACCAAGGCGCGTGTGGAGCGTGCCATGGCACGAGGAATGGGCTGTAGCGCGGGCGGTCCAAGCCGTGGTGCACGAGGATCTGGTCTTATAATCATGCCTGATGGGCCGATTTCCACAAGAACCACACCAATGTTAGAATCAGAGACAGTGCCACTCTTGCACTGCTTATGTCCACCTCTCTCCCTAGGTGGACCCGCGGGAGGTCGATTGACCTTTCACAAGCAGCAGTGGGAGCGGTTAACCCAGGACCGCTTAGTCTTGCGATAGCTTTCAACTGGGTACCAGCCCAACTTGACGATAGGCCCACCATCGCACCTGTCTCTGGTTCCGATCCTGACTCAAATTCCAAGAGATCCAGATCAATGATTGTGTATAGAGGAAGAGATAAATTCCCTCATACAAAAAGGAGCAATTCAACCGGCACAAAATTGCCCGGGCTTCTATTCAACTGTGTTTCTAGAGACAAAGAGCGCTGGAGAGTGGAGACCAATTCTTAACCTCAAGCCATTGAACACGTTCATAGACACACCGAGTTTCAAAATTGAAACAGTGAAGACGGTGTTGGCGGGGTTGGAGATGCGAATGTGGACGGCTTCCATAGATCTGAAGGATGCTTATTTCCACATTCCAATTGTGAATAGTTTTCGTCAGTACTTGCGAGTCACATTCCAGGGCCAACAGTGGGCATTCAAAGTTTTACCATTCAGAATTTCCACGGCTCCTCGGGTCTTCACCAGGGTGGTTCTTGCAATAACAGCATACTTCCGCAGGAGAAGCATAGCAGTCCACACTTACATAGATGATTGGCTGTTAAAAGCACACAATCGGGAAAGTCTTGCAGCAAATCTGGAGATAGTTTTGAAAACTCTCACAGACTTAGGCTGGATAATAAACTTTCAGAAATCAGAACTGACTCCATCCCAGAAGTTTGTTTACCTGGGAATGTTCTTCGATCTAGAGATAGGGTATGTTTATCCTACTCAGGAGAGAGTAGAAATACTCATCTCAGTAATACAGTCAGTGTGCAACAGTCGTCATGTACTGGCAAGGGTTTACTTGAGAATGCTGGGTTTGATGGTTTCTCTGGAACCAGTCATTCCACAGACGGCCTATCCAGTTATTTCTCATGGGACAGTGGACCCAGAGGACAGGTTTCCTAGACTCGGAGGTGTCAGTGTTGGAACCTCTTATTCACCACCTTCAATGGTGGATGAAGAGAGAGAATCTCCTGGCGGGTGTGATGCTCACCCCACCCCACCCTCAAATAACGATGTACACAGATGCATCAATGGAGGGAAGGGGGGGGGGGCTTGCCTGGAAGAAGCCACAGTATCAGGGCTTTGGAATCTGGATCAGTCACAAGAACATATAAATCTACTGGAATTACGAGCTGTAGTTCTGGGCCTGGAACATTTCTTAAAGAAAGTTCAGGGCAAGATTGTTCTAGTTCAATCAGACAACTCAACAGTAGTGACTTACATATACCACGAGGGCGGAATCAAGTTGCCCAGCCTCTGTATGATGACATCGAAACTGCTTTGCTGGTGTCTAGATCATATGATCACCTTGAAGGCAGTTCATATTCTGGGAAGGTTAAATCTGCTAGCAGACTCATTGAGCCGAAGGATGAGTGTTTTACCTATGGAATGGCAACTAAATCAATGTGTGGCGGATCGTCTGTTCGACCACTGAGGGAAACCCAACATAGATTTGATCGCAACGAACAAGAATGTGAAGATGATGACGTACATCTCTCCTATTCCAGATCCAAGCGCTTATGCAACAGATGCGTTAGATATCAGCTGGGAGAGAATGTATGCATACACATTCTCACCAGCAATCCTGATTCAAAAGGTCCTTCAGAAAATCAGGCAGGAGTCGTGCCAAGTGCTTCTGATCACCCCAAATCGGCTAAACCAATCATGGTATACGGATCTGCTGGAACTTCTGGTCTGCAATCCGGTTCCTCTGCCTCTGATGGACAATATTATTTTCTAGTGCAAGTTCCTTCACAACAACCCGTCAATGTTCCAATTGACTGCGTGGATGTTGTCAAGGAATCTAAAGTTAAGGAGGGCTTTTCTGAGCAAGCAGCCATGTTTATGGCAAAAGCCAGAAGGGGGTCAACCTCCAGAGCATAAAACTATAAAATCAATAGATTTACAGAATGGTGCTCAGAGATGTTAATCCAATGGATGCATCTATTCAGGTAGTAGCCGATTTTGTCTGTCACCTGTATGATGCCTATAGACTCGAGCCTAACTCTATTGCTGGCTACAAGTCGGCTTTAATGTCAGTTATCCCTTGCTTGGCTGATAGGGGAAGTGACGAAGTCTGTTCATTGAACACTAATAAAAGGCATGGGTAATCTAAGACTGAGAAATCCACCAGCAATTCCGTCTTGGAGTTTATCTCGAGAACTTCAAATGCTAGCAGACAAACCCTTTGAACCACTAAGTGACATTTCTATGAAAATGTTGACGCTTAAGACTGTATTTCTAATTGCTGCGGCCTCTGCAAGACGGAGAAGCGAGATTCATGCTTTATCCGCTGAGGCCGACCATTATGTGGTTACAGGGGAAGGACTTAGGCTTCTACCTAGGATAAATTTCATGGCTAAGAACCAGTCTTTGAATTATCCAGGTCAACCAATTGTTTTACCAGCTTTGACTAGGTTTGATCCTAATTCAAAAGCATGGTGTCCAGTCCACGCATTAAATAGGTACAAACAACGTACACAGGAATGGCGGACAGACCCATCCTCGTTATGGTTGTCATATATTGAACCCCATGGCAGGGCATCAAAAGACACTATATCTAGGTGGATTGTGGAATGTATTCAATTTTGCCACAAATCCGCCACTGATAAACAAGTAAACAAGCCAAGGCTCACAGTGTCCATGGTGTAGTGGCATCCACCACTCTGTTTAACGGGGTGCCGGTGAATGACATTATGTCGGTAGCTCAGTGGCACTGTGAGTCAAGTTTTACCGACCATTACCTCCGTGACACCACTAATCCTCTTGCCTTATCGATATTCAAAATATGATCAGGTGTATATATTGTAGATAAGTTGCACTTGCTGTCTTCAGACAGCACCTTTTAATTGGGGAAACAACCGCATATTCGTGTATAATTTTTCCTTCACTGATGTGGACTGGATGGATACAGCTTACATGCATAAGGTCAGTACTGCCTTTTGTTGTTACATAATCTATTGTCACAATGTATTACCCTTATTTAACAATAATGTAATTGTACCTGTGTATTATGCAGTTCATTTATTGAGAGTATACGAAATGAAGCCTTTCGTCTCTTGTCCTTTAGTACTTAGCACCAGTACTTAGAGAGTGTATGGGACATTGAGGTCATAGCTTCTCCTTTCCCAAAAGGAGGGGGGAGTGCATTTGGCATATGTTCATTACTCTCACCATCGGTTATGTTATCCGATGTTCAAATCATTGCCTGATTGTGTGTGTCACACAATTTCAGATGTTAGTGCTTCATGCGCAAGGGATGATCTGGTCTTTTGACCTTGCCTCCCTCCCGCCAGATTCTCTTACAAATTCTGGCAATATCATAGAGTGTTAGGGAGGTGAGTATATCTCTTGAAGTGAAATAAACGAAATCACTGATTTCTTTTTTCACGAGAGAGTTGTTATACATACCTCCCTAACACGGACCTCGCCTCTCCACCCAACAGAGGCTCGGACTTCAGGCTTTTAAGTTGCATATGTCGGCAAATAGTCAAGCTGAGGCAGTGACAGTTTGCGCATGCGCGAGGTTGGGGCCGGCATCTGGCTGACTGTCACCTGTCTACCTGCCCATTAAGGGCACCTATCTTTTTTAATCTGGGGTTATTGAGTGAAGGTCGATATTTAGGAAATATCATAGTGTTAGGGAGCTAAGTATAACAACTCTCATGAAAAAAGAAATCCGTGATTTCGTTTATTCACCGTTGGTTTTCTCCTGCATTGCTACATTCAGTACTGTGGCATCCCCCACAAGCTGTGACACATTGCAAGCCATTCTTGCGATACGAGCACTGATTCCCAGAACATGGGTTTTTACTTGTTGACTTACACTTGCAACGGATGACATTTAGAATATCTGGCGGGCCAGCATCCTTAGTGGTAGGGCTTCACGGTATTGGAAAAACGAAAACCGGTTATGGTATCAATTTCAATACCGGTATACCTTTCATACCGGTATTACTCATATGTGCATTGAATGATGTTGTAGGGGGTACTTTGGGCGCCATAGCATTTGTATATTCTACATAAAACATGTGTTTTGTTGTCATTTCCCCACCCCCAAATCATCGTTGTCGTATAATGTATTAGTGTTTGAACGACATACATATGACACCATGCTCGGACATTAAATACTATTCTCAGTTCGAATTTGTTTCCATAAATGAACAAGCGGAACTATTTATATTATCATCTATATACAAAGATAACAATATAAATCGCGTTACTTGTGTATTTTGGAAGCAAAGTCGCGATATTAGTTCATAAAATGTTGACTCACGTAAAATATGTGCAAGCCGGAAGTGACCCCGTAAAGTGCGCAGAATGTTTACGCGCACTTGATAACGGGTGAATGATTGACAGCTACCATTAGTCAGCAGAAATAACAGCGAGCCACAAATATTAAATGTAAATTTTATTCCAAATATTTAAAACAAATCAACAATATAATCAAATGATAAACTTTTTTTGAAAATGTATCCTTGGAATGACTGACTCGGCTATCAAGCCAGTCATTCCAGGGATAACTCTTTTCAATAGTTTTTGCTAGGCCTATTCACTCGAGAGCACTATGTTTACTAATCTAAATGTGTGATTTTAGCACTTAAGAATACAAAACACGGGGGTCATGAGTACAACAATAGGTCTCTTATGGTTCTTAGGTGTAGAGTTAATTGCAAATAATGCATTTGCACACCAAGTGAAAACTTATTTTGAAAATTTCCCACTGGAATGACTGGCTCGGTTATCTAGCCAGTCATTCTAGTAAAAAATGTTCAAAAATAGTTTTCATTTGGTCTGCAAATGGATAATTCTCACTGCTACAGCATTATTGTTTTACAAAGTTTGACATATTTCCTGCCAGAAAAGATAGCATGTTGACCTTATCAGGTTTTAAGCAAGCACGATTGGGGTTAACAATCTGGCCTGCTTTGCTAAAGAGTCGTTCTGAGGGACAGCTTGTGGCAGTCACACAAAGATACTTCTTAGCAAAGTTGGCTAAGGTCGGATAGCTCTTTTCATGAATTTTCCACCAGTCTAGTGGATTGGAGTCTTGGTCTGGTTCAGGGGCACCTAAATACAATACAAGTTCACTATCTACTGGGAGAGTGTCTACTGAGCTACATTGATTGTCACTTGATTTCTTGGTTTTGACAAACAAACTTGCTAAGGTTTTCTTAGCTGGTGTGTGTTTAACATGGACATCGTTACTGATAGACACAGGCTTGACATGTAGTGATACACTGATAGACACAGGCTTGACATGTAGTGATACATCCATACGAATTTTCTCCTTCACAGTGTGGTACTCCTCCTCGGTCAGATATTAATTCTTGAACTTAGGATCAAGAAAGGTTGCCACACATAGAAGTTCATTAATTTTATCGTCATTGTAACGTTTTGACAGAGATTTCTTTTTCGAATCTCGCATCTCGGTTGTCAAGTCATGAACAATTACATCATCCTCTGTTGGCGGATTGAGAACATTGACATTGATGACGTTAAGCAGAGGTTTCAATGAAGATACACTAACATATTTCTCCTGTGACAAAATATCGGTAAAGTCTCCTACACTTTCTAGGGCACTACACACTGCTTCCAAAACATGGGAATCCTGCCAAGTAGGGACTAGTTGTTTAGTCTTCCGATCTAAATTTAATACTCTGGTAATGGCTGGCTCCTGCTCAACTATCCTCTTCATCATGGCAAACTTGGCTCCCCATCTAGTGGCACAATCCTGTGAATAGATAAGATTAAGACATATTCATCTTAGGGCTTGCAAATGAACAATTTAGTCAATGTCCATATCATAGTAACTTAGCCAGTCATTCCAGCGGTAAATTTTCAAAAAATAATTTTATCTTAGGGCTTGCAAATGAACAATTTAGGATAACATATCTAATTCTAACAGAATAATATGGGTCAATGTCCTCATCATAGTAACTTAGCAAGTCATTCCAGCGGTAAATTTTCAAAAAATAATTTTATCTTAGGGCTTGCAAATGAACAATTTAGGATGACATATCTAATTCTAACTGAATTAAATGGGTCAATGTCCTCATCATAGTCATCTTGCCGGCTAAGCGGTCAAGCGTTACTAAGGCAACAACTACTGGCCTACTATAGAAATAATACACCACATACTGTGCTTGACTGATCAACCATTTTCATCCCAAACACACATAATAGATGAATTCTGCTGAATATTTGAATAATTATTTTACTGAAAACTATTATAATGATTCAGTTAAACTATCACTGCAAATATTCAGCAAGAGTACATGTAGGCCTACTATATGTAAACTACAATATATAGATAACAAACTTACTGTAATCAGCTGATGCTTTGGAAATCCAAGGGTTTCCTGCGCCTCCTTGAGCTCGCGTCGCTTCTTCCAGCTGGTAGAGAATGTCGACACAATCGTACGGCATACACCTAACGTTCTCGAGATACGCTTATCGTTCATTGCACCATTTACTGCTAGATGCAAATTGTGGCCAAAGCATGACATGTTAATCCAATCCAGATCTCGTAGAGCCTTTTTTATGTTGCTGCCGTTATCCGTCGTCATGCACACATGCTTGTCAGTGCTAAGTCCCCAGTTTGCAAAACATTCTGTCAAAGTTTGTCCGATGTTATCTGCCGTATGGTCATTTGGAAAATACAATGTTTCTAACACACGAGCCTGTAGGGTCCACGTCCTATCGATGAAATGGACGGTCAGGCCAAGATACGGCACCATATTTTCTGATGACCAAAGATCCGTGGTAGTAGCAAAGTAGTCTGCACATTTCAGTTCATCGACGATCTTATTGCGCACCTCAATATAGAACTGCGGAATCGCAGTATCGCCAAAGTAATTACGACCAGGCAATTTGTACCGGCTGTCAAACTGTGAGAGCATGTTAATGAAGTGATCGTTGTCTACTGTGTATATAGGAATCATACCTCCGGCTAAGTATCGCGTCACTGCTTCAGTCAGGCGTTTGTGTCGTGGATGCGATTTCTCGTAGATCGTTCCTTTACAGAATGACTCACTTATCTTCTGCTGCTTTCGCGGCATTGTCTCTGTCTCATCATCAAGGGTTAAATCGTCACTCTTTCGTTTACCAGGCGTGAACGTCAGTTGCAAAAATGCTTGCGGATGATGCTTGCGTAAATGAAATCGTAAATTAGAGGTGTTACCACCTCTGGCGCACACAGACTCTTTACACAATTTACACACTGGCTTTTCTTCATCAGTTGCTTTACCGTCATCGCCTGCTATAAATCCGAAATGTAACCAAACGGGAGACGTTCCCTTGGCTTTAGGAATCAATTCCATAGTATTGAAAAGATATAATCGTCCGAAATTAATTTTAAAACATTAATACTAGTATGGGCTAGGACGGCTATATTTATAAAAAGGTCTTCTTGAGCTTGGGTCACATGACGATCAATAATTTATCAATAATTTGTATGAATAGAATGGATTAATAGCCTAATAATAGGGCCATTGATTTCGCGGTGATCAGAGTGTGTGACCTATACTCTTGTTTTCTTTACCAAAAAATTTAAAAAATCAGTAAAGTTGAAACACTTTTTCCAAAATAATTTTAGTGATATTTGTTATCAAGAACAGCACAACAAATTTGAAGGAAATTTTTTTCAAAATAATCATTTGATCATATACTACATATTATGCATTCAAAATTCTGCCACTGTATATCGAAGGGTTAGGCGGCCAGGGCGGGCAATCAATA
The DNA here is from genome assembly GCA_034401795.1 of Chaetoderma sp. LZ-2023a. Taxonomy (NCBI): domain Eukaryota; kingdom Metazoa; phylum Mollusca; class Caudofoveata; order Chaetodermatida; family Chaetodermatidae; genus Chaetoderma; species Chaetoderma sp. LZ-2023a. The sequence goes on from CM067372.1 coordinate 14,008,170, forward strand.
GTCTTAGTTAAATTAGTCAATAAACGCTGGACACATACAGGTTTGAATGAGCATTCTTTCTCAATTCTAGTTTTGACAAGGATTTATTGTATGATCACCACGCGCAAAGCGAAAGTTAACAATAGGTGTCGACCTTGTAATGCCGTCAATAGCGTCATCAGAATGGAATGTGGATGGAGTATTCCCGTAATGATAATCAGAACGAGGCTGAGCTGTGTTTATTTTAATTTATTCTTGAGCATAATGACGTCAAACGCGTCATCATCACCCTTTATGGCGGACATTTATCGGAAATTGCGTTGCAAAAAAACTTTGAAATTTTATAGTTAAATGACCTTTATTGGCATAGAAAATCGTTACACAATGAAGGATTAATATAATATGAACTGAACAGGTATGGATATAACAATAAGGCATGATAAATTTGTAGATATTTCAGCATTTTTACTTTTCAGTGCCGATAAAATGTACTTATGACTTTCAAATCTCGTGAGATTTGCGCGAGATTCGCGAGACTTGGCGGTTGTGATTACTTCCGGGTTGGATTTTGACAGTTTTTGTTTACGACAAAATGATCATTGCAAACTCTACAAATAATATTTTTTATAATATTTCGATATTTCGGTATTGAAAATATCATTCCGGTATGACAACCGGTATGGGTATGATACCGGTATTCGGTATCATACCGAAATACCGTGAAGCCCTACTTAGTGGACCTAACAGGTACAAGTATGGACCCTTCATGGACGAATAATAGCTGAGATATAGACCATTACATCTCATTCTCTACCATTAAAAGGTTCACTTTCTAAATCCCCATAGAAAGCAATGGTGAATAAGTCGATAATTTAATTTGCTTATAAAAAATTCAGCCCAAAGCGGATTTTTGCGGATTTTGGATATGTTATTAAGGACATAATTCTGCGTTGAATGGCGTTAAAATTGTGGTACCCAATTATTTCCTGGTTCGGCCAGTTTTTGGCTTAATTCTACTACACTACAATGAGACCATTATGCCTAACCTAGTTTGTTTTGACAAGCAGGTGAGTTTGTCATACTGAAGTATGGAGTTATTCCTAATTAACTCTAGTGAGAACAGCCTAAGTTATAGTCTTAAAAGGTGCTAGCTTTGAATCATGTTTTATGGTTTGATCATGTATATGTATTTCTGCAAGGGTTTAAATTGCCAGTTATATATATATATATATATATATATATATGACTGTATTATTGATTTACATTTTCCAGGCGTTGCTACCCTCATCCTTCATTCCGCTTGTGGCATGTCCTCATTGCTAATCTAACTGTTCCTAGAGAGAGAAATGCAGCACATTAATCAGCCCACATACAGTTTATAGTCGTCAGTAAACATTGACATGCATTGCAAAACCCACTGAGTAGCATAGAGTATACAGTATATTTGGATATTCACATAGCATGGTCAGGATTTACAGCGCCAATGCTCATCATGTTGTTTATACGATAGCACCAATGCTCATCATGTTGTTTATATGATAGCACCAATGCTCATCATGTTGTTTATACAATAGCGCCAATGCTCATCATGTTGTTTATACGATAGCACCAATGCTCATCATGTTGTTTCTACGATAGCGCCAATGCTCATCATGTTGTTTATACGATAGCGCCAATGCTCATCATGTTGTTTATACGATAGCGCCAATGCTCATCATGTTGTTTATACGATAGCGCCAATGCTCATCATGTTTGTTTATACGATAGCACCAATGCTCATCATGTTGTTTATACAATAGCACCAATGCTCATCATGTTGTTTATACGATAGCACCAATGCTCATCATGTTGTTTATACAATAGCACCAATGCTCATCATGTTGTTTGTACGATAGCACCAATGCTCATCATGTTGTTTATACAATAGCACCAATGCTCATCATGTTGTTTATACGATAACGCCAATGCTCATCATGTTGTTTATATGATAGCACCAATGCTCATCATGTTGTTTATACGATAGCGCCAATGCTCATCATGTTGTTTATACGATAGCGCCAATGCTCATCATGTTTGTTTATACGATAGCACCAATGCTCATCATGTTGTTTATACAATAGCACCAATGCTCATCATGTTGTTTGTACGATAGCACCAATGCTCATCATGTTGTTTATATGATAGCACCAATGCTCATCATGTTGTTTATACGATAGCACCAATGCTCATCATGTTCTTTGTACGATAGCACCAGTGCTCATCATGTTGTTTATACGATAGCACCAATGCTCATCATGTTGTTTATACGATAGCACCAATGCTCATCATGTTGTTTGTACGATAGCACCAATGCTCATCATGTTGTTTATACGATAGCACCAATGCTCATCAGGTTGTTTATATGATAGCACCAATGCTCATCATGTTGTTTATACGATAGCACCAATGCTCATCATGTTGTTTATACGATAGCACCAATGCTCATCATGTTGTTTGTACCATAGCACCAATGCTCATCATGTTGTTTATACGATAGCGCCAATGCTCATCAGGTTGTTTATACGATAGCGCCAATGCTCATCATGTTGTTTGTACGATAGCTCCAATGCTCATCATGTTGTTTATATGATAGCACCAATGCTCATCATGTTGTTTATACGATAGCACCAATGCTCATCAGGTTGTTTATACGATAGCGCCAATGCTCATCATGTTGTTTATACGATAGCACCAATGCTCATCATGTTGTTTATACGATAGCACCAATGCTCATCATGTTGTTTACACGATAGCACCAATGCTCATCATGTTGTTTATACGATAGCACCAATGCTCATCATGTTGTTTATACGATAGCACCAATGCTCATCATGTTGTTTGTACGATAGCACCAATGCTCATCATGTTGTTTATACGATAGCACCAATGCTCATCATGTTGTTTATACAATAGCACCAATGCTCATCATGTTGTTTGTACCATAGCACCAATGCTCATCATGTTGTTTATACGATAGCGCCAATGCTCATCAGGTTGTTTATACGATAGCGCCAATGCTCATCATGGTGTTTGTACGATAGCTCCAATGCTCATCAGGTTGTTTATACGATAGCGCCAATGCTCATCATGTTGTTTATACGATAGCGCCAATGCTCATCAGGTTGTTTATACGATAGCGCCAATGCTCATCATGTTGTTTATACGATAGCGCCAATGCTCATCATGTTGTTTATACGATAGCACCAATGCTCATCATGTTGTTTATACAATAGCACCAATGCTCATCATGTTGTTTATACGATAGCACCAATGCTCATCATGTTGTTTGTACGATAGCACCAATGCTCATCATGTTGTTTATACGATAGCACCAATGCTCATCAGGTTGTTTATACGATAGCACCAATGCTCATCATGTTGTTTATACGATAGCCCCAATGCTCATCAGGTTGTTTATACGATAGCACCAATGCTCATCATGTTGTTTATACGATAGCACCAATGCTCATCATGTTGTTTATACGATAGCACCAATGCTCATCATGTTGTTTGTACAATAGCACCAATGCTCATCATGTTGTTTATACGATAGCACCAATGCTCATCATGTTGTTTATACGATAGCACCAATGCTCATCATGTTGTTTATACGATAGCACCAATGCTCATCATGTTGTTTGTACGATAGCACCAATGCTCATCATGTTGTTTATATGATAGCACCAATGCTCATCATGTTGTTTATACAATAGCACCAATGCTCATCATGTTGTTTGTACAATAGCACCAATGCTCATCATGTTGTTTATACGATAGCACCAATGCTCATCAGGTTGTTTATACGATAGCACCAATGCTCATCATGTTGTTTATATGATAGCACCAATGCTCATCATGTTGTTTATACGATAGCACCAATGCTCATCATGTTGTTTGTACAATAGCACCAATGCTCATCATGTTGTTTATATGATAGCACCAATGCTCATCAGGTTGTTTATACGATAGCGCCAATGCTCATCATGTTGTTTGTACGATAGCACCAATGCTCATCAGGTTGTTTATACGATAGCGCCAATGCTCATCAGGTTGTTTATACGATAGCGCCAATGCTCATCAGGTTGTTTATACGATAGCGCCAATGCTCATCATGTTGTTTATACGATAGCACCAATGCTCATCATGTTGTTTGTACAATAGCACCAATGCTCATCATGTTGTTTATACGATAGCACCAATGCTCATCATGTTGTTTATATGATAGCACCAATGCTTATCATGTTGTTTATACGATAGCACCAATGCTCATCAGGTTGTTTATACGATAGCACCATTGCTCATCATGTTATTTATATGATAGCACCAATGCTCATCGTTATTTATATGATAGCACCAATGCTCATCAGGTTGTTTATACGATAGCGCCAATGCTCATCATGTTTATATGATAGGGCCAATGCTCATCATGTTGTTTATATGATAGTGACAAGCTCAGGGCTCAGTTCCTCTGGCTATGGTTTTGCAAGATATGAGATAGGGGCACAAATGTTTTTTATCATCTGATATTATCTTCTTTCCTTTCTGCCTAGCTATATATGCTGAACAGTTTCACCGGTAATGCCTCTGGAACGACAATTCTACAGATGTTACTGTATCCTGACCAACAATATGTAGCGTATTAGACCAGCGTCAGGGAAGTTCTGACGAAGATTGTTCTAATTACAGTTAAGATTGTTCTAATTACAGTTGGCGACGCGGTGTCAGGATCTAATTCCTCGTGTTATTCTCTGTCTAACCAAAGTTCTACAGCAGCAAGGTCAAGGACACCTGGATTCAGAAAGTCGTGAGGCAGTTACTGAGCGTGCTCAAGAATTGATCAATCTGTTAAAACTACCAAAGTAAGTGTAATGAAGGGAAAAATATGAATACAAGGCATTAGAAATTAGACATTTCACACAGTTTGCATATTTCATGTTTAGCTCATCTTCCACACACATTCTTTGTTCTGTAGGTAATAGAGCCATACAGACCACACAATAACAAAGGCAGGTGTAAGAATCTACACATACTTAGCATCCCTCATGGGTTGATGATAATCAGAGTTAGTAGACCCTCGACCCACACAGATATTTTGAGATCGTTTATATCAACCAAGATTTTCATTTGCCGAAATTCATAGGCTACTGTTTAAAATTGTTGACATTTTCTGTCATTTGTGCTATTGATCAGTATATGTGCATCCTAAGCAATCTTCATCAACCCTTTAACACGCGTATCAACCAAAAACGGCTTGTGCAGTGGTCTTGAGAAATGTCCATTTGCAGACCAAGAAGACTGTTTTTGAAAATTTACCATTGGAATGACTGGCTCGATAAGCGAGCCAGTTATTCCAATGGCAAATTTTCAAAGTTTTCTCTTGGTCTGCAAATGTACATTTTCTACGAGAAAATTTCACTTTTTTTGAACAAATTTGAGGGTTAAAAGTTTAGCAGCCACACCATATTCTAGTCAGTAAATTAACGTATATTCTCACGTAGCTTACTACTTCAGCGATAGTGTGTGTTTGTCATTTCCAGCTTTGCATCATCAATGTTGAATCCATCGTCTGAAGTTGAAACTGGCAGGTTTGTATCTAAACTATCATTACCATGTATTCAGGAACACGCACCCGCCCGCCTGCCCGCCCACCCGCACGCACACACTTGTCATATCCAGTGCTTGTCAGCATTTCCACTTATGTTGCGGTTGCCTGAACACACGCATCACCACTGAAAACCTCAATTTTATAACAGTCATACAGATAAGCTGTTGAATATTTTGAAACTATTTTAATTGTAAGAAGATATCAATGTACGATTTACCAGAATTTAAGTCATCGAGACTATGTCCTATTTGGTCAATGTGGCTGAAAGTTTTAAGCTTTAATGATCAATCCGATCAAATTGTCTTATGAAGTGCTCTTGTGGGATGTCCATTATGCAGACTAAAAGAACATTTTTGAAGATTTACTACAGTAATTACTGGTCTGTTAACCGAGTCAGTCATTCGTGAAGTAAAAATTCAAAAATAGTCTGACCTTGCAAATGGACACAAACTAAGCAATTCCTGTTATTTTCTTGACCATTAAGGTGTTAATATGAGTTTAATGAGGCAGACATGTTCAGCCAACTGGCGAAACACATGTAATGTCACACTGCCGTGACACAAAGTATTAATAATTCATACTTTGATCTGTCTGGCCTGTTGTAAAGTTATATCATTGATTTATTTTCTCAGGTGGCACACAGACAATCATTCTCAATCTGCCATTCTTAGAGCCACGCATAAGATTCTGACAACCACCGCTATACAAAGACATTCATAAACCACCAGGCCATCAGTAAACTGGAGCCAGTATCAAGCATACAGCGCTTCACAAAGACATTCGGATACTACTAAGACGCCACTATGCCAGTAATAGTGCCAGTATCAAACATAGCGCTCCACACAAACACATAAACCACAATGCTATCAACACGCCAGAAGCATGATCAATAGAGATGGTAACATATAGTCCAGGAGCTAAAGCTAGGTCAGAATCGTGACGTAGCACACCCAGTATTCGGAAGGTCTGACACTTGCTGTGGCTTGGGGGACATGTCCCACACATTTTAAGCCCTGTTGTACAAACAAATTGTGGTAGCACTAATTAGTTATCCTGATTTCTTTGCAAAGGGGGTCTAGGCTTTGGCTGTATCCACAGTGCACAACGATATAAGCATGATCGTGTCATAACTCAAAGTAATATCGTATTAGATTCACCATATATGATATTTAGACGGATATCGACCTAACATATATCCAACATACATTTTGCATGCATATACCAAAGGCGAGGGTGAAATGTGAAGGTTATATTTTATGTATGTATACTAACTCCATCATAGAATCTGTATATCCAGCTGTACCACTGTGACAAAGCACAATGGCAGTCTTTTTCCAAATGGGTTCAACAAAATGGACAACATGAAGACCACATTACTCCAACAGATTTGGAGAGTCTGGATGAGAAAAATAAGATGTGCCGAAGCAGCATTGACGACTTAGACGCACTGCAAGAAAATTTCAAAGAGGTGTGTATGTACGTGAATAAATTGCAACACCTGTTCAAATCCTTTAAAGTTGAGTCAAGCTCGAAATCACACCTGTTCGCATTTTGGAACTCATATATTCATATGGTAGAGCTGCTGCTTGGATTAATAAGAGCTGAGAGAACTGGAGATTGGCAGGCACACCTATCCGCTACTGCTGCTATGGCGCCATATTTCTACAGCATGGACAGAACCAATTATGCAAGATGGCTGCCAATATATCTTGCGGACATGAAGATGCTTCCAAGTACACATCCCCATGTACATGAACAATTCTTGAATGGAAATCATTCCGTAAGTCGCTCACACCATCCATTCAATCAAGTATGGACAGATATGGCCTTAGAGCAATCGATTAATTTGGATTCCAAAAAGCGAGGTGCTATTATTGGAATAACACAAAAGCCAGGAGCTCTGGAGAGGTGGTTTTTAACTAGCCACGAGAGGGCAGCCATAACAACGGTCACAAAGCAAATGTCTGGGTTACAAGATAGTCACATGTTTGGAGTACATAAGGAAATGGGGACTAATCGAATGAACAGGGATGAAACCGATGTGCAGAAGATACTTTCGATGTTCTCATCAGATATAATGACCAATCCCTTTAATATTGCGGAAAACGATGACAGCGAGTGTCTTCCGCTTGTAAACATTGCAACTGGCGTGGTATTGCCTAGTGAAATCGCCAAGAGACTTGTTTCCGCCTGTGACATTGGTAAGGAGATTATGGACAATTTTGTTCAGGAGCGGCTGGACACTAACACGAGAAGCTTTTGGGACACGTTGCCACACTTAAAACTTAAAACATTTGCCAGCCTAGCACAGAAGAAAAAACTCAAAACAAATGATGAAAAAATTCACAATGTGAGATCTGACCGCGAACTATTTGGTCGATTAATTATTGCCGCAAGGTCCAGAGATGTTGATTTAAAACTAGTGATGACGTATGAACTGTGTGCTGTTCCACTATCATTGTCACATACGGATGGGACTCTAAGAAAGAATGTGAAAAGTGTTTTGTTAAGTGAACTAGAAAAGGAAGTAAATGTTGATGGATGGCTTCCACCTGTTGACAAGACAGGCGCAACAGCTTATGTAGTAGATGGCATGGCAATTGTGCAAATGGTTAAAACTGGAGGTACGTCTACATTTGGAGAACTGGCTGATAAATACTGGCACATCTTTACAGTTCCACTGAATCAAGAAGACTGCAACAGAGTAGATATAGTTTTTGACAGATATGATAGACTGGAATCTCTCAAAGCGGAAGAGCGGCTAAAACGTGGGTCATCAACAGCATTGGAAGTAAAGATTGCTGGAGAAAATACTCCCGTTCCAAAGCAATGGGCCAAGTACATCAGCAATCCAAGCAACAAAAGTAACCTGGTTGCATTTCTCAGCAAGCGGTGGCATGATACTGGTCCAAATATGCTATCTGCCGACAATTGCGTCATTCTTGCTGGTGGCTTTAACGATGGAATGGATGTTGTTGTCATTTCAGCGAACAATTCGTCGTATTTGGAAGAACTTCGATCAGATCACGAGGAAGCAGATACGCGTATGATGTTGCACGCGCTACACGCTTCAAAAGACCACATGCGTGTTGTTATACAGTCTCCTGATACAGACGTGGCAGTACTTAGTATATATACGTGTCGTTCGCTTCACTGTTCTGAACTATGGTTCCGTACGGGCACAAAGGACAAATTGCGATACATACCAATACATACAGCTGCTCAAGTACTGGGCCCAGCTATCTGTCTGTCTTTGCCTGGGTTTCATTCTCTTACAGGTTGTGATAGCACTAGTGCATTATTTGGAGTCGCTAAGAGAAAAGCATTCAATCTCTTAAAGTCATCTGAATGTCATCAGCTTAGCTTAGCCCAACTCGGCGAACATGTTGACTTATCACCGAATACTGCAATTCTATGTGAGAAATTTGTCTGTGAGTTGTATACCACCAGGGATGTGGGAAAGACAGCTGATGAAACCCGTTATTGGCTCTTTTGTCAAAAGAGACAAAGAAATGAAAATCTTCCACCTACATCGAATAGTCTAAAGCATCACACCGAAAGGGCCAATTTTCAAGCTCTTGTTTGGAGACGTTCATTGCAAGCTGTTCAGAATCTTCCATCTCCAAATGGACATGGCTGGAGTATAGTGGATGGTCTACTCAAGCCTGTTCTAATGTCAAAGGATCCTGCTCCATTTGGATTAATTGAACTCACATCATGTAGATGTCAAAAGTCTGCCTGCAAAAGAACAGATCTCTGTCAATGCAAGGCTAACAATCTACTCTGCACTGAAGCATGCCTTTGTATGGGAGGTGAAATGTGTGACAATGTTCAGCATACAATTGTCGAAGATGACTCTGACACGGATGAGTAACATTCTCTCATTTGCTCACGTGATAAATATGTCCTGCCAGCTTGTGTAGACATGCACTGCATGTCAGTTAAAAGTTTAATTATGAAAAATGTAGAAAACATGGGCATTGTTGTAGCTAAGGTATTGCTAGTCACAAGAAGACCTAAGTGCCCCAATATGTACAAAGCAACATACAGGTGTCTTAAACGAGGTTGATTATGTATAAATCTGCGATATACGATCACTCCTTTCCATTTTGGTTAAGATTGTATTGATATAACATGCGCTTAAGTTTGTGAAAAATTTACCATTGTGAAAATTGTCTGAAAACTACATTCAACACCTATTGTAAATGGGCTTCTCACGGGTTAGTGATACCACAATTTTCTTGTACAACACGGCTCAGAATATACCCAAGACATCGGTTTAGCATAATATAGAGACAAACCTTCTGAATACTGGGTGTGCTACGAAACCATTCTTCTAGACCCCTTTTGAAAATTGGCTCCCGGACTAATAACCACTCTAGCCAGTTGTTGAAGAGCTCAGAATACACAGCTGTTCACCAATAACATTCCAAATCTTAATTTGAAAACAATCAGTTAGATAAGCTGATGAATATGTTGAAACTAATTTAACTGGAAGTCACATTTGAGTCAAATAAGTTTTAAGATATTCACTAGACTATATCTTAAATCATCAACCCTTTATTGTGTGTGGTGTGTGAAGGTTTAATTATTATTAATTAACAATATTTACAAATCATTTGTGCAATAAACTGTATCAAATTTTTTTGGACTAATTAAAATTGCATATCCACACCAAAATGCTTGAAAATAAAATTGTTAAAATTATAAACCTTTAGAGGCGTAAATTCACCTTTCCAGAGTGCCCACCCATCATATGACGTCATAATCATCTACATGGTGTGTAGAATGACATCATAATGGATGACGTCATGAATGACATCGATAAGTACGTCACGAACGCATATTTGAAGACGGGTCTATGCCTTGTTGTACAAATTGTTTGCTTTTACTATTTAAAAAATATTCTGTTGACTATTTTGAAACTAATTTGACTGGGCGCTGTTGCTGAACAGCACCCAGTCAAATTAGTTACAAAATATTCAACAGCTTCCCTCTATAGCTTTCAGGAAATTGATAGCTAGGGCGTTTGGGGATCGATCAAACCCAACACGGCGAGGTGTGGGTGGAGCTTAGCTAGCGATGGGCGGGGCATAGCTAAAAATGGAAAGGTCCATTGTGTCCCGATGTGTAATGAAACGAAATAAATCTTAACATGTGATGATTTCATTACGTACAAATTAATATAATTTTTTTAGTTGTAAAGTTGAATTAGGAATACAGGTTTCTAATTCAACAATTTTAACAATTTTATTTTCAAGCATTCTGATGGTGAATATGTACCGTTAAAGATTTTATTTACCGCTATGTTGTATGGATAACAATGACAGTATCTATATATGCTTATCTGTGATATTAATAATGAAACAACATAAACATGGTGTTACTGAGCATATTGGTTTCTATTTTCACTTTGACAGGATGCTCTTGCAAGTGTTAGCTACATCTATCATGTAAGCTGCCTTATTAACTGGCTAGAATCATGTAGAATCATGGTCAAGGGAGCTTATGCCATGCTGGTCATCCATTCGTCGATCTATCAACTTTTCTCAAGAACCACTGGGCAGATTTCCCCTGACACTACCGTCAAATGGCTCATGTGTCCCAGTACATGATAACGGCACAATTGTAACAGTAAAAGTGATAAAATATTGGCATCCTTGACACTATTGACCAACGAGAAAAGTACCATTGATCAATAGGGCAGCCATCCCTGACACTATTGTCAAATGCTTAAAGTGTACTAGATGAACATGTCTGTTAAATCTTGTTTTAAACCACTAACAATGGACACAGATGTTTTTCCCGTGTAGAGTTCAATATCTTAAAATGCTTTAAAGAACCAGAGTTATGACCCTTGCTAGACGTCATGGCCTCTTCACATTCATAGGGCAAGTAGGTATTGCCTGAAGGAACACATCTTGCTACATTTGATTTTAATCCAACAACAACAACTGACGAAACAAATGCATTTTCAATAGTTTAGTCTTAATGAACTAGAGTTATGGACCCTGTTTAAGGCGTGGCCTCTTCATTTCTATAATTAAATAGATATTGCCTAAGGGAGCATATCGGCCAAATTTCGTTTTAATCCAGTGATAAATGATGAAAGGTGCCACAAACATATTTTCCCCATAGGCTTCAATATTGCAAAGGCCATACTCTGGTATTTGAATGTGTGGCCTCTGACATTCATAGCCCAAATAGATATTGCCTAAAGGAAGATCTCTGACAAATTTGCTTTTAGTCCATCAACAAATTGAAGAGTTCTGCAGTGTGTGAAGAATAGTTAACAGAAACAATAGTCCCTTATCTTAAAATTCAAAATGGACCCACATGAAACGCTGACCAGAATTTGCATCTATTTTGTAAATGCTGATATCATGAGCTACTGGATGGATCGGGATGATACAAAGCAACACGACCCACATTGGTGCATTTAGTCCCACTATGGAGACAAACTAGATCCCAACCCATCTGGTCTCCAAAGTAAAGTCTGTGTAACAGTCTAGTCATATTGATGACATGAGGTGCATTCTCGACAGGAAACCACGCCTCTTGAGATTGGCTTGTTGACTATGCTGTTAAGAATCATACTGATGAAATTGATGTCACAAGGTCAACAGTCAAGTTCAGTGATGCTTATTGGCAGTAAAGACAAGCCAGATGCTTAATTCCGCAGAATTCAAGTTAAAACACCTATATAGATCTTCACTAAAACCACTTGACATGAAACTCAAGAAACTTTGTATAGGGCAAGAAGTAAACCAAGTTTGTCAAGCGAATCTGATAGGGTGATTTTCCTGGTGGCCATCTTGGATGACATATTTTCCTTAAGAATTAACTCCGGAATCGCTGAAGGGATCGGGCTGAAATTGTGGAACTATGATTATGGATGCTTATTCGTATTTCTTCAAAGAAGTCTATGTAAACAAACATTGGTGCCACCGACAAGTCAAAATCAGTCTTGTTGGTCTATGGGTTTGGACAATGAATGAGACTGATCGTCATTTGATCGGGTTGTGGATATTTTTTTATTTCTGTTTTCTCCCCGGAAAATATTCACATTTTGAAGTTAAATTTTCTAGCTTTGTACAGAAATGTTCACAGTTCCAGTCCAAGTTTTCAAATTTCTGCTTCAAAAACTGGCGACACAAGCCCTTTGAGCGTCTTGTTAGTAATATGATTAAATGTATTTTCTGAAATCTTGATTGATTGATTTGAAACTCAAGAACCATGTAGAACAACTGCACATTGACTGAACCAAAAGCTGATTACTCTAAAACTAAGGGCAAGAGGATGTCCTGTATAGATCGGAGATCAATACGCTTGTATTCTTGAGCAACTCATTTGATTTATTTTTAAAAACAATTGAATAGAGCCAGGGAGAGAGTAAGGAATAGAGTGAGGGAGAGAGTGAGGAATAGGGTGAGGGAGAGAGTGAGGGAGAGAGTGAGGAATAAAGTGAGGGAGAGTGAGGAATATAGAGTGAGGGAGAGAGTAAGGGAGAGAGTAAGGAATAGAGTGAGGGAGAGAGTGATAGAGAGAGAGTGAGGAATAGGGTGGGGGAGAGTGAGGAATAGAGTGCGGTATATAGAGTGAGGGAGAGAGTAAGGGTGAGAGTGAGAAATAGAGGGAGAGAGAGAGTGAGGAATAGTGAGTGAGAGTGAGGGGTAGAGTGTGAGATAGAGTGTGAGATAGAGTGTGGGGTAGAGTGTGGGGTAGAGTGTGGGATAGTGTGGGATAGAGTGTGGGGTAGAGTGTGGGATAGAGTGTGGGGTAGAGTGAGGGAGAGAGTGGGGAATAGAATGAGGGAGAGAGTGAGGAATAGAGTGAGAGAGAGTGAGGGATAGAGTGAGGGAGAGTGAGGGAGAGAGTAAGTTATATTTGTTTAAACCTTTAATAGTCAATATGACCAAAATGGTCCTCTGCAGGGGTCTTGATAAATGTACAACTGCAGGCCAAGAGGACTATTTCTGAAATTTTAGCCCTGAAATAACTGGCTCGATCACCGCTCACAAGTTTAGTTCTCAAGAGAACTTGTGTTAACATTCCAGACGCACGCACACGCACGCACGTGATAAATTGAGGTAATTAATTATAAAAAGAAAGCTAAGCAGTGAATAATGATAGAATTGATGAATTTTAATTGGCCACCACATGTTAACAATGTCATCACTTCCAATAAATAATTATAGACATTTATAAGTAATCAATAATTAACTCATATCTTTGTTCCTAGTAATAATACAGTTAACTTTTATACACAATATGTACACACTAAATATGAAGTATTCACAATTATTATAGTATTTATATTATATATCTAGTTATAAGATGTTATCTGGCATACTGTAAGTCGCAGCTGATAGAGGATGATGATGCATTCTAACAACACATCACTACATCATTCTAACAACACATCACTACATACTACAGATTTATGGTCAGGGGATGAGGTACTTGGAGCAATCTATGGCATAAATATGAAGCTGTGGCTAATAGCGTGTTGCTAAGTTTACAGGAGATGTTTGCAACACAGTGAATTTTGTCTCCTAATAATTACGTGTATAATTTGTTAGAGATATTTGTTAGTTTATGTGTACTTTAAGATACTTGCAATGTTCATACCTTTATACCCAACTAAGCATCTTCTATTTGTCTACACAAGAAGCAGATTATTGCAGAAAGCCTGTCATAGACACTAATCATCTACATTTTATCCATCTATGAACCGCAAATGGCTTCATCATCCGTCATACAAACATTTCACTGTCAATGATCAGATGAACCGCAAATGGCTTCATCCTTCATACAAACATTTCACTGTCAATGATCAGATGAACCGCAAATGGCTTTCCTTCATACAAACATTTCACTGTCAATGATCAGATGAACCGCAAATGGCTTCATCATCCTTCATACAAACATTTCACTGTCAATGATCAGATGAACCGCAAATGGCTTCATCATCCTTCATACAAACATTTAACTGTCAATGATCAGATGAACCGCAAATGGCTTCATCCTTCATACAAACATTTAACTGTCAATGATCAGATGAACCGCAAATAGCTTAATCCTTCATACAAACATTTAACTGTCAATGATCAGATGAACCGCAAATGGCTGCATCATCCTTCATACAAACATTTAACTGTCAATGATCAGTTGAACTGCAAATGGCTTCATCTTTCATACAAACATTTAACTGTCAATGATCAGATGAACCGCAAATGGCTTCATCCTTCATACAAACATTTAACTGTCAATGATCAGATGAACCGCAAATAGCTTAATCCTTCATACAAACATTTAACTGTCAATGATCAGATGAACCGCAAATGGCTGCATCATCCTTCATACAAACATTTAACTGTCAATGATCAGTTGAACTGCAAATGGCTTCATCTTTCATACAAACATTTAACTGTCAATGATCAGATGAACCGCAAATGGCTTTATCCTTCATACAAACATTTAACTGTCAATGATCAGATGAACCGCAAATGGCTTCATCATCCGTCATACAAACATTTCACTGTCAATGATCAGATGAACCGCAAATGGCTTCATCCTTCATACAAACATTTCACTGTCAATGATCAGATGAACCGCAAATGGCTTCATCATCCTTCATACAAACATTTAACTGTCAATGATCAGATGAACCGCAAATGGCTTCATCATCCTTCATACAAACATTTCACTGTCAGTGATCAGATGAACCGCAAATGGCTTCATCCTTCATACAAACATTTAACTGTCAATGATCAGATGAACCGCAAATGGCTTCATCCTTCATACAAACATTTCACTGTCAATGATCAGATGACCCGCAAATGGCTTCATCATCCTTCAAACATTTAACTGTCAATGATCGATGAACCGCAAATGGCTTCATCCTTCATACAAACATTTCACTGTCATTGATCAGATGAACCGCAAATGGCTTCATCCTTCATACAAACATTTAACTGTCAATGATCAGATGAACCGCAAATGGCTTCATCATCCTTCAAACATTTCACTGTCAATGATCGATGAACCGCAAATGGCTTCATCCTTCATACAAACATTTCACTGCCATTGATCAGATGAACCGCAAATGGCTTCATCCTTCATACAAACATTTAACTGTCAATGATCAGATGAACCGCAAATGGCGTCATACAAACATTTCACTGTCAATGATCAGATGAACCAAATGGCCTGAAGCATTGTAAAACAAATGAATATACCACTATCTATAATTTCATAAAATCAAGAAATATGAATTGATCTTAAGTCTTACTACCGACAAATTGTAGGAAATGAAAATAAATTGTTAAATTATTGCACACTAATTAATATGTCCAGGAATGTATCAAGTGTGTGCGTGCGTGTGTGTGCCTGCGTGCATGTGTGTGTATTCATGTCTTCAAAGGATTTCTGCCAACAATTGCTATATACTAGTAGTATTCACTTCACTGCATTTATATTTGACTAAATTTAACTAACTGGTTAAATATTAACAATTTTATAACGCAATAGTTTTCAATCCATTTACTCCTCACGAATAAATCCAAACTTTAATTAGCTACGCATCACGTGGTCCGCATGACGTCATTGTAGAGGAAGCGAAATTTGCCATTACCAGCTGATTACAGCTGACAAGTTGACATTTGCTAACTTTCCTACCTTTTCTGCCCGTGTCTGCCTTATCGTTCTACAGAAAGGCAATGTCTGACGAAGAGTTTGTTACTTATATCACACCATAGGATCAGTTAAACCCATAATAGACCCGATATTGACGTGAAAAGCGATGACGAGGCGGATTCAGAGGAGGATCTTTAAGACAGCAACATCTTCCAGCAAATTTGTTGAAAAATAAACACCACTTAATCATTTAATTTAACTTAAAAATTTTGACAGAGTGGTAAGGGTTAAAGGGTCAATGCATCTCATTTGCTATTGTCAATACTTATGTGGGCCAAATGGTGTTGGTTAATTAACATGCTTAAGTCAGATGGTTGCATGGTCCTCCTATGACCCAGTCTTGCATGACACGGTTAGTGTGGCATCAATTATTGTCAATAGTAAGTGTTCAACACTTCAGAACTTGTATAAAAGATTTTGACTGTTTGAATTTTTTGGGTGCCCATCTGGGATTTTTATGAAAAATGTAAATTCGTTTAAAATGCTACTCCTCATTAACTGCTGAGGTGAAAATCTATTCAGAATTTTGTTAGGTCAATGTTTTTCTGAAAACTTTCCGGACCCATTTAAAAACGGTACTCCTTAATCAATGGTCTGCTTTCAACAAAACTTGGGTAGAGTGATCCTATGAGGCTTCAACATATCAAACGAGAATATTGATTATCATTGGTCTATTTTTGTGGCAATATGAGTTGATTGAAAGTTGTTAAGCCGTGCAATCTACACTCAAGTTACATGCATTTTCATACTTATTAACCCTTTAACCCTCGAATTTGCTCAAGAAAACTTCAATTTTCTCATTAAAAATGTTGATTTGCATACCAAGAGAAGACTATTAGTGGTAAATTTTCAAAAAGGGTCATCTGAATCTGGCCACTAAATTGACAATGTATTATGAAATTTCTTTAAAATTTAACTCATTTTAACCCAATATATGTATTAATTAGTGTATTGTTCTCATTGCCTCGTGATGAATAAATATACAAGATGCTGGTCAAACAACCTTTCCATCATTAGCACTTCTGCAGTGGGCCTGATAAATGTCCATTTACAAATCAACAGAAGACTAATTTTGAAAATTTCCCACTGGAATGACTGGTTGGGTTACAAAACCAGTCACTCCAGTGGTACATTGAAAAAAATTCTCTTGGCGTCTTGGTCAGCAAATGAACGAACCGGTACATTGTTTAAAGCTCAGTTTGCTCACCCCAATATATATATATATATATATATATATATATATATATATATTAGGCCTTCTCTCATGTCTGTAGTTGTCTTTATAATGTCCATTTGCAGACCAACTAAAGACTATTTAAAAAAATTTACCATTGGAATGACAGGTTAGATTACCAAACTAGTCGTTCCAGTGGTAAATTTTCAAACAATATTCTTTTGGAGTCTTTGTCAGAAAATGGACATAACGATACACTGTTTAAAGCTCAGTTCGCTCACCCCAATATATATTGTTCTCAATGGTGTGAATAAATTGTATAAAAAGATATTACAATAACAATAATAATGATGGTGACAATGAAGGTGATGATGAGAGTAAAGCTCTGTCAAGTGGGTGGCAATGATGATGATAAGAACGATGGCAGTGACAATGATTGTGATGACCGTATCTTACTAGGATGATGACTGACAATGATGGTGATGACAGTACCAATGACAAGTGACATGATGAGAGTAACAATTATGGCGCTTACAATGTTGATTGTGACTGATAATGATGGCAGTAAAAATTCTGGATGAGATAATGGTGGGAGTACCAATAATAGAGGGATACATTTCTAGCCTGTGTTGGAATCGATTGAACCCTGAATTCCCAGAATACCATTATCAAGGTAACCTGATGAATATTTAGAAACTAATTTGACAGAGTGCTGTTGTTGCCATAGTCAAATTAGTTTCAAAATTTTCAATCGAATCGTCAGAATGATTATTAAGTAGTACATCCATCAAAGACACAATTTGTACACTTGACAGACTATTCCAGTTTCATGGCGGAGAATTTCTCTCAATTATGGATGTGACATCAGCCTACATGTGATGTCTGATGTAGTTAATTATGACACCATATACTTGAGCGACAGATCAGTCATCCCCAATAATGGTGATAATGATGGCACTAACAATGGTGACAGTGACAATCATGGCGATCATGATGACAGTAATAATGTTATGGTGACCATGATTGCAGTAACATTGATAAAACTAGCAAAGATGGCAGACAATGATAGCAATAATGATGGTGATTACGATGGTTACAAATTTATGCTGACCATGATGACAGCAACAATGATGATGCAGACCCTAAAATTAGACAAATTTGGGTAGCCTAAAAAATAGGTTACCATATTTTCAGCCCAGATAATCTATTCCTCTGGGTCACTTCAGAGGCCATCTTGGCCCGGACTGGAGTAGATTATCGCTTCAACGACATCACTACATGTATTGCAATCTTAGGTCAATCATGCAGGCAAACTGTTGAATATTTTGAAAATAGTTTGACTGGAAGTCATTGCTGTGTAAGGCAGCAATGATTTCCAGTCAAATTATTTTCAACTTTTTCAACAGAATATAATTTGAGATATTATGCATCAGAAAAATTCTTATATCTGGTATGTAGGCCTACGTGTTAATGTAGATTGTAGTTTTATTATCAGTATTATCAGCATGGTAACAAATATAAAGAAACAAGATGACACAATCCACCGAGGCAATAACAAGTCAATGTCTTACTTACGCCTCGTCGATGATGATAATGATAATTTATTTTATATGGCATGGTTTCTTTGTCCGTTTTAGCCACGAAAATCGTCGGGATAGCATCTTGTCTTGAACCTGCGTATGGCTCCAGTATATCTATATTTCAGTAATCGTAGTTAGACAAATGTGTAGCGACTTCTCAGGTCATGTTCGGACTAAGTTTCGAGCTTTCTCTTTGTAAACAACAGAAATTACCTCCCCTAATATGCTGTAATCCACACTCTGTACAGATTCGTCCGTTAGAAAACAAAATAAGCAAATGGCTGACTGAACCTTTCAATCTGTTTAAGCATCCATATGCAGCAGAGTATGCCACTAACCATTCATATTTCAACAAAACTGATTAAGGAAATAGTTATTTATAAATTCATAAACAACACCGACCATTTCACGTACGAAATCTGCCTCTACTATGACATCACTGCCGGAAATTAACGAGAATTAACGCAAAATATGCATATTTAAAACGGTATGGCGTATCACAAAATAACCAAGAAATATTTAATATTACGAACATTTTTATCAATGATGATGTATTTTTTCTTTATAAATAGTTTAAATAAATATAAGGAGCCACTAACACAAGGGATAGCAGCTTGTTGGCAGAAATCCTTAAAAAATATATTAATTACTATTAGATTCTCTATAAAATTAACAAAATATACATTAACAAAATGATAAAGATGATGATTTGGTGAGAAAAGATATTTACACCATCAATACACCTCAGAAATACTAGCTTAAAATTGTCCAAAGATAAATGAAATGTACTATTTAATATTTTGAACATTAATGGATTGGAACACATTGCTGAGTAAGGCAACACTGTCTTCCAATCCAATTATGTTCAAAATATTCAAGAGGATTTCTTAATAACTAAATGTTTCTGTTGTTGTTTTGGAAACATTTTTTAGCTGTTCTGTAATACTAAGAGGTTATGTTAACCTTTAATGGCTAAATTTGGTCAACGAAAGCAAAATATTTGCTCATTGAATGTCCGTTTTCAGGCCGAGACTATTTTTGAAAATTTACTACTGGAATGCCTGGCTCAGTTATCAAGCCAGCCAAAAAAGGCTTCTGCAGTGGTCTTGAGAAATTCCCATTTGCAGACCAAGACTATTTTCAAAAAATTACCACAGGAAATTGCCGCTGGCTCGATAACAGAGCCAGTCATTCCAGTGGTAAATTTTCAAAAAAGGTCTCATGGTCAGCGAATGCAGTTTTTTATGAGAAAATTGAATCTTTTAAAACAAATTCGAGGGTCTCATTGTTTAATTACATGGTTAAAGGCATTTTATCACAACCAATCTCATCTGAACAACATTTATGGCACATATATTACACAAATACAATTTGGAACATAATTATAGATTTACAGGAATGCCAATAAAGGATAAACAGTCAAATTAACACTATATGGCATGATGTAATACTGTTGCTGGGTTCTCTCAGCTGATAGGGAGCGTTCTCTCAGCTGATAGGAAGCGTTCTCTCAGCTGATAGGGAGCATTCTCTCAGCTGATAGGGTGTGTTCTCTCAGCTGATAGGGAGCGTTCTCTCAGCTGATAGGGAGCATTCTCTCAGCTGATAGGGAGAATTCTCTCAGCTGATAGGGTGTTCTCTCAGCTGATAGGGAGCGTTCTCTCAGCTGATAGGGTGTGTTCTCTCAGCTGATAGGGAGCATTCTCTCAGCTGATAGGGTGTGTTCTCTCAGCTGATAGGGAGCATTCTCTCAGCTGATAGGGAGCATTCTCTCAGCTGATAGGGAGAATTCTCTCAGCTGATAGGGTGTTCTCTCGGCTGATAGGGAGCGTTCTCTCAGCTGATAGGGTGTGTTCTCTCAGCTGATAGGGAGCATTCTCTCAGCTGATAGGGTGTGTTTTCTCAGCTGATAGGGAGCGTTCTCTCAGCTGATAGGGTGTGTTCTCTCAGCTGATAGGGAGAATTCTCTCAGCTGATAGGGTGTGTTCTCTCGCTAATAGGGAGCGTTCTCAGCTAATATGGAGTTCTCTCAGCCTAATAGGGAGCATTCTTTCAGCTGATAGGGAGCGTTCTTTCAGCTGATAGGGAGAGTTCTCTCGGCTAATAGGGAGCATTCTCTCAGTTAATAGGGAGTGTTCTTTCAGCTAACAGGAGCGTTCTCTCAGCTAATAAGGAGTGTTCTTTCAGCTGATAGGGCACATTCTCTCAGCTGATAAGGAGCATTCTTTCAGCTGATAGGAAGCGTTCTTTCAGCTGATAGGGGTGAGTTCTCTCAGCTAATAGAGAGCATTCTTTCAGCTGATAGGGCACGTTCTCTCAGCTAATAGAGAGCATTCTCTCAGCTAATAGGGAGCGTTCTCTCAGCTAATAGGGAGCGTTCTCTCAGCTAATAGGGAGCATTCTCAGCTAATAGGGCACATTTTTCCAGCTAATAGGAGCGTTCTCTCAGCTAATAGGGAGTGTTCTTTCAGCTGATAGGGAGTGTTCTTTCAGCTGATAGGGAGTGTTCTTTCATTCAAGATGGTTCTTTGGGCCGAGTGCAAGCTCCCACTCAAGTTTCCTGACGATTCCACAACTATAACCGACAAGTTATGGTGTTGTGCGCACACACACACACACGGTTATTAAACAATCACAAATGTCAGCATTTCATAATGACAGATAATCAGTTTATGCAAATGATATCTTGTGGAAATGACAGCAGACAGACAACTAACTGCCTTCCATCTAGAATACATAGTACAGCATTGATCATCATACCACAACCTGATCCAGAGACCACCTACCATTTGGGGCAAAAACACCTGTGCTGTGCTGTAAGGTGTCTGACTGGAAAGACCACCCGTCTTCGAGAGCCTGTATCTTCTGCTCACATAAAACATTACATGTCAGCTGACCCCACATCAATTATTTATGTCAGATGACGTCACATCGATTATTTAATCATCAAATTTGTTCAAGAACATTTAAATTTCCCGTTACATGTCGTAGAAAATGTTCAAGACAAGATTAATCTTTAAAAATTTAACACTGGAACGACTGGCTCAGTTATCCAGCCAGTCATTGCAGTCGTAAACTTAAAAAAATTGTCTTATTCTGAAAATGTACATTTCTCCAGATCAGTGCAGAGGCTGTTTTTGCTGGCTTGAATGTTAAAGGATTAAGGCATCCATGTGTATTTAGTGAGTCGTCTGAGTCTACACCAGGTGGTGACATAACACATGTGTGTGAGGGTAATCACAACTTCATGACACATATTCTATAGGTCAATCACTTTTCACATGAATCTCTGACTTACACACATTTCTACCTGTTCTACAGAGCTGAGTATTATCATGATGTTTCTTTATGGCTAGTGTCAGACCGATTGTTTTAATAAAATGTTACTGAAGTTTATTGTTGCCTAATAAACAGTGTGTTCTGTATTCGTGCTATTTCATGGGTAGATCCAGTGTTTTAACTTGATTGACAAAAGGGCTGGGTCAAGAGGTAGCTTAAGACATCTGGGATGTTTTGATGTAAAATTAGGGCATTTGTCATCAAAATTAAATAAAATGAGTTTTAGGGCAGGGTGGAGCACCCTTATGTTAACCTTCAATGGCTAAATTTGGTCAAGAAAAGCAAAAAGCATCACGGTAAAACACTAGATCTCCATGAAAAGCCAGGCTTTTAATGTGCTAGTGTACAAATCAATGAGTTATAACATAATCATTATCATCACTATTATGATAATTAGTGACTGCTGATGTGACATGCCTGGTCACAAAACACAGTTATAAACACTATTATGATAATTAGTGACTGCTGATGTGACATGCCTGGTCACAAAACATGGTTATAAACACTATTTATGATAATTAGTGACTGCTGATGTGACATGCCTGGTCACAAAACATGGTTATAAACCCTATTATGAAAAAAACCGGTTATAAACACTATTATGATAATTAGTGACTGCTGATGTGACATGCCTGGTCACAAAACATGGTTATAAACACTATTATGACAATTAGTGACTGCTGATGTGACATGCCTGGTCACAAAACATGGTTATAAACACTATTATGATAATTAGTGACTGCTGATGTGACATGCCTGGTCACAAAACATGGTTATAAACACTATTATGATAATTAGTGACTGCTGATGTGACATGCCTGGTCACAAAACATGGTTATAAACACTATTATGATAATTAGTGACTGCTGATGTGACATGCCTGGTCACAAAACATGGTTATAAACACTATTATGACAATTAGTGACTGCTGATGTGACATGCCTGGTCACAAAACATGGTTATAAACACTATTATGATAATTAGTGACTGCTGATGTGACATGCCTGGTCACAAAACATGGTTATAAACAATATCACATCTATTAATCCTTTAGTCCATGAAATTCCAGGGGCTCAATTTCAAGACAGCTATATATGGAAGCTGTTGAATATTTTGAAACTAATGTGACTGGAACCTGTTGCTGCCATAGGCACGAGCAGCTCCCAGTTAAATTAGTTTCAAATTATTACACAGGATATACACCACATCATAAAGCAATTGTCATCTCTGCTCTATAAGGGTTAGTGTGACAGTATTATTGTAAGGAATGACTCAGTAAGTAGCGACGTACTCAATAGTTATGGGTGTCCGTAACAATTTAAATATGTGCTTATTGAATGACTTTTGCAGACCAAGAGAAAACTATTTTTGAAAATTTACCGTGGTCATTCCATGGGTAAATTGTCAAAAAGTCTTCACTTGTCCTGCAAATGGACATTCGTCAAGACCAAAGCAGAGGCTTGTTTTGGGCGAACTTAGCAGTAACATGATTAATTGAAGACCAAGGTGTATATGTAGAGTAAAATCTGTGTTAAGTGACCACCTTATGGAGCACAAGTAGTCACTAGAGACAGCTGGTCAATATAGACAGGTGGTCACTATAGACAGGTGGTCAGTATAGGCAGGTGCTCTCATTACACAGGTGACTTGCTCTCATGGGATGATTTAAAGCCAGAATTTGACAGGTGGTGCTTTAAGTATATGTCTTACTGAACCACCCACATCTGCCTCCAAAAGGCAGGCATTGCCTAGCAGGTCTGACTAGCTGATTACATAAATACTGAGGTCTGTATCGCTATAGTCATGTTTTAGGCGTGCCACAAGTGTAATCAAGGTGTTTATCTAAATTTAACTACAGGAAAATGATACATTACATTTTAAACATGTGACATGTTTTATTACGTTATTGTATAACAGTACTGGGCTTATAAACAATGGCTTCATTGTGTTGGGTCACATAATCAATCCCTTCCAAAGTCTATACCAGTCTGTAACAACATGATCTTCATTGTATGGTCAGGTCTAAATGCTGATTTTCTCACAAATGAAATGTTCGCAGAAATTTAGTCACAGACGCCGTTCCTGGCTATGTGGCAGCAGCCTGTAATAATATCATTATGACATAGGCTTGTATTTGTCGTAGCAACATTGTCTTTATTGTACATTCAGGTATCCGCGACATCAGCACATATCCACGACACAGGTACGGCCGCGTCTCTGATCACAAACTATTGCGTTGTATCTCGGAGACGATTCCGTTCTGTACTGACCACTGTTAACGCGATACAATCACGCCTAGCTTTCTCACTCTTCTCTGTAAGTGTTCACAAATCCGGGAAATTAAACACCTCACCGACATCTGTACAACTTTCCTCATCCAGTGTGTAACTGATTCTAAACTTCAAACAAATCTTCTCCTGGGAATAAAGAACAATTGACAGTCTATTAGGGCTTAGTCAGTATTCAACACGTTGTTCATGTAAACCTGTGCTAGCATTATTAGGCTGTGTTCTCACTAGAGTTAATAGGGAAGTATGGTGTTAATTTCAGTGATGCGTTATTCCTGATTAATATCTCTAGTGCGAACACGGCCCTAGTCTGTTAATAATAATAATAACAGGAATACAGGATACAATGGTATAAATAACTTAAACCTTCAATAGTCAAGCCGCCCAAAAATGCTCCCCGCAATCATCTAGAGGAATGTCCATTTGCAGGACGGAAGAGAAATATTTTTGAAATTTTACCACTGGAATGACTGGCTCGATCATTGAACCAGTCAGTCCACTCCCCTCTCTTGGCACATAAATGAACGTTCATTAAGCAAATATGTTAATTTTCTAGACAAATTTTGACCATTAAAGAGTTAAACTAACTAGATTTTAGACAAAGTTTCACACATTAACCCTTTCACCCAGCAAAAGTATATGACTGGTAGCCATTGATGTAATTATTCAAATGTTTTCTTGTATATGGTTGCTTTGAAAATGATTTATAGGGAATTCGTTAGTGAAAAGCTTAATTTGTCTACTGGAAGAGATTTAGTCTAAAAACATACATCCCATATACACGCATATACATGTATGTATACAAATACAAATTTATTTAATCCAATTTAATAATTATTATACATTCATCATCATCATCTAGTTAGCCAAAGTCGTGTTGAGTCATTGGAATCTTCCTGTCCACGCAGACTATGTTTATAAGTTGTTAAAGCTGAAGGGTCATTATGAAATTAAGAAATATTTGTAGTAAAATAAATAGTAAGAAAATTAATTATTCATGTTTGCAATTTGTATCAGTTAAGCAGCCGCCATATTGCTTTGCGGTGGACATTTTCTTATCCCCACACCTCTGACATAATAAGTGAGTTCGTCAAATCTAAATCCGACCCCATACACTTTTTGATTCCTCCCTTGTCAGATGTCTAGCAAGCACCACGATATCAAAGTTTCTTCACGTAAAATACAGAGAAATCACGAACTGAGGACGGAAATGAATATGTTTATAATTACGTTCTATCCCATCCAGCGTAATCATCCAATCAAAATCGAATATAAATGTGTAGTTATTCTCTCTCAGACGAGGTAGTCCACCTTGCACGAACACCAAGACATTGTGGAAATATCAATAACGCGGACGTCATTGATCTGTGTAGATCAACTCAATTCAATCCAATTAGTTTATTTGCATATCAAAGCGAATGAGCCCTAAAGAATATAATCATAGAAAGACTGCCTCTAAAATGTGTGTATATCTTATACGACGGCGATAGGATGCATGATTTTACGTTTTTACACTGAGCCACTGATAAGAATTCACACTAGTATAGGGGAAATTGGGGTAATATGTACATATACATTATATTTGGCAATGGCCGATTTTGGTAAAATGCAAAATGATGTGGGATCGAGCTATCAATACCAATACCACTACGGCTACCAATATCGCTCCACTACCACCAACTCTGCCACCACCACCAAGAGCACCCTACTCCCCGATTAGACCCCCCGGCAGTACTACTACTACTACTACTATGATGATGATGACGACTGCTGCTACTAGTACTACCTCGGTACCACGATCGTAACCATGACCACTGCCACGACAATGACGATGATGTTAATGACGACGGCGATAACCAGAGGTCTATCCAGGAGTTCGGAAGTCTTTATGGCAACTTCATGCGATGTGTTAAGATTTTTGTCAAATCGAGTAGTTTTTAGATATTTTCCGAAATATGCATTTGTGATTGGCTAACTGACTAAGATGGCTGTCTGTCTGTCAGAACCATTTGGTAGAATTCAACCAAATTTGCTATGTGAGCTACCCATATGATTGCAGATTAGATGAGAACATTTATATTCAGCTCTGGCTCCTATGGTCAGGGGCGTGGTCAACAGTTTACTTATAAACATCTCGTTCGTTGCGATATCTCGACCAAAATTGTTCAGTGAAATTCAACCGAATTTGTTATATGAGGTATCCATAGCATTATCTAAGAGATGAGGGAAGGGTGGGCTGGTAGGGGGCAGGGGTGGGGAGAAATTTGACACATCAAAAACAGGGTGCGGATTTCCGATGAGGCAATTTAATTTTTCTTGTTGCAGTGGTTGGTGGTGATGGTGGATGTGGTGGTGGTTATGGTAGTGGTGGTTTGTGCTGATGGTGCTTCTTGCAGTAGTGGTGGTGTTTGCTATTGTAGGTGTTCTATTGGCATTTGTGCTGGTTGAAATTGTTATTGTGATGGTGGTGGTTCTGAGTATCGTTTACAACAGCGCCACGACTGGTCATAGCTGTTACTATTGGTGTTTATGTCGTTATTGACAGCAGCATCAGTGGCTGCGGTGTCAGCAGCGATGGTGGCAGCGGCAATGGTGTGTGCAGGCGTGTGCGTACGTGCATGCACGTGTGTGTATGACGACGGATGGGGCATAGAGTTGCTTATTAGTTCCCTCTCACCAAACCACAATATCCTTTTTAATGTTTAAAAAATCATGCATAGTATATGAAAATGCTTACACATTGCCCTACGCTCCCCTATTATATTAGGAATTCCAGTCTGTGGTATTTATAAAATTTCGATGCAGATTATAAAGGCGCTTAGCAGACTAGATCTTACTATTTGGCTAGTATGCATATCTTTGATATGCAAATAAACTAATTGAATTGATCTACACACAGATCGATGACGTCGGCATTGTTGGCATTTTCAAAATGTCCTGGTGTTGGTGCACGGTGGAATAGCTGGTCTGCGAGAGACTAACTACCCAATTTATATCAGATTTTGAATGGCTATTTATCCTGGATGGGATAGAAGATAATTATCAACATATTTATTTCATTTTTGTGTCCTCAGTTCGTGATTTCTCTGTATTTTATTTGAAGAAACATTGATATTGGGTCTCTCCTTAGATGCGTTACACACAAGGCATCAAAAAGTGAATGGGACGGATTTAGATTTGACGAGCTCTTATTAGGCTGGAGGTGTGGGGAAAAGAAAATGGCCGCCGCAAAACAATATAGCGGACGATTACTTGATACAAATTGCAAACATGAATAATTAATTCACTTACTATTTTTTTTATTAAAAGACTCTTATTTTCATGACCTTTCAGCTTTAACAACTGCCTACATCCGTCATCATTATAACACTTTGTATAGCAAATTTGGATGTGGGTCATAACTAAGTTGAGCACTCAATCCCTATTGTTACTTTGAAGAATAAAATTCTGTTTAAATCAAATACATCTCACCCTTACATGGAACAATAGATCTCAAAGCATCTGCAACAATTCAATTAAAATTACAAATAGTTACTAAAATTAAGGAATTCTAATTAAAACTATGATAAGCAGAACAGACAGAGATGCTTGACTCGTAAAGTTAGTGTCAGAGTAGATCCTAACCACAGAAATGTCCCACACTATGTCAGACTAGACCCTTGTAATGTCCCACACTGTCAGAATAGATCTTAACACACAGCTTCATAAATGTCACACACTATGTCAGACTAGATCCTAACACACAGCTTCGTAAATGTCCCACACTGTCAGAATAGATCTTAACACACAGCTTCATAAATGTCCCACACTATGTCAGACTAGATCCTAACACACAGCTTCATAAATGTCCCTCGCTATGTCAGACTAGATTCTAACACACAGCGTCAGAAATATTCCATACTGTCAGACTAGATCCTAACACGCAGCTTCATAAATATCCCACACTATGTCAGAGTAGATCCTAACACACAGCTTCATAAATGTCCCATACTACATCAGACTAGATCCTAACACACAGATTCATAAATGTCTCTCACTATGTCAGAGTAGATCCTAACACACAGCTTCATAAATGTCCCACACTATGTCAGAATAGATCTTAACACACAGCTTCATAAATGTCCCTCGCTATGTCAGACTAGATCCTAACACACAGCTTCAGACATATTCCACACCATGTTAGACTAGATCCTAACACGCGACTTCATAAATGTCCCACACTATGTCAGACTAGATCCTAACACACAGCTTCATAAATGTCCCACACTATGTCAGACTAGATCCTAACACACAGCTTCATAAATGTCCCACACTATTTCAGACTAGATCCTAACACACAGCTTCAGAAATGTCCCACACTATTTCAGACTAGATCCTAACACACAGCTTCGTAAATGTCCCACACTGTCAGAATAGATCTTAACACACAGCTTCATAAATGTCCCTCGCTATGTCACACTAGATTCTAACACACAGCGTCAGAAATATTCCATACTGTCAGACTAGATCCTAACACGCAGCTTCATAAATGTCCCACACTATGTCAGAGTAGATCCTAACACACAGCTTCATAAATGTCCCATACTACATCAGACTAGGTCCTAACACACAGCTTCAGAAATGTCCCACACTATGTCAGACTAGATCCTAACACACAAATTCATAAATGTCCCTCACTATGTCAGAGTAGATGCTAACACACAGCTTCATAAATGTCCTACACTATGTCAGACTAGATCCTAACACACAGATTCATAAATGTCCCTCACTATTTCAGAGTAGATCCTAACACGCAGCTTCATAAATGTCCCACACTATGTCAGACTAGATCCTAACACACAGCTTCATAAATGTCCCACACTAGGGTTGCACGATTATTCACTTTTCATAATCGCGATCATTTAAAAAAAAAAATCGCGATCATACGATTAATCATGAACTATATTAACTACATCAATGCTGCTTTGAGGACGTTATTATGCTACTGCAGATTGTAAGATTATGGGTTAGGCATTTGGGTATACATAAATGGACAGAATACGCCAGTTGCTGATTGCAAACAAAGGAATGTATCAAGACTTTTTTAGACGGAAAACGGAAGTTACCGTATTTCGCTTAATTGTAGCCTATGCTCTAATAGAAGCCCACCCCATAACTTTGACATATGAGCTCGAATGATTTCTTAGCAGTTTCAAAATGGCAAGACTCTGTATTAGAAGCCCACCCCCTAACTCAGCAGATTGTATAGGAAATTTTTTTTTAAAAGCAGATTTGTAAGAATAGCATGTATAATAATAACAATCGTGTCACTGGGTGTGTCTACTTCTGACAGATCTCTGCCCTGATACATTTCCGGCCCCTCTAGAAGTCAATACAGGCCTCGGATTGTAAATCTCGCCCACCCATTAGATTAATACCAATAGTAGGCCACGTATGTTCAAGATATAATAAGGTTTATTCCACACTTTTGTAGTCAAAATGCACTTAAAACACTCCTGGCATGATTAAATACCTTCCTTATAAATATAGTTTAAGACCAAATTTATGTACCAAACAAGTACGGGAGAAAATGTGCATCAATTTTGTAACGCCGATCAACATTAAATGATCCAAATTGAATTATTACGAATGACAATATAGCCAGCTTCTTAAGTTGGTGAGCCAGTGGCTCTTTTGCGATGGGAGGAGGCGTGTTCTCGCGAGATATTATACGCTAACAGGAGTTTATCAAACGGGTACCCGTTATTTAGATCAGTATAATACTCAGTTCCTATCGCGCAATGATAATATATAGAAATTCCCGAGTTCCGAGTCTCTGGTTCCAGAATATTTATATCCGAGTACTCGCTCTAAAATAAACTCTTCAATTGGAAGCGAATCACGTGATTTGCATTTTTTCGCGACGCCATTTTATATCAAATTGTGGATTAATTTTGATGTAATAAACGACCTTTATTAAAGGATACGCAATATTTAGGCGCTCAAATCAAATAATTTTACTTCCCGGGGATGTTTTGAGGTATACATTAAACATAGGCATAGGCGGTGAGAATTTTTACGGGAGAAAATGCTTGAATTTCCGTGGTATAAGTTTTAGAGAATGGGGAATGCGGGATAAGCGTGTGTGATTACAACAGCAATGACAAATAGCGACCAAGTGAACAATCTTTATTCATCTAAAACTAATCGTGAGTCAATACAAACAAATCAGTTATTTATTTAGTTTATTTAATCATTCACACATTCGGCTGATAGCCGGATGTTTGTTTCCATGATTGGTAACGCGAGCAGAGTTTCACTAGCGTAAAAGTGTCTTGACAAAAATTCAACATGGCGATTACACGATTATTTCATTTTATAATCGTCCACGATCATTTTGAATTATATAATCGCAATTAATCGAAAAATCGTGCAACCCTATCCCACACTATGTCAGACTAGATCCTAACACACAGCTTCAGAAATGTCCCACACTATGTCAGACTAGATCCTAACACACAGCTTCAGAAATGTCCCACACTATGTCAGACTAGATCCTAACACACAGATTCATAAATGTCCCTCACTATGTCAGAGTAGATGCTAACACACAGCTTCATAAATGTCCTACACTATGTCAGACTAGATCCTAACACACAGATTCATAAATGTCCCTCACTATTTCAGAGTAGATCCTAACACGCAGCTTCATAAATGTCCCACACTATGTCAGAATAGATCTTAACACACAGCTTCATAAATGTCCCTCGCTATGTCAGACTAGATCCTAACACACAGCTTCAGACATATTCCACACCATGTCAGACTAGATCCTAACACGCGACTTCATAAATGTCCCACACTATGTCAGACTAGATCCTAACACACAGCTTCATAAATGTCCCACACTGTCAGACTAGACCCTAACACACAGCTTCATAAATGTCCCACACTATGTCAGACTAGATCCTAACACGCGACTTCATTAAATGTCCCACACTATGTCAGACTAGATCCTAACACAGCTTCATAAATGTCCCACACTATTTCAGACTAGATCCTAACACACAGCTTCATAAATTTCCCACACTATGTCAGACTAGATCCTAACACACAGCTTCAGAAATGTCCCACACTATTTCAGACTAGATCCTAGCACACAGCTTCAGAAATGTCCCACACTATGTCAGACTAGATCCTAACACACAGCTTCATAAATGTCCCACACTATGTCAGACTAGATCCTAACACACAGCTTCATAAATGTCCCACACTATGTCAGACTAGATCCTAACACAGCTTCAGAAATGTCCCACACTGTGTCAGACTAGATCCTAACACACAGCTTCAGAAATGTCCCACACTGTGTCAGACTAGATCCTAACACACAGCTTCATAAAATGTCCCACACTATGTCAGACTAGATCCTAACACACAGCTTCAGCAATGTCCCACACTATGTCAGACGAGATCCTAACACAGCTTCATAAATGTGCCACACTATGTCAGACTAGATCCTAACACACAGCTTCATAAATGTCCCACGCTATTTCAGACTAGATCCTAACACACAGTTTCAGCAATGTCCCACACTATGTCAGACTAGATCCTAACACACAGTTTCAGCAATGTCCCAAATTGTGTCAGACTAGATCCTATCACACAGCTTTATAAATGTCCCACACTATGTCAGACTAGATCCTAACACACAGATTCATAAATGTCCCTCACTATTTCAGAGTAGATCCTAACACGCAGCTTCATAAATGTCCCACACTATGTCAGACTAGATCCTAACACACAGCTTCATAAATGTCCCACACTAGGGTTGCACGATTATTCACTTTTCATAATCGCGATCATTTAAAAAAAAAAATCGCGATCATACGATTAATCATGAACTATATTAACTACATCAATGCTGCTTTGAGGACGTTATTATGCTACTGCAGATTGTAAGATTATGGGTTAGGCATTTGGGTATACATAAATGGACAGAATACGCCAGTTGCTGATTGCAAACAAAGGAATGTATCAAGACTTTTTTAGACGGAAAACGGAAGTTACCGTATTTCGCTTAATTGTAGCCTATGCTCTAATAGAAGCCCACCCCCTAACTTTGACATATGAGCTCGAATGATTTCTTAGCAGTTTCAAAATGGCAAGACTCTGTATTAGAAGCCCACCCCCTAACTCAGCAGATTGTATATGAAATTTTTTTTTAAAAGCAGATTTGTAAGAATAGCATGTATAATAATAATAACAATCGTGTCACTGGGTGTGTCTACTTCTGACAGATCTCTGCCCTGATACATTTCCGGCCCCTCTAGAAGTCAATACAGGCCTCGGATTGTAAATCTCGACCACCCATTAGATTAATACCAATAGTAGGCCACGTATGTTCAAGATATAATAAGGTTTATTCCACACTTTTGTAGTCAAAATGCACTTAAAACAGTCCTGGCATGATTAAATACCTTCCTTATAAATATATTTTAAGACCAAATTTATGTACCAAACAAGTACGGGAGAAAATGTGCATCAATTTTGTAACGCCGATCAACATTAAATGATCCAAATTGAATTATTACGAACGACAATATAGCCAGCTTCTTAAGTTGGTGAGCCAGTGGCTCTTTTGCGATGGGAGGAGGCGTGTTCTCGCGAGATATTATACGCTAACAGGAGTTTATCAAACGGGTACCCGTTATTTAGATCAGTATAATACTCAGTTCCGATCGCGCAATGATAATATATAGAAATTCCCGAGTTCCGAGTCCCTGGTTCCAGAATATTTATATCCGAGTACTCGCTCTAAAATAAACTCTTCAATTGGAAGCGAATCACGTGATTTGCATTTTTTCGCGACGCCATTTTATATCAAATTGTGGATTAATTTTGATGTAATAAACGACCTTTATTAAAGGATACGCAATATTTAGGCGCTCAAATCAAATAATTTTACTTCCCGGGGATGTTTTGAGGTATACATTAAACATAGGCATAGGCGGTGAGAATTTTTACGGGAGAAAATGCTTGAATTTCCGTGGTATAAGTTTTAGAGAATGGGGAATGCGGGATAAGCATGTGTGATTACAACAGCAATGACAAATAGCGACCAAGTGAACAATCTTTATTCATCTAAAACTAATCGTGAGTCAATACAAACAAATCAGTTATTTATTTAGTTTATTTAATCATTCACACATTCGGCTGATAGCCGGATGTTTGTTTCCATGATTGGTAACGCGAGCAGAGTTTCACTAGCGTAAAAGTGTCTTGACAAAAATTCAACATGGCGATTACACGATTATTTCATTTTATAATCGTCCACGATCATTTTGAATTATATAATCGCAATTAATCGAAAAATCGTGCAACCCTATCCCACACTATGTCAGACTAGATCCTAACACACAGCTTCAGAAATGTCCCACACTATGTCAGACTAGATCCTAACACACAGCTTCAGAAATGTCCCACACTATGTCAGACTAGATCCTAACACACAGATTCATAAATGTCCCTCACTATGTCAGAGTAGATGCTAACACACAGCTTCATAAATGTCCTACACTATGTCAGACTAGATCCTAACACACAGATTCATAAATGTCCCTCACTATTTCAGAGTAGATCCTAACACGCAGCTTCATAAATGTCCCACACTATGTCAGAATAGATCTTAACACACAGCTTCATAAATGTCCCTTGCTATGTCAGACTAGATCCTAACACACAGCTTCAGACATATTCCACACCATGTCAGACTAGATCCTAACACGCGACTTCATAAATGTCCCACACTATGTCAGACTAGATCCTAACACACAGCTTCATAAATGTCCCACACTGTCAGACTAGACCCTAACACACAGCTTCATAAATGTCCCACACTATGTCAGACTAGATCCTAACACGCGACTTCATTAAATGTCCCACACTATGTCAGACTAGATCCTAACACAGCTTCATAAATGTCCCACACTATTTCAGACTAGATCCTAACACACAGCTTCATAAATTTCCCACACTATGTCAGACTAGATCCTAACACACAGCTTCAGAAATGTCCCACATTATTTCAGACTAGATCCTAGCACACAGCTTCAGAAATGTCCCACACTATGTCAGACTAGATCCTAACACACAGCTTCATAAATGTCCCACACTATGTCAGACTAGATCCTAACACACAGCTTCAGAAATGTCCCACACTATGTCAGACTAGATCCTAACACAGCTTCAGAAATGTCCCACACTGTGTCAGACTAGATCCTAACACACAGCTTCAGAAATGTCCCACACTGTGTCAGACTAGATCCTAACACACAGCTTCAGAAATGTCCCACACTGTGTCAGACTAGATCCTAACACACAGCTTCATAAAATGTCCCACACTATGTCAGACTAGATCCTAACACACAGCTTCAGCAATGTCCCACACTATGTCAGACTAGATCCTAACACAGCTTCATAAATGTGCCACACTATGTCAGACTAGATCCTAACACACAGCTTCATAAATGTCCCACACTATTTCAGACTAGATCCTAACACACAGTTTCAGCAATGTCCCACACTATGTCAGACTAGATCCTAACACACAGTTTCAGCAATGTCCCAAATTGTGTCAGACTAGATCCTATCACACAGCTTTATAAATGTCCCACACTATGTCAGACTAGATCCTAACACACAGATTCATAAATGTCCCTCACTATTTCAGAGTAGATCCTAACACGCAGCTTCATAAATGTCCCACACTATGTCAGACTAGATCCTAACACACAGCTTCATAAATGTCCCACACTAGGGTTGCACGATTATTCACTTTTCATAATCGCGATCATTTAAAAAAAAAAATCGCGATCATACGATTAATCATGAACTATATTAACTACATCAATGCTGCTTTGAGGACGTTATTATGCTACTGCAGATTGTAAGATTATGGGTTAGGCATTTGGGTATACATAAATGGACAGAATACGCCAGTTGCTGATTGCAAACAAAGGAATGTATCAAGACTTTTTTAGACGGAAAACGGAAGTTACTGTATTTCGCTTAATTGTAGCCTATGCTCTAATAGAAGCCCACCCCCTAACTTTGACATATGAGCTCGAATGATTTCTTAGCAGTTTCAAAATGGCAAGACTCTGTATTAGAAGCCCACCCCCTAACTCAGCAGATTGTATAGGAAATTTTTTTTTAAAAGCAGATTTGTAAGAATAGCATGTATAATAATAATAACAATCGTGTCACTGGGTGTGTCTACTTCTGACAGATCTCTGCCCTGATACATTTCCGGCCCCTCTAGAAGTCAATACAGGCCTCGGATTGTAAATCTCGACCACCCATTAGATTAATACCAATAGTAGGCCACGTATGTTCAAGATATAATAAGGTTTATTCCACACTTTTGTAGTCAAAATGCACTTAAAACAGTCCTGGCATGATTAAATACCTTCCTTATAAATATATTTTAAGACCAAATTTATGTACCAAACAAGTACGGGAGAAAATGTGCATCAATTTTGTAACGCCGATCAACATTAAATGATCCAAATTGAATTATTACGAACGACAATATAGCCAGCTTCTTAAGTTGGTGAGCCAGTGGCTCTTTTGCGATGGGAGGAGGCGTGTTCTCGCGAGATATTATACGCTAACAGGAGTTTATCAAACGGGTACCCGTTATTTAGATCAGTATAATACTCAGTTCCGATCGCGCAATGATAATATATAGAAATTCCCGAGTTCCGAGTCCCTGGTTCCAGAATATTTATATCCGAGTACTCGCTCTAAAATAAACTCTTCAATTGGAAGCGAATCACGTGATTTGCATTTTTTCGCGACGCCATTTTATATCAAATTGTGGATTAATTTTGATGTAATAAACGACCTTTATTAAAGGATACGCAATATTTAGGCGCTCAAATCAAATAATTTTACTTCCCGGGGATGTTTTGAGGTATACATTAAACATAGGCATAGGCGGTGAGAATTTTTACGGGAGAAAATGCTTGAATTTCCGTGGTATAAGTTTTAGAGAATGGGGAATGCGGGATAAGCGTGTGTGATTACAACAGCAATGACAAATAGCGACCAAGTGAACAATCTTTATTCATCTAAAACTAATCGTGAGTCAATACAAACAAATCAGTTATTTATTTAGTTTATTTAATCATTCACACATTCGGCTGATAGCCGGATGTTTGTTTCCATGATTGGTAACGCGAGCAGAGTTTCACTAGCGTAAAAGTGTCTTGACAAAAATTCAACATGGCGATTACACGATTATTTCATTTTATAATCGTCCACGATCATTTTGAATTATATAATCGCAATTAATCGAAAAATCGTGCAACCCTATCCCACACTATGTCAGACTAGATCCTAACACACAGCTTCAGAAATGTCCCACACTATGTCAGACTAGATCCTAACACACAGCTTCAGAAATGTCCCACACTATGTCAGACTAGATCCTAACACACAGATTCATAAATGTCCCTCACTATGTCAGAGTAGATGCTAACACACAGCTTCATAAATGTCCTACACTATGTCAGACTAGATCCTAACACACAGATTCATAAATGTCCCTCACTATTTCAGAGTAGATCCTAACACGCAGCTTCATAAATGTCCCACACTATGTCAGAATAGATCTTAACACACAGCTTCATAAATGTCCCTCGCTATGTCAGACTAGATCCTAACACACAGCTTCAGACATATTCCACACCATGTCAGACTAGATCCTAACACGCGACTTCATAAATGTCCCACACTATGTCAGACTAGATCCTAACACACAGCTTCATAAATGTCCCACACTGTCAGACTAGACCCTAACACACAGCTTCATAAATGTCCCACACTATGTCAGACTAGATCCTAACACGCGACTTCATTAAATGTCCCACACTATGTCAGACTAGATCCTAACACAGCTTCATAAATGTCCCACACTATTTCAGACTAGATCCTAACACACAGCTTCATAAATTTCCCACACTATGTCAGACTAGATCCTAACACACAGCTTCAGAAATGTCCCACACTATTTCAGACTAGATCCTAGCACACAGCTTCAGAAATGTCCCACACTATGTCAGACTAGATCCTAACACACAGCTTCATAAATGTCCCACACTATGTCAGACTAGATCCTAACACACAGCTTCAGAAATGTCCCACACTATGTCAGACTAGATCCTAACACAGCTTCAGAAATGTCCCACACTGTGTCAGACTAGATCCTAACACACAGCTTCAGAAATGTCCCACACTGTGTCAGACTAGATCCTAACACACAGCTTCATAAAATGTCCCACACTATGTCAGACTAGATCCTAACACACAGCTTCAGCAATGTCCCACACTATGTCAGACGAGATCCTAACACAGCTTCATAAATGTGCCACACTATGTCAGACTAGATCCTAACACACAGCTTCATAAATGTCCCACGCTATTTCAGACTAGATCCTAACACACAGTTTCAGCAATGTCCCACACTATGTCAGACTAGATCCTAACACACAGTTTCAGCAATGTCCCAAATTGTGTCAGACTAGATCCTATCACACAGCTTTATAAATGTCCCACACTATGTCAGACTAGATCCTAACACACAGATTCATAAATGTCCCTCACTATTTCAGAGTAGATCCTAACACGCAGCTTCATAAATGTCCCACACTATGTCAGACTAGATCCTAACACACAGCTTCATAAATGTCCCACACTAGGGTTGCACGATTATTCACTTTTCATAATCGCGATCATTTAAAAAAAAAAATCGCGATCATACGATTAATCATGAACTATATTAACTACATCAATGCTGCTTTGAGGACGTTATTATGCTACTGCAGATTGTAAGATTATGGGTTAGGCATTTGGGTATACATAAATGGACAGAATACGCCAGTTGCTGATTGCAAACAAAGGAATGTATCAAGACTTTTTTAGACGGAAAACGGAAGTTACCGTATTTCGCTTAATTGTAGCCTATGCTCTAATAGAAGCCCACCCCCTAACTTTGACATATGAGCTCGAATGATTTCTTAGCAGTTTCAAAATGGCAAGACTCTGTATTAGAAGCCCACCCCCTAACTCAGCAGATTGTATAGGAAATTTTTTTTTAAAAGCAGATTTGTAAGAATAGCATGTATAATAATAATAACAATCGTGTCACTGGGTGTGTCTACTTCTGACAGATCTCTGCCCTGATACATTTCCGGCCCCTCTAGAAGTCAATACAGGCCTCGGATTGTAAATCTCGACCACCCATTAGATTAATACCAATAGTAGGCCACGTATGTTCAAGATATAATAAGGTTTATTCCACACTTTTGTAGTCAAAATGCACTTAAAACAGTCCTGGCATGATTAAATACCTTCCTTATAAATATATTTTAAGACCAAATTTATGTACCAAACAAGTACGGGAGAAAATGTGCATCAATTTTGTAACGCCGATCAACATTAAATGATCCAAATTGAATTATTACGAACGACAATATAGCCAGCTTCTTAAGTTGGTGAGCCAGTGGCTCTTTTGCGATGGGAGGAGGCGTGTTCTCGCGAGATATTATACGCTAACAGGAGTTTATCAAACGGGTACCCGTTATTTAGATCAGTATAATACTCAGTTCCGATCGCGCAATGATAATATATAGAAATTCCCGAGTTCCGAGTCCCTGGTTCCAGAATATTTATATCCGAGTACTCGCTCTAAAATAAACTCTTCAATTGGAAGCGAATCACGTGATTTGCATTTTTTCGCGACGCCATTTTATATCAAATTGTGGATTAATTTTGATGTAATAAACGACCTTTATTAAAGGATACGCAATATTTAGGCGCTCAAATCAAATAATTTTACTTCCCGGGGATGTTTTGAGGTATACATTAAACATAGGCATAGGCGGTGAGAATTTTTACGGGAGAAAATGCTTGAATTTCCGTGGTATAAGTTTTAGAGAATGGGGAATGCGGGATAAGCGTGTGTGATTACAACAGCAATGACAAATAGCGACCAAGTGAACAATCTTTATTCATCTAAAACTAATCGTGAGTCAATACAAACAAATCAGTTATTTATTTAGTTTATTTAATCATTCACACATTCGGCTGATAGCCGGATGTTTGTTTCCATGATTGGTAACGCGAGCAGAGTTTCACTAGCGTAAAAGTGTCTTGACAAAAATTCAACATGGCGATTACACGATTATTTCATTTTATAATCGTCCACGATCATTTTGAATTATATAATCGCAATTAATCGAAAAATCGTGCAACCCTATCCCACACTATGTCAGACTAGATCCTAACACACAGCTTCAGAAATGTCCCACACTATGTCAGACTAGATCCTAACACACAGCTTCAGAAATGTCCCACACTATGTCAGACTAGATCCTAACACACAGATTCATAAATGTCCCTCACTATGTCAGAGTAGATGCTAACACACAGCTTCATAAATGTCCTACACTATGTCAGACTAGATCCTAACACACAGATTCATAAATGTCCCTCACTATTTCAGAGTAGATCCTAACACGCAGCTTCATAAATGTCCCACACTATGTCAGAATAGATCTTAACACACAGCTTCATAAATGTCCCTCGCTATGTCAGACTAGATCCTAACACACAGCTTCAGACATATTCCACACCATGTCAGACTAGATCCTAACACGCGACTTCATAAATGTCCCACACTATGTCAGACTAGATCCTAACACACAGCTTCATAAATGTCCCACACTGTCAGACTAGACCCTAACACACAGCTTCATAAATGTCCCACACTATGTCAGACTAGATCCTAACACGCGACTTCATTAAATGTCCCACACTATGTCAGACTAGATCCTAACACAGCTTCATAAATGTCCCACACTATTTCAGACTAGATCCTAACACACAGCTTCATAAATTTCCCACACTATGTCAGACTAGATCCTAACACACAGCTTCAGAAATGTCCCACACTATTTCAGACTAGATCCTAGCACACAGCTTCAGAAATGTCCCACACTATGTCAGACTAGATCCTAACACACAGCTTCATAAATGTCCCACACTATGTCAGACTAGATCCTAACACACAGCTTCAGAAATGTCCCACACTATGTCAGACTAGATCCTAACACAGCTTCAGAAATGTCCCACACTGTGTCAGACTAGATCCTAACACACAGCTTCAGAAATGTCCCACACTGTGTCAGACTAGATCCTAACACACAGCTTCATAAAATGTCCCACACTATGTCAGACTAGATCCTAACACACAGCTTCAGCAATGTCCCACACTATGTCAGACGAGATCCTAACACAGCTTCATAAATGTGCCACACTATGTCAGACTAGATCCTAACACACAGCTTCATAAATGTCCCACGCTATTTCAGACTAGATCCTAACACACAGTTTCAGCAATGTCCCACACTATGTCAGACTAGATCCTAACACACAGTTTCAGCAATGTCCCAAATTGTGTCAGACTAGATCCTATCACACAGCTTTATAAATGTCCCACACTATGTCAGACTAGATCCTAACACACAGATTCATAAATGTCCCTCACTATTTCAGAGTAGATCCTAACACGCAGCTTCATAAATGTCCCACACTATGTCAGACTAGATCCTAACACACAGCTTCATAAATGTCCCACACTAGGGTTGCACGATTATTCACTTTTCATAATCGCGATCATTTAAAAAAAAAAATCGCGATCATACGATTAATCATGAACTATATTAACTACATCAATGCTGCTTTGAGGACGTTATTATGCTACTGCAGATTGTAAGATTATGGGTTAGGCATTTGGGTATACATAAATGGACAGAATACGCCAGTTGCTGATTGCAAACAAAGGAATGTATCAAGACTTTTTTAGACGGAAAACGGAAGTTACCGTATTTCGCTTAATTGTAGCCTATGCTCTAATAGAAGCCCACCCCCTAACTTTGACATATGAGCTCGAATGATTTCTTAGCAGTTTCAAAATGGCAAGACTCTGTATTAGAAGCCCACCCCCTAACTCAGCAGATTGTATATGAAATTTTTTTTTAAAAGCAGATTTGTAAGAATAGCATGTATAATAATAATAACAATCGTGTCACTGGGTGTGTCTACTTCTGACAGATCTCTGCCCTGATACATTTCCGGCCCCTCTAGAAGTCAATACAGGCCTCGGATTGTAAATCTCGACCACCCATTAGATTAATACCAATAGTAGGCCACGTATGTTCAAGATATAATAAGGTTTATTCCACACTTTTGTAGTCAAAATGCACTTAAAACAGTCCTGGCATGATTAAATACCTTCCTTATAAATATATTTTAAGACCAAATTTATGTACCAAACAAGTACGGGAGAAAATGTGCATCAATTTTGTAACGCCGATCAACATTAAATGATCCAAATTGAATTATTACGAACGACAATATAGCCAGCTTCTTAAGTTGGTGAGCCAGTGGCTCTTTTGCGATGGGAGGAGGCGTGTTCTCGCGAGATATTATACGCTAACAGGAGTTTATCAAACGGGTACCCGTTATTTAGATCAGTATAATACTCAGTTCCGATCGCGCAATGATAATATATAGAAATTCCCGAGTTCCGAGTCCCTGGTTCCAGAATATTTATATCCGAGTACTCGCTCTAAAATAAACTCTTCAATTGGAAGCGAATCACGTGATTTGCATTTTTTCGCGACGCCATTTTATATCAAATTGTGGATTAATTTTGATGTAATAAACGACCTTTATTAAAGGATACGCAATATTTAGGCGCTCAAATCAAATAATTTTACTTCCCGGGGATGTTTTGAGGTATACATTAAACATAGGCATAGGCGGTGAGAATTTTTACGGGAGAAAATGCTTGAATTTCCGTGGTATAAGTTTTAGAGAATGGGGAATGCGGGATAAGCATGTGTGATTACAACAGCAATGACAAATAGCGACCAAGTGAACAATCTTTATTCATCTAAAACTAATCGTGAGTCAATACAAACAAATCAGTTATTTATTTAGTTTATTTAATCATTCACACATTCGGCTGATAGCCGGATGTTTGTTTCCATGATTGGTAACGCGAGCAGAGTTTCACTAGCGTAAAAGTGTCTTGACAAAAATTCAACATGGCGATTACACGATTATTTCATTTTATAATCGTCCACGATCATTTTGAATTATATAATCGCAATTAATCGAAAAATCGTGCAACCCTATCCCACACTATGTCAGACTAGATCCTAACACACAGCTTCAGAAATGTCCCACACTATGTCAGACTAGATCCTAACACACAGCTTCAGAAATGTCCCACACTATGTCAGACTAGATCCTAACACACAGATTCATAAATGTCCCTCACTATGTCAGAGTAGATGCTAACACACAGCTTCATAAATGTCCTACACTATGTCAGACTAGATCCTAACACACAGATTCATAAATGTCCCTCACTATTTCAGAGTAGATCCTAACACGCAGCTTCATAAATGTCCCACACTATGTCAGAATAGATCTTAACACACAGCTTCATAAATGTCCCTCGCTATGTCAGACTAGATCCTAACACACAGCTTCAGACATATTCCACACCATGTCAGACTAGATCCTAACACGCGACTTCATAAATGTCCCACACTATGTCAGACTAGATCCTAACACACAGCTTCATAAATGTCCCACACTGTCAGACTAGACCCTAACACACAGCTTCATAAATGTCCCACACTATGTCAGACTAGATCCTAACACGCGACTTCATTAAATGTCCCACACTATGTCAGACTAGATCCTAACACAGCTTCATAAATGTCCCACACTATTTCAGACTAGATCCTAACACACAGCTTCATAAATTTCCCACACTATGTCAGACTAGATCCTAACACACAGCTTCAGAAATGTCCCACACTATTTCAGACTAGATCCTAGCACACAGCTT
The DNA here is from genome assembly GCA_034401795.1 of Chaetoderma sp. LZ-2023a. Lineage (NCBI taxonomy): Eukaryota > Metazoa > Mollusca > Caudofoveata > Chaetodermatida > Chaetodermatidae > Chaetoderma > Chaetoderma sp. LZ-2023a. The sequence goes on from CM067372.1 coordinate 14,051,839, forward strand.
CAGAAATGTCCCACACTATGTCAGACTAGATCCTAACACACAGCTTCATAAATGTCCCACACTATGTCAGACTAGATCCTAACACACAGCTTCAGAAATGTCCCACACTATGTCAGACTAGATCCTAACACAGCTTCAGAAATGTCCCACACTGTGTCAGACTAGATCCTAACACACAGCTTCAGAAATGTCCCACACTGTGTCAGACTAGATCCTAACACACAGCTTCATAAAATGTCCCACACTATGTCAGACTAGATCCTAACACACAGCTTCAGCAATGTCCCACACTATGTCAGACGAGATCCTAACACAGCTTCATAAATGTGCCACACTATGTCAGACTAGATCCTAACACACAGCTTCATAAATGTCCCACGCTATTTCAGACTAGATCCTAACACACAGTTTCAGCAATGTCCCACACTATGTCAGACTAGATCCTAACACACAGTTTCAGCAATGTCCCAAATTGTGTCAGACTAGATCCTATCACACAGCTTTATAAATGTCCCACACTATGTCAGACTAGATCCTAACACACAGATTCATAAATGTCCCTCACTATTTCAGAGTAGATCCTAACACGCAGCTTCATAAATGTCCCACACTATGTCAGACTAGATCCTAACACACAGCTTCATAAATGTCCCACACTAGGGTTGCACGATTATTCACTTTTCATAATCGCGATCATTTAAAAAAAAAAATCGCGATCATACGATTAATCATGAACTATATTAACTACATCAATGCTGCTTTGAGGACGTTATTATGCTACTGCAGATTGTAAGATTATGGGTTAGGCATTTGGGTATACATAAATGGACAGAATACGCCAGTTGCTGATTGCAAACAAAGGAATGTATCAAGACTTTTTTAGACGGAAAACGGAAGTTACTGTATTTCGCTTAATTGTAGCCTATGCTCTAATAGAAGCCCACCCCCTAACTTTGACATATGAGCTCGAATGATTTCTTAGCAGTTTCAAAATGGCAAGACTCTGTATTAGAAGCCCACCCCCTAACTCAGCAGATTGTATAGGAAATTTTTTTTTAAAAGCAGATTTGTAAGAATAGCATGTATAATAATAATAACAATCGTGTCACTGGGTGTGTCTACTTCTGACAGATCTCTGCCCTGATACATTTCCGGCCCCTCTAGAAGTCAATACAGGCCTCGGATTGTAAATCTCGACCACCCATTAGATTAATACCAATAGTAGGCCACGTATGTTCAAGATATAATAAGGTTTATTCCACACTTTTGTAGTCAAAATGCACTTAAAACAGTCCTGGCATGATTAAATACCTTCCTTATAAATATATTTTAAGACCAAATTTATGTACCAAACAAGTACGGGAGAAAATGTGCATCAATTTTGTAACGCCGATCAACATTAAATGATCCAAATTGAATTATTACGAACGACAATATAGCCAGCTTCTTAAGTTGGTGAGCCAGTGGCTCTTTTGCGATGGGAGGAGGCGTGTTCTCGCGAGATATTATACGCTAACAGGAGTTTATCAAACGGGTACCCGTTATTTAGATCAGTATAATACTCAGTTCCTATCGCGCAATGATAATATATAGAAATTCCCGAGTTCCGAGTCCCTGGTTCCAGAATATTTATATCCGAGTACTCGCTCTAAAATAAACTCTTCAATTGGAAGCGAATCACGTGATTTGCATTTTTTCGCGACGCCATTTTATATCAAATTGTGGATTAATTTTGATGTAATAAACGACCTTTATTAAAGGATACGCAATATTTAGGCGCTCAAATCAAATAATTTTACTTCCTGGGGATGTTTTGAGGTATACATTAAACATAGGCATAGGCGGTGAGAATTTTTACGGGAGAAAATGCTTGAATTTCCGTGGTATAAGTTTTAGAGAATGGGGAATGCGGGATAAGCGTGTGTGATTACAACAGCAATGACAAATAGCGACCAAGTGAACAATCTTTATTCATCTAAAACTAATCGTGAGTCAATACAAACAAATCAGTTATTTATTTAGTTTATTTAATCATTCACACATTCGGCTGATAGCCGGATGTTTGTTTCCATGATTGGTAACGCGAGCAGAGTTTCACTAGCGTAAAAGTGTCTTGACAAAAATTCAACGTGGCGATTACACGATTATTTCATTTTATAATCGTCCACGATCATTTTGAATTATATAATCGCAATTAATCGAAAAATCGTGCAACCCTATCCCACACTATGTCAGACTAGATCCTAACACACAGCTTCAGAAATGTCCCACACTATGTCAGACTAGATCCTAACACACAGCTTCAGAAATGTCCCACACTATGTCAGACTAGATCCTAACACACAGATTCATAAATGTCCCTCACTATGTCAGAGTAGATGCTAACACACAGCTTCATAAATGTCCTACACTATGTCAGACTAGATCCTAACACACAGATTCATAAATGTCCCTCACTATTTCAGAGTAGATCCTAACACGCAGCTTCATAAATGTCCCACACTATGTCAGAATAGATCTTAACACACAGCTTCATAAATGTCCCTCGCTATGTCAGACTAGATCCTAACACACAGCTTCAGACATATTCCACACCATGTCAGACTAGATCCTAACACGCGACTTCATAAATGTCCCACACTATGTCAGACTAGATCCTAACACAGAGCTTCATAAATGTCCCACACTGTCAGACTAGACCCTAACACACAGCTTCATAAATGTCCCACACTATGTCAGACTAGATCCTAACACGCGACTTCATTAAATGTCCCACACTATGTCAGACTAGATCCTAACACAGCTTCATAAATGTCCCACACTATTTCAGACTAGATCCTAACACACAGCTTCATAAATTTCCCACACTATGTCAGACTAGATCCTAACACACAGCTTCAGAAATGTCCCACACTATTTCAGACTAGATCCTAGCACACAGCTTCAGAAATGTCCCACACTATGTCAGACTAGATCCTAACACACAGCTTCATAAATGTCCCACACTATGTCAGACTAGATCCTAACACACAGCTTCAGAAATGTCCCACACTATGTCAGACTAGATCCTAACACAGCTTCAGAAATGTCCCACACTGTGTCAGACTAGATCCTAACACACAGCTTCAGAAATGTCCCACACTGTGTCAGACTAGATCCTAACACACAGCTTCAGAAATGTCCCACACTGTGTCAGACTAGATCCTAACACACAGCTTCATAAAATGTCCCACACTATGTCAGACTAGATCCTAACACACAGCTTCAGCAATGTCCCACACTATGTCAGACTAGATCCTAACACAGCTTCATAAATGTGCCACACTATGTCAGACTAGATCCTAACACACAGCTTCATAAATGTCCCACACTATTTCAGACTAGATCCTAACACACAGTTTCAGCAATGTCCCACACTATGTCAGACTAGATCCTAACACACAGTTTCAGCAATGTCCCAAATTGTGTCAGACTAGATCCTATCACACAGCTTTATAAATGTCCCACACTATGTCAGACTAGATCCTAACACACAGCTTCATAAATGTCCCACACTAGGGTTGCACGATTATTCACTTTTCATAATCGCGATCATTTAAAAAAAAAAATCGCGATCATACGATTAATCATGAACTATATTAACTACATCAATGCTGCTTTGAGGACGTTATTATGCTACTGCAGATTGTAAGATTATGGGTTAGGCATTTGGGTATACATAAATGGACAGAATACGCCAGTTGCTGATTGCAAACAAAGGAATGTATCAAGACTTTTTTAGACGGAAAACGGAAGTTACCGTATTTCGCTTAATTGTAGCCTATGCTCTAATAGAAGCCCACCCCCTAACTTTGACATATGAGCTCGAATGATTTCTTAGCAGTTTCAAAATGGCAAGACTCTGTATTAGAAGCCCACCCCCTAACTCAGCAGATTGTATAGGAAATTTTTTTTTAAAAGCAGATTTGTAAGAATAGCATGTATAATAATAATAACAATCGTGTCACTGGGTGTGTCTACTTCTGACAGATCTCTGCCCTGATACATTTCCGGCCCCTCTAGAAGTCAATACAGGCCTCGGATTGTAAATCTCGACCACCCATTAGATTAATACCAATAGTAGGCCACGTATGTTCAAGATATAATAAGGTTTATTCCACACTTTTGTAGTCAAAATGCACTTAAAACAGTCCTGGCATGATTAAATACCTTCCTTATAAATATATTTTAAGACCAAATTTATGTACCAAACAAGTACGGGAGAAAATGTGCATCAATTTTGTAACGCCGATCAACATTAAATGATCCAAATTGAATTATTACGAACGACAATATAGCCAGCTTCTTAAGTTGGTGAGCCAGTGGCTCTTTTGCGATGGGAGGAGGCGTGTTCTCGCGAGATATTATACGCTAACAGGAGTTTATCAAACGGGTACCCGTTATTTAGATCAGTATAATACTCAGTTCCTATCGCGCAATGATAATATATAGAAATTCCCGAGTTCCGAGTCCCTGGTTCCAGAATATTTATATCCGAGTACTCGCTCTAAAATAAACTCTTCAATTGGAAGCGAATCACGTGATTTGCATTTTTTCGCGACGCCATTTTATATCAAATTGTGGATTAATTTTGATGTAATAAACAACCTTTATTAAAGGATACGCAATATTTAGGCGCTCAAATCAAATAATTTTACTTCCCGGGGATGTTTTGAGGTATACATTAAACATAGGCATAGGCGGTGAGAATTTTTACGGGAGAAAATGCTTGAATTTCCGTGGTATAAGTTTTAGAGAATGGGGAATGCGGGATAAGCGTGTGTGATTACAACAGCAATGACAAATAGCGACCAAGTGAACAATCTTTATTCATCTAAAACTAATCGTGAGTCAATACAAACAAATCAGTTATTTATTTAGTTTATTTAATCATTCACACATTCGGCTGATAGCCGGATGTTTGTTTCCATGATTGGTAACGCGAGCAGAGTTTCACTAGCGTAACAGTGTCTTGACAAAAATTCAACGTGGCGATTACCCGATTATTTCATTTTATAATCGTCCACGATCATTTTGAATTATATAATCGCAATTAATCGAAAAATCGTGCAACCCTATCCCACACTATGTCAGACTAGATCCTAACACACAGCTTCAGAAATGTCCCACACTATGTCAGACTAGATCCTAACACACAGCTTCAGAAATGTCCCACACTATGTCAGACTAGATCCTAACACACAGCTTCATAAATGTCCCACACTATGTCAGACTAGATCCTAACACACAGCTTCAGAAATGTCCCACACTATGTCAGACTAGATCCTAACACATAGCTTCAGAAATGTCCCACACTATGTCAGACTAGATCCTAACACACAGCTTCAGAAATGTCCCACACTATGTCAGACTAGATCCTAACACACAGCTTCAGAAATGTCCCACACTATGTTAGATATTTACTTACATCTTTTGGATGGGCAATTAGCAGCACCTGTGTAATAGCAGATGTCGGGAAGATAGGATTATACACGGGTAGATCCATCGAGGATGGAGGCTGTAACTTCACCTTCATCATCTAGTATGGAAATACATAGAAAGCTAGGATTATATACAGGTAGCTTCATAGATGAGGCCAGGTGTATCTTCCTCTTCATAGTGTGAAAATACACAAAGTTAGGATAACAGAACAGCTCATAAATAAGTTAAAATGTTTCCAAAACAAAATCAGAAACATTGAATAGAAAATGTCAATTTGCAGATCAAGAGAAGACTATTTTTGATAATTTACCACTGGAATGCCAGACTCCCAGTGCTGAAATCAGTTTTGGCTGATATGAGTGCTAAACGGTCAACCCCGTTTGCCACAGTCCAGCTATGTATAATCTGATTCAATATATGACATGTTGAACAATTAGAAATTGAATTAACATAGAGCTGTTCCTGCCTAATTAATCCAACAGATTCCAGTATAATCAGTTTCAAAATATACAGTTGCTTACCAGTACATATGATTACTTGGAAATTGAGATAGATTTCAAGCAAAATTGTAATGCGCTCAGAAACATTGATGATGCATTTGGCATATGCCAAGTCAAATTAGTTGCAAAATATTCATCAGAATGTTGATTAAGTAGTAGACGTAGAATTTGTACGCTTGACAGAGTGACTATTCAATGTTCCTGATGGACATAGCTTTGCCATTCATTACGCATTATGACTGTGACGTCAGCCTACATGTGACGTAATAGATGATGATGTCGTACTCAAGGGAGCTATCCATTGTATAACAGGGAGCTATCCATTGTATAACAGGGAGCTATCCATTGTATAACAGGGAGCTATCCATTGTATAACAGGGAGCTATCCATTATATAACAGGGAGCTATCCATTATATAACAGGGAGCTATCCATTGTATAACAGGGAGCTATCCATTGTATAACAGGGAGCTATCCATTGTATAACAGGGAGCTATCCATTGTATAACAGGGAGCTATCCATTATATAACAGGGAGCTATCCATTATATAACAGGGAGCTATCCATTATATAACAGGGAGCTAAAATTACACAAATTCTATAGTTAACCCTTTAACACTCATATCAGCCAAAAACGGCTTCTGCAGTGGTCATGGAAAATGTCCATTTGCAGACCAAGAGAAGCATATTTTTGAAAATTTACCACTGGAATGACTGGCTCGGTTATCGAGCCTGTCATTCCAGTGGTAAATTTTCAAAAATAGGCTTCTCTTGGTCTGCAAATGGACATTTTTTTATGAGAAAATTTAAATTTTCTTGAACAAATTTCAAGGGTGAAAGGGTTAACTGACAGGTCAGATCTATCTATTAGGTTGTACCTGTGGTGCTTGTTTTAAATTCTGTCACTGTTAGTACTATTCTGCTTAGATAGGAACAGATCTTCATACAGTCAGCCAACTTGCGGATAATGCACGGCAGAAATATTTCTGGACAACTAAATGTCAATGTAGACATATGGTAGTCGCTTTGAATTGTGAAAAATGACAAGCCTCACCAATTACTGGCAAACTATATCCCAAGATTGACTAATAAGATGCATAGTGTGACAGGTTGTAGAAGGACAAATGGAACAATATGAAAATATTTGTCTAGTACAATCAGTGAATAAAACATGGACATGCGAGCACATACAATTTCACATGTGCACGCACACATACACATTAAACTTCTAGCATTTTGTCTCACCTTAGGAACCATTGCTTGAAACATGAAGTTTGATATGGGTGCTGTACATGTACTGGTCACAGACACAGCCATCACCTGCACATCCTCCCGGGGATGATCTTGTCCAAAGTGTAAGACAATCTTTAACTTGTTCTTTTCATAAATACACAGAGCTTCTTCCATTCCTGAAACAGTATGAATGAGGAGACATAAATACACAGAGATTCTGCCTTTCCTGAAACAGTATGAATGAGGAGACATAAATACAGAGCTTCTGCCATTCCTGAAACAGTATGAATGAGGAGACATAAATACGCAGAGCTTCTGCCATTCCTGAAACAGTATGAATGAGGAGACATAAATACAGAGCTTCTGCCATTCCTGAAACAGTATGAATAAGGAGACATAAATACAGAGCTTCTGCCTTTCCTGAAACAGTATGAATGAGGAGACATAAATACAGAGCGTCTGCCATTCCTGAAACAGTATGAATAAGGAGACATAAATACACAGAGCTTCTGCCATTCCTGAAACAGTATGAATGAGGAGACATAAATACAGAGCTTCTGCCATTCCTGAAACAGTATGAATAAGGAGACATAAATACAGAGCTTCTGCCTTTCCTGAAACAGTATGAATGAGGAGACATAAATACACAGAGCTTTACTGCCATTCCTGAAACAGTATAAATGAGGAGACATAAATACGCAGTACTTCTGCCATTCCTGAAACAGTATGAATGAGGAGACATAAATACAGAGCTTCTGCCATTCCTGAAACAGTATGAATAAGGAGACATAAATACAGAGCTTCTGCCTTTCCTGAAACAGTATGAATGAGGAGACATAAATACACAGAGCTTTACTGCCTTTCCTGAAACAGTATGAATGAGGAGACATAAATACGCAGAGCTTTACTGCCATTCCTGAAACAGTATGAATGAGGAGACATAAATACACAGAGCTTTACTGCCATTCCTGAAACAGTATAAATGAGGAGACATAAATACGCAGTACTTCTGCCATTCCTGAAACAGTATGAATGAGGAGACATAAATACAGAGCTTCTGCCATTCCTGAAACAGTATGAATAAGGAGACATAAATACAGAGCTTCTGCCTTTCCTGAAACAGTATGAATGAGGAGACATAAATACACAGAGCTTTACTGCCTTTCCTGAAACAGTATGAATGAGGAGACATAAATACGCAGAGCTTTACTGCCATTCCTGAAACAGTATGAATGAGGAGACATAAATACGCAGAGCTTCTGCCATTCCTGAAACAGTATGAATGAGGAGACATAAATATGCAGAGCTTCTGCCATTCCTGAAACAGTATGAATGAGGAAACATAAATACAGAGCTTCTGCCTTTCCTGAAACAGTATGAATGAGGAGACATAAATACGCAGAGCTTCTGCCATTCCTGAAACAGTATGAATGAGGAGACATAAATACAGAGCTTCTGCCATTCCTGAAACAGTATGAATGAGGAGACATAAATACACAGAGCTTTACTGCCATTCCTGAAACAGTATGAATGAGGAGACATAAATACGCAGAGCTTCTGCCATTCCTGAAACAGTATGAATGAGACATAAATACAGAGCTTCTGCCATTCCTGAAACAGTATGAATAAGGAGACATAAATACAGAGCTTCTGCCTTTCCTGAAACAGTATGAATGAGGAGACATAAATACACAGAGCTTTACTGCCTTTCCTGAAACAGTATGAATGAGGAGACATAAATACGCAGAGCTTTACTGCCATTCCTGAAACAGTATGAATGAGGAGACATAAATACGCAGAGCTTTACTGACATTCCTGAAACAGTATGAATGAGGAGACATAAATACGCAGAGCTTCTGCCTTTCCTGAAACAGTATGAATGAGGATAAATAAATACACAGAGCCTCTGCCATTCCTGAAACAGTATGAATGAGGATACATAAATACACAGAGCTTTTGCCTTTCCTGAAACAGTATGAATGAGGAGACATAAATACACAGAGCTTTTGCCTTTCCTGAAACAGTATGAATGAGGAGACATAAATACACAGAGCTTCTGCCTTTCCTGAAACAGTATGAATGAGGAGACATAAATACACAGAGCTTCTGCCTTTCCTGAAACAGTATGAATGAGGAGACATAAATACACAGAGCTTCTGCCATTCCTGAAACAGTATGAATGAGGAGACATAAATACACAGAGCTTTTGCCATTCCTGAAACAGTATGAATGAGGAGACATAAATACACACAACTTCTGCCATTCCTGAAACAGTATGAATGAGGAGACATAAATACACAGAGCTTCTGCCTTTCCTGAAACAGTATAAATGAGGAGACATAAATACACAGAGCTTCTGCTATTCCTGAAACAGTATGAATGAGGAGACATAAATACACAGAGCTTTTGCCATTCCTGAAACAGTATGAATGAGGAGACATAAATACACAGAACTTCTGCCATTCCTGAAACAGTATGAATGAGGAGACATAAATACAAAGCTTCTGCCATTCCTGAAACAGTATGAATGAGGAGACATAAATACGCAGAGCTTCTGCCATTCCTGACAGTATGAATGAGGAGACATAAATACGCAGAGCTTCTGCCATTCCTGAAACAGTATGAATGAGGAGACATAAATACGCAGAGCTTCTGCCATTCCTGAAACAGTATGAATGAGGAGACATAAATACACAGAGCTTTTGCCATTCCTGAAACAGTATGAATGAGGAGACATAAATACAGAGCTTCTGCCATTCCTGAAACAGTATGAATGAGGAGACATAAATACACAGAGCTTTTGCCATTCCTGAAACAGTATGAATGAGGAGACAAAAATACACAGAGCTTTTCTGCCTTTCCTGAAACAGTATGAATGAGGAGACATAAATACACAGAGCTTCTGCCATTCCTGAAACAGTATGAATGAGGAGACATAAATACACAGAGCTTTTGCCATTCCTGAAACAGTATGAATGAGGAGACATAAATACACAGAGCTTCTGCCATTCCTGAAACAGTATGAATGAGGAGACATAAATATGCAGAGCTTCTGCCATTCCTGAAACAGTATGAATGAGGAGACATAAATACACAGACCTTCTGCCATTCCTGAAACAGTATGAATGAGGAGACGAAAGCATGCAGAGCTTCTGCCATTCCTGAAACAGTATGAATGAGGAGACAAAAATACACAGAGCTTCTGCCATTCCTGAAACAGTATGAATGAGGAGACAAAAATACACAGAGCTTCTGCCATTCCTGAAACAGTATGAATGAGGAGACATAAATACACAGAGCTTCTGCCATTCCTGAAACAATATAAATGAGGAGACATAAACATGCAGAGCTTCTGCCATTCCTGAAACAGTATGAATGAGGAGACATAAATACACAGAGCTTCTGCCTTTCCTGAAACAGTATAAATGAGGAGACATAAATACGCAGAGCTTCTGCCATTCCTGAAACAGTATGAATGAGGAGACATAAATACACAGAGCTTCTGCCTTTCCTGAAACGGTATGAATGAGGAGACATAAAATGATGGACGACAGGAAAAAGTCAGAAATACTGTATTTCCTTACTTAGAATATGCCACACACGTGATAAAATATGGGTAACCTAAAACTAGCCCAGGTGACTCTTCACAGAATATAGTATTGCTTCAGTTCATCAACAAAATCGCTACATGTTTTAGGGCAATCATACAGGAAAGCTGTTGAATATTTTGAAAATAATTTGGAACACATTGCAATGGCTTCCAGTCAAATCATTTTCAAAATATACACCAGAGTATAATAGTTATTATGCATGAGAAAGGTTTCTTGTATCTGGTCAGTAGCTGTGAAACTGTTAATTAGTTTGATTACATGTTGGCTTGATTGTTTTTGGGTTAGCTGCTTAGACTCAGTGTTATGACAAAGGAAAAATCATTCATGGTGATTTCAACTCGGGTAACCAGCACGGAAATGATCGTTTTGTTCACCTAAAATTTTATTTTATGTCCTGACTAATCTGTCATAAACGTTTAGGACACAACAATTTAGAATTAATTACAGAGCATATATAGCAGCTTCTTTAAGATTTACTAAATAATTTGTTGAACATTTTGAAATTAATTTGACTGGAAGGCCTAGAGCAGCAATATATTCTGGTCAAATTATTTTCAAATTATTTACCAGTTTCCTGTATGGCTCGACTAAGATGTAAATACTGGTATTGTAGAGTTAATATCATAATATGCACAATATCTGAATATGCAACATCAACATGAGTGTTGTCCTAGACCGACCTGGCTTTATGCTGTCTAGCGGTACAAACACATCTGTTAGCGGTGGCACCGGGTGAGCGTGCTTTGGCGTACCAGAGGGTGTCGAGGATGCTGATGACGGCTGGTTTGTTGGTGCTCTAGTGGATACATTTGGAGTACCTGTGCTCTCTTGTGAAGACGGTGTGACATTGTTAGATAGTTTTTCTGTTAGCGTCTGTTCTGTGACATTATTCTGTGATTTGTTTTCCATCTGCGAGGATGAAGAGTCAATGAGCACCTGCTCTGAGAGAGATGATGACGAGGACTTGCCGGGAGAACTGGTGAGAAAAAACCCACAAATTTATATTTAGACTTTCCAAATAACACACTGGATATACTCCATCAATGGCTAGTAAGGTCCAACAATACCTGCTACCCAAACATCCTGACCGTATCAAAATAAACACATGCAACCCCACCACCATTAGCATTCCCTCAACACCTACCTGATGAAATATCATCATTTTGGCCATTATCAACCATTTGATATTCATTCAAACTGGCTATAATTCCATTGCATGCTACAGAAACCTGCCACTCCCAACCCGAAAGAAAACAATCCCATGAAATAAATAAATAACCTAGCTACTACGCACCATCATGGCCTACAACACCTACAAAATACGACCCCAATATGCAGTGCAAGCGACAATGTGACCATGCTGCTCTCCATATACCACCAGCTACAAACCCTGGTCATGTGCCTCCATCTGCTGTTCCATGCTGCTCTCCATACACCACCAGCTACAAACCCTCCATGTGCCGCTATCGGCTGTTCCATGCTGCTCTCCATACACCACCAGCAACAAACCCTGATCATGTGCCGCTATCTGCTGTCCCATGCTGCTCTCCATACACCACCATCTACAAACCCTGGTCATGTGCCACTATCTGCTGTCCCATGCTGCTCTCCATACACCACCAGCTACAAACCCTGGTCATGTGCCACTATCTGCTGTCCCATGCTGCTCTCCATATACCACCAGCTACAAACCCTGATCATGTGCCGCTATCTGCTGTCCCATGCTGCTCTCCATACACCACCAGCTACAAACCCATGTCATGTGCCACTATCTGCTGCCCCATGCTGCTCTCCATACACCACCAGCTACAAACCCTGATCATGTGCCACTATCTGCTGTCCCATGCTGCTCGCCATACACCACCAGCTACAAACCCTGGTCATGTGCCACTATCTGCTGTCCCATGCTGCTCTCCATACACCACCAGCTACAAACCCTGATCATGTGCCGCTATCTGCTGTCCCATGCTGCTCTCCATACACCACCAGCTACAAACCCATGTCATGTGCCACTATCTGCTGCCCCATGCTGCTCTCCATACACCACCAGCTACAAACCCTGATCATGTGCCGCTATCTGCTGTCCCATGCTGCTCGCCATACACCACCAGCTACAAACCCTGGTCATGTGCCACTATCTGCTGTCCCATGCTGCTCTCCATACACCACCAGCTACAAACCCTGATCATGTGCCGCTATCTGCTGTCCCATGCTGCTCTCCATACACCACCAGCTACAAACCCTCCATGTGCCGCTATCGGCTGTTCCATGCTGCTCTCCATACACCACCAGCAACAAACCCTGATCATGTGCCGCTATCTGCTGTCCCATGCTGCTCTCCATACACCACCATCTACAAACCCTGGTCATGTGCCACTATCTGCTGTCCCATGCTGCTCTCCATACACCACCAGCTACAAACCCTGGTCATGTGCCACTATCTGCTGTCCCATGCTGCTCTCCATACACTACCAGCTACAAACCCTGATCATGTGCCGCTATCTGCTGTCCCATGCTGCTCTCCATACACCACCAGCTACAAACCCATGTCATGTGCCACTATCTGCTGCCCCATGCTGCTCTCCATACACCACCAGCTACAAACCCTGATCATGTGCCACTATCTGCTGTCCCATGCTGCTCGCCATACACCACCAGCTACAAACCCTGGTCATGTGCCACTATCTGCTGTCCCATGCTGCTCTCCATACACCACCAGCTACAAACCCTGATCATGTGCCGCTATCTGCTGTCCCATGCTGCTCTCCATACACCACCAGCTACAAACCCATGTCATGTGCCACTATCTGCTGCCCCATGCTGCTCTCCATACACCACCAGCTACAAATCCTGATCATGTGCCGCTATCTGCTGTCCCATGCTGCTCGCCATACACCACCAGCTACAAACCCTGGTCATGTGCCACTATCTGCTGTCCCATGCTGCTCTCCATACACCACCAGCTACAAACCCATGTCATGTGCCACTATCTGCTGCCCCATGCTGCTCTCCATACACCACCAGCTACAAACCCTGATCATGTGCCACTATCTGCTGCCCCATGCTGCTCTCCATACACCACCAGCTACAAACCCTGATCATGTGCCGCTATCTGCTGTCCCATGCTGCTCTTCAAACACCACCAGCTACAAGCCCTGATCATGTGCCGCTAACTGCTGTCCCATGCTGCTCTCCATACACCACCAGTTACAAACCCTGATCATGTGCCACTATCTGCTGTCCCATGCTGCTCTTCAAACACCACCAGCTACAAGCCCTGATCATGTGCCGCTAACTGCTGTCCCATGCTGCTCTCCATACACCACCAGTTACAAACCCTGATCATGTGCCGCTATCTGCTGTCCCATAACCATGGATGTAGTTGATTATGACGACATAGACTGACTGAGAAACTGAAATCCTCTATTTCATAGATGTTTCAGTAGATCAGTGATTCAACATAACCTAAGAAAAGCTCAGGGGAAATTTGTTCTTGAAGATTTACTATAGTTCATTATAAAGTGGATGTCATTTATACTTGTCTGTTCTATATCGTATTAGTCTAACGCAACACGTTACTGCAGTCAAGGGAGGTAATTATTATTAACAGAGAACTATCTACAGTTGAATAGAATAAAACAAAATGAGAGATAAATATTCAAAATCACCCAATCACCGAGTCAGGTAAGTTAAGTTTAAGCAATGTCCATGCTCCACTGTATGTACATAACTGATGAATAGGTTTACACAGCCTTAGTTTCTAAATAGATATTTCCTTCTGCATCCCCAAAACACTATTGTTCAGTTTCTATTTTTAATTGGTGGGTGTTTTGAAAGCGCTCGAAGACGCAGATTATTATTAACCACAATCTACCAATCCCTCACCTGCTTGTTGTGGTGGCCCCAGTCTGACTGAATAACTCCTTGCCTAGAATATCCAGATCATCTAGTGCTGAAGGTTGCGGAGAGACCGGTGCTGCAGGGCTCCGGCATGGTTTGTGTGTCGGACTGGTACCAGAAAAAATTCCGCTACCAGAAAGCATACCTGGTGAATATATACACTGGTTTGAAAACTATAAACAGTGATCATTATAGTGTTGACAGAGTAGCTGTTGTCAGTCCACTCACATGCTGTATAAAATTACCAACCCATATTGGACCTTTCAAGTTTATCCATCCATCATATGATGTCATAATCAACTCCATGACATGTAGGATGAAGTCATAATCAATGACGTCATGAATGACATAGGGAAGTTTGCCATCAATGCATAATTGATGATGGACTAAGCGTTGTTTTACGAATTATATGTCTTTACTATTTAATTAAAATGCTGCTGAATATTTTAAAACTAATTTGACTGGCGCTGTGGCTGCCATAAGCAGCAACAGCACCCAGTCAAATTAGTTACAAAACAATCAATAGTTTACCTGTATATGTCTCTGGAAATAGAGATTCAAAGAATACAGGGATCAATCAATCCCAATGCGGGCAAAATGTGGGTGGAGGTTAGCTAGAGATTGGGGTGTGTAGCTAAAACAGGAGTCCTCCATTAATCTGGAATTAATACTTGAACCCTCACAGCTCAGAAACGACATGTTCTTATTGATGTTAATCTGATTAATAGTTTGAAACTAATTTGAGTGGTTCCAGTCAATTTCCTTTCAAAATAGACAACAGCTTTCCTGAATAGGTGTTTAGAAATTGAGACTTTGGGAGTCCAACGGTTAATAAATTAAACTAGTATTATAATCTGTAATAACTTAAATATCTTTTTTTAAATTGAATTGAATTCCCAATGGTGTAGGGGCTAGACATTCTGATTCCTAAATTACAATTATTTTCATACTACAACATCTGATGTCTTCTGAATCAAGGTTACTGTAAAACATTTACTCTGTTGGTAAGAGGTTTCAGTAACATTGTTCCCAAAATGTGATCAAATAACTTTGTTCTATTGGTGTGATAAACGTTAACAATGTTTATTGGAAGACACATCGTTGAAAAGTAGTGATTGGAATTACATACACACAATTGTCTCCAATTTCATCTCATCTTCACTATACCTCGACACTTTGATTTCTGCTACTCTTACACAGCTCTATCCTGTCGCATTAATTACCCACTAACTCCACCCATTCCCCATTAGCTTAGAGACTTTAAACTTACATTTATTTTCTCAGTCATTTCCCTTAAACAATGTGTAAACCATTTCTGCTTTATAAAATATACATTCGAATAGTGATGTAATAAATGGCTCAAAGGGCCATAGTTCTCAATTAACAGATGAGGAACTGTAAACATGTGTACATTAATTAATGCACAACAAGCACTATTGGGACATTAGGCAAGCATAACTGTTGCCATAGACAAATAGTGGCAATGCTCCGTATCATTATTGATGAATGAGGCAATCATCCTTAGCACTAAGACAAAAATCTTTGTATCCTTGACACTATTGACCCGCGGACGAAGATGGATATGCAGGGCCTCATCGTGGCTCCGGGGTGAAACACCTAGTGGCTAACCACAGCATAACGCTCCATCACAACGTGACTACATCACATTATGCATATCAAGATGGTGCTCGTCCTTTGGTATACCAGGGAGGGAGGGAGGGTGCCGGCCCTATGGCCAAGCGCTAACATCAACATCAAAGCCACTTAAAATATGCCAGTGGAATGCTGAAGGAGTAAGGAAGAAGGAAACAGAACTACAACAAAGGCTTAAAGAAGAGGATATAGATGTGGCATGTATCCAAGAGTCGCACCTCCATCCTGATCAGTGCTTCTTTATTCGAGGGTACCAAATCTTTCGACATGACCGCAAACCAAGAAGCAAAGGGGGAGTGATGACATTAGTACAAATTAACATTCCAGCCATAGAGACTGGAGAAGAAGAGGAAGTCCTGCAGGTGAATGTTTCCCTCGAAAATATATCTATCCAAATTTTGAACTTCTATTGCCCGCAAGATAAAAACCTTTCGCTTGATAATATCTCTGCATTGGAGGAAACCTAGCTGATAGCTGAAGATTTTAAGTCATTCCCCAAGCTGGGGTTATCAAGAGATCGACAACCATGGTGAAGAAGTTGAAAACTGGCAGGACGAGAACAGACTGATACTGATAAACAAACCTGATGACCCTACTACCTTCTACTCTAGGATATGGCATTCAACAACAACACCAGATCTAGCATTCTCAACAGACGATTTGCACAGAGTTGCGCAATGTGAAGTCGGCAATCAGCTTGGAGGCAGTGACCACAGACCTGTTAACATCACACTGGATGTAGACAGACAACCTCCACTCAGCAAGCCTGTGCCACAGTGCAATTACAAGAAAGCAAACTGGTCACGTTTCCAAGAGCTATCGGATGAGTTTTCACATAGTGTTCAGACTGAAAATAACATAAACAAGCACTCTGTAAGTATTGCTTTGCAACGCATGTCCCCTACCTGGTGATATAAATCTTTAGAGATTGAGTCAAAAATTTCATTAAAAATTGTTTAAAGCAGCTGAAACTTGAACTTGATCTGTAACTTCTCATAACATAGCAATAAACCAAGTCTCAGTTATATATGGTGAAGGAGAAGGAAAAAGTCTTGAAAGCTGATATGTTTGTATTTCATGAGTCGAAAGGGGACATAACGCCATCAAAAAATTACGTAAACGCCTGAAACTCGAACTTGGTCTGTAATTTCTCATAATAAAGTAATATACCAATTCTTAGTTGAATATCTTGAAATACTGCGAGAAAAAGGGCGGAAAACTAATATGTTTTGTATTTCATAGGTAGAAAGGGGGTATAACTCCATAAGAAATTTACGCATATGCCTGAAACTCGAACTTGGTCTGTAACTTCTCATAACAAAGCAATGTAGCAATTCTCAGTAAAATATTTTGAGAGACTGTGAAAAAAAGTGCGGAAAACTAATATTTTTTGTATTGCATAAGTCGAAAGGGGGCATAACTCTATGAAAAATTGACGAAAATATCTGAAACTCGAATGTGCTCTGTAACTCCTTATACTAAAGCGATGCACTGATTTTCGCTTAAATATCTTGAAGGCGTGCGAAAAAAGTGCGGAAAGCTGATATTTTTCATATTTCTTAAGTCAAAAGGGGGCATAACTCCATAAAAAATTTACGCATATGCCTGAAACTCCAACTTCGTCTGTAACTTCTCATAACAAAGCAATGTAGCAGTTCTCAGTATAATATCTTGAAAGATTGTGAAAAAGTGTGGAAAACTAATATATTTTGTATTTCATAAGTGGAAAGGGGGCATAACTCCATGAAAAATTGACGAAAATGTCTGAAACACTTGCTCTGTAACCCCTTATACTAAAGCGATGTACTGATTTTTCCTTCAATATCTTGAAGGATTGCGAAAAAGTGTGGAAAGCTGATATTTTTCACATTTCCTAAGTCGAAAGGGGGCATAACTCCATCAAATATTTACGCATATATGCCTGAAACTCGAACTTGATCTGTAACTTCTCATAACAAAGCAATATACCGATTCTCAGTTGAATACCTTGAAGGACTGTGAAAAAGTGCGGAAAACCAACTGCGACAGACAGACAGACAGATGGAGTGCAAACCTATAGTACCCGCGGTTTTAGCGGTAAGGGACTAATAAAGTAGTTGACGGCCTCAACAATGCCATCAGTCTGGCTGCCAAAAACAGCATCCCCAGAGGGGCCAAGAAACCGTACAAACCATACTGGATTTCCGATCTACAATCCCTTCACAGTAAACTGGAAGAAGCTAGAGTTAATGCAGCAAGGAGCCCTGGTGAAGAAAACAACACAGCCCTTAACCGTGCTAAAGCAAAATTTACCAAAGCAAAACTGCAAGCTACTAGGAAAAGCTGGCACGAGAAAACAGAAGGCCTCAATATGGACAAAGATGGTAAGAAACTGTGGAAGCTGACTCGCCAGTTAAATGATGGAAAAGCACCAACATCACAGATTAGTCTTGAAAGTAACGGTACAACACATACTGGAAAACATGCAGCTAATATGATACTAGATTATTTACTGTTGTAGAACTAGCCATAAGACCCAAGTGGAGAAAGCAAGTGAGGGCAGAGTTTAAACATTTCCTGGAGAACAGACTGTACAGATGGCTGAATGAACATCCCATTCTCAGAATCAGAACTAGAAGCAGCACTCAAGACACTGAAGAAGAAGAAATCACATGGCCCAGATAACATTACAAATGAAATGCTGCTGCACCTGGGCACTGACACCAAGCGGATGCTACTGGATGTATACAACATAAGTTGACGCACAGGTGATGTACCACAGATCTGGAAAGACGCCATAGTATGCCCAATACTGAAGAAAGGAAAGAACAAGACTAAGCCTGATAGTTACCATCCCATCAGCTTATTAAGCCGTGTGGGAAAGCGTATGGAAAGAATGGCGAACTCCCGACTGATGTGGTACCATGAAGAGAACATCATTGCCAAAGAACAGGCAGGCTTTCGCAGATGCAGGTCGACAGAAGATTAGGTTGCCTATATCGCCAAAGGACATTGAGGATGCTCTTCAGGAGAAAAAACATGTGTTAGCAGTCTGGGTAAATCTTAAAAATGCCTACGACAACATGTGGAAGGACGGACTGCTTTTGAAGTTAAAAAGATACATCAGCAATAGCATGCTCAAGTGGACACAACATTTACTCCATAACAGAACAGCACAAGTACACACCGATGGCTTCAAAAGTAAGAAAAAAATTTAAAATGGTGTTCCCCAAGGTGGAGTACTATCACCAACACTTTTCCTCCTCTTCATAAATGATATGATTAAGATTCTTCCAAGAAATGTCAATGCTGCCCTGTATGTAGATGATCTGGTCTTCTGGTGTAAAGAGGAATACACTGGCAAAGCACAAGTCAGAATCCAAGAGGCTCTTGACAAACTTGAGGCATGGACAACAGAATGGGCGGTAGAAGTGAATAAGAACAAGCCGGTCCACTCAAAGTTTATCCTATCTACCAAAGCAAAGGCAGCCAATCTGACCTTTAAATGAGAATCTCTCCCAGAAGAAATACCAACATACCTGGGAGTCACTTTAGACAAGAAAGTAACATGGAGAAATCAAAATAAACAATGTTGCATCAAACGCCCGACAACCATTAGCTCTCATGAAAAAGTTAGCTGGTACGAACTGGGGAGCAGATGAGACAACCCTGAAGAAAGTCTACACAGGCAGTGTTCGCCCTGTTCCGGAATATGGTGCATCAGCCTGGTCAACTGCAGCCAAGTCCAATCTCAGCAAGCTCTCCAAAATACAAAATCAAGCTATTCGTATCATCACAGGTGCTATGCGATCGACACCAATTGCTGAAATGGAAAAAGGTCACAGGTTTCCAACCTCTTAGGACAGACGAAATGTCAAAGTGATTATACAAGCCGAGACGTTTAAACGACTTGGTGACCACCCAATGTATGAGAGAATGTAGAACAATAAAAAAGAAGACTCAAACGTCAAAGTCTCACAAGCCTTTCTAGAGACCTAACAAAGAGATTGCCCTCTATCCAGAATATTTAACCCTCACCACTCTGTACTCATAACCCAATGCCACCACAACCGACTCAACAAAGCTATCATCAGACTCCATATATGGCATTTCTAACAAGAGCTCACACTCCAGTATGGAACTAAGAACCCCAATCACTGGAAGTCTTAAATGAAAAGTATCAACAAAATCAATGGGTACATGCCTTCACTGATGGATCAGCAACAGAATCAGTTACAAATGGTCGTGGAGGTATTTTCATCAACTATCCATGTGGCAGTCACGCATAAATTGCCATCGCAACAGTCCATATCCGCTCCAACTACAAAGCAGAATGTAAAGCACTTAAAAAGGCCGCTGATGTATTAACAACAGACGAACGATCACAGGGTGCAGATA
The DNA here is from genome assembly GCA_034401795.1 of Chaetoderma sp. LZ-2023a. Classification (NCBI taxonomy): domain Eukaryota; kingdom Metazoa; phylum Mollusca; class Caudofoveata; order Chaetodermatida; family Chaetodermatidae; genus Chaetoderma; species Chaetoderma sp. LZ-2023a. The sequence continues at coordinate 14,072,593 of CM067372.1, forward strand.
GTCTTCCTCACTGATGCACTCTCTGTATTACAAGCTCTCAACTCCCAAAGCTTGGAATTAACTGATTTGACTAACAAGTTACAGCAATTGCCACTCAATGCCGGAACTGTTATCCTCCAATGGATCCCATCTAATTGTAATATCTCAGGAAATGAGAGCCGATGTTCTAGCAAAAGCAGGGTCAACTAAAGAACAGCACCATGGTCGCTGAACACTCAGCGGTCAAGACGGTGATCAATCAAGCATTAAAGGTAAAAGGAGAAATGAGAATCCAGAACATGAATCAGCAGCCATCAATAATCAGCCGTCCAGAAGAGAACAAGTGATAATCTTTCATCTCCGGTCAGGTCACTGCAGGCTGCGTGCTCACATGTACAACAAACTGAAGATAGGCACATCTGCAATGTGCCCCTGTGGCACTAGTCAAGAAACAGTTACACACATCTTACAGGATTGGCCACGTTTCAATCAGCAGCGGCACAGCTACTGGCCATCAACAACGTCCCTCAATGACAAGCTGTACGGGGATACAGACAACCTGGCTATCACAGCCAGCTTCATCCAGATGTGCAACATTCAAATGTAGTCAAATATGAATGCAAGAAGTAGGGCTGCGCGATATACCGATACCATATTTAAAACCGATATCCTGCACTGACGGTTTCATAACCGATTATACAAAATAAATATCGAAAAACATATTTTCGGTATCAGGATTGTTAAAAATAAAAGATACTAACGCGCATGAAAAGCGTAATGAATAATGTCCATACATTCCAGTAAGCTACGTTCGGGGCAACTAATAATTGAACGTGGCCACAATTGCGCATATTGTGTAACTCCATGTAACTCGCTGTGCGCCGAGAGAAATCAAGCAGCGAATTAATTAAATAAATATCCACCCGTCTTTTCTCTGGTAGTCTCAGATAAATTTGCAATATAAAACACAATACTTAGGCTGGAATTTGTCATTGAAATTTGTATCGGAGAAAACGTTTCTAAACAACGGCATCCATTTTATTTATGTCACCGGCTAATTAACATAATGCAAAGTCGTTCCAAAACTAAATCGCCCGAATGCAAAAAAATCTCGCCAATAAATATAATGCTGAATACATTTTGCTGATTAGGATATAATTTTAAATAGAATTATTACTCAAACAGTTTTTAAAACATTATCTTCTATACACAATATCATATTAACTTATGAAATTCGCGTTCGCAATATTACAGTTAATATTTTCTTCAAGGCATGATTACGTCCTCGGGTCGAATTGGAAACGAAAGAAGAAAGGGAGATAATTACATCATAATTAATTACAGTCACGTGATTTACGTCTTTTCGCAACCTGTTTTGCTGATTTTTGATTAATTTTGACAAAATAAACGATGTTTATTTAACTGTGCGTAATAAGGTCTAATTAATAATTTCACTCCCGCGATGATGGATATTATAAGGTATATTAAGCTTTAAAGGCGTAAATCGTTACGAATGTATCAGGGCGTGAAAATACGTTTTGTTTTCGTGCTATTTTTATCATTTAAATGTTTTGTTTCATGTCCATAAAACCGATATTCGGTTAAAACCGATATGAAAAGTCATATCGAAACCGATATGGCTGCAAGCTAAACCGCGCAGCCCTAGCAAGAAGCCACTATTGACCAATGGGAAAAGTACCATTGATCAATGGGGCAGCCATCCCTGACACCAATTGTCAAATGATTAAAGGACAATTCCGGAATGATAGTGTGCTTTATTTGAAAGATTATTACATTTTAAATGTCATTATGCCAGAATAATAGCCTGATAGACATGATAGAATAAACGAAATCATGGATTTCTTTTTTCACGAGAGTAGTTATACTTACCTCCCTAACACTATATTTCCTAAATATCGACCGTCACTCAATAACCCCAGATTAAAAAAGAAAGGTGCCCTTACTGGGCAGGTAGACAGTCTGTCGGATGGCGGCCCCGATCTCGCGCATGCGCAGACTGACACTGCCTCAGCTGGACTATTGGCCGAAACATGCTACTTAAAAGCCTGATGACAGAGCCTCTGTGGGACGGAGCGGCCGGGTCCGTGTTAGGGAGGTAAGTATAACTACTCTCTCATGAAAAAAGAAACCCGTGATTTCATTTATTTCACTTCACGAGATATACTTACCTCCCTAACACTCTTGATATTGCCAGAATTCTTAAGTGAATTCGGCGCGAGGGAGGCGAGGTCAAAAGACCAGCTCATCCTTTGCGCATGAAGCACTAACATCTGAAATTGTGTGACACACACAATCAGGCAATGATTTGAACATTGGATAAGACAACCGATGGTCAGAGTAATGACAAAGGCCGTACTGACCTTATGCATTAAGCTGTATCCATCCAGTCCACTTCAGTGGAAGAAAAATTATACACAATTATGCGGTTGTTTCAACAATTAAAATGTGCTGTCTGAAGACACCAAGTGCAACTTATCTACAATATATACTCCTGATCATCTTTTGAATATCGATAAGGCAAGAGGATTAGTGGTGCCACGGAGGTAATGGTCGGTAAAACTTGACTCACAGTGCCACTGAGCTACCGATAATGTAATTCACCGGCACCCCGTTAAACAGGGTGGTGGACATCACTATGCTACGGACACTGTGAGCCTTGACTAAGTGAACTTGTTTACCAGTGGCGGATTTGTGGCAAAATTTAATACATTCCACAATCCACCTAGATATAGCGTCTTTTGATGCCCTGCCATGGGGTTCAATATAAGACAACCATAACGAGGATGAATCCGTCCGCCATTCCTGTGTACGTTGTTTGTACCTGTTCAATGCGCGGACTGGACACCATGCTTTTGAATTAGGATCAAACCTAGTCAAAGCTGGTAAAATAATTGGTTGACCTGGATATTTCAGACTGATTCTTAGCCATGAAATTAATCCTAGGTAGAAGCCTAAGGCCTTCCCCTGTAACCACATAACGGTCTGCCTCGGCGGATAAAGCATGAATTTCACTTCTCCGTCTTGCAGAGGTCACAACAATTAAAAATAGTTTTAAGTGACAACATTTTCATAGAAATGGCACTTAGTGGTTCAAAGGGTTTGTCAGCTAGAACTTGAAGCACTAGAGATAAACTCCAAGACAGAATCGCTGGTGGATTTCTCAGTCTTAGATTACCCATGCCTTTTATTAGTTTTCAATGAACAGACTTCGTCACTTCCCCTATCAGCCAAGCAAGGGATAACTGACATTAAAGCCGACTTGTAGCCAGCAATAGTTAGGCTCGAGTCTATAGGCATCATACAGGTGACAGACAAAATCGGCTACTACCTGAATAGATGCATCCATTGGATTAACATCTCTTGTTTGAGCACCATTCTGCAAATCTATTGATTTTATAGTTATATGCTCTGGAGATTGACCCCCTTCGGGCTTTTGCCATAAACATGGCTACATGCTCAGAAAAGCCCTCCTTAACTTTAGATTCCTTGACAACATCCACGCAGTCAATTGGAACATTGACGGGTTGTTGTGAAGGGACTTGCCCTGGAAAATATTTTTGTCCATTAGAGGCAGAGGAACTGGATTGCAGATCAGAAGGTACAACAGATCCGTAAACCATGATCGGCGTGGCCAATTTGGAGCGATCAGAAGCACTTGGCAATCCTCCTGCCTTATTTTCTGAAGAACTTTTGGAATCAGGATTGCTGGTGGGAATGCGTATGCATATATTCCCTCCCACCTAATAGCTAGCGCATCTGTTGCGTAAGCGCTTGGATATGGAATCGGAGAGATGTATGTCATCATCTTCACATTCTTGTTCGTTGCGAACAAATCTATGTTGGGTTTCCCCCAGTGGTCGAACAGATGATCAGCCATACATTGATTTAGACACCACCTCCCAGGGGGCCTTCACAAGCCATCCATTAAGCTTAATGGATGTCTCTGCCGCCGTGAACATATCAACTATATGTTCTGCTAACGGCAGAGATGACATAGCAGTAACTGCCGGCTTTCCAGCCAACCACAGATGCTGGTCCCGCTGGCTTACCGACTGTTCCACACAGAGCTTTGGCCTAACACATACCACCCATTGGCACACATCAGACCAGTCCTCCTCTGTGGTCACCTGTGAGGGCTCAACAAGGCATGGGCCTTCGTCATCCTCTACAGCACTCGCAGGTGTAAATGTGGCTAGAGCCGTGGATACCCCTGGAGGGTCATGGAAAACATGCAGGCCCGAGAGAGCATAAAGCCAGGAAACGGCGCCATGGAAGCGTGTGGGGTGTCACCACACCATGGCCCGGACCAGCTACCGTCATATCATTTTCCTAACATTTTATAGGGAAATAGCGGAGACAAACGCTCTTAGATGTTTACAAACCTTACAGGAACCTCTGGACACGAGCATAGAGAGATTAACATTTTACGGTACCAAATAATAAAATTATCAGTTTTCTGGGTGCCTATGATGTCTATACCACGTCACGAAAGTAGGTGACACTGCATAATTAAGAGGTAATTAAGACATAATTGTACTAGAGTTCACCTGATAAATCGGTCCTGAAGTGGCCTCAGACGTATTATGATGGTCAGACATGACAACAAACACTGTAGAACAACTTTTGATAGATAATTGAGCAAAAACGTAGCCAGTAGTAGAAAAACACAAGCATGTGGTTCAGGCCAATAGTCAAGAAAGAGGCAGTGTCAGTCTGCGCATGCGCGAGGGTGGGGCCGGCATCCGGCAGACTGTCACCTGTCTATCTGCCCAGTAAGGGCACCTTTCTTTTTACGCTTGGGTTTTTGAGTGAAGGTCGATATTTAGGAAATATCATAGAGCTAGGGAGACAAGTACATCTCTTGAAGTGAAAATAGCTAAACCAATTATCACGAAAGTCAGTAAAATTGACCATTTTTCTCACATCGGGGCACTCCCATTTTATCGCGTCTAGTGATGTCAGCGCCGCACCGCCGCTAGGGATGACTTGAGGGGTGAGGCCTATATATGCGGGTACATATTTTAAGTATCTGTAAGTGATAATAGCAATGGAATCGCTGAAGTGATTTCAACGATACCTGAACCTCAAAATAGGTGCCGACTTCGGGATTAATAGGATATGATTGATTTTAAAATTGGACACAGCATTCAAAAATGCTGGAATATATAAATATTGGTCATCTAAGATACGATCTGATAATATTGTATCCTTTTTTTTATATAAAATTCAGCATGAGGTTTTGTCTCGCAGTTCTATCTTTGGAAATACTCCGCGCATCGGCATAAAATTGCAGTGTGGTTATAGCTGAAAGAACCCCCCAACAGACCCCCCTTTAGTGGGTTGGTCTGTAGTTTTATTAACCACTATAAAACATACTTATCATTCAATCACCACTTGCTAAATCAACTACTCTGAATTTAGCCACCAGAATAAGATTTTTATGCTTGCTTACAAACCCCCATATGCCTATTCCATTTCTATGTATACTCTCAACCAGGCTACTGGTACGGTACACCCCCAGCATATGACCTGATATAGACTGGCACCAATCTGTACTCACTCCTTGGTGACACCTGTCACTAAGCATGCTCGCACATGCGCATAGGAGTCCAAATAGGAAACAGATTCACTTTTCTAAATTTAAGTACCAAATATTACAAACAGATTCTCAAATCATTCTCATGCGGGGTGGTTGAGGCCAGGTCGTAGTGATTGAACGATAAGTATATTTTATAGTGGGTAATAAAACTACAGACCAACCCACTAAAGGGGGGTCTGTTGTGGGTTGTTATTACACCACAAAAACATCTATAGCATTCAATCACTACTTGCTAAACCCGTAGATTTGGTCAGTGCCCCACTTAAAAACCTTTGGTGGGTGGTGATTTGAGAATTGCTAAACAAGGAGAAAAAACTCATATCCCAATGTTAATAAATTAACATAATAGTGCATCCATAACAAATCACACAGTGATTATCAAACAAGGAAAATTGTCAACTCAATGAAATAAACAAAACAAGAGAATATTCTCACCATATCTGACAGACATACAGACTAACGAAATTGGTGAGATGTGCTTGGTAAATGGTCCTGGTCTTGTTTTGCTAAAAACGTTATATTTCTAAAAAAAGGAGGCCGCTGGGCTTTGATCCTTTAAATAGAGGTAAAAGTCGATTCAGATTTCCAACCTGCGACTTGCATGACGTCGTCCAATGATGAGCCGGCGAAAACAGCAAAGGAGGAAGCCATACCCCGAAGATCGAGAGCCTTGACATGGGCTAAATTGATCTCACCTGGGGAGGCAATCTCATAGCATAATTTTATGGTCTCACAGATCCATCTGGCAACTGTGGCCTTAGAAATTGGTCTAGCCACCTCCTCCGCATACGGAACCCATAAGTGCAAAGAATCAGATCTTTTAAAAATTGGTATGATGTTTATATAGTTTTAAGGCCCTGACAGGAAACCAGAATCTGTCCGATCGCGAAAAGGATAATAAAGATTTAAGAATAATAGGTTTGGCAGAATAACGGTTAGACTGGGTCTTCAATAAAAAATCCCTTCTGGGATATAAAACTAGACCGTCCCCAGAATCGATAAATCTGTCTTTTTCTGCAGAGAGCATGAATTTCGGATCTTCTCCTAAATGAAGTGGCAGCAACAAGGAAAACAGCCATAAGAGTCAATAGTTTGAGACTGATAGATCCAATTGGCTCAAAATGGTGACCTGCCAAAACTTGAAGAATCAAGGCCAAATTTCAGGAAGACAAAGGCTTAGCCACTGGAGGACGAATATTGCCCAATCTTCTAATAAAACCATTGAGAATCCTTAATATCAGCATTCATAAGACAAGGAAGAGAAGAAGCCAAAGAAATCTATAGCCCCTAATGGTGATAGCTGATAAATGAAATGAATTGAATAGCTATGATTAAAGAGCTAACACCTAGGAAATAGAAACTGAATCAGGCAAGAAACCATGTTTTAAACACCATTCTCCAAAGATTTAACAGTTGACCTTTGTACAAATTCGACAGATTGACTCCCTCCTGAAAGAGACAATGATTTCCTTCTCCAAACACACAGGATGAAGAATTCTTGATTGGATGAAGATGTAAGCCTCTTACTTGAGCGAGATCTGATGATACTGGGAGAAGGCTAGCAAAATCTTACCAGAAGATCGAGAAAGGCTACCAATCAGAACCTCTTTGACCAAAAGGGTGCTGTTAGAAGAAATTCTTTAAACTGGTCCATGACTATCTTCAGAGCCATTAGAATCAGGAATATTGGAAGGAACATAAAATCAAACAATCCTGTCCTGAACTGAGACAGTGCGATCATCGCTCAAACCTGACTGTCCGAAAAGGGAGACATGAAAGATGAGATCAGGGCAATCAGACATGTCGCAAAAAGATCTACATGGGGAAGACCCACAAGCTTGAAAATGCTTTTGGCAACCAACCTTCTAAACTGCCATTCAGAGAGTGAGAACTTGCTAGGATTGAACTACTGGTCCGCAAGAAATATCCGACTGACTGGAACATGACTGGGAACTAGACATCCCAAGAAAAGGATCTAAAATCCGCATATAAAGAAGAAAAACACCTCGTTCCTCTGTTTGAAAATGAAAGAAAACCCTGTGGCATTGACTGATCGAGTCGAGATCTTGGTGCCTATCCCTCGATCCGACCAAAAGTGGAGAGGCTTCTTGACAAGTCACAACTCCACTAAATTGATGTGAGAAAATGAGACCAAAGACTGGCAAAATCAGGGAGTCCCAAACTGCTCCCCACCCCGCCTGTGAAAAAACCATGAAATAATCACCTGAGGGCAGGTCTTGACTAATGGAACGCCCATCAGAGGGAACTAGAATGTACTGACTGCTTCTAGAAGATCAGGAACATTAGAAAGTCTTCTCATCAATGTCACCCTGGGAATGACATTCTCGACGCTGATCATCAAGCCTAGAATCCTAAGGAAAAATCTTGCCCTGCCATAGAAAGAGGATGACAGGGTGACCACTGTCAACAAGATTGCCTCTACCCTTGTCTCTGAATGAAAAAACACTACCCTGAAAACACCTCGAGGGAGATGTCTAGATGGGAGAAACTTGAGAAGGAACTAGGCTCGACTTATTGAAAAATAAAATTCAACCTAGGCTGCAAGGCGAACTGCAAATATTTGGAATAAATGGTAAAAGAATTGAGAAAGACCTAGCTTTTATTAACCGAACGTCTATAAAGACTGAAGAAGAATAAAATGATGGCGCAAGACACCTGTCACGGTTGAGACCAGACGTGTGAAAAGAAAGGAGCCAAGGTCAGATCGAAGGGCATGGCTCAAACTGCCATACCCTATCCTTGAAAGCAAAACTCATATACCTTCGGAAGGAAAGGTAAAAAAAGGCACATGAAATAGGCATCCTAACGATCGATAGCAAAGGATCACATGCCTGAAAAATAGACTTGCGATAGGTGAGGACTCCATCCTGAATCTAGGAGATAAACAAAGAAGAGATAACTTCTTCAGGAAAATAAAAGGACGCCAGCCTTATAAGAATTGAAAACTATGAAGATCATTTAACAGAAGCCTGGGTCTACTTTCCAAGGTAGAGCCTCTTCTATAAACTCCTTGACAATCATAGAAAACCAACAACTCCTCTAATGCTAATAGCTTCTGATTGGATGGAACAGAAGACCATTTGGGAGAAGAAACTGCAGAGAAGGGGCCTAGATCCAAGAACATCTGGCCCTTTTGATAAGGGCTGCCCTTAAAGAAGGGGCAAACTTACTATATGCTAAAGAGGACTGTTCATAGAAACACATAGTTTACATATGCCATGATGCTCCAACCATAAAATCCTGCGCTATATCCTTATTCTTAGCCATCACTAAGGGAAATTTAATTTTGATGACGTCATCGCGATTCTATGAATTGAATGCATGATATGGCCTGATAAGTGAACTATGGCATTACTTTGACTGACTTGGAGACTGGCATAACCATAGAAAATTATCCTCATTTTGAAAAGTATTTCACAAAACGCAGAAACTTTACAAAACTCAAGATAAGTGCACACACATTACACATTGAGGAAGATAGGTACAAAACACCACTAATACCAGCGCATTAAACGAAATCTAGGATTTCTTTTTTCACGAGAGAGTTGATACTTACCTCCCTAATACTTTTGATATTGCTAAATATTGGCTTTCACTCAATAAAACACTCAGATTAAAAACAGTTAGGTGCCCCTACTGGGCAGGTAGTCAGAGGTAGTCCGGCGGATGCCAGCCCCACCACCGCGCATGTGCCAACTACTACTTCCTCTGACTAATTTATTGGCTAACACATGCAACTGCCAAGAGCCTGAAGACCGAGCCTCTGTGGGGTGGAGAGGCCGGGTCCGTATCTAGGGAGGTAAGTATCAACTCTCTCGTGAAAAAAGAAATCCTAGATTTCGTTTATTTCACATCAAGAGTATACTTACCTCCCTAATACTTTTGATATTGCCAGAATTCGAAAGTGAATCTGGCGGGAGGGAGGCGAGGTCAAAAGACCAGCTCTTCCCTATACGCTTTCACGCGTTTAAGGCACTTATGACGTCTGAAATGTGTGAGAACACATTCAGGATTTGACAAACCATCGGATAACACAACCGATGCATGAGAGATGACCGAATGTCATATGCGCTCCCCCCCCCCCCCCCTCCTGGGAGGAAGACTAGATGACCTCAATGTCCTATACGCTCTCCACGTACTAGTGCCAAGTACTATAGGACTGAGACGAAAAGACTCCATTTTCGTATACTCTCTATGATGAACCACCTCCCACATAAACCATCACCATATTAATAATAATGGGTAACGTGACAATACAAGTAACAATGAACAACACATGAACAAGACTGACCTTGTTGAACTTGGAAGCTGTCATCATGATCCCAGTAGAGAAGCCTGATGCAGTCCCGACAAGTGGTTGTTACCATCGCTAAATTGCGAAGTATATAAGCAATGCGGAAGCACTCCTCACAAAATTAAAAAAACGATTAATGTTTTAAAATCGACAAGGCGAGAGGGTTAGAGGTGTCACGGAGGTAATGGTCTGTAAAACTTGACTCACAGTGCCACTGAGCCACGGACATAATGTCATCCACAGGGACCCCACTAAACAGGGCAGTGGATGCCACGACACCGCGGACACTGTGAGCCTTGGCCACATCAACCTGTCTCCCGGTGGCGGATTTGTGACAAAACTGAATACATTCTACCATCCACCTGGAAATGGTGTCCTTAGACGCCCTGCCATGGGGTTCAATATATGACAACCATAACGCTGACTGGTCGGTACGCCACTCCGAAGTACGCTGTTTGTACCGGAGCAGCGCCCGTACGGGGCACCATACTTTAGAATTAGGATCATATCTAGTTAAAGATGGCAAAAAAATAGGTTGACCTGGATATTTCAATGACTGATTCTTAGCCAAGAAATTAATCCTAGGTAGAAGCTTAAGGCCTTCCCCTGTAACCACAAAACGGTCATCCTCGGCTGATAAGGCGTGAATCTCACTCCTACGCCTTGCCGAGGCCGCAGCAATTAAAAATACAGTTTTAAGCGTTAACATTTTCATAGAAATGGAACTAAGTGGTTCAAAAGGCTTATCTCCTAGTACCTGAAGCACCAGGGATAAACTCCAGACTGGAATCAGTGGTGGATTCCTTGGTCTTAGATTGCCCATGCCTTTAATTAATACATTTAATGTACTTACTTCATCACTCCCCCTATTAGCCAAGCAAGGAATAACAGTCATTAATGCTGATTTGTAACCAGCAATAGAGTTAGGCTTGAGGCTATGGGCATCATATAGGTGACAGAGGAAATCAGCCACTACCTGAATAGATGAGTCCATTGGATCAATACATCTTTTTGAGCACCACTCTGCAAATCTGTTGATTTTATAATTATATGCTCTGGAGGTTGACCCCCTCCTGGCTTTGGCCATAAATATGGCCGCTTGCTCAGAAAAGCCCTCCTTAATTCTAGATTCCTTGACAACATCCACGCAGTCAATCGGAACATTGACGGATTGTCGTGAAGGACCTTGCCCTGGAAGATAAGGTCATCCATCAGAGGCAGCGGAACCGGATTGCAGACCAGAAGGTCCAGCAGATCCGTATACCACGATCGGCTTGGCCAATCCGGGGCGATCAGAAGCACTTGGCACTCCTGCTGCCTGATTTTCTGAAGCACCTTTGGAATCAGGATTGCTGGAGGGAATGCGTATGCATACATTCCCGCCCAGCTGATAGCTAACGCATCTGTTGCGAAAGCGCTTGGGTCTGGAATCGGAGAGACGTACGTCGTCATCTTCGCATTCTTCTTCGTTGCGAACAAATCGATGTTGGGTTTCCCCCAATGGTCGAACAGACGATCCGCTACACATTGATTTAGTTGCCATTCCGTGGGTAAAACACTCATCCTTCGGCTCAATGAGTCTGCTAGCAGATTTATCCTTCCCGGAATATGAACTGCCTTCAAGGTGATCCCATGATCTAGGCACCAACAAAGCAGTTTCCATGTCATCATACAGAGACTGGGCGACTTCGTTCCGCCCTGGCAGTTTATGTAAGTCACTACTGTTGAGTTGTCTGAACGAATTAGAACAATCTTGCCCTGAACTTTCTGTAAGAAATGTTCCAGGCCCAGGACTACTGCTCTTAGCTCTAGTAGATTGATATGTTCCTTGGACTGATCCAGATCACAAAGCCCTGATATTGTGGACTCTTCCAGACAAGCTCCCCACCCCTCCATCGATGCATCTGTATACACAGTCACCTGAGGGTGGGGAGGGGTTAGCAAAACCCCGGCAAGAGATTCTCTGTATTCAACCACCATTGCAGGTGGTGAATCAGAGGCGCCAACACCGATACATTCGAGTCCAGCGAACCTGAACTCTGGGTCCACTGTGTCATGAGAAACAACTGGATCGGGCGCCTGCGCAAGGCGGCCTGCGGAATGACTGGTTCCAATGAAACCATCAACCCCAGCATTCTCAAGTAAACCCGTGCCAGGACATGACGACTGTCGCACACCGACTGTATTACTGAGATGAGTCTTTGAACCCTCTCCTGAGTTGGATAAACATATCCCGACTCGAGATCGAAGAACATGCCCAGGTAAACAAACTTCTGGGATGGAGTTAGCTCTGATTTTTGGAAATTGACTATCCAGCCCAAGTCCGTGAGAGTTTTCAAAACAATCTCCAGATTGGCCGATAACCTTTCCCGGGTGTGTGCTTTCAACAGCCAGTCGTCTATGTACGTGTGGACTGCTATGCTTCTCCTGCGGAGGTATGCAGTGATCGCGAGAACCACACGGGTGAAGACCCGAGGAGCCGTGGAAATCCCGATGGGTAATACCCTGAATTTCCACTGTCTGCCCTGGAATGCAAATCTCAGGAAGCGACGGAAACTCCTCTCTATGGGAATGTGGAAATAAGCATCCTTCAAATCTATTGACGCTGTCCACATTCCTTGCTCTAACCCCGCCAACACCGAGCGCACAGTCTCCATCTTGAAACTGGGCGTCTCTATGAACTTGTTCAATGGCTTGAGGTTGAGAATCGGCCTCCACCCTCCGGTGTTTTTCGTTACTAAGAACAGGGTTGAATAGAAGCCCGGGCACCTCTGCGCCGGCTGAATGGCTTCCTTTTGTATGAGGGAATTTATTTCCTCCTCTATACACAACCTTTGATCTGGATCCCTTGGAATCGGGGTCCAGATCGGCACGAGAGACAGTCTCGATGGCGGGCCTGTTATCCAATCGGGACGATACCCGACTGAAAGCCATCGCAAGACTAAACGGTCCTGAGTCAACCGCTTCCACTCTGTCAAGTGGCCGACCAACCGGCCGCCCACCGGTCCACCTAGGGAGAGAGGTGGACATAAGGAGTGAGAGAGTGGCACTGTCTTCTCGGCCTGAAACACCGGAGTGGTTCCCACTACGGTAACCGGGCCATCAGGCCCGATTACCGCGACCAGATCCCCGCGCGCCCCGCCCAGCACCGCGCGCACCACGGTGCGTGGGTTGCTGCCTGGCTGGCTGCGCCTGGGGAGCCTGCGCCCCCCTCGCTGCTGGCCGAATCGCACGCGGCCTAGGCCGGCGCTGCGATGGTGTCTGGCCTCTGACCTGGCCAGCGCCACCTCGAGCCTGCAGGGGACGATACGCAGGGGGTGCTGCGCGAACGCGCTCCCGCCGGAGCACCTCAAACTGCTCACGCAGCGCCCTCTGGTTGTTGACCAGAGTCACCGTCTCCTGGAGGTGCCTACATCCCTCACCTCCAAAGAGACCAGGACCTGTCATAGGCGTTCGCAGTAGCCTATTATACAGGTCCTGGGACGGGCACAGATTGTCAAGGGCAAACGTGCGCCTCGCCCGGACACTCCTGGTCACCGCCCGCGTCAAACAGTCCAGAGCCAGGTTGATACCATCCTGGATGGCTCTCTGGACTGTTACCGGGCTTGGCTGACGTGAAGCGGATGCTGTTACCACCCCCTGTAACAGCTGGGAGACGTGGGACAGAGCAGCAATCGAAGCTCTCCCACTCTCCTCCGCATCACGTAGCGCGGTATTCGCTGAACGCAACGCGTTCGAGCACAGGACACCCGTGTCAGAACGGGAACCTGGCCGCGCATCTTCGCCCAAAGCCGCGCGATCATCCACGCTAGGCTTAGGCACCACACCGTACCGCTGGTAATCCAGGGGCACGATGCGGCAACGTCTAGCCACCTCGCGAGGGGCCTTCGCGAGACGCCCATTCGTCTTAATGGACGTCTCCGCCGCCTCGAACATGTCCACGACATGCTCAGCCAGCGGCAGAGATGGCATAGCGGTGGCAGTCGGCCTACCAGCTAACCACGGCCTATGGTCACGCTGGATTGCCGACTGCTCCACGGGCAGATCTGGTCGAACGCTTACCAGCCATTGGCAAGCGTCCGACCAATCCTCCTCCGTGGCTAACTGCGAGCGCTCTACTAGACGAGGGCCTTCGTCTTCCTCCTGAGCGCAGGCAGTTGAACTCGACGGCGGATATGCTGATACCCCTGGCAAGCCAGGGAAAGCATGCGGGCCCGAAAGAACAGGCATGCTAAACTCCCTGGCTTGACCAGGAGCAGGCGCCGTGGTAGAGCGCGGGGCAGACACCGCCACACCACGGCCCTGGCCAGCACCAGCGATACTCTCGGCAAGCCGAGGTATGCGGTAACCGTGGCCATCAGCACCACCCAGGGTCACCTTCTGGACCGTGAATTCTACTCCTGCGTGAGTAGAACCATGGAACACGTCGCCTGTATTCCTCGCGAGGGGTGCACCGACGTCGTACTCCATGGCCACGTCCCCAGACGGCGACCCTAGCAGGTAATCCTCTTCCTCCTGGCCAGAAAGATTAGACTCCGGGTCAGCAGAGAGCTAACCCGGACTGGCCAGGGAAGGTGCCATAGGAGGATTTGACACCCGCGGCGCGCGGATACCCAGGGTCTGATGAGCAGACCGCGGGTCCCAGCAACAACCGTTGTCCACGGCCCCTCAGCGCCGCATCAAGCCTGCTGCCAGGGTCGTGGACCGCCCCCAACAACGGGGCCACCTCTGAATCCACATCGAACACCGGACCGGACCTAAGGAACTCGGATTCAGAGGCGGGGATCACCTGCTCCGAAGCAGATGCTGAGGACAACAAAGGACCTGGCCCAGGCAGCATGCTGCGAAGCAACTCTGGGACCAAATCCTTTATTGTCCTCTGCATCTCTCCCAACATTTCGGACCGGAAGGCCTCCATATCCACCGCGGATGAGGCCTTCCTCTTACCCTTCTTAACACCCTCCTTCTTCGCCTTCCTCTCTTCCTCCATCACCTTCTCCCTCGCCTGTAACGATAAAAAGTCAGCCATTAGCTCACCCCCCCCCCACTGCTTACATATATCGCATTTTAGCAACGGTCCACAGGGACTGCAGCTAAAACACAAATGTGGCGCAAATCTATCTTTCAGAAATCGACCACAGGACGGGCAACCAGGTCTCTGAAACAGGACAAAGGACGAGGACAATGAGCAAGTTAGTTACGGTTAGAAGAAACTCAAACCAAACTAAAAGAGAGGGACAGGATCATAAAGATCAATAATCAAGAAGAAACCAGCGTTGGACAAAACTTTAAATGTTAATAAAGCGCAAGGCCGATTATGACGTCATCAATCCCTTAACAGAAATTAATCGGTCCGTAACAAGCATCCAAGTGCAAGGATGAATTGTATTCATAACTAGAACATCCTCCAAAGGATATTCAGACTACACATCATCAGATACAGAATGATAAAAAATGGTAAAAAATCAGTCATTATTTTTTCAAATAATTCATATTACCTCATATCATTAATCATATACCTGACACCTTGTATAGACAAACCATCCACCATGATGCACTGGAGCACTCCACCAAGACTACGCCTCTTCACCTTTCTCCACCTTGGGGAAGGAATTGGATCAAGAGGGCAAAGTGAGAAGACCTTTATAGTAAGCCTCCAACTCACTGAACATAGACTTTTTGGTTAGATAACCTAACAATATTAGTAGGAAATGGAACCGTGGTGGAGAAAAACAAACCCTCCTGTGCTGAGATGTCCACTAATAATGCAAAACCATACCTGTGGACATAAACACAAGGAGAAATTAGACTTATAAAGCACCATGTTGGAAAAAACCAACTCAAACAGGTGCTAATCACGGTAAGCGCGAGTCCCGGAAACACATTACACCGGGGAAAAAACTCGCTAGAATATCATTGAATTCACCTGATAAAGAGATCCCGTCCCCTCCTCTGGCGAATTTGTCCTCTCAGACATCTCTTTCAACAATATTCGACCGTAACAGACGTGAAAAAAGGCTTTTAAACTCGTGAAACTTGCAGATAGCTAACAAGCACACGTGTTCTCCTTGCCAATAAATTAGCAAAGAGGAAGTAGTAGTCGGCGCATGCGCGGTGGTGGGGCTGGCATCCGCCGGACTACCTCTGACTACCTGCCCAGTAGGGGCACCTAACTGTTTTTAATCTGAGTGTTTTATTGAGTGAAAGCCAATATTTAGCAATATCAAAAGTATTAGGGAGGTAAGTATACTCTTGATGTGAAATTATGATTCTGTAAGCTTTGCAACCACAACCTAATCGAAGATGAAAAACACTTTATAATGGAATGTCTACATTACGATCAGGAGAGACAATCGCTCTTTAAAAAGCTTAATGAGTTTACTAATTTTGTCTCGCTTGATAGGTGCAGCCAATTTAAATTTTTTGTGTCAGAAATAATGGAGATATTGATCAACTAAAAATTGTTATTGATTACATCAATGTTTTCCTAGCTGCTCGGGCTTGTACTTTAAATCCTATGCACTTCTGGTTGAATCACGCACAGAGACGACGATCGACAGATACCGGAAGTAGGAAACAAAATTTAAAAAATGTTACTATCAGAGAGAACTGACGCCGAGATGTAAGGAAAGAACAAGCTTTGAAGTAAAAGGATAAAATTAGAAGCGAGCCAAAAAGATGAAAAATAATAGAGAAAAAGTAAGAAAAACACTGAATAGACAGTGGCGATATGAAACCAGGGCGAAATGACTCGCTGAAAACCTGACGACAGAGAAGAAAACTCAGCTTATATTCCTTCTTCCTTTTTATTCTAGTAGACATTATTCTTGGTGCCATTCTCTTCCCTATGTAACCTATTCTGATTCTATTTTCTTTCAGTGACTGTCAGATTTAGAATAAGAATTACGTTAGAATCAGGGCAACAAATGAACTCCCTTTGGTTAAAATAAATAAATGCTCAGAGAAAGCGGGAAAACCTGCCGACATAGCCCGAAGACAACTGGCATCTAAAGTTGGATGAAATTACGTATCTAGAGATAATACGTAGATTAGACCAACTTATCGGCTGAGTGAAACCAATCGAAATTAAGCAGTGATATGCGCATATGAAATAAGCTACAACAAAAACCCCACACGGCAACCAGTCGGAAGTCTTTAATTACGTTGATATATTGCCACTGATAAAAGAATAAATGCTGAATATCTATATAATTTCAAGAGTCTTCAAGACTGGCAATGTCCCGGTATGAATATTTTCAGCCATTAAACATTCCAATTTTTTAAAAACAATTACGGAAATAAGACTAACTCTTAGACAATATGATGACTAGATCCTAGGAAAACGAACTTGTAAACCGGACCTGGAGAACAAACCTGGAACTCCAGGAAGTTCTCTATCACCAGAAATCCAAAACAGGAAGACCGGACCGGAAGTTAATCCATGAACACCAGAAAGATCCATGAAAACCGGAAATGACCCTATCCCAGGATGTACAAAATCCGGAAGTGGAAAAATAGGAAACGGAAATGCGCAAACCGGAAGTAGACAACCGGAAACTGAACAGGATCCTACAGACCCGGACATACAGTAAAAAAACCAGAAGTAGCATAGGAACCGGAAATACACAAACCGGAAGAGGAAGGACAGGAAACGGAACCCGGAAGTAGCCCCATGTCTTGAAGACCCGAATCTACTAAGCACAAACTGGAGTTGCTTGACAAACCGGACGTTACCAAACTTCCTGGCTGCAATAAGAAAGAAACGGGCGATCTTTTAACATTCCTGGCTACCGGAATTACAAAAAACTTGATATTGGCATAGGCGTTTGAATCGGGGACTTCTGTCGCCGACACCACTGCTTGAGGGTAATGCCCATCCTCAAGACTTAGGTGGGTTTTGCCCAGTGACCTGCTCGCGATCACCTTTAGGGCTTCTTCTTCGAGTCTTTGGATTTCGGTTTCGGGGACCGAATCTCTTGCCTGGACATGAGGGAAGTAGGCTTTCCCCATTTGCGGACACGCCCGCTAACCTTCTGGTTAACATCCGACTCGGATGAAACATCTCTAGCTGCGCGAATGGCATGCAAAATTCGCTCAACTAACGACTTTGTCAAGAATCTCGCAAAAAGAGCTAAAACGTCATCAGAATTATGAGTCCCCCCTCCGTTGCTGGCGTAGAAGATACAGAAGTGCTTGCAAAAGACATAACTTTTGATTTGGTAGCAATGGAGGGGGGAGAGATCAATGGGCAATGCGGACTTGGCTACAAAATTCTTAAAATATGCTTTAGAGACAGAGACAGTCGACGACCATCCTTTGCATACGTGCATTTCACCATCGAGTGATTTGACAGACTCCTAAAAATGAAATAAAAATAGAGAATGAAGCATACAGCTTCGAAAACTTAAGAGAACTTTTCTAAATTAACATAAATTAGGGCGGATAGGCTTCATATTAGGCATAATCATGGATTGAAGCACTCTCAAATAAGTAAGCTGAACTCAGCGCAAAGCTATAAAAACTTAGCTGGAATATTTGCAGACTGTACTGCTTGCAGAATATTTGAAAAGTGAATCTCTTTCCTATCTGGGCTCCTATGCGAATGCGTGCTTAGCGACAGGTGTCACCAAGGAGTGAGTACAGACCGGTGCCAGTCTCTTTCAGGTCATATGCTGGGGGTGTACCCTACCAGTAGCCTGGTTGAGGGTATACATAGAAATGGAATAGGCATATGCGGGTTTGTAAGCAAGCATAAAAATCTTATTCTGATGGCTAAATGCGGAGTAGTTGATTTAGCAAGTAGTGATTGAACGGTATAGATGTTTTTGTGGTGTAATAACAACTGGTTATTTGCTTGGCTACATGTAATTATAATTTTGCTCACCTGAACATTGCCTGATATATTATCGAATGAATTAACATTCTGACATCCTTAGCATTGGATAATTTTCAAATTTACAGCTACATGTAGGTACCAGGATTATTACAATCGGTTCAGTCATTTCAATAATATCATGTTTTCTCAACACATTTATTTACACTCCCTGTGGGATGACAAGCCAACAGTAATTTGACAATACGCACATGTCAAGTGTGCCACTTCATTTAACCCTTACGACGCTGGTGTTACAGGTGTAAAGTGAGTAATAGCCTACGTGCAGACAGTGCCAGCATACATTTTGAAAAGAAATGTTGCTGAAACACCGTGTATAGCAATGACCGGGTTAACTGGTTTCGTATACCTCTTAGCATTTTCACAATCCTTAGCCATGCCTCACAGCTGTCTGTCTCAGTCATTATCTATGGTTATTACCAGATGAAATAAGGCTAGCACAATCCTTAGCAATGCCTCGCTGTATGTCTGTCAGTCATTATCTATGGTTACTACCAGATGAAACATGGAAACCAGGATATTTAGCCATGACTCGCGGCTGTCTGTCTGTCATAGATATTGTGCTTATGTGCTTGTTAAGATTTTAAACCCTATAGGCCAGAAACATCTAATTATTTATGATGTAAGAAATATTCCTTTGAATATTTTGAAACTAATTTGACCCGTAAAAGAAATTTCAAAATATTCAACAACTTTCCTGTATAGCTGTCATCAAATTGAGACTAATTCCAAAAGTTCCAGTCAAATTAATTTCAAAATATTCAACAATTTCTCTGTATAGCTGTCATGGGATTGAGAAAGGAATTCCCCCCACAGACCCCCCCCCCCCCCCCTTGCGGGTTGGTCTGTTGTTTTATTAACCACTATAAAAACATACTTACCGTTCAATCACTACTTGCTAAATTAATTATCTGCATTTTGCTATCAGAATAAGATTTTTATGCCTGCATACACACCTCCCCATGCCTACTCCTATTCCTATGGACCCTCAACCAGGCTACTGGTTGAGTCCCATCTCCAGCCTACCATCAGGTATAGACTGGCACCAGTCTATACTCACCTCATAGTGACGCTTGTTGCTAAGCGTGCTCGCGCATGCGCATTAGAGCCCGAATAGGAAACAGATTCACTTTTCTAAACTTAAGTGCAAAATATTTAGTCTGATTCTCAAATCTTACCATGCGGGGTGGCTGAGGCCGGGTCGTAGTGATTGAACGGTAAGTATGTTTTTATAGTGGTTAATAAAACAACAGACCAACCCGCAAGGGGGGTCTGTGGAGGGTTGTTATTACCCCACAAAAACATCCATTACCGTTCAATCACTACTTGCTAAACCCGTAGATTTGGTCAGTGCCCCATGTCCACATAAGGTGGGAGGAGATTAGAGAATCAATAAACCAGGATAAAAATCAAACCAATCTTATCTCAATGTTAATAACATAACATAATAGTGCATTTAGCTCAATCACACCGTGATTAGCAAATAAGAACAACTTGAACTTAAAGAAATAAATAAAAACCAAAAGAAGACTCTCACCATTTCTCACAGACGCAGAGTCCTAACGAAAATGGTGGGAAGTGCTTGGTAAATAGTCTTCGGCTTTTTTAGTTAAAAGTGGAAATGTTACAAAAGAAGGAAGCTGCTGCACTCTGGTCTTTGAGATAAAAGGATGTAAAGGTGTATTCCCATTTCCCTCCTGCCACCTGCATGACCTCCTCTAAAGACGAACCCTCATAAAGAGCAAAAGAAGTAGCCATACCTCTAACGTCGTTGGCTTTAATAAGGGAGAGATTAATTTGATCCGGTGAGGCTATCTCATAACAAAGCTTAATTATTGTCTCAAAAATCCATCTGACAATCGAAGAATTTGAGACCGGCTTAGATAACTCGTCCTCGTAGGAAAAACATAAATGAGATGGATCGACTCTTATAACATCTGATCGCTGATTGAAGGTTCCTAATGCCCTAATAGGACACCAAAATTTTCCGGATGGCGACAGACGAAACATTTTTTTAAATGATCGGACTAGCAGGATAGCGGTTAGTTTGAGTTTTAGATAAAAAATTCCTTCTGGGATATAAAACCAAGCCGTCTCCTGAAACTATAAATCTCTCCTTTTCAGCAGAAAGAGCATGAATCTCTTGAACGCCTTCTAGCAGAGGCTGTAGCAACACGAAAAAACAGCTTTGACAATTAAAAACAAAACAAAGCTTAATACTGGTAGAAGAAATAGGTTCAAAATGGCGGCCTGCCAAAACTTAAAGAACCAAAGCCAAACTCCAGGAAGGTAAAGGCTTAGCAATCGGAGGACGAATATTACTTAGACCTCTAATAAAGCTATTAAAATTCTTAGTATCCTTGACATCGGCATACAGAAGACAATGAAGGGATGACACCAGAGAAAACCCTGAATGTAATAACTGACAAATGAAAATAATCAAACAGATAAGATAAAAAATCTAATAATTTGGGTATAGAAACAGAATCGGGCACGAAACCTTGGTCTGAACATCATTCACCAAAGATTTTAAGTCGACCCTTGTAAACTCGACGGGTCGAATCCCTTCTGGCAGTCAATAATTTCCTGAGATCAGAAGAAATCTTATTCTCGAGGACCTCAGACTCGAGATTCTCCAGACACACAGACTAAAATTTATTGGATTTGGAGGCACACAAAGACCTCTTACTTGAGATAGAAGATCCTGGGATACTGGAAGAAGAGGGAAATCCACCAGAAAATCTAGAAGGTCTAAAAACCAAATCCTCTTTGGCCAAAAGGGAGCTATCAGAAGAATTTCGCAAACCTGATCCTTGACCCTCTTCAAAACTAACTGAATCAAAATCGTTCGAGAGATGGCATAGGCGAACATTCCTGTCCACTGCTGAGACAGAGCATCCACCACCAGGGCTTGACTGTCGGGAAAAGGAGACATGTAAGATAAGATCTGAGCATTCAGAGAGGCCGCGAACAGATCTACTAGAGGACGATCCATAAGACTAAACCTCATTCCTCCTTATAAAAATGAAAGAAAACCCCATGGCAATGACTGAACGAATCGAGATTTAGAAGCCTAACAGACAATCCAACCAATGAACAGAAGACTGGATCTACTTTCCAATGAAAAGCCTCTTCTATAGACTCCTTGACAATCATAGAAAACAACAACCCCTCTAAAGCTAATAGCTTCTAATAAGAAGGAACAGAAGACCATTTTGGAAGAAGAGACTACAGAGAAGGATTCTAGATCCAAGAATATTTAGCCCTTTGGATAATGGCCGCCCTTAAAAGAAGTGTCAAATTTACTATATGCTAAAGAGGACTGCTCATAGAAAATACATAGATTACATATGCCATGATGCTCCAACCAAAAATCCTGGGCTATATCATAATGCTTAGACCTCACTAAAGAGGTAACTCACGTTTATTATGGATATTTTAATAATACCGCTTACTCTGAATGGAGACAAAAAAGGGTCATATCAGAATAGCCTAACTTATTAATAATGCTAAAGACTCTGCACAAATTATAGATAATTTTATTTACAGAGATTTAACCCGAGATTGTGGCAAACCAAAAACCCATAGTAAGTCTATGGGAGTGCTTAGAGTCAAGATATAGCCAAATCATGAGCCTGAGATCTACATGAACTACGGGAAAGTTACTAGTGATGACCGTCATCACAATTCTATGAATAGAATACATGACAAAGTCCTGATAAGAGAACTATGGCAAACATTAGACTATCTAATTTAAAAATCGTATAATAATGGAGTAGATTTAATAAAAAAATTGTATTGAATACATCAACGGTTGCCTAGCCGCTCGGGCTTGCTGATAAATTAGATATCCTAAACAATTCGATATTTATGCCCAGGGGCAGAAAACTTCAAAGATTTTAATAAATTTATTGATTCTTATATTTATAGTCTTCGCATCAATAATTTCATCTTTGTAATAACAAATGACATTGTGTTAGAAATCCCAATAAAAGGAAAGATTGAACACTGATACTAGATATTAACTGTTTGAATACTGAATTTTGCAGACGACATATTACAACTGTAATATCTCTGGACTTGCAGATTTTGAAAACATTTTGACTGAAAATAGTTGGAGGATCCTTAAATCCAAAGATTCTCGGCCGCTCTTCCCCCTCCAGCGCAACCCCCACCCCACTCCAACCGGCCCGCCATGCGCATCACCAACAACCCTCTGCCAAACTACCCAGCAAATCCCGATCACACCCCCCCCCCCCGAAACCACCGTCCGAAGGCCCGCAGCAACCCAGTCAAAATAGAGCAAAAATTACGCTATAAAAGGGAAAACACACAAGAATCTGGGGAAAAAAAATGAAAACAAAACGAACTCACCGAAACTATGTCAACGCAGAAGAAGAATTCGACTCATATTCCTCCCTCCTGCCCCTTAACCGATTGATTATCTTTTCTAAGCGAATATTGTACTTGTAGACATTAATCCTGTACTCATAATGATCCTATGAAACCTTCACTGAATCTAATTCTTTTTAGCGACTGACAAAATTATACTATGATTTACGTAAGAATCCGGGTTATCCCATCCACAAATAAACTCCGTTTGGTTAAATAAATATGTCAACCTGCCGACATAAGAGGTAAAAGGAGCGAGAAAAAAGGCTGAACGGCCCGAAGACAACTGGCCATCTAAAGTTGGATTAAAGCAAAAATCGTATCTCGAAATAATGCGTAGAATACAAACTGACTTATCGGCTGATGAAATGCGCATATAAAATAATCTGCAGCAGAATCCCATACGGTAACCAGTCAGAAGTCTTTAATTACGTTGAAAATTGTCACTGATAAACGAATAAATGTCTGAATAGACTACAATTCCAAGAGAAACTACAAGACTGGCAATGACTCGGTATGAATATTTTCAACTATTAAACATTCCCAATATTAAACAAATACGTAAATAAGACTATTTCTTAGGCAAGAAGATGACTAGATTCTAGGAAAGCGGATGTGGAAAAAAGGAAACGGAAATGCATAAACCAGAAGTATACTACCGGAAACTGATCAAAATCCTACAACCCGGACGTACAGAATTACCGGAAGAGGAAGCTGAAAAACCGGAAATGGATGAACAATGTAATGCCGGGTAAAACTGGAAATGACCCTATCCCCGCCTGTACGAAATCCGGATGTGGAAAAAAGGAAACGGAAATGGATAAAACCGGAAGTAGACTACCGGAAACTGATCAAGATCCTACAACCCGGATGTACAGAATAACCGGAAAAGGAAGCTGAAAAAACCGGAACCGGAAATGAACAATGCAATGCCGGGTCCAACAGACCCGGATATGCATTCTTTCGGAAGCGCTCATGAAACCGGAAACGGAAATCGGAAGTCTGTCCAGGTCTGGACGACCCGGAAGTACACCCCTAAGACCGGAAGCGGAAGTGTACTGACTAGCGTCCAAACCGGAAACGGAAACGCCTCTACCGGAATTCGAAAATAAAGGGAGTCCTCTCTTAGAAACGGGCGATCTAGACACAACCTTAACGACCGGAACCACCGTAAAACTGGCATTAGCATAAGGTCTGGCCTTATGGACGTCGGTTTCAGCCGACGCCACCACTGCTTGAGGGTTATGCCCGTCACCCTCAAGCCTTATGTGGATTTTATCTAGTGCACTGCTCGAGCACACCTTCAAGAGCTTGGATGCTCTTGACTTCTGCTTTGGTGACACTAAAACCTGCCTAGAGGTAGAGGGACCGGCTTCCCCCATTTGCGGGAACGCCCGCTAGCCTTCGGGCTATCCTCCGAACTTGAAGAACTTTCTTGCTTTTTGGCCTCCTTAATAGCAGAAGATATTCGCTCATCGAGAGATTTAGTCAGCACCGAGGCAAAAGATTCGAACCTCGCAAAAAGCGCCATCACGGCGTCCAAATTTCCCGACGAGTTTCCCCCCCTCCGTTGCTACCGATAACGGAACAGAGGATTGAGCAAAGGAAACAGCCTTTGCCTTGCTAGCAACAGAGGAAGGGGAAGGACGACCAGAGGGCAGCGATTGTTTAACAGACAAATCTTTTAAAAAAATGCTTTCGCTACCGAAACCGGCCATCATTTACAAATTCCACACATAGCATTGGGTGTACAGGATGTACACTTCGCACAGACGTGCCCGGCGAACTCGAGAGTGATGACGATCACATTTTGACGATGAACATTTTGCCTTATCTGACAATTTCACTGACTCCTAAAAACGAAAAAAAACATAACAATGAAACATACCGCTCAAACTCGAAAGCAAGAGACACCCTAAATTCAGTTCCTAATGGCGGGAAAGTTCAAATTTCCTGACAAGAAACTTTCAAGGGATATTTTATGATAATCCTTATAATGCACTAGAAATAACTTCGTTACAGGCTCTAGAAATGGACTGGACATTATTAATGATGATGATGAATTAAGGATAGGCATAATAATCAAAATAACACGAAGCAAAACGATCTTCACGAAAACCGGTAATATATAAAATTCGTCTATAAGATACCGTATAAACACAATTATACTTCCTAGACGTAATTTAGGGAGGATTGACTTCATATTGGGCATGTTTCTCCGAGATATAAAGTCAAAGGTATCACTGACACAGCGCAAAACACAAAAACTTATACAAATATTTTTAGACAACTATTCTGCATGCAGAATAATTGAAAAGTGAATCTGTTTCCTATTCGGGATCTAATGCGCATGCGCGAGCGCGCTTAGCGACAAGCGTCACTATGAGGTGAGTATAGACTGGTGCCAGTCTATACCTGATGGTAGGCTGGAGATGGGACTCAACCAGTAGCCTGGTTGAGGGTCCATAGGAATAGATTAGGCATGCGGAGGTGTGTATGCAGGCATAAAAATCTTATTCTGATAGCAAAATGCAGATAATTGATTTAGCAAGTAGTGATTGAACGGTAATGGATGTTTTTGTGGTGTAATAACAACCAAGGATCACAAGGTTAATAATTGTATTGTTAGCTTTTACCTAAGAGGTCAACTGAGTTTTGTGTGGAAGCGTGTTGGGCTCCGATTGCTGAAGTGTGTGGTGGTGCTCTGATGGTTGAAGCATATGGCGCTCTGATGGTTGAAGCGATGAATGGTTGATAAGCAGGAGGCTGGGAGACAGCTTGAGATACGGGGAATGTATGGTTAGAAGGAGCGTAGCTTTGTCCTGTGTGGAGGAGTGGAACAGGCTCTGGATGTGTACTGGGAATGAGACCAGGATTTGTGCTCAGCTGAAAAATTGCAGATAATAATTATATAAATATTAATGCACTAATCAGCAATATTAGGTGAAGGCTCCTGCATTGAGAGCGGCTGAAAAACATCCGTTATACCAAAACATACCTTGTCTGATTTTTCGCCTCTGAAATCAATCATATTATTATGTACATGACTAAACAGGATTAATTCATTATTTAACTAGTCTGTTCAACTTTAAACAATTATTTATTTAACTCCTCTAGTCAGCGTTAGTGGTCTGATTGCTACAATCCAGCAACAAATGTAATTTCAAAGGAGAGTAACTCTGGAAAGCTGAATATTTTGAAAACAATTTGACTGAAAGTTGTTAGTGAGTAAGCTACCAACAACTTGCAGTCAAATTTCCTTTAAGATATTCAACAGGTGAGGTTATGTACCCTGGAATATGTTGTTAGCAAAATTTCTGCAGTCAGATGGTTAAAGCTAACAGTTCAGCTTTATCCCATTATTTAACATGTCAGTTCAGCTTTATCCCATTTTTTAACATGTCAGTTCAGCTTTATCCCATTATTTAACATGTCAGTTCAGCTTTATCCCATTTTTAACATGTCAGTTCAGCTTTATCCCATTATTTAACGTCAGTTCAGCTTTATTTCTTATTTATCTATCTTGTCACTTCGGCTTTATCCCATTATTTAACATGTCAGTTCAGCTTTATTTCTGATTTATTTATCTTGCCACTTCAGCTTTAACTAGTACTTAGATCACTCCTCTATTCAGCGTAGGCCTATTTTTATAGCATCACCAGCTCGGCTCTTAATGAAGCAAACTTCAGATTCAGGGATTTAACAAGAGGCCAAAATAGCCGGTATCCCTCACAGCAGAAAAGGCGCTAAATCAGTGATTATCCATTCAGCAGTAAAAATGTTAATCAGTGAACGACCATTCTAACATTCCAAATAGTTAGCGACGCTATCAGTTTAGGTCGAAAGTGATGAAATAAAGTTTTTCTAAATATTTTCTCAAATTCACTGCAAGTGTCAACCAGCTGATCTGGAATCACTTTGGTTGCTATAGATCCCACGGTCCAGGAGAACAAGCTGGTAGAAGCATTAAAGACAAATCCAAGATAGCCACAAAAGCAGTTGCTGTATATTTTGTGACACGCAAATTAGAATTTAAGAAGCCAAATAACATATGTTTGCCATCAAGATCCAGCACAAACAAAACTGTAAAATGGCCACCTAAATGTTCAAATTTTATTGGTCTTTGACGAACAGGTTTTCCCGTGAATACAATTGAATGGCCCTAAGTCCATAATCATATTTATAAAATCCATTTATCATTTCAGGAGAAGCTAATCAAGTGGGATGCCTCATGAACAAAATCACTTCTGCCCTTTCCATAAATGTCATTTCTGGAGTTTCACATTAATCAGTTCAGCAGTTTCCTTTCACAGATGTTTAAAAGCATTCCTAAAAATAGCACAAAATCCTAGATGGCCCACCTAAATCAACCAAGGTGTTTCTGTCAAACAATCATGGATCTCTATGCTCTAAAGATGCTTCCTGTTAAATTTAATTGAAATCGGCCCAGCGGTTCTTCAGTTGGTTAAAGGAAATAGTTGATAGATAGACGCAATGACATACGCTAACTAGGCGTTTTCTGTCCAACTCACCAATGAATTAACACCAACATCACCCAGAATGGCTCAATTCAGTTCAGCTTTAACTATAGCCTATTTTTATAGCGGCCAGAATGGCTTGGCTTCATCAATGGATTTCAATATCTGACACGATTGTTCAACATGTATTCCTTAGCAACTCGTTTAAGTAGGAACACCCCCTTCATACATATTATATTACCAATATTGAGCAAGTTACACACACGGTTACTCTAAAATATGCATGTGTCTCTTCAGTTTGTTAAATCAACATCCTTTCAAATTTAGTGAAACACAAAATAAATTACATGCAAAGTAGCAAGTTATAATTGCCCTTTCAAATTTTAGCTATGCCCCGCCCATCTCTATCTAAGCGCCACCCACAACTCGCTCATGTTGGGATCAATCAATCTCTGAACTTCCTGACTATCAATTTCCAGAAAACTGTACAGGTAAGCAAAATATCCAACAGCATGTTTATTAAATAGTACAGACATTCAATTCTTACGTGTGAGACTATTAAGAGTTAAAGACGGGTCTAATAGAATCATTTATGACGTAATGATTATGATGTCATCCTACACGCCGTTTAGCTGAGTATGACGTCAGGTCATCGATGGATACTCTAGAAAGGTGAATTCAATGACTGGCTGCTGCAAGCCACCAGACAATAATTTCCATGAGGTTTAACTGGCCCTGCTGAATATTTTGGGGAAAAAATTGATTGAAAGTTGTTGGTGGCTTAGCTACCAACAACTTTCAGACAAATTGTTTTCAAAACATTCAGCATATGCAGAGTTAAACCCAATGCAAAATGTAGTCTGTAGAAATTCAGCAGACAGACAGCTAAATTCTTTGGAACATACATTGTGGTTTTATTACAAATTTACAAGAAATTCCGAAAAGAAGAGCTTCAGGGAGATGTTGAAGACTGATTTATCTGAGTGCATGAGTACTTAGCTGCGTGAAGCCGTGAATACTTACTGTGTTAGAAGCCTGTGTATAATTGGCAAAGATGTCGCTAAGATCCTCTAGATGGTTGTTTTGGTTTATCACAACACCATTAGAATCAGATAATCCTGAAACAGGAAACACAATGGGAAGGAGGATTATCATGATGCATTCTCTTACAAAGCGTTTACATCAATTTATACACAGTTCTGAAGATGAACCCTAATTTCCAAAACTGAGCATGACTATTATCCAAACAAGTTTGGTGACCATATGTGCAAAATTCTTGAAACTATGACACGGACAAACATTTTCTGTGATATTCAGTCAACCATGAAAAGTAGGTCAGCATGACCTACTTTTCTACTCTGTACACCTTCTCGCTCAGATGCATCCACATACCAAGTTTGGTGAGCACATGTGCAAGTCTTGAAACTATGCCCCGGACAAACATTTTCTGTGATATTCAGTCGACCATGAAAAGTATGTCAGCATGACCTACTTTTGATACTCCGCACACCTTCTCCCTAAGATGCATCCACATACCAAGTTTGGTGACCATATGTGAAAAAGTCTTGAACCCTCTTCCCTATCACCCACCTGCCCTTAAGCCTTCCGGACATATTTTAAATACTTTCTATTTAATTCTCCGATTGGATGGTGTATGTCACACACCACTTGGATAACCAAGTCCAGCCATCCTTCGTTTTCCACATGGCACAACAAAAACTAAGACGTGAACAAATGCTAACACATTCAAAGCAAAACAATTAGATCACAAACCCACTATCACATACAACGTATGATGAATGACAGCATGAAGGACCAGATGGACATATGGATAAATGGGTAGACGAACAAGATAGAAAGCATGGATTGAGCAGATGGTATGAATGGAAGAATAAGAGTGGATAGATAAATGAATGATAGAACTAGACAATGTACATCAGATGAACGATCACACACAAACACGCATACACACACCTCCCCCAACAAATGGCAGCCATTCACTAAACCGTTTGCCACAGTGATTGACAGATAGATTGTACTGACAGGCAAATAGACAAACCAATGAAATGAATCCATCAATTAGAAGTGAAGTTATTGAGTGAAAACCAAATGCATGTCCATTTTTGACGGGTTTTAAGTATTTCAAGGGAGATAACTACCGATGGATCTGGACGCGTTTGGTTTAAACGCAATCTGCTCCGACGGCATGCCAATAGGAGTTGAGATACTAAATTTGAAATGAAGCCATCCATCATAAGTGAAGTTATTGAGCGAAAAATGAATGCTCAGGCAGACGGACACAAGCGAAAGCATAATAGGGGGGGGGGGGGGGGGGGGGGGAGAAACAGATAATGAATGAATGCACAGCTGATGTCTAAGCTTATTTACCTAACACTACTAGATTCCCAAGCTTATTTACTTAAGGAGCTACATGTCTAAGCTTATTTACCTAAAGCTACTAGAAACTCAATATTATTTACCTAAACCAGCTAGATGTCTAATCTTATTTACCTAAACTAGCTAGATGTCTAATCTTATTTACCTAAACCAGCTAGATGTCTAATCTTATTTACCTAAACCAGCTAGATGTCTAATCTTATTTACCTAAACCAGCTAGATGTCTAACTAGAGCTGTGCTCAAAATGGTCCAGCTGCTCATGATGTCGTTTTGCAAATGAAAATGATATCTTTCGTTAGACCTGCATATATTGCTATAAAAAGTTGAAATCGATTCTCTAAAATTGTTTTAGACAATACCACGAAAATTTAACACAATTTCCCATTATAGATTCTTGCTGCCTTACGATTATACTTAATGTATACCTCATAATTATCATCGTGGGAGTGAAATTATTAAATGGGGCCGCCTAAATATTGCGCATGCTTTAATAAAGCTCATTTATTACATAAAAGTTCGTTCCAGATTTGACAGAAAATGTCATTGCAAAAAGATATAAATCACATGATAATCCACTAAGGATGAATTTAGGTCGTCACTCTCACATTACTTGAGTAGTGCAAAAATGTAAATATCTGTACCCGGTAGGTACTTTCGCCGACACATTTAAATAGGAGGGTATAATCGAGTACCTACCCAAGTAGCTATGAGAGTGACAGCTCAAAGTTACACTATGGCCTATGCTATGATCTAAATTTCCGCTATGAAGAGAAAACTAGGTTGGCATTGACTAACTTCACATACTAGCCAATGAAAGTGTAGGAAGAAGAGGAAGAACACTGTGAACATGTGCACTTTCATGTGCAGTTGTGCCAGTGTGTTCTTTTTTCGATAATTTTCATTCATGACAGAAGAGTTTACTGTATTTTTTAATCAATCGCATCATACTAGCCAATCAAAATGTAAGAGGAGCATAACTAGAAGAGAGCATCTAGAACATTATGCAAAAATAAATACCTTGCAACAATGGATGCTAGCGATCTTTTTGATACATATGGCGTGCTAAAATTGAGGTGCTTTAGATAAATAACACTGACTTTGGGTGTAATTAAGCACCAGTAAATTCATATAACATCAGTTAAACCAGCGAGGACGAAATAAATACTGTTGGTTCATTAGAAATTTGCTCGTCAACGAAATATGGTATCTTTGAATTTTTCACCTGTGCCTAAGTTTATTTACTTTAGGGAGCTAGACACCTCCCCACGCTTATTTACCGAGTAACTAGATACCTACCATTATTTACCCAAACGCAACAATATGCCTAAGCTTATTTACCTAATGCAGCCTAAGCTTATTTACCTAAAGCAGCTAGATGCAGAAGCCTACGCTTATTTACCTAAAGCAGCTAGATGTAGAAGCCTAAGCTTATTTACCTAAAGCAGCTAGATGTAGAAGCCTAAGCTTATTTACCTAAAGCAGCTAGATGCTGAAGCCTAAGCTTATTTACCTAAAGCAGCTAGATGTAGAAGCCTAAACTTATTTACCTAAAGCAGCTAGAAGCTTAAGCTTAGTTACCTAATGAAGCCTAAGCTTATTTACCTAATGAAGCCTAAGCTTATTTACCTAAAGCAGCTAGATGTAGAAGCCTAAGCTTACTTACCTAATGAAGCCTAAGCTTATTTACCTAATGCAGCCTAAGCTTATTTACCTAAAGCAGCTAGATGTGGAAGCCTAAGCTTATTTACCCAATGCAGCTAGAAGCTTAAGCTTATTTACCTAATGAAACCTAAGCTTATTTACATAAAGCAGCTAGATATAGAAGCCTAAGCTTATTTACCCAATGCAGCTAGAAGCTTAAGCTTATTTACCTAAAGCAGCTAGATGTAGAAGCTTAAGCTTATTTACCCAATGCAGCTAGAAGCTTAAGCTTATTTACCTAATGAAGCCTAAGCTTAATTACCTAAAGCAGCTAGATGTAGAAGCCTAAGCTTATTTACCCAATGCAGCTAGAAGCTTAAGCTTATTTACCTAATGAAGCATAAGCTTATTTACCTAAAGCAGCTAGATGTAGAAGCCTAAGCTTATTTACCCAATGCAGCTAGAAGCTTAAGCTTATTTACCTAATGAAGCCTAATCTTATTTACCTAAAGCAGCTAGATGTAGAAGTCTAAGCTTATTTACCCAATGCAGCTAGAAGCTTAAGCTTATTTACCTAAAGCAGCTAGATGTAGAAGCCTAAGCTTATTTACCCAATGCAGCTAGAAGCTTAAGCTTATTTACCTAAAGCAGCTAGATGTAGAAGCCTAAGCTTATTTACCCAATGCAGCTAGAAGCTTAAGCTTATTTACCTAATGAAGCCTAAGCTTATTTACCTAAAGCAGCTAGATGTAGAAGTCTAAGCTTATTTACCTAAAGCAGCTAGTTGTTTATCTAAAATCTCCTGACTAGATTTACCCTCCATTTCTTCTCTCCCAGGTGAATCAAAGTTCAAGTCTAACAATGACTGGTCAGCTCCTTCTGAAATACAAGAAAACAAACATTGAGCAAGAATAGTACACACATCAAAACAAAACATACATGTTCAATCAGCATAGATCACACTAATGGTGAAATGTTAACGAGGCTATAGGTCTGAGCTAGAAAGAAATTGAGGAAATATTCACTATTTTTTTTGTAATATAATAGCATTGGCGTCTTATTACTACATATTAATCTTCATACACAAAATTGTGTCTGTCTCGCTCATATTTGTTATTATATGCTGGGGTTTTTTTGAAACTATAGTACAATATATATATAGATATATATATATATATATATATATATATATATATATAATATGCAGCAGTTCAAATTACGTGAATGGAAAGAATGGTAAATATGTCTACAAAGTAAAGCCAGCTCCAGACACCGATACTAGGACTCAAAATTATTCAAGTCTACCAGCATCATAACATTGAGGATGCGAGAAACAAAAATTTATAGCAATGAGATCAAAGAAATCAGTTTCTGCCATACAAGTTCTAACAAACTCATTCATCAGTCTCTCTGTCTGTCCATCAATCTGTCTTGGTGTTGCGGCTCAGTATGTCATTTCTATTACCACATATATTATCTTACCTGCTGTTATTTTCTCTACTTGTTCTTTGTACTGATTCATTACACGCATAACCGTGTCATTCACCTCCAAAATCTCAGCTGAAATATACAGAAATTATACAGTAACCCAGGGCCGAGTAGATGTGGCAGCATAATACAAGATCACAGGAAGGGTATATGGTCGCAAGTCAGAAGTTGGTACGCATAACCGTGTCATTCACCTCCAAAATCTCAGCTGAAATATACAGAAATTATACAGTAACCCAGGGCCGAGTAGATGTGGCAGCATAATACAAGATCACAGGAAGGGT
Organism: Chaetoderma sp. LZ-2023a; assembly: GCA_034401795.1. Lineage (NCBI taxonomy): Eukaryota > Metazoa > Mollusca > Caudofoveata > Chaetodermatida > Chaetodermatidae > Chaetoderma > Chaetoderma sp. LZ-2023a. The sequence goes on from CM067372.1 coordinate 14,106,081, forward strand.
ATATGGTCACAAGTCAGAAGTTGGTACCCCATAAATGGTGGACTCGTTAGACTTCATACATTTTTCTTGGGTTCAAATTTTATTATCTTTGCTAGTATTGCACCTAAAAAAGAAAGTAAGACATCATAGCACTGCTTATTATCTTCCCCTTCAGCTAAGACCATTCCCATGTCATTTGACTTGATAATAAGACAGTTTTCCTCCCATACGTCCACCTATGTAAGAGGTTGACTTGGTGCCAGAGGAGACGGTGGTGGAGTAATTATTTAAACTTAGATGAACATTGGAGCACAACTCTCTTATTATCAATTCAAATGACATGGGAATGGTCTTATCTGATGGGGAAGATAATAATGAGTGTTATTATATAGTAGTTCTTTTCTAGGTGCAACCGGGCAACACTTCAAAATATAATAGAATTTGAACCTAAGAAAAATTATATAACGGGTAACGAGTCCACAATTTTTTACTTATGACCAGGTATCACTCAGACAAATCAGATATCAATTCAGATCGGGAATGTGCACAATTTTTCACTGTGAAAGGAATGCAAAAAAATACATTCTGTAGCATCATATACCGAGAGAAGATTGTACATTAAATTACTTTCCTGCTAATGTTTCCATTGCATACAGGGAAATTAGTCGGAATGTGAGAACACCAATTATATTGAACCTTTTAGTCTAGTTTCGTTCTCAGACCATACTGGTGATGGTGAAACAAACACAAACTGAGGTTGTATACAACTCAATGTATGATATGAATTTGTAAAGACAGTGTAGTGGCTGCAAGACCAAATGTTGAATCGATGAGTGACTATTTGCTGTTTCACGCTGCGTCTGATGGTATAGGTTGTGTTCAAGAAAATGCTACTAGTTCAGGACACTTGTATTCAGAATGAACCAAAGTTGTTCATGATTATTACTATAATCTCATTAAATCAAACAGGAAAGGTTCTATCTTTAAACAGATGGCAGAGGGAGATGTTGTTCTTCCAGTTGGCTGCATTATTTATGTCAGGATAGATTTACTCGAGGACAATGACACCTTTGTGCTCAGGGTTCATGACCATGAAGATATCAGTTGCTCTATACCTACTCTTGTGAAGCATTTTTTGTACAGCAAAGTGTTTCATATTATTGAAAAACTTCTCTTTTTAGATACCTTCATTTAGATATGACAAAGTTACATAATTTGACTATTTTGCATTAAGGGTCTCTACTTTTGACAAATAATGTTAACTCCTAGCACCCTGACATCAAAGATTTTATTTTTTTTAAATTGTTTCAAAGACAAATTGATGTATATTTTGGAAACAACTATGATGTTGCTGTGTTACACAGCAGCACTTTTGACCAAATTTGTTTCCAAAATGTATGTGCCAATATGTTCACTAGTGTCTCAGTAAAATAGAGAATTTTAACATCAGAGTGGTAAGAGTTAATAATATATATGTGTTATTACTGACATTTCCTTATTTTGTAGCTATAATAGAAAATACAATATTATGAACATTTATGAAGAAGTGACCGAGATGGTCACGAAAGCTACACTCAAACAATTTCTACATCCCAGAGAGGTAACTAATTTTCCCTTATTAATAATATTATGAACATTTTGCAAAAAACTAGATTCAATTTGGATGGAAAACAAAAAAATTATACAGTTACACACAAGAGGTTTTATTGAGAAAATGACAAAAACGTTAAAGCTTTTCAATGCATTCCCAATGTAATGACACATGTTCACATCCACATATCTTCACAAATATAATAGATAAACACATTTAGTCTTGCCCTGTAGGTGGGGCTCAGAATACACCTTCCGTATCCTCTGCGTGTCGTAAGAGGCGACTAAAGGAGGTAAGGGTGAGGTAACCCTGACACAAACCTCGAGTGCTGAAGACGGAGGTTCCAGGCCGCACAGCGCACTCTAATAAACCATGGACCCATGCACTTAACGCTTATGATCATGTCGATAGTCACTTACAGGACTGGCGGTATGATCAGCGAACGAAAAGAAGAAGAACACATTTAGTCTGCAGTTTTTGGGAGGGAATCATGTCTATATTTAGCACAAAGATTATTTACAAATTTACTATTTAGACATATATATATATATTATAGGGGGGCGGGGGGGGCGGGTAATAACAACGTCCACAGGTATCGGTTATTTTCTCTGATATGCATGTCAATGGGCGGGCCTTCACCCTGCCAAGTTGATGCCTGCCGGCTCCATTGTGTGGAGTTGGTGGATCCAGTGCGACTCCTTAGCTCTTTGCCAAATGGTTGATTTGGGGTCGAAGGGGTCTGTTGAGAGCACTTGTATGATGCGGTAGCTCACGTGTGCTCTAGTGTGGCCGTGTTTGTTAAAGTGCCAGGACATTGGTGTGTCATAACTTTCTTTCTTGTTGAAGTTTGTGATGGATCTAGTGTTCTTGGATCCGTGTCTTGAATGTTCTGAGAGTTTCGCCTACGTATTGTTGGTGGCAATATTTGCAATTCAGGAGGTAGCCAATGTTGCGTGTTTCGCAATTGCCTATAATTTTACATCTATATGTCAGCCCGGTGTGGTGGCTGGTGAAAAAACGTGTCTTCTCCATGTTGCTGTATATGGTGCAGTTTTTCGTAACACAGTGAGTTAGTGGATTGCGGTGCGTGATGGTCCTGTTGTGGGGGTCGAGTAGTTTTGCCCGGACTATACTGTCCTTGATGGTTTTGTTCCTTCTGTAGCCAAATAGGGGCTTCTCTTTGAAGGCATCCCTACATCTTTGGCTGGTCTGTAATATTGGCCAGTATTTGTTGATTACGTTTTTTACTTGAATTCACACCATTGTGAACAAGCATCAGGATATCTCATAAGATTTGAAGTGCTTGAGATGTTGTTATTAATCTATCATATACATGTATATATTAAACCTAGTTGACATTTTCATTAACCCTTTAAATTGTCAAGATTTGTCCAAAAAATGAAAAATTTTGTTTAGTAAATGTCCATTTGCAGGCCAAAACTATTTTTGAAAATTTACCACTGGAATGACTGGCTCGGTTATCGGTCTTCTCTTGGCCTATAAATGGACATCCTGAAGAGCAGCTGCAGAGGCCGGTTCTGGGTGGCATGACCATTAAATGGTTAAATAACTTGATCACTCACATACTCAGCTAAGAATGTATATGTTAAGTAACTGCTTAATGGTCATGATGGTCACAACCCGCCTCAGCAGCAGTCTTGATGAATGGCAAATTACAGGCCACGAAAGAAGTGGGTTTTTTTTTTAGAAATTACCACTGGAATAACTGACTCGACAACCGAGCCAGACATTTCAGGAGTAAGTAGTTTTCTCTCAGCCTGTAAATGGATATTCATTATGCAAACATCTCAATTTTCCAGACCAATCTTGACTATTAAAGTGAATAAGTAGCATATTTAAACACTAACTATCTGGCAACTGTGCCAATGATGCTCATGTTCAAAGTATCTGTGCGATTTGAGAATAGTTATGAAAACTATTTTCCAGTGATTCACCAGTCCTTATTATACAATACATGTAAATAAATTAGTATGTATTCTCTACTCACTGATGCCATTACTGTCCTTCTCCTCCACATCGCTCGCTAACCGGAACAAGTTTGGACGATGCTTTTCTAATGTTTCATATAATTCCTAGAAGCAGAACAATGACAGATTATATATATTTATTTACTAGGGTATATTTTCATGCTTTAGGCGTAGTAACTGTGTGCGTGCGTTCGTGCGTGTGCATGTGTGTGCGTGTGTGCGTGTGTGTGATTGAGCGTGGTTGGGCAGGTAGGCATTGGTGGATGAGTGGGAAGGGTCGGTGAGTGAGTATGTGCGAAAGAGGGAGATGAGTGAGTGAGTGCGTACAAGCTTGTGCACGTGAGTGCGCATGTATGGTCATACACGGACCTTCATCATGTCCTTATCTTCCTCCTTTGATGAGTTACTGTCATAGTGCTGTAGCATCTCAGAGAGAACTTTTACATTATTATTGATAGTTTCTAATTCATTTATTCGCCTCGTCACTCGTTCCATACGAGAGGTATCCTGATGACAAAAACACAAATAATCAATACATGTATGAAAACAGACAAACAGTTTGTTCTAATTATCACACATGTATGTAAACAAACATACAGTTTGTTCTAATCACACAGAGAGTTACTGTGAAAGAGCATTTCTCCTGAGATGCCTTAGTGATGTAAATAAAGATGGTTTCATAAATACATGTACTGGCACGCAGTTTTGTAAGAATTCAGCAAGAATAATGCTATTGAGAACCGTCATAGTAATAGATTTTTGTATTTTAAATGATCACACCTGTATAATGTAACACTGTATAGGCCTACCTCTCTGACCATGCTTTTAATTAACCTGTTTGCAGCCTGTAGATCCTCAGGATTTTTGCTTTTAAGTAATCGCGCCAGCAACTGAAATAAAAAGCAATGTGTCGTTAGTCAGAATTTCTGATTAGATTTTGACTAAATCTATGTAACTGCAACTAAAACATGATCACTGTACAAATAAACAGTGAAAATGACTCAATCGCCTTTCATGTCTACCTTACATAAATCATTAACCCTTACCACTCTGATGTCAACATTCTATCTCTCAGTGTGTCAACAGCAAAGAAACTAGTATACATTTTCAACAATTTTGTTGGAACATGTTGCTGTCATCGCCCACCAAATCTGTTGAACAATGAACACCAGTTCATCTTTTAATTTAATTTGAAAATTTAGTTTTTCTATCAGAGTGGTATGGGTTAAATAATTCATTATATTCATTTAACTAATTCAGTTAATTTGGAGGCAAGTACAAACATGCTATAGTTGTCATTTAGGCTGTCTTGTCATACAAGTCTAACATTTGACAGACAAGGAGACACTAGGTATGAAGCACAACTATAAATCACTTATATTCAGATACAGTGAGAAGCTGATCTGTCAGCAATTTTATGATAACATATAATGGAGGATTCCAGTTTATACATCAATCATATGACATCATAATCAGAGTCTAGATAAAGATGGGCGGAGCATAGCTTTTAGTTGTATATTCTCTTAGTCTACAACTGGAGGTTTGCCAAAACCCATGTACAAGTTAGAGTTATTCAAAGGTTAAAGATATCTGCTCCATTAAATCAGTTTATCTTGTTTCTTTCAGGAGTGCATGATGCTGTGATGACTGAGTACATCATTCAAATACTGATATTAAATATCAGTAGAAAGACACAGAGATCAAGAAACTGACAAAGTGGACATTAAAACCTATGCTAGATAGGCTTCTAAGTTTTAGTTGTAACCCGCAACAATTGATTCAGTCAGACATCTGTCTTTCAAATATTTTACATTTCGGACAAAGCCGCCTACATGATAACTACATGTATAAAGCATACATCCATCAAATAAACTGAAAAATCCAATATGGCCAAAAAATATATACATTTTTATTGATCCACAGCAGCCATGTTTTTTACCTACATGTATCAACTTCCCGTGAACAAACTTTAACAGCCCTTATTGCCTAATCATATCTTCCAAATTTCAGCCCAATCGGTTGAAGTTGTTTTTGCGAAAGCTTTTAGGCTTCCAAGATGGCAGCTGAAGCATTTGGCCAATCAAGTTCACTTGAACAAACTTGGTTCAGCTCTTGCCCTAGACGATATTTTGTGAGTTTTGAATCGAGCCACAATGAGGTTTCGGAGAACCAATTTAAAGAAGTCGTCAAGATTCAAGATGTCCGCCAGCCAAATAGGCTGATCGGCTTCGTTTGAACAAACTTGGATCAATATGCCATAAGGATGCTTCCTGCCAAATATAATTGAAATCGTCCAGGTGGTGCTTGAGTTGCTTTTAAAAAAATTGATGTATGAATGGATGGCCAGTCGCCATGGCATCATGAACTGACTGCTCACTTACCAGGTGAGTTAATAATAAGTATGATAATAATAACAAGAGGCCCAAGGAGCCTGTATCACTCACAAGGGGCCTGTATCACTCACAAGGAGCCTGTATCACTCAGCAGGGGCCTGTATCACTCAGCAGGGGCCTGTGTCCCTCACCATGGGCCTGTATCACTCACAAGAGGCCTGTATCACTCACCAGGGGCCTGTATCACTCACCAGGGGCCTGTATCACTCACAAGGGGCCTGTATCACTCACAAGGGGCCTGTATCACTCACCAGGGGCCTGTATCACTCACCAGGGGCCTGTATCACTCACCAGGGGCCTGTATCACTCACAAGGGGCCTGTATCACTCACAAGAGGCCTGTATCACTCACCAGGGGCCTGTATCACTCACCAGGGGGCTGTATCACTCACAAGGAGCCTGTATCACTCACAAGGGGCCTGTATCACTCACAAGGGGCCTGTATCACTCACAAGGAGCCTGTATCACTCAGCAGGGGCCTGTATCACTCAGCAGGGGCCTGTGTCACTCACCATGGGCCTGTATCACTCACAAGAGGCCTGTATCACTCACCAGGGGCCTGTATCACTCACCAGGGGCCTGTATCACTCACAAGGGGCCTGTATCACTCACAAGGGGCCTGTTTCACTCACAAGAGGCCTGTATCACTCACAAGGGGCCTGTATCACTCACAAGGAGCCTGTATCACTCAGCAGGGGCCTGTATCACTCAGCAGGGGCCTGTGTCACTCACCATGGGCCTGTATCACTCACCAGGGGCCTGTATCACTCACCAGGGGCCTGTATCACTCACCAGGGGCCTGTATCACTCACAAGGGGCCTGTATCACTCACAAGGAGCCTGTATCACTCAGCAGGGGCCTGTATCACTCAGCAGGGGCCTGTATCACTCACAAGGGGCCTGTATCACTCACAAGGGGCCTGTATCACTCACAAGGAGCCTGTATCACTCAGCAGGGGCCTGTATCACTCAGCAGGGGCCTGTGTCACTCACCATGGGCCTGTATCACTCACAAGAGGCCTGTATCACTCACAAGAGGCCTGTATCACTCACCAGGGGCCTGTATCACTCACCAGGGGCCTGTATCACTCACCAGGGGCCTGTATCACTCACAAGGGGCCTGTATCACTCACCAGGGGCCTGTATCACTCACCAGGGGCCTGTATCACTCACCAGGGGCCTCTATCACTCACCAGGGGCCTGTATCACTCACCAGGGGCCTGTATCACTCACCAGGGGTCTGTATCACTCACCAGGGGCCTGTATCACTCACCAGGGGCCTGTATCACTCACCAGGGGCCTGTATCACTCACCAGGGGCCTGTATCACTCACAAGGGGCCTGTATGACGCACCAGTAGGGTTGGGCGATATTGCTCAAGGTATGACGATATCGGTATCTCATTAAAATACCGCGGTATCACGATATATCGTCATTTGGGTGAGGTGTGGAGTTAGGGTGTAAACATAGAATAACATGTATTTCAAATTGGTGGTGTCTGCAAGTTATTTTCATTAAATTTGTTGCATTGAAACCATGAATTAAGATCGCCATGATTACCATTTCCGCATATTTAATACACGAAATTCCACACTTTGACACCCTTCAATATACAGTTTAAAGCAACGAATGTAATGCAACTAATCCATCACAAATAAGAAAAATAAAGGATTTTCTTCTGTTCTTGTGTTGTATTTTATGTTATCTTTACCTCACGCTTTACCTCACGACAACTGTCCAAAGATTGAGCAAGGAATACGCATTAACTTCATCGCGCAGAAAGGAATTCTGCAGAACGAAATCTGATTGGCCGCCGTATCATACTTGAGCCAATCAGAATTCACACTGCAGAATTCCGACAGCTGTTATCATGGCCGCTGCTAGCATAGACGATGCAAATTAATAAAATAACACTGCATGATTTTGAACGAGAACGAGCGTGAAGACTGGAAACAATTATATCAGATTTTATTTGGTCTGTAATATTAAATACTAATTTGCCCCATTGTAGACCTATTCAAATTCGCTCACTACTTAGCAGGTTTATCCATTGATCTCAAGGCGTAGCCGGGATGTGTGAAATTAACCCAGTTAACTCTGCAGCCAAGACTGCCACAACTGATAGAAAACTGGAAATAATTAGGCCTAAATTCTTTATTTTAAGGACGTTTCTCACTTAGAATAAATCCGTAATGTTATATGTGGAATGAATTTTGATCTGATTCGTTTAAAAATGCTAAATATATTGTATAAAGTAACATAAAAACGTATAACGGTAAAGCAAGAGATTAACCGCCCCCTCACCCACCGTTCCAAGCTGTGGTATTGATAAGGGATTAAGTGTGTATCGACCTCAAAAGTTTTAAAGTTTAAATCTTTCACGGTCAGAAGAATGTTTAACCATGCAGATCAATGACTAATGGATAAATAGCTTGACCTGTAGTAATGATGTCATCAGAATGAAATGTGGGTAGTGCAAATGGTATTCCACACTGACTAATACTCAGAATGAGGCAAGAAAAAACATGGCGTCGTCTATTTATGCAATTATGAAAAGTGAACAACAAAGGATTATTTTGTACTTTAAATCATTTTATTAGCGCAAACAAACCATGAATTAAATGAACACAGATTATTTTGGAGTTTATTAAGTTTTTATTACCTTAGACAAAGACTAGATTATTACTTAAAGACTATTACTGGACCGAATAGAGGTAAGAGTATGACATTTCTAACTTAGTTATTTATATTATGCTCACAGTTAAAAGTGCAATATCGTCCTGTCGGTATTGACAACATTTACGATTTTTCGTAATTATGACGATTTCGGTATCGGTATTCGGTATATCGCGATATTGACGATAATATCGAAAAATCGCCCAACCCTACTCACCAGGGGCCTGTATCACTCACCAGGGGCCTGTATCACTCACCAGGGGCCTGTATCACTCACCAGGGGTCTGTATCACTCACCAGGGGCCTGTATCACCCACAACGGGCCTGTATCACTCACCAGGGGCCTGTATCACTCACCAGGGGCCTGTATCACTCACCAGGGGCCTGTATCACTCACAAGGGGCCTGTATCACTCACCAGGGGCCTGTATCACTCACAAGGGGCCTGTATCACTCACCAGGAACATTGACATTTCAACTAATCTTTATTGAGTTCTACATCAATCAGTGCCGCTTCCAATGACTTTCAGTCAAAATGGTTTAATTTTCGAAATATTGATAACAGTGCTAACAATAGAAATTGATGACATACAGTCAAACTTGTATTAAGACACCACCCAAAGGGAGAATCAGAAGGCAGTCTCTTACGGCAGCTGGTTTCTTAATAAAGTTTCAAATACATTGCTTAATTGGATTTATCAAATGACGAAATAGTCTCTAAAGGCAGGTAGTCTCTTAAACCGTTCACCCATAAATCCTGGAAAAGGTATATACTTTATGATATAAAACCTATTTTCTTGAATATTTTGAAAATAATTTTACTTGAAACCATTGTACCGTAGACTTCCAGTCAAATTGATTTCAAAATATTCAACAGTTTTTCTGCATGGATGCCTTGAAAATGCGATATACTGTAGGGAATTCATGGGTGAAAGGGTTAATATACGTGGTCTTTATAGCAGGTTTAACTGAGAGTATTCCAAACCATTCATTTAACACATGTACATCTCCCTGAATAAACGAAATCAAGGATTTCTTTTTTCACGAGAGAGTTGATACTTACCTCCCTAATACTTTTGATATTGCTAAATATTGGCTTTCACTAAATAAACACTCAGATTAAAACAGTTAGGTGCCCCTACTGGGCAGGGAGTCAGAGCATAGTCTGGCGGATGCCAGCCCCACCACCGCGCATGCGCAGACTAGCACTTCCTCTGACTAATTTATTGGCTGATACACATGCAACTATAAAGAGCCTGAAGACCGAGCCTCTGTGGGGTGGAGAGGCCGGGTCCGTATCTAGGGAGGTAAGTATCAACTCTCTCGTGAAAAAAGAAATCCTTGATTTCGTTTATTTCACATCAAGAGTATACTTACCTCCCTAATACTTTTGATATTGCCAGAATTCGACAGTGAATTCGGCGGGAGGGAGGCGAGGTCAAAAGACCAGCTCATCCCTATACGCTTTTCTGCGTTTAAGGCACTTAAACTTCTGAAACTGTATGAAAAAACAGTCAGGATTTGACTAACCATCGGATAACACCCCCGATGTATGAGAGATGACCGAATGTCATATGCGCTCCCCCCCCCTCCTTCCTGGGAGGAAGAGTCGAATGACCTCAATGTCCTATACGCTCTCTACGTACAAGTGCCATGTACTACAGGACAGAGACGAAAAAACTCCATTTTCGTATACTCTCAACAATGAACCACATAAATACACAAAACCATCATCATATAAATAACGGGTAACGTGACAAGACAATCAACAATGGACAACACATACACAAGACTGACCTTGTTGAAATGGCTGCTGACATCCTCTTCCCATTGGTGAAGATCGATGCAGTCCCAAATTAGTGGTTGTTTCCATAAATTAATTGTGAAATATATAAGCAATGAGGAAACCCCATCAAAAATATATATGCCTAGTTATTTTTTCAAAATCGACAAGGCGAGAGGATTAGAGGTGTCACGGAGATAATGGTCTGTAAAACTTGACTCACAGTGCCACTGAGCCGACATAATATCATGCACTGGGACCCCATTAAATAGGGCAGTGGATGTCACTACGCCGCGGACACTGTGAGCCTTGGCCACGTCAACCTGCTTCCCGGTGGCGGATTTATGGCAAAACTGAATGCAATCTACAATCCACCTGGAAATGGTGTCCTTAGAAGCCCTGCCATGGGGTTCAATATATGACAACCATAACGCTGACTGGTCGGTGCGCCACTCCGCCGTACGTTGTTTGTACCGGCGAAGCGCCCGGACAGGACACCATGCTTTAGAATTAGGATCATATCTAGTTAAAGCAGGCAAAATAATAGGTTGACCTGGATATTTCAACGACTGATTTTTAGCCAAGAAATTAATCCTAGGTAGCAGCTTAAGGCCTTCCCCTGAAACCACAAAACGGTCATCCTCGGCTGATAAGGCATGAATCTCATTCCTACGCCTAGCCGAGGCCGCAGCAATTAAAAACACAGTCTTCAGTGTTAATAGTTTCATAGAAATGGAACTAAGTGGTTCAAACGGCTTATCACCTAGTACTTGAAGCACTAGCGATAAACTCCAAGACGGAATCACCGGTGGATTCCTTGGTCTTAGATTGCCCATGCCTTTAATTAATACATTTAATGTATTCACTTCATCACTTCCCCTCTTAGCCAAGCAAGGAATAACAGACATTAAAGCTGACTTATAACCAGCAATAGAGTTAGGCTTGAGGCTATAGGCATCATAGAGGTGACAGAGGAAATCAGCTACTACCTGAATAGATGCATCCATTGGATCAATACATCTTTTTGAGCACCATTCTGCAAATCTGTTGATTTTATAATTATATGCTCTGGAGGTTGACCCCCTCCTGGCTTTGGCCATAAACATGGCTGCTTGCTCAGAAAAGCCCTCCTTAATTCTAGATTCCTTGACAACATCCACGCAGTCAATCTGAACATTGACGGATTGTTGTGAAGGGCCTTGCCCTGGAAGATAATATCGTCCATCAGAGGCAGAGGAACCGGATTGCAGACCAGAAGGTCCAGCAGATCCGTATACCATGATCGGCTTGGCCAATCCGGGGCGATCAGAAGCACTTGGCATTCCTCTTGTCTGATTTTCTGAAGAATTTTTGGAATCAGGATTGCTGGAGGGAATGCGTATGCATACATTCTCCCCCAGCTGATAGCTAACGCATCTGTTGCGAAAGCGCTTGGATCCGGAATCGGAGAGACGTACGTCGTCATCTTCGCATTCTTCTTCGTTGCGAACAAATCGATGTTGGGTTTCCCCCAATGGTCGAACAGACGATCCGCCACACATTGATTTAGTTGCCATTCCGTGGGTAAAACACTCATCCTTCGGCTCAATGAGTCTGCTAGCAGGTTTAACCTTCCCGGAATATGAACTGCTTTCAAGGTAATCTGGTGATCCAGACACCAACAAAGCAGTCTCCATGTCATCATACAGAGACTGGGCGACTTCGTTCCGCCCTGGCGGTTTATGTAAGTCACAACTGTTGAGTTGTCTGAACGAATAAGAACAATCTTGTCCTGAACTTTCTGTAAGAAATGTTCCAGGCCCAGGACTACTGCTCTTAGCTCCAGTAGATTTATATGTTCCTTTGACTGTTCCAGATTCCAAAGCCCTGATATCGTGGACTCTTCCAGGCAAGCTCCCCAGCCCTCCATCGATGCATCTGTATACACAGTCACCTGAGGGTGGGGAGGGGTTAGCATAACCCCCACCAAGAGATTCTCTGTGTCCAACCACCATTGCAGGTGATGAATCAGAGGCGCCAACACTGACACATTCGAGTCCAGCGAACCTGTACTCTGGGTCCATTGTGTCATGAGAAATAACTGGATCGGCCGCCTGCGTAAGGCGGCCTGAGGAATGACTGGTTCCAATGAAACCATCAACCCCAGCATTCTCAAGTAAACCCGTGCCAGGACATGACGACTGTCGCACACTGACTGAATTAATGAGATGAGTTTCTGAACTCTCCCCTGAGTAGGATAAACATATCCTGTCTCTAGATCGAAGAACATCCCCAGGTAAACAAACTTCTGGGATGGAATCAGCTCTGATTTTGGGAAATTGATCATCCAGCCTAAGTCTGTGAGAGTTTTCAAAACAATCTCCAGACTGGCCGATAAACTTTCCCGGGTGTGCGCTTTCAACAGCCAGTCGTCTATGTACGTGTGGACTGCTATGCTTCTCCTGCGGAGGTATGCGGTGATCGCAAGAACCACACGGGTGAAAACCCGAGGAGCCGTGGAAATTCCGAAGGATAGCACCCTGAATTCCCACTGTCTGCCCTGGAATGCAAATCTCAGGAAGCGACGGAAACTCCTGTGTATGGGGATGTGGAAATAAGCGTCCTTCAAATCTATCGACGCTGTCCACATTCCACTCTCTAACCCAGCCAACACCGAGCGCCCAGTCTCCATCTTGAAACTGGGCGTCTCTATGAACTTGTTCAATGGCTTGAGGTTGAGAATTGGTCTCCACCCTCCGGTGTTCTTTGTTACTAAGAACAGGGTTGAATAGAAGCCCGGACACCTCTGTGCCGGCTGAATAGCTCCTTTTTGTATGAGGGAATTTATTTCCTCCTCGATACACAACCTTTGATCTGGATCTCTCGGATTTGGAGTCCAGATCGGCACTAGAGACAGTCGCGATGGCGGGCCTGTCATCCAATCGGGATGATACCCGACTGAAAGCCATCGCAAGACTAAACGGTCCTGAGTTAACCGTTCCCACTCTTGCATGTGGTCGGCTAGCCGGCCTCCCACCGGTCCACCTAGGGATAGAGGTGGACATAAGGAGTGCAAGAGCGGCACTGTCTCCTCTGCCAGAAACACCGGCGCGGTTCTCACCGCGGTAACCGTCCCATCAGGAACGATTACCCCGCCCAGATCCTCGCGCGCCACGACCAGCACCGCGCGCACCTCGGTGCGCGGGCGGCTGCCTGGCTGACTGCGCCTGAGGAGCCTGCGCCCCCCTCGCTGCTGGCCGAATCGCACGCGGCCGAGGCCGGCGCTGCGATGGTGGTTGGCCTCTGACCTGGCCACTACCACCTCGAGCCTGCAGGGGACGATACGCAGGGGGTGCGGCGCGAACGTTGGCACGACGAAGCACCTCAAACTGCTCGCGCAGCGCCCTCTGGTTATTGACCAGAGTAACCGTCTCCTGGAGGTGCCTACACCCCTCACCTCCAAAGAGACCAGGACCTGTCATAGGCGTACGTAGTAGCCTATTGTAGAGGTCCTGGGACGGGCACAGATTATCCAAGGCAAAAGTGCGCCTTGCACGGACACTCCTGGTCACCGCCCACGTCATACAGTCCAGAGCCAGGTTGATACCATCCTGGATGGCTCGCTGGACTGTGACCGGACTTGGCTGGCGCGATGCGGATGCTGTTACTACCCCTTGTAACAGCTGGGAGACGTGGGACAGAGCGGCAATCGAAGCCCTCCCACTCTCCTCCGCATCACGCAACGCGGCATTTGCTGAACGCAACGCGTTCGAACACAAGACTCCCGTGTCAGAACGGGAGCCTGGCCGCGCATCCTCACCCAAAGCCGCGCGGTCATCCACGCTCTGCTTCGGTACCACACCGTACCGCTGGTAGTCCAGGGGCACGATGCGGCAACGCCTGGCCACCTCGCGCGGGGCCTTAGCGAGACGTCCACTCGACTTAATGGACGTCTCCGCCGCCTCGAACATGTCTACGACATGCTCTGCCAGCGGCAGAGAAGGCATAGCGTTAGCAGTAGGCTTACCAGCTAACCACGGCCTATGCTCACGCTGGCTAGCCGACTGCTCCACGGGCAGATCTGGTCTAACACTCACCAACCACTGGCAAGCGTCAGACCAATCCTCCTCCGTGGCTAGCTGCGAGCGCTCTACAAGACGGGGGCCTTCGTCTTCCTCCAGAGCGCAAGCAACAGAGCTTGACGGCGGGTACGCTGATATCCCTGGCAAGCCAGGGAGAACATGCGGGCCTGACAATACCGGCATGCTAATATCACTGGTTTGATCAGGAGCAGGCGCCGTGGTAGAGCGCGGGGCATATACCGCCACACCACGGCCCCGGCCAGCACCAGCGACACTCTCGGCAAGCCGAGGTATGCGGTACCGCTGGCCTTCAGCGCCCAGGGCCACAGTCTGAACCGTGGATTCTACCCCTGGGAGAGTAGAACCGTGGAAAAAGGCGTCTGTATTCCCCGCGAGGGGCGCACAAACGTCATATTCCATGGCCACGTCTTCAGACGGCGACCCCAACAGGTAATCATCATCCTCCTGGCCAGAAAGATTAGACTCCGGGTCAGCAAAGAGAGCTAACCCGGACTGGCCAGGGAAGGTGCCATACGAGGTACTGGCAGCCGCGGTGTGCGGATACCCCTGGACTGATGAGCAGCCCGCGGGTTCCAGCGACGACCGTCCACGGTCCCTATTGGGCGCGGCAATAAGCCTGCTGCCAGGGCCGTGGAACACCCCCTCTAATGGGGCCACCTCTGAATCTTCAAACAACGGAAGCGTACTAAGGAACGTTGATTCAGAGGTGGGGATTACCTGCTCCGAAGCAGATGATGAGGTCAATAAAGGATTTGGTCCAGGAAGCATCCCACGAAGCAACTCTGGAACCAAATCCTTGATTGTCCTCCTCATCTCTCCCATCTCGGTCCGGAAGGCCTCCATGTCCACCGCGGACGAGGCCTTCCTCTTACCCTTCTTACTTACGACCTCTTTTTTCAGCTTCTTTTTCTCCTCCTCCAACTTGTCCTTCGCCTGCAAGCATAAGAATTCGGACATTAGCTCGCCCCCCCAGTGCTTACATATCTCGCAATTAAGCAAGGGACCACAGGGGCTACACTGAAAACATAGATGAGGGCCAAACTTGTCCCTCAAAAATCGTCCACAGGACGCACAACCAGGTCTCTGAAAAAGGCCAAAGGACGAGGAGTATGAGCAAACTAGTTAAGCTTAGAAAACTCACCAACTCAAGAGAAGAAAAAATGATCATAAAGATCATAATTTTTATCAGAAACCAGCTTCGGACAACTTTAATTGTAAATAAAGAGCAAGACTGATTATGACGTCATTAATCCTATGACAGGAAAAAATCGATCCACAACAAACATCCCAGTGCAAGGACGAATTGTATCTCTAACCAGAACATGTGCAGAATGGACATTTCGACTACACAAGCATCAGATAAATACTGATAACAATGGCAAATAGTGTTAATTATCTCCCTTTCTCATATCAATAATTAATACCTGACACCTTGTCTAGACAAACCATCCAACCTGATGAACTGGAGCACTCCACCACTGAACGCCTCTTAACTCTCTCCACCTCAAGGGGAAGGAATTGGATCAAGAGGGCAAAGTGAGAAGACCTTTATAATAGGCCTCCAACTCACTGGACATAGAATTTTTGGTTAGATAACCTAACAGTATTAGTAGGAAATGGAACCATGGTGGAGAGACACAAACCCTCTGCTGATGTCATGTCCTTATTTCTCCTTCACACAGACCTGTGGACATAAACACAAAGAGAGATTAGTCTTATATAGCACCTAGTTGAAAAAAATCAACTAATTAAGGCGCTTATCACGTTTAGCGCGAGTCCCGGAAACACATTACAACGGGACAAAACTCGCTAATTTTACTAGAAGTCACCTGATTTAAAGGTCCAAGGCCCTCCTGTGGCGAAGTCACTCTCTCAGCCATCTTTGTCAGGTAAAAACGTCTATTTAAAAGTCTTAAAAAGCTTTGAAAAGCGTATAGAAAGATCTTATCATGAAAGCATGTGTTGTCTCTCAGCCAATAAATTAGCAAAGAGGAAGTGCTAGTCTGCGCATGCGCGGTGGTGGGGCTGGCATCCGCCAGACTACGCTCTGACTCCCTGCTCAGTAGGGGCACCTAACTGTTTTAATCTGAGTGTTTATTGAGTGAAAGCCAATATTTAGCAATATCAAAAGTATTAGGGAGGTAAGTATACTCTTGATGTGAAATGAGCAAGTTGGCAGAAGGGGATGTGTATCCAGGTGAGCTGGAGTTTATTTAGAAAATAATTTGACTGAAAGGCATTGTTGCCTTAGGTAGTAACAACTTTCAATCAAATACATTTCAAAATATTCAGTAGTATAGATGTCAGAGCAAATAATACATATCTTAAATGCTTAGGCAGTGGAGTAAAATATGTTAAACTGTTAATTGTTTTTATCTTGTTTGGCAATAAAATGTGTCAGGGGTGGGGGGGGGGGGGGTGATAAATCATTGCACAGTGGAGGGAAACAACCTGTCTAATATTTCCCCTATGAAAGTGGCACTATACTAGTAGTGCAAATGGTTAAGGGCTGATAATGCTGGTGTTTGACATCGTATCAGTTTCATTTTTGCAAAACAGATATTAGATGCTGCCATTGTTACAATACATGTCCATTATATTCATGAATTTGATCAATTTAATGACAAGACATGTATTACAGACTGGTATTGATGGATGGAAATAATAAGAAGCAACATGTTTGCTAAAAATCATCCCTCCAGTTATTCTGTCGCCATTCATTCTTCTCTCACTCCATCTCTCACTCTAGCCAAATACCATTATCATCGATTCGCTAAACAAAGTACTGGCTAATTAGCATATCAATTGAATAGAGGCGGTGTGCAGGCTCACAATGGTCATGTGATCAGGATGACCATATACAGCAGGGTAAAATATAGTTAGAAATAACTACGTCAGGTGGTTTGGTGGTGGAAGCGTGCAAATACACGAGGGGTGGTAGAGTGTTTTGCCGGTAGTGACGAGATGCGATCGTGAAGAGATAGTCAGCGAGGCATGTTTCCTTGATGCCATAGAGTAGCAATGGTATGAATGGAATTCGTCATGCCCAGTGTCTGCATGTGTAAGAAATAACAGTATCGTGTCAGCAAATTGTACTGGCATATTTGCTTGTACATTAAAGTGCAGTATCATCCATTTTCGTGGACCGTATTGTCATCTGTTATGTTTCTCGTCACCAGTAGTTGTTGATGACGTCACGTCAACATTCGTCTAGGCTTGCACGATTTTTGCTTTGAAGCATCGCGATCGATTTTTTGCTAAAAATTGCGATTTTCGATTAAATCGTAGGTCCAAATTCCAAAAAGTATAAACCGGGGTAACGTGACTTGTTTCTAGAAAAAGTTGAAATAAATGATACAAAAATAGCACAAAATTAGAACACATTTTCATGCGACGAATTCTTACCATCCTACGTCTATGCTTAATGTATACCTTATATCCATCACGAGAGTGAAATTATTAATTGGGACCACCTAAATATTGCGCATAGTTTAATAAACATTATTTCATCAAAATTTGAGATAAAATGTCGCCGAGAAAAAAATAAATTACATGACTTCCGTTTATAGCCTCCCTTTGTAGGACGAGTTTAGGTCATTATCGGAGTAGCGCGAATACGAAAATATTAGTATCCGGGGAGAAACTGCGCAATCCACATACATAGGACAGTAGCTTTGAGTAGGTACGAGTGTAACGACATAAACTCGTTCTATAGTGCAGTGTATAGTTGCTTTCAGAATGTACGATTTACATTTAAGAGTAATCAACAGAACGCACAGTTCAAAATCAAACAATCTGGAATGCTGTTGCTTTATTTTCTTTAATTTGACATGACAACCGAATCAAAAAGGAAAAATTATTACACCGCCTAAAATTGCTAACTCTAGAATTAAAAAGAATTATGTTCACTGATTACCTAACAGTCTGCAAAAAGAATTATGTTCACTGATTGCCTAACACTCTGCAACGAAGTATATACGTGGCATTTCACAACAGATTCAGGGTCCGCTGCGAAAGAAAAAAAATTATATGGCGATTCGATGGAGTAACTAGCTGGTTTTCTCAATGACAAAGGTGTTACCTCGCTATTGTTAGCTTGTTTATTGTAGCGCTTTGCGTTGTGATTAGTAATTATTCGACACGTGCATGGCACGGCGGGATATAAACACAATGAACACACGCATGAATCGATTATAATTGTACTCATGTATTGATAAAATGCGACGGAAAGGTCCACACTTCCGATTTAAAAAAAACATGAAAACTTTGATGATTTTCCGATTTTTCCTCAATTACATCGTAAAAATCGCGATTTTAAAAATAAATCGAATTTCACAATTAAATCGAAAAATCGTGCAAGCCTACATTCGTCATCTATCGTTATGAACTTTCAGTCAGTTCCAGTTTGTTCTTTACCTAACTGAACCAGTGGACATTATCGCTGACATCACGTCGGCATACATCACCCACCACATGTCAGTGACTGTTGCAAAATTCCAGTTAATTTCACTTTACTCAGTAACAGCTCCATATTAGTTGTCATATCCTCAGCTATATTGATTCGTCAGTAGTCGCTGATGTCACCAGATCACCACTAGCTCTATAGATCGATGGGCGCATAATCACCTCCAGACTTGTTGCTCATTGCGAACATCGTCGTCTTCATACCATATCCTCCAGTGTCGACATTGGTCTTCTTGATGCAAAATTCAGAGCATATCGAGGACATCTTGTGAGATTCCATGCGTCCTGTATTCCAGATGGCTGTCATTATCTCATTTTAGCATGTTTCCTTCCGGATGGCTGTTCCACTTTCAATCAATAAGTGTTATTGTTTCGGGTCTTCTCGTTTCGGTACCGACCCGACAAATCGTCTCCACAGATCTTAGTCGTCATTGAATGCACGTGAATGGTTGACACTCGCGTAAGTTAAATTCTAAACATGTACACTGTTAGCAATCTATCAAAACCAGAATAACATTAATAACTATGCAACCATTCATAAAACCAATCTCTACGGGTAAGGTGTTGGTATGCTGGGGGGAGGTTTTATGTGGGTAAGCTAGGAAAGGTCCCCTGGGTATATAGGTGAAGTAAAGCATGCCACTTATTACAAATTTATTATACTATATTAATCATGTTATGGCATCGTACGATGATTGTTACATGTTTGTTGATTGACAGAGGTTTTATTCAGCATCATTACAAATTTTCTCTTTGATTTATGAAACATGGAACCAATAGTCACCCTCATTGTTGTCAACCGTGAGTTCACTGTGCAGACTATGTTTTAATGATTATTTCGTCGACTTACTGGGTAACTACGGAGTTGTCGTAATAGTCATTCCACCAGTCTTCAGAATTCTCGAATTTTCTGAAAACATTCCCCACTTGATTTTACATTCTATAATACATCACTTGTAATTTATTCGTCACAGAGATTCCATTTTCACTATCACGATCAATAAGTGCAGCACTTCATGGATGAATGTCATAATTTCTTGAATGCATGTCATAATTTATTGGGTGGTGTCCTGACAGATCAATGTTAGACTTATAATTACGTCACAATCACATGATGTCACAATCGTGAGTTAGTGATATTTTATTACACCAAATTGAATGTCATCGACGATAACCCATTCTCATTTCCGTCACAGTCATAGTCAACAGTGAATTAAATTGATGCCATAGGCCGGCAATTTCCTTGTCATGCCATAACCCGACTAACCTAAAGGTTAATCAAGGTTTTATGCAAATCATTTTTCTGAACGGGTACTTAAACTGTGAGCCAACAGCGAGCCAAACTATAAAATTTCAATACGGAAAATTTGAACGCTTCATCAAAACAGAATCCACATCGATGATCTTTGACCCCATTGCTTTCCTATCCTCAATTTATCTTTCTCACTGAATTCTTATCCTGTTATCCTATTTAAGAGTGAATCACAACCGTGGCAGATGAGTCGTATCTTAGGAATAAAGCGACGCCTAAATTTCTTAAGTTAGTATTCATGACGTCACTCCGGGAGGGTTAACCCTAGACTGAGCCGACCTTGACCGTACTAATCTATATCTGACATTGTCATAATATAAGGGGAGAATGACATCATAACATTAACACTGTGATCAAGCTTGAAGTTAATCCACCCAGCATTAACAACACATGCTGCCATTGTTGAGTATGGATGGACAGACAGATGACAGACTGGGAGTCATCGCTATGCATTGGATGGCTGACAAGCCAGTTAGGCTAATAATACCCATTTGGCCAGGTGTATTTGTCTACCATTCTGGCCAGGTGAGCTAATAATAATAACCATAATAACAATAATAATAATAATAATAATAATAATAATAATAATAATAATAATAATAATAATAATAATAATAATAAATTATTCGTTTTCAATGAGCAAATTTGCAATTAATAAATTTAATTACCGGTAAATGTGTTCAAATGAGACAGTTTGCATAAATTCATAAAATGATCAAATATATATATCCTTTCTCACCGTGGATTTCTCATCATCTTCAAATATGGCATTTTTCGGTCTTGGTGGTGGAGGCGGTTCAAAGGTCTGAGATTACAAATAAAACATTTATTCAGTCAAAAAAACAAGGAAACCATTTTTTCTGGTAATGATTTAGGAATAACTGAATATTAATAGGACATTATCTTTTTAATTTATGCGGACATATAAAGAAATCAGACATCAAACATTTTCAAGCTTGAAATCTGAATATCGTAAATTTATGAAAACTACATGTATCTATACAGCTAAGTTGTGGAATATTTTTTTTAATAGTTTGACTGCATGTAGCTGTTTGCCAAGGCCGGTTATAATACAACATTAATGACATCTGAAGGAAAATACAATCAGTAACTAAACTACTGATAGCTTAATTTTGCGCTTAACATTTCCAAACCAATACCATAGTTCTTCAATACTTATCATTGGCAGCCATATTGATTTTAAATTATCGTCAATTTTGATCACAGACCTACATCAATTTTCAAACCGATCAAACAGGCAGCAACAAGCTTCTCATCAAGACACCAATTATTAAGATGGCAGCAAAATGATGGTAGCTAACTTTGACATCAGATCATCCTTGATTTCGAGAGGCCTCGTCTTCAGACTTTCAATGCGCCTACATTGTACATGCACAAAGTTTCAAACTCATCTGATAAGGCGTAACAAAGGTATCGTGTGGAAACCAATTTTCAAGGTGGTTGCCGGTGTCCACAATGGACTTTTAATCATTGTAGATTGCAATAGGTCTTCATGAATGCAAGAAAAACCCCAAGAATAGGGTTGTTCCTAAAACAATCCAACAAATACAAGTTATCATCAGAAAACAGATTATAGAGAGAGCCAATCTGCCCAAATGGAAACGGAACAATGACTCTCGAAACAACTGCTCTCCCTTCCCACTCGCATGACTGGCCAGTGCCATCATGACTCCAAACCACTCAGCCACTGGGCTGTCCACACAAGTGGATCTGAAAATCACTCTTCCACCTGCATGAATGAACAGTGACATCAGATACATGCACATGTGTAACATTCCACCAATCTTTTTAGCTGGGTATAAAAAGGATGAATGTACGTGTTTGAGAAACATTCACTGTCATTGGAGCAGCCAGATATCAACAATTGTGAACATCTTGAGAAGATCTTAGAGAAAATCATTAAACAAACTGCTTTTAATTTCCATTTGTTAGTATAAAAGTGATCGACAACTTCAAGATATGCTCTACAAATACATGTACAAGCTGGTGTCGCCTGGAACGTGCACTGACAAGCTTCAACAGGATAATGAGCGATTGAACTACAAGCTGGTGTCACCTGGAACATGCACTGACAAACTTCAACAGCATAATGTGTGGATGAACGACAAGCTGGTGTTACCTGGAACTGTCAACATGCACTGACACGCTTCAACAGCATAACGAGCGATTGAACTACAAGCTGGTGTCACCTGGAACATGCACTGACAAGCTTTAACAGCATAATGAGTGGATGAACTACAAGCTGGTGTCACCTGGAACATGCACTGACACGCTTCAACAGCATAACGTGTGGATGAACTACAAGCTGGTGTCACCTGGAACATGCACTGACAAGCTTCAACAGCATAACGAGTAGATGAACTACAAGCTGGTGTCACCTGGAACATGCACTGACAAGCTTTAACAGCATAATGAGTGGATGAACTACAAGCTGGTGTCACCTGGAACATGCACTGACACACTTCAACAGCATAACGTGTGGATGAACTACAAGCTGGTGTCACCTGGAACATGCACTGGCACGCTTCAACAGCATAACGTGTGGATGAACTACAAGCTGGTGTCACCTGGAACATGCACTGACACGCTTCAACAGCATAACGTGTGGATGAACTACAAGCTGGTGTCACCTGGAACATGCACTGACACGCTTCAACAGCATAACGAGTGGATGAACTACAAGCTGGTGTCACCTGGAACATGCACTGGCACGCTTCAACAGCATAACGTGTGGATGAACTACAAGCTGGTGTCACCTGGAACATGCACTGACAAGCTTGAACAGCATAACGTGTGGATGAACTACAACCTGGTGTCACCTGGAACATGCACTGACAAGCTTGAACAGCATAACGTGTGGATGAACTACAAGCTGGTGTCACCTGGAACATGCACTGACACGCTTCAACAGCATAACGTGTGGATGAACTACAAGCGGATGTCACCTGGAACATGCACTGACACGCTTCAACAGCATAACGTGTGGATGAACTACAAGCTGGTGTCACCTGGAACATGCACTGACACGCTTCAACAGCATAACGAGTGGATGAACTACAAGCTGGTGTCACCTGGAACATGCACTGACAAGCTTGAACAGCATAACGAGTGGATGAACTACAAGCTGGTGTCACCTGGAACATGCACTGACACGCTTCAACAGCATAACGAGTGGATGAACTAGTACAGGAGCATAATCCTGTGCACACATGTAGCTTAAAATTATGCTTACTATTATGCAGCACAAAGCAAACTAACAACACTTCAATTCAGCTTCCATGCAAATTACAGTATACTTATATTATACACAAAGTTGTAGAATAGTATTGTAAGCCAGTTACATGTAATGTGGCACAGTACTTGCAATGAAAGAACACTAGTGTAGCCTGTGAGACAGAAAGTCAGAGAAAAACACTCCAGCAGAAAAGATGTTTGCTCATTAATGCTAACTTCTATGTACTTAATACAAATTGGTAAAATATAGCTTCTTCATTGGCCTAGGAAAATGTCCATTTGCAGGACAAGAAAAGACTATAATGGAGCCAGTCATTCCAGTGGTAACTTTACTATGTATATAAGTCCAATGGCAATTCACCTTTCCAGAGTACCCACCCACCATATGATGTCATAATGAACTGCGTGATGTGTACAATGACATCATAATGAATGACGTCATGAATGATGTCGATAAGTACGTCACGAACGCATATTTGAAGACGGTCTATTGCGTTGTTGTACAAATTGTTTGCTTTTACTATTTAATAAATATTCTGTTGAATATTTTGAAACTAATTTGACTGGGCACTGTTGCTGCCATAGCCAGCAACAGCACCCAGTCAAATTAGTTACAAAATATTCAACAGCTTCCCTGTATAGTTTTCAGGAAATTGATAGCTAGAGCATTTAGGGATCGATCAATCGCAACACGACGAGGTGTGGGTGGAGCTTAGCTAGTGATGGGCGGGGCATAGCTAAAAATAGAACGGTCCATTGAGTAGCTAGGGCGCTGACAAAGACATTCAATGCATGCAACTTTAGTGCATCAATAGAGGATGATAAGAAATATTTATCCTGCAAGATTGCATGATCACAAACTAGACACAACAAATCAAGCAACAGATTATTCCGACACTCAATCAGACTTAGAGATATACGCACATAGAGAGTTAACAGGGACTTAGGGGAGATAACTCTGAAGACAGATAAGGGGATACTTATGGAAGGATGAAAATGTATCATTTTTGACAAATCAGTAGAATGTGTCCAAAAATATATTCATATATTATATACATGTAATTTTAGCCATGTGTACCATTGAAATAAGGCATTGGCTAGATAGAGGGATTAAATCTAACACGTACCTGACTGTACTGGCAACGTGAACAGAAACAATGGTTAAATAACAATGTCAGTATAAATGTCACATTTTCACCCGTCATGTGCCTGTAAATTACCATGCACGACATCATATTGCATGTTATTTGACAAATCACTGACATTATATACTACGCTACAGAAAGAGTAAGGCAATAGATATATCAGTCTAGTTTATATGTAGATGTCAATAGACTGAGAATGCAATTCATACACATCCATGTTTTATATTAAAAGTGCACATTCACACCAAAATGCGTACAAATAAAACAAAGTTTATTGTATACTTTTAGAGGCTTAATTTGTGTACTTCAATTTAACGAAGCGAGATAAATCTTAACATATGATCACTTCATTCTGGCCCTGTAGGTGGGGCTTAGAATACACCTTCCGCATCCTCTGCGTGTCGTAAGAGGCGACTAAAGGAGGTATGGGTGAGGTAACCCTGACAGAAACCTCGAGTGCTGAAGACGGAGGTTCCAGGCCGCATGGCGCACTAATAAACCATGGAGCCACGCACTTAACGCTTATGATCATGTCGATAGTCACTTACAGGACTGGCGGTATGATCAACGAACGAAAAGATCACTTCATTCCACCATGCATGTACAAATTGTAATAAATATAATTTTTTTAATGCTAAGTTGAATTTGGAACTTGTGTCGCTAATTCAATTTCACAGCCTAAAAAACTATATTAATTTATATATAATGAAATCATCATATGATAAGATTTAGTTCGTTGCATTACATCTAAGCCTACAATTTAAGCCTTTAAAAGTATACAATTTTAACAATTTTATTTTCAAGCATTCTGTTGTGAATATACACCTTTAATACTACTATGGTTGCCTAAATATTCTATATCGAGCTTAAGATCATTTGTTGTGTCAACAATTGAGCCAAATCTGACCCGTAGTTTTTTAAATATAGACTTGGACACCCACACAGGCAGACGGCATTACCCTGTTTCCCATACATGGTGATGGTAATAATCAACTCGTCACCATGTAACCGTCACAATAATGTTGAAAGACTGACACTGCATTCATTATTGAGCCAGTCATTCCAGTGATACTTTTTTCAAAAGTAGTCTTCTCCTGGCCTACATGTAGACATTCCTGATGACCACTACAAGGGCAGGCCCTGGGATTTGGGCCAGTAAAGGGTCAGGTTATCATATTTGAATGATGAGCTATTACCTAAGATTAACCCTTTAACCATTTGACTGCTGAGTTTTTGCAGACAACATATTCCGGGGGTTATGTCTCTGGACCAGCTAAACATTTTGAAAATAATTTGACTGAAAGTTGTTGGTGGCTAGGCCACCAGCAACTTTCAGTCAATTTTCCCCCAAAATATTCCCAAAATATTCAGCAAGTTGAGAGTATTTGCTCACTGAAATTATTGTCTGGTGACTTACAGCAGCTAGACAGTTAATGACCAAATTTGGTCAAGAAAATCAGAATATTTCCACATTGAATGTCCATTTGCAGGCCACGATAAGGCTACTTTTGAAAATTTACCATTGGAATGGCTGGCTCAATTACCGAGCCAGTCATTTGTGGAAAATTTTCAAAAATAGTCTTATCATGGCCTGCAAACGTACATTCCTCAAGCCCATGAAAAATGCTGGTTTTGGCTAGCTTTGCCATGAACTGATTAACCCTTTAATGGTAAACATTTTTACCGTATTGTCAGAATAGACATTTGCAGAGTAAGAGAAGACAATTTTTGAAAACTTACCACTGGAATGACTGGCTCGGTTATCAAGCCAGTCATTCCACTGGCAAATTTTCTAAAATAGTCTTATCTTGGCCTGCAAATGAACATTCCTCAAGACCACTACACAGGCTGGTTTGGCTATGAAAGGGTTAAGAGGTGACATGATAAATCTTGTCTAGCTTTTGAGGGCATACCTTATCAATATAAATTGGATCTTGTTTAATAATGCCTTGTGATTTGAGCATCTTGTAAGCTTCTATGATCTTCGTCTCCTGGTTCAGGCCTTGTGTCCAGCTATACAGGAGCTCTATACATTTCTTCTTGACTCTCTCACTCGTGCGACCTCCATAGTACTGAAACACAAGCAAATACAACAATTGTACAACACAAGGGCTGGGCACATGTACCTCAGCCATTTTAAAGCATATATGTAATACCAAATGTCCACCATCTTTCTGAAGCGTGAAGCCATTTATGAGCATAAGCATGGATACTTTCTGCTATGCAGCGTGTGAACCTACATGTAGCACCAATGACCAGACATTAATCCTTTAACACTCATAACAGCCAAAACGTCTTCTGCAATGGTCTTGAGAAATGTCCATTTGCAGACTAAGAAAAGACTATTTAAAAAACTTTTACCATTCCAGTGGTAAATTAAAAAAAATAGTCTTCTCTTGGTCTGCAAATGGACATTTTCTATGATAAAATTTCTTGAACAACTTCAAGGGTTAACGGGTTAAGCTGGAGATTAAGTGCAGAGCGACGACGGAATGAAGGTCATGGTACATGCAGCTTACAGCACAGCTCATAAATAAGTTAACATGTTTCTAAAACAAAAACACAAACATGTTACATATAGCGCAATTTTGAACACAATGTAAGAAATGAAAACAATTCAGATTCTGGAATCACAAATCTGCATGATTGATTCCTATGGGATCCTCCAGTACATGGGGTCAGTGTATCCATGATTTCTCTTGTTCTTTTCAGGAAGAACTTGTATAATTTTTAAGGACAGATTCTATCCACTATGACTGGGCAAATTTAAATGATGTGCAACAGTATCTTTGTGTATGTTAAATCCTGTAAATGTTCTTTCACCCATATGTGATTGATATTTGGTTTTCCCCTCATACTGTTTGTGACAAAATGTGCAGGTGAATAAATGTATATGACACTACAAGTGTCACAATATCACTTCACTTTACATCTGTATTTTCAGCCTTTGTGAGTACGGTGAGCTCACATTTATTATCCATTTTGTGACATTTTTTCCTGGTGCAAGGATAGATAGGGCGCAAGAAAGTTTTTCCTTGAAATCCTATTGCGGTGGGAAACTCAAATTTCACTAAGACAAGGGCGTCTTTGAAAGTGGGATTCTTTCTATAGCCAAACTTCAGTGGTGTGGTGAATGTGTTTCTGCATTTAGGACTGCTTTCAAGCAGTTCCAAGCTCTTTTGGATGATTTTCTTTGCTTTATGACTTTCTAATAACTGTTAAGAAGCGCAGGAGGACAGTCTCTCTTCTGGTAATATTCAATGAGTTCAAGGGCATGTGTGTGGCAATCGATTTCCTTGCTACAGATTTTGCGTAGTCGAAGGAATTGTCCATATGGGAGCTGGGATTTTTTGTGGAATGGATATGTGTGGATTGATAGTGTAGATATCCATGTGTATCTGTGGGTTTGCAGTACTGGCTGAAGCCGATTGAACGGTCTGTATCAATGTATACATGTGTCCAGAAAGCTCACTTTGGTCATGGAATGTACGGCCTTGAACCTACAATGTAATAGAGTGATGTGATTTATTCATATAGTTGATGAAGTCATCTACTTTGTGCTGACCAAATGTCCAAATCATGACGTAAGAAATGGTTTGTTGAACATTTTGGATGTAATTTGATTAGAAGCCAACAAGTGGCCGTAGGAAGCAATGTCTTCCAATCCAATGGAGCTTTCCAGAGTAATGACGTCATAACCAGCTAAGTGGTGTGTAGAATGACGCTCATAATCATTACGTCATAAATGATTCTATACGGAACGTCTTTAACTCTTAAAAATCTGACACGTTGTAAGAATTGTATGTCTCTACTATTTAATAAACATGCTGTTGAGTATCTTGAAACTAATTTGACTGGGGGAATTGTTGCTGCCATAGGCAGCAACAGCACCCAGTCAAATTAGTTTCAAAATATTCAACAGTTTACCTGTATAATTTTATGGAAATTGATAGTCAGGTAGTTCAGTGATCGATCGATCCCAACACGAGCGAGGTGTGGGTGGAGCTTAGCTAGAGGGGCGGGAAACAGCTAAAAATGGAAAGGTCGATTATGTTAAGAACATTAAACACTGTTTTATTTTTGAAACATGTAATCTCTGAGGTGCTGTTGAGTATTTTGAAACTAATTTGACTGAGGGAATTGTTGCTACCATAGTGCGCCTCCACTTCCACACATCCATCTGTCTCACGCCATACAGACACACACACACAAACAAGTTTTAAATATATGGGATATGTATATTTGATATATTTACCTTTGGTGAAACCACTTTAATAATTTCATTTAAAAATCTAAATTTTCCAATTTCCTGGTGAAATCTACGACCACAGTTCTTTACACAAGCTTCCAATGCCTGAAAAGAAGAGAAGTGTAGCTATTAACAGGAACAATCACAGATTGCAGACCTTCGCCATCCCGTTTTTTTGTCACATTGTAAACAGTTTTCCGACTCAAATTTTCTCCCCAGATTTGGCAGATATCTTTATCATGCCAATTGGTGGAGTTCTAGTGCATGGTCAAGACTTTTCCTGTGTTAAAGCTTCAGCCAAGTCGGACCAGTAGTTTCAGAAATATCCACAAAATTTGCAAGCATAGCATATTTAAACTAAAACAAGAGTCCCAATGGACCTGTATCGCTCACCTGGAACATTGCCATTTCAACTAATCTTACTTAAGTTTTGCATCCATCGGTGTCACTTCCAATGACTTTCCGTCAAATGGTTTAGTTTTCGAGATATTTACAACAATCTCTGGACTGTTTCTTTGTGATTTTGAACAATGTTTAAGCGAAAATAGATGATATCGGTGCTAACAACAGCTGGTTTCTTAACTGTCTCACTGCTGCAAGCAAGTGCAGCCAATAATTTCAATTTTCAAAAGCTCTTGACTTGTTGAATATTTTGAAAACAATTCGACTGAAAGTTGTTGGCGGCTTAGCCACCAACAACTTTCAGTCCAACTGTTTTCAAAATATTTATCAGGTTCAGAGATATAACCTTTGGAATATGTCGTGTGCAAAAACTCAACAGTCAGCTGGTTACTACAGGTTTAAATACAATTGAAGAAAATGGTCTCTAAAGGTAGGTAGGTGGTCTTTATAGCAGGTTATTCCCCACCACCACTCAATCCATTTAACACATGCGCATCTGGCTGAATCACCAAGTTAGCAACAGGGGTAGGGTGAGCTGGAGTTGATTTAGAAAAGTTTGACTGAAAGTCATTGCTGCCTTAGGCAGCAACAACTTTCATTGCTGCCTAAGGCAGCAACAACTTTCAATCAAATACATTTCAAAATATTTTTAAGAGCATAGATGTCAGAGCACATAATACATATCTTAAATATTTAGGCAGCGATGGAAAGGTTAATCTGTTAATTGGAGTTTAATCTACTTTGGCAATAAAATCTGACATGGTGATAAATCAGTGGATGGTGGGAACAAACCTGTAATTCCCCTATGAAAGTGAGACTGCAAATATTTAAGGGGTGATAACTCTGGAATTTGATGTCCTATCAGTTTCACTTTCACAACACAGATATTAGATGCCGACATTAACATTGTGACCAAGTTTGGTGTCAATCCGTCAAGAAATAACAATATGAGCCGCCATTGTTGGTGACGGACAGCAGGCTTGTGCGATTTTTGCCATGGGTGATCGCGATCGATTTTTTGAAAAAAATCGCGATTTTCCAATATATTGATTGGGTATATGGCGAGAGAATGAAATGGTATTTGTGTTCGAGTTGGGATGGGTATACAACTACACCTCTCATGCATTCACTTCTAATAGCGCCAAAAAGAACGGCAGCAAAGGCGTAAAAGTCAGCTATTAGTTTCACTTTTACATATTTGTTGTGATTGGGATGGGTAAAATTATACCAGTCAAGACAATTCAATTTCAAGTTGCAAATTGATTACCTGAGATATCGAGACGATTGACTAAAGCAATTTTGACAGCCGGAAGGTGAGTACTAAGCATGCGCGAACTATAGATAATTTCAGATTGCATGGTCATAGAATCATAGAATAGCAATAATAATGATGCGATTTCAATATCAATATTTTATTTTTTTAAATATATTTCTATTTATTAGTTTAATCATTAACGTTAAAAAGCTTACAAGATAACAGAATGTGTATTCATATGATGATCAAATATAACTAAAACGTAATTAATTGATTTCATGAATTAAATTCATTAACTAATTCACTAATATTTCATGCACAGTTCTAATTCTCGTTTCCAAAGAAAATCACACAGAAAACCTGTCGGATATTTGGGAAATAATTTGACCAGACATTGTTGCTGTCTTAGGCCTTAGGCAGCAACAATTGCCAATCAAATTATTTTCAAAATATCCAATATAGTATGATTGTTTGGTAATTAATTGATGTTTAATTGTCAGTCATTCATTCACTCACTTCATGCAAAACATTAATTCTCATTTCCAACAGATTACACAGAAAATGTGTTGAATAATTTGAAAATAATTTGACTGGAGACTGTTGCTGCCCTAGGCAACAACAGCTTCCAATCAAATTGTTTTTAAAATATTTAATAGATTTTTTGTATGATCTGTTCGGAAATACATAGACGGTCTATGATAGTCCTATTTTCAAAGATTTGCCGACAAGAATGTAAGCATATTGACCATCTCTGGCCTGAGCAATGTTCGTTTAGCACTTACGATGCTGCCTGATAAACTGAAAAGTCTTTCTGATGGCACACTCGTCGCACATATACACAAGTATTTCCTAGCATACCGAGCTATTGTGGGATAATGCTCACAATTAAGCCGCCACCAGTCCATGGGATATATGTCCGAACTAACACATGGCTGGCTCTCATACATAAGAGATTTCATGCTTCAACGCGTTATCGGACTAGTTCTCACTTGGTACTGGCTTTGTTTTTGCGAACAGTGTAGCTAGTGTTCTCTTCGCTGGTGTGGTCGGTGTGTCACTACTAGATGATGATTTTAACGAGCTGTTGAATTTCACATGCATGTCTTTATCACTCACTAACGTTGTCCGTACATGGTTACACTCCTCTGCTGATAATGACTCTGTTTTAAAATGGGGATCTACATATGTTGCAAAGCTAACTAATTCCTTAGTAGCGGTACCTGAATATTTTCCCGACATATATGCGCGTATGTTATTCTTCAGAGACGACGTTAACGAATGGACATCATCTGTGGTATCAAGAATGCTGTTTTCTAGCAGCTTTAATAAAGGTTGGACAGCAGAAAATGTCACATATTTCTCTGTTGAAAGGATATCAGTAAGATCAGCCACAGGGTCGAATGCTAGTTTCATCGCTTCTAAAACTTGAACATCATTATACCGCGGAATTAGATGTGCGCATTTTCGGTCCTCGCTAAGAACCGTACGAATCACGGTTTCCTGTTCCAAGAATCTCTTTGCCATTGCATGTGCTGATCCCCAATGTGTGCAGCAGTCCTGTTAGAATAAAAACAAATTGATATTAGAAGTTATAAAAGATGTATATATGTAGGCATGTGTATATCTCGCATTTTCTAAACAATCACACAGAAAATCTGTTGAATATTTTGATAATAATTTGACGGGAAACTGATGCTGCTACAAGCGGCAACACATTCTAGTAAAATTAATTTCAAAATATTCAATATTAAGTTGAATAAATTGTCACATGTTCAAAATAGTTATGAATGTTTAAGTACAGAAATTTTCATCTGGAAATTGGCTATGACACCATTCAATAGGCCTACTATTATGTCAGTAGTGAACGATGCTCACGTACGCTCAAGAGTGTTTGTTTTACAATGTATGGTTTTAATTGACCTATTGAATTTGAACAAGCTGATATTTGTTCGGCGCGCGTGGCTAGTCTGTTGCATCGGGGTATGTCTTATGCACAGCTACTACAGTGGTCTTGGGTAAATGTCCACTTGTGACCAAAGAGAAGACTATTTTTGAAAATTTACCACTGGAATGACTGGCTCGATAATGGAGGAAGTCATTGTAATGGTAAAATTTCAAATATTCTTCTCTTGATCTGCAAACAGACATTTTCCATCAGCAATACATTTGAAATTTTAATAGTAATAGTTAATTTCTTACCGTTATCAGTTGGTGATTCGGCAGTGACAATTGACTCTGCATACGTGTTAGCTCTCGTCGCCGCTTCCAGCTATAGCTGAATGAGGATATGATAGTACGGCATACCGATAACGCACGTTTCACTTTGTCATCACCCTTGTATGAATTTGTTACCGCAAGATTTAAGTTGTGTCCAAAACACGAGATTCTTGGCCAACCAAGAATCGTATCCACAGCTTTCAAAACATTAGCCGCATTGTCTGTTGTTATACAGGATAACTGTTTAGGTTTGAGGGACCACGTTTCCATTACTTCCATCAAACCATCCGCTATATTATCACTGGTGTGGTCCTCAGGGAAAAATAATGTTTGTAAGCATCTACTACGCAAATTCCATTGTTGATCGATAAAATGAATAGTAAAGCCTAAATAGGGTTTCATTCCAGCACTTGACCACATGTCTGTGGTCGCAGTGAAGAATTCGGCTTCGATAACCTCTGAGTACTTCAGCGTAGAGCTTAGGGATTGCTACATCGGCGAAATGTCGCCTACCAGGTAATGCGTAACGAGAATCTAGGGTTTTGATCATCTCCTGAAAATGATGCTTCTCCACCGTATAAATAGGAATGGCCTCACCAACAATGAACCGAGTAACTGAATTTGTTACCTCCTTCCAGCGACTAGAATTTTGTTCATATGACACACACACCTTTCTGCATATTGGATGTGATTTTCGGTTGCTTACTGGGCATTGCTGATTGACTCTCACTTTCGTCTTCATCGGTCCATTTACGTTTAGGTGTTCCTACACACTTTATCTTACTGTATAATGCTACGTGGTAGACTTTCAGATGATTCATCACATTAGACGTATTAGAATTAGGCACAGACACCACTTTTCTACAAGATCAACAGATAGCTTTGGTTTCATCCTTGGCTATCATACCACTTTCATCCGCTTCAAAACCAAAATATTCCCACATGTGCCTTTCGTCTTTCGTATTAAATTTGATTCAGACATGATCGCATTTGAAGAAAATCTTAAATTTTGGAAATTTATATACTTCATCACGGGTTGACTAACCAATCAGAAATAATCTTATTTTTAAATACCCACGTGCAACACCTTAACATCTTCATATAAAAGATGATTAAAAAACTATAAAACCTATAAGATTTCATTCAACCAATTACTCTAAACAATTGAAACTGAGTATTGTAATCATTTCCGTGAAGCCGTGCGCACAATGTAAAACTAATCATACTTGGTCAATATGCAGTGATTAACCAATCAGAGACATTGTTTTATAAGTGCTTCATGTCGGCAGCACAAATGATGGCGGTACGACGATACATGTCATTTACTCTCACCCCCAACCATTCGATATGGGCTCACCGACCTCATACATTCATGCCTTATTCTTTGTATTGCGGTACGGACTTGTTTACTTTGACCACTCGATCTTGTTTGCCTATTCATTGTGTTATTAATGCGTGCTTAGTCTAGTAACAGAGGGGGTTTGTTTGAATAATTTTTTTGACTCACGTAGACAAAACAACACGGATATCATAATATGAATGGATTATTTTCTTATTCTTGGTAAGTAGACATTTTAAATTGTTACTTTTCAAACAATTATGTACGATTTTCAAATTTTTTACTTTTTACATTGAAAAAATCGCGATTAAAAAAAAAAATTGACTTTGACAATTAAATTGAAAAATCGCACAAGCCTAATGGACAGACAGATGGATGGATGGACATACAGAAGACGGATGGGGTCATCGCTATACGACTGTGAATGACAAGTAAGCTAAGTTAAGAAAGCAAATTTCGGCTTCAAAATCCATCAAAAAATAAAATTGAACATGGCAGCCAAACACGCTAAAATTTGATTGGTCCATGGCGGCCATGTTTTTTACCTATCAAATTCCCATGAACAAACTTTAATGGCCCTTAGTCCATAATCATATCCCAGAATTTCAGCCTGATCCATTCAGCGGTTCTGCAGAAGTTATTTTCACGAAAACTAAGCCATCTAAGATGGCTGCCGAACCATTTGGCCAATCAAGTTCCTTCGAACAAACTTGGTTCAGCTCTTGCCCTATATGATATTTCGTGAGTTTTGAATCGATCCACCAAGCAATTTCGGAGATTTTTAAAGAGGTTTCTAAAAATCGGCCAAAATCCAAGATGGTCACTGGCAAAACTGGCCGATCGACTTTCTTTGAACAAACTTAGATCTGTATGCCCTAAGGATGCTTCCTGCCAAATATGATTGAAATCATCCAAGCAGTTCTTGAGAAGTCGTTTAAATAAAAAGTTGATGGATGGACGGACAGATGGCCAGACAGACGACGGATGGTCGCCACGTCATAAGCTCACTTGGCCATTCTGGCCAGGTGAGCTAACTAGATCCATAGCCTACTTACATTGTTAATAATCATTATCTGCTATACACAGTCATGCCATTATTTAGACTGACCATGAGAGCGTACAGCGCTTCCTTCTCTTGTGGAGACTGCATCTTGTGAGCGATAAGACGCACAGCAATCTGTGGCCCCTCCAGTTCCTTATTCACCTGATCACAGAATCCCATCACATCCTCCCAGTCTTCATCACGATTAGCAGGGTTTGTAGCTCTATCTACAAAATATCAAACAATTAAGACTAGAATGTAGGAAATTTCAATTTCCCTTTCTCCGAGATCTATCAATACTCACCATTCTATTACTTCTGACATACAGCTGGCCGGGACAGCTGGCTCTAGGACTATAGACTTAGAAAGCTTTACCGACTCCTTGGAACTGGGTACTCGGCTCCCAACTGCCGAGTACCCGTCTACCATGAAGCCATATTGTTTGCATCGCCACCAAACAAGAGAAACTCATGGCTTGCCTCCGTGGGGCTGGGAGGCTGGGTCCGTAATAGAATGGTGAGTATTGATAGATCTCGGAGAAAGGGAAATTGAAATTTCCTACATTCTCCTTCGATCAATACTCACCATTCGATTACTTCTGATATACACCAGATTTGGTCAGTAACCTGGTGGGAAGGGGCAAGCCATAACTGCTACTTTTGCCCCTTGGAGAAAGAGCTAGACTTAAACTTGACTAATGGAGACCTAAAAGGACCATCAAGTTAACGGAACCGAATCACATTCGCATCACGGCCACCCCCCCCCCCCCCCCCCTTTTTTTTTCCTAAGAAAAGAGAGAGAACTCACGAACATGCATCTCGCCTGAAAACACAAATATGCCAAGAGGGTTAGCTGCTCTTTGCATATATTAGCCTGGGAATGAGCATGAATATATAAGATGAATGATCATGATATATAGACATAATACAAAACACTCTCAATCCTGAATTACCTCATGATATTTGGATTTCAGACCTGGAGCCTCCAACCATTCACTTGTCCGGCCATCAGTGACACAATCTGGTTGATATCCTCTTGCTCGACCATGCCTGCTTCTTAATTCTCTCTTACAAATGCCAAAAAAGGAAGAAGAGCAGTGAGGTCATATAGCTATCGTCTCAAAACAGCTAAAGCGAGTGGAATGGCGAAGTCTGACACATCCCTCATATAGTAATCCGTGAAAGAGGACTCACAGTGCCATTGTGCAACAGCCATGATGTCCTTAAACGGAACACCATTGTAAAAGGGCGGAAGAGGCTGCTATTCCTCTAACATCGTGCCTTGCGCATTGCACTTGGTGCCCAGTCGTAATCTCACGGGTAGTCTAAATGCATTCGACTACCCAACGAGAGATAGAATCCATGGATGCGGCGCCATATGGCTCCGTATGGCAGATCCACAGATGTCTATCATTCGACCGTAACGCGTCTGTCCGTTTTGTACTTAGTCAAAGCACGGACTGGGCACCAGACACTGGCATCACGATCAAACCTACTTAGTTTCGGTACAACGATCGGTTTGCCAGGATATCTCGAAGATCGAATCTTTGACATAAACTCTGCTCTTGGCAGTAGACGCAGACCCTCTCTGGAGACAATAAATCGGTCCCTCTCTGCTGAAAGTGCATGGATCACACTGCGCCTTCTAGCTGAGGAAGCTGCCAATAGAAAGACCGCCTTTAGAGTCAAATGCTTTAGACTAGCCGAAACGCAACGGTTCGAAAGGGTGCTTGGCCAGTACATTAAGCACTAAAGATAGACTCCAGGCTGGAATGACTACCGGTTGTCTCGGTCGGAGATTGCTCATTCCCTTCACCATCCCACTCAACTGGGCCACCTCTGGACTACCCCTGTTGGCTAGACAAGGGATAACTGATGCCAAAGCTGAGTTGTATCCAGCAATTGTGACAGGAGCTAGTCTTGAAAAGAACAGCTCACAGAGAAAGTCTGCTATTTGCTGAATAGTGGAATGAAAGGTAACAATACCCTTTTCCTCACACCAGTCTGCAAATCCATTAACCTTGTTGTTATTTGACCTGAAGGTTGACCTCCCTCTCACAGCTGCGATAAAATCTGCAGCATGTCGAGAAAAGCCCTCCGACGTGGAACGTTGTTTGACAACAAACACGCAGTCAATAACATTTCGGGACGCTCGTGTAGGAAGCGTCCCTTGGCCTGGGAGATTATGTTCGGAATCTCGGGTAACTGCACTGGATTTTCCACTCGCAGACCTCGAAGATCCGTGAACCACGCCCTGCTGGGCCAAATGGCGCTATAGCAGGACCAGGCACGGTTCCTCCCTGATCTTCACCAATATCTTCGGTAGAAGAATGGTGGGTGGGTACGCGTAAGCGTGCATCCCTCTCCAGCTTAACGCCAGAGCGTCTGTATCGACGGCATTAGGATCTGTATCGGCGAGTCATGATTTGAGCATTTTCCCTTGTGGCGAACAAGTCCACGTTGGGTTTGCCCCAATGCTCGAAGATCCTGTGAAGAACTGGAGGGTTGAGAGACCATTCTGTTGGCAGAATTCTCTGTCTGCGAGACAAAGCATCCGCCAGAATGTTCAATCGCCCAGGAATATGAGCTGCTTTAAAAACAACCGAGTAATTCCTGCACCACTGAGATACATAGTGTGGGTGACTTGGTCTCGCCTTGGCGATTTCTGTATGATACTACTGTTGAGTTGTCCGACCGTATCAATATCGCGTTGCCCCTGACTCTTGGAAGAAACCTTTTCCAATGCCAGTTCCACTGCCATCATATCCAACAGATTGATATGCAGCTGGCTCTCTTGGAGAGTCCATGTGCCCGAGACCTGGTGTTCTCCTAGGCAGGGCCCCCATCCCTCCAGCGATGCATCCGTGTACACGGACAGCTGGGGTTGGGGTAGGTGCCGCGAAAAAACTCCTACTAGGAGATTCTGACGCTTTTTCCCACCATACAAGATGCGACATTATTGGCTCCAAAACTGGCACCAGTTTTGACAGGGGTTCTATTCTCTGTTTCCACAGAGACATCAGATACAACTGGATAGGTCTTCGCATACGAGCAGTGTACGGGTATACCTGCTACATGGAGACCATCATGCCCAGCATCTGAAGAAACCGCCTCGCCTGAATGTGGTTTCCCAATCGAAACTCTTGAGGATGGCTAACAGAGACACCACTCTGGGCTCTGACGGGTATAAAACCCCGCCCTCCTCGAGATCGAATCGCATCCTTAAATAAACGAAATGTTGAGTGGTGTGTCAACTCAGATTTCTCCTTGTTGACTATCTAGCCTAGATCTGAAAGCAACTTCAGATTCAGAGCAGTATCCACCTCTAACCTGGCTGATGATCAGCCAATCGTCTATGTAGGTGTGAAGCACCACGTTCTCTTTTCTGAGAAACGCTGTCACCACAAGGACCACTCTGGTGAAAACCCCTTGGAGCTGTCGACAGGCCGAATGGGAGGATTTAAACTCCCATACTAGAATCTGAAACACAACTCTCAGAAACCTGTGACAACTCCCGTTCATAGGAATGTGGGAACATGTATCTCTCAGATCGATCGATACACACCACACCCCCTTCCTCAATCCTGCCATTACCGACCTCAGTTTCCATCTGAAACCGAGGCGTATGGATAAACCAATTCAATGGCCTGAGACTGAGTACGGGTCTCCATCCCCCTGTGCTCATGGGGACAAGGAACATGTTTGAATAGAAGCCTGGAGTGTTCCGGTTTGCTAGTTTATTGCTCCCTTCAGAAGCAAACCTGACACTTCGTTTTTAATAGCTTCTAACTTGTCTGGTCCCGTTGAACGGGTGACCAGACAGGTGCCAAAGACAGATTCTGTGGTGGAAAGTCCCACCACTCTGGTATGTACCCCTGGGATAACCATCCCAGGACCAGACTGTCTGATGTCACACCTCTCCAAACCTCGACGAAAACGCATGAGCCTTCCACCCACTATAGATGCCTCAACGTCTAATGGGGGTGTCTGGCTCGCGTATCCGCTCCTCCCCCCCGCCCCCCCCCTTCTTGACGAGAGAGAGAGAGGGAGCTGAGAACCATATTGGTCTTGGCTTGGCCGGTCTAACTGGCACCGCTGTTCCTGTCGCACAGGTGCGGTCCAGGCAGATGCGAAGGGAGCCCTCGTACCCTCGGGTATGATCCGCTCCCTTCTGTCCGCCCTTTGAGGACTTACCTCTCCCCTTCCCGCCTCTCGGGCGATCAGGAGCAATATTGGGGAGGGTAGAGGTCCCTACAACCTTCTTGGCTTTCTTCGCCGAGGCGGCTGAGAAAACCCAGCAGAAAACAGAAGCAGCACTATGCTTTAGGCTTTCACCTTACTTTTTCTCTGTTTCTTGAAGGTTGCCCGGTCAGCAGCCTGACTAGTCAGATAAACCGCCAACCGACTATGCACAATGCTGGCCGTGTCCTCCAAGATGGCCAGCGCCTGGCCACCAAAGATGCTAAGGCCTGTCAGGGGCGTCCCAAGAAGACGCTCCCTGACGGCAGTAGCTGGACGCATATGGCCAAGGACCATCTGCCTCCTGGACATAGTCACACGCGCCTGCACCCTTGCCAATGCGTCCATAGACAGCACCAGTCCGTCATTAACGCACGAAAGCGCCACACGTGGCACAGGGTGGCCTGCCCCCCACTTCAGCCCACACCGACTGAAGAAGACGATAAGAGTGGTTGACAGCACTCAGTGCTGTCCTCACACCCCCATCACATAGGGACAGGACTTCATTATGGTGTACCTGAGCTTTGTCCACCAGTGCCGGGGCGGGGCCACCCGCTCCAGCACTCTGGACACCCAGTACCCAGCGGTCATCCTCGGTGACCAACGGGACAACACCATACCTGTCGTATTCCCCCCGTGGAATACGACCCCTCGCCCGCACCTCCATGGAGGCCGCAAGAAGCTGGCCCTTGTTCATGCGTTGTTTGCTATAAATAGCATCAAGCAACACCATAAACCATGGATCCAGTCCAACAGACTGGATCAGGGCTGCGGGCAAGATCCCCATCCTAATCGATGCACCGATGGACGGGTTACATCCTCCTCGGCCGTGGTCGAAACCACAGATGGGTCCACCCTGGCTAGCCAAGCCAGAGCCTCAGACCAATCCGTCTCCGAGGAGGACACTCTCGTGAACACGTCACCCGTTGACATGTTCACGGCCCTACCAGCAACAGCCTCCCGGCTAGGAGCCATTGCTGATATGCCAGGAACTCCGGTACCGTACGGTTCCGCCGCCACCCCATGGAACACACCAGTCCATGGAGTAGGCCTGCACGGAAAACTGTGCGGACCCGTAGCGGTTAAGGGACCGTGGCCAAACACGGGCGCCAACGGCACCCCATGTCTGACCGCCGGACCAGGCCAGATAGGTGAGTACCATGCCTGGCCGGCTACACCAGTCACTGTGTTGGTTGGCGGCAAACAAACCATCACGGGACCGGTGCCCGGTACCGGAGTGGCCTCAACCACGGGCGGAGCCGCTGCCCTGGCTTGCGCCAGGCCAGACAGATGGAGGACCTCCATGCTCTCCACCCGCGGCATCACAGGCCGCAGCACCCTCTCCTCCTCGGCCTCCTCATCTTCAGACCCCTAAGAGTCGTCACTAGACAAGGAAAACCGTGGAGCCGTCCTTGCGGACGGCTCCCATGCCTGACAGACCGGCCACCGCTACTGGACCACCCGGAGGTAGCCGCAGAGAGACAGAACCCATCAGGCCGGAGCCCGACGGGACTGCCAGCGGGCCGTACGAAACGGCTCCCTCGGTGGCCAGTCCAGAACCCTGTCCAAGGACAGGGTCCGAATCAAACATGGAGAGAGACTGCCCTACAACTTTTGGCAGCAGGGACGACACCAGCGTGGGCAGAACGCTATGCAAGACACCTTGCCTAGCCGGACCAAACCACGCCGGCGGTGCCATCTCCGCCACCTCCGGTTGCAGACGTGGAACGCCCCCACGGGCCGAAACGGACGCTCCACGATTTACTTTCGGACCGCCTGACCCCGCGTCAGACCCTGCCAAGTCCTTCTGGCAAGGAACTTAAGCATCATATCGACCGACCACACAGCGCAAACGTTACACCTACTGTCAAGACTACACTTAGTACAGTGGAAACAGACATGGTCCTTGCATAGAACCCGTACGATATGTGGCACTCGACACCTGATGGCGGGGCTGGCTTGGCCTATAAAAAACCAAACCTACAATAAGCCAGCGGAACGAAACAAAAATGGAAGGCAGACAATTAATTTTCACATATATTGGCCATAAATTAACTGTCACCCTCCCGCACCCCACCCCGCAACGTTACAGCAAAGATCGCATTGATTATGACGACAAGAACGAAGCGGGCAATAATACACCCATACACTGATCCTCAAGGATGTATAACGGAACCAGGAATCATATCGCATAGCATTCGGGGTATATTTACTAATAAATATAAATTATACTCCTAACGAAGGCCAAAACGATGTGTGAAGAAACAACAAAATGTAAACAAACTGCTGTAGCACACGGTAAAACCACAGACCACACATCTAAATCAAGAATTTTGAAACCACTGATCATTGCAAACAGATCGTGATAACACGCAAAACTTGAAAATTCCAAAGTTTTTCTGGTACCAATTAAAGTACGCAGCACCCAGAATCAGATGCGCGAATTAATGAAACATTTTCTTCACATAAACATCCGAGAAACACGGGTGTGACGACACCCGCTCGGATCTTACGGAGAACGACGTCAGCCGATAATCGTGTTAAAACACTGATAAGCCAACACCTAATTTCATATCTGCCGATCGCCTGTTGGGGATTTAAAGGAAGGCGATTATCTGCATATTTCGTTGTTAACACACGTCCCAGATTCTTTGGGGTTAGAAATTGACACAGACGAAATTTTAGAGACCTAAGTCTTTTAACTATGGAATAACATGGAAATATACGCCCTGATTATCATCGGAAGCATCCATATTAATCCAAAATATCCTTTTGAGAACGCACAAGCTATCACAATTAATCACAGTAAAAAGACTTAGGCGTAAACAATCTTAAGACTTTCCAACTGCAAAAAGCATGTATTCTCTTGTCGCTATGCAAACAAGAATGAGCTTCATGGTAGACGGGTACTCGGCAGTTGGGAGCCAAGTACCCGGTTCCAAGGAGTCGGTAAAGCTTTCTAAGTCTATAGTCCTAGAGCCAGCTGTCAGGGCCAGCTGTATATCAGAAGTAATAGAATGGTGAGTATTGATCGAAGGAGAATGCCCAGTCTGCAATATCGTGTTTCTATCCCCCTGGGGATAGATTGTATAGCACTTTTTTAAAACATGTCAATATTTATTTGTATCAGCCACTAGACAACATTTCTAACAAAAAAAATACTCAGATTTTGGAATCACCAATCTACATCATTGATCCCTATGAGATCTGGCGTTTGGGGTGGGTGTATCCCGTACTTCCCTTGTTCTTTTCTAACATAAGTTTTTGTCAGGATCCTCAGGGTATGAGGAAGAACAAGTACAATTTTTAAAGGACACATTCTGTCCACTATGATTGGGCAAATTCAAATGTTGAGCAACAGGAGTATCTTTGTGTTTTTAATATCCCTTTCGATATTCTTTTGCCCGTATGTGGAATTCGTTTGGTTTCCTCCACAAACTGTTAGTGGCATTATGTGCATGTGAGTAAGTATATGACATTGCATGTTTCACAATATGTCTTGACTTTACATCTGTATCATAGGCCCATGTCAATGTTAGTGAATTCACGTTTACTATTCATTTTGTGACAGAAAAAGAAATGTTTTCTGGTGTATAGATAGATAGGTTTTTTGAACAGTTTTTCCTTGGAACCCCGTAGTGGCGGGAAACTCAAGCTTAGTCATGACAGGCGTGTCTTAGAAAGTATTTCTTTCTGTAGCATTACTGGTGTAAGAAGTACGCTTCTACACTTGGGACTGCTTTCTAGCAATTCCTGATTCATTTGGATGGTTTCTTTTGCCATATGGCTTTGAGTGTGAAA
Organism: Chaetoderma sp. LZ-2023a; assembly: GCA_034401795.1. Taxonomy (NCBI): domain Eukaryota; kingdom Metazoa; phylum Mollusca; class Caudofoveata; order Chaetodermatida; family Chaetodermatidae; genus Chaetoderma; species Chaetoderma sp. LZ-2023a. The sequence continues at coordinate 14,149,288 of CM067372.1, forward strand.
GTCCATAATGCCTGGGATATGTGTGTTTATCTCCGAATTTATTTGGTTCAACAAATTACCAAGCATTTTGCTCGGTCTGCATGGAACAGTTCTAACAAAATTAGTCATTCGTTGACAATTTTCATTACCTTCTGCAACTATCTACGAAAACGTGCGAAAACACGAAAAATATGTTTTCACCAGATTTTTAAAAATCAACAATTAAATGAAATGGAATAATTTCCCAGCTTTTCCCATCTGAAAGAAGTTATAATCTGGATATACTGAACAGCGTTCAACAATAAATGGAAAAAAATCTGGTAATAATACATTGCACTCAAAGATCGATGGCTAGTCTGATCCTATATACTGTTCTTCAACCTATCCCCCATAAAATGCCAAATAATGTCAATATTTATTCAGATCAGACACTGTGGACAGCATATATAAGAAGTGTAGTCATGTGTGAACAACTAGTAATTATCCAGCTTTTTCCGTATGGCACACGCCATATGGAAAAAGATGCAATCCTAAGTTAATGCAGCCTTTTCTGTATGAAGCTGCATTTGAGCAACAAATTAATGACTGGTGCTCTACTAATGAATGAATGAAATAAATATGACCATGCGATGCAACGCCCAAAGATCATTGGCTAGTTCAATCCAATATACTGTTCTTCAATCTATCTCCTGGAAAACATGATTAACAGGTATATTTTATTTAAAATTATTGAAGAATTTGCTAAATTGTCACCCCAAAACATCCTACCCGTTTTCTTAGATGCTTGCCCCCCACCCCCCAAGAAAACCCTTTTATGCGATTTAAGATCATTAAGGGATATGAGTTGATATAAAATCATTGGAAATCAGTCCCCTTGAAATATTCATGAAATAATTAAAGACATTCGGCCATAATACACCGTGTTCAAAGATTGTTGGCTAGTTCATTCCTATATACTGTTCTTCAATTTATACACCGGAAATACGATTAACAGGCATACTTTAAATAAAATCCTTGTTAAACACGCAGTTTAGCTTACACCGGGAATCAAACAGCAAGATTTTGCAAGAATTTGGGTTTGATGACGATTTATGAGAAAATGTCTGCCGGGAGAATTGCAATTGCTGATATTTAAATTTTCCATACATTTTTCCATAGCGGTAATGCAAAATATTGATTTTCCATCCTTTTTCAAGCCCTGGAAAAGGTTTTCTTAATTTTCCATCCTTTTTCCAGACTTCCATACCTGCATACGAACCCTGAATGTTGTATTTGATTTTAATGATCTTGAAAACTTCAATTAGGTCCCCACCAGTGTTCCCACTGGCACCTGGATTTTGGGGGTCCCACCCCAGATTGAAATTTGGGGGTACCAAGCTGTAATCTAAGGGTCCCACATTAAAATCTGGCAGTCCCATCATGTGGCTCTAGATAAACATAACAAGTTTATGGTGAAAGGGTTAAGCGACCGCCTGTATTATTTTAGTGATTGACAAAAAACGATCAAATTTTGACATTTGTTTATTTTATTCCTGGAAGTTGTAAACTGTCAGGTCATTGTCGGGGGGGGGGGGGGGGGAAGAGAACAGACAGATTGATAAAGTTACTGCTGCGTGTACGAAATCTGGTTACATATCCGAATGCATTTTGGGGGGGGGGGGGGGGGGGGGGGGGAAAGACAAGCAAACTTATTTTATTTGGCCTCATAAGACAAAGATTGAATAAAAATGTATAATCAATATCTCATCTTGCGCTGATATTGCATAATCATGGCCTGTTGAGCCTTGAGGATTCAAGAAAATTTAGAAATAAATATTGTGCATGAAATGCTTTATCTCCGCTTCACCGGAGTGAATAGAGTATAAATACATTATAGGTTTTTATAGTGGTCAAATTAAGAGCCAAGCGCATGACTGAAAATGTCTGAACTCCTGAGAGTACAATTATCTTTTAACATTGGCAAGTTAGAATTAGAATAAATGTTTTAAGTGACCAAGTTAAGAGAAGCTAGTTACACGACGAAAAATGCCAGAACTCGCGAGAGCTTATTTCGTTCCTTATAAATATATTTCAAGACCAAATTTATGTACCAAACAAGCAAATATTATATGGTAACGGGAGTTTATCAAACGGGTATCCGTTATTCAGATCAGTATGATACTCAGTTCCTATCACGCAATGATAATATATAGAAATTTCCGAGTTCTGAGTCCCCGATTCCAGAATATTTATATACTCGCTCTAAAATACTCTTCAATTGGAGGCGAATCACGTGATTTGTTTTTTTCGCGACGCCATTTTATATCAAATTGTGGATTAATTTTGATGTAATAAACAACCTTTATTAAAGGATACGCAATATTTAGGTGCTCAAATCAAATAATTTCACTTCCTCGTGATGTTTTGAGGTATACATTAAACATAGGCATAGGCGGTGGGAATTTTTACGGGAGAAAATGCGTTGAATTTCTGTGGTATCAGTTTTGGAAAACTTTTTTGGGAAAACTCTCTAATATAAGCCCACCCCCTTTCTCAGAGATGTTGGGTTGGAAATTTAACACCTCTTGTCCTAACAGAAGCCTAGGCTTCAATTAAGCGAAATACGGTAGTCGCCTGCTTAAAATATTAGAAACTAGTGATGCACTTTAGAATTACCAGTTTTAGGGCAGAACTTGGGATGCAGAGGGTTAAATTTCATGCATCCTGGAGCGTATTTTGTGCGTATAATGCGCAAAATGATGCATAGTGGGAACACTTTAATGACATTAGGGTTAGTGATCTTAATCTCATTTCGTAGCTTTGATTTCTTAGTTTTGGTATAAGTTTTGTAGCCCTTCGCTGTACATTTTCCAGAGTTATGGACTTCTTTTGTATTTGGGAGACCTTACAGCAGCGTAATGTTTCCCGGGCGATAAATTGAAAATCAGCATATAGGAACAGATTAGCAAAGAATATTTGACAAACATGGCAGTGTAATTTCCATTTATACACTTGAAAACATAAATACAACCTGGCAATAATGGCATGAAAAGGAAGTCCGCGAATAATAGAAGAAAGCATAGAATTTAAAATCAAGCCAGAATATGTGAATTTGATAAAATTATGTTTAGAATGTGTTTTATATACTTAAACTAATGTGAAACTTTCTATTCCCTATTTTAGGCTAGAGGGATAGAAACACGATACTGCCATGCAGGCAATGGTACAGCATCGCAAATCCCCACACCATACCCACTTGAGTTGATGATAGGTTAGATTAACAAAACTGGTGACGTTTAGAATTAGAATGTTGAATATTTGACTTGATTAAAGTGTATTTGGCAATAAAGACAAAATTTAACTTGTTTCAGATCTTGTATGCAATCATGGTACAATTAGTATTATTTTTTTTAATCCTCAACAAGTTCCATATTGAGGAAGTGAAATCTTTGCATGAAACACAAATTTGACAGATGCCACGAAAACAAAATCATTTTATCATAAAATTGTTACATCAACAGTGCATATATTGTGGCATGTCATGGTATCGAATTACCGTACATAGATTGTGTGCACTACAAAGAAGAGGCACACAGACTTACTAAGCCACGATTCCAGAGCTGGCAGGCTATTTTGTTCAGAGAGTGCCATTTTCCTTCTGTCACAAGGTGGGTCTCTATAAGATATGGAATACCGTAATCCCCGATATTGGACACGTATGCGTAGGAAGGAGGGTAGGTCGGTGATTTATTTGTATGAAGAAATTGTATAACTTTAGCAATTTTGGCGTTAAAATCACAGCGGGATTTGTAGGAGTGTATGCATTGTTATCTCGCCCACCCAGTCCCCCTGCTTGCATAACATGTACGCTAATTGCAGGAAACCATTAAAATGGTAGCCTATGTCCGCCTGAATACACATCTAAGACGAGACATATAATAAAACACAATGATGATTCCTCTGTCCAATGAACTATCAGTAACGATTGCAACGAATCAGAATGCACATGTATTTGCGCGTCGTCTATCAGATTCAAGTAGCAGATCAGTCTGTAATAAACGTTTGACCTTTACAGACGCAAACTTACTAGACTCAAAATTATCTCAAAATTTTCACAAATTTCTTTGCGTGTATCAGATTCAGGTAGCAGATCAGTCTGTAATAGACTTTTGACCCTTACAGACTCAAAATTTTCTCAAATTTTTCACAAATTTCTTTGCGTATTAGACATTCTTGTTTCACAGATTTCCGTACCTCTTGAGAAACTCATTTGTAGTGAAAATAATCAAACGTTGCGAAATTTTTCAATTTGATTTTTTTGCTAATTGATAATTTCAAAATTCAGCGTATCATACGCAAATATAAATTGTTAAAATCTTATACTTTTAGAGGCTTTAATTGCGCAGCTAAATATGATGAAAAGAAGGAAATCAAATTCACAACCAAAAGTATTATTAATTTATACATAATGAAATCTCACTTCTTACTTAATTTTATTTTCAAGCATTTCGCATGTCAATATGCACATTTAAATTCGAAATATGCGTTTTAATGTTAAGCCGTTCTGCATAAGTTAGATATTTACAAAACAGTTTCAATACAGCTTTTTGTAGCACTAAACTTCTTCTAAATATCTTTGAGCACTCTAGCATTATCTAGCAACCGTACAGTGTTCACTTTTTAAATTTCTACTTCCGGAATTTTCGTTCCCTTCTTTAGCCACAGTCTACGCGACGGTACCTGAAAACCCCCCACAAAATTTGTATATAAGTTAAATTAGATAGGAACCCGTAGTAGGAAACATATAATATAAATTGTAACTTATATACGCATATAGAATATTCGTAGAGGATAGTAGTTATTGTTAGGCTTATTAGGAATACTATAGGAATACTATAGCGGTCATTTTCGTCCCTACCGCGGTCATTTTAGCTCGCGGTCATTATGTACTGAGATCGGTGGTGTTGGGTGTTGGGGTGGAGAGTGGTGTTGTGGGGGTGGTGGTGGGTGTCGGTGGAGGTATGGGTGGTGGTGGCGGGGCGGGGGTGGGGGGCTGTTGTCCCCTCCACCTGTGCGTGGGGGGGGGGGGAAGAGGAAAGATATGGGTTCCACCCACCCCACCCCATACTTTTTAAGTGTCTAAGCCTGAAATTCGAGTTCAAGTTCGAGTTCAAATTCATTTATTTAATATTTAACCCCCACCCACAAAAAATGCGGAAGATGACATATCAGATCATCTAAGTTTCAAAATTCTACGCAAGTCTATGCATTGTCACATATACCTGCAACATCCCCACCACACACACGTACGATTTGGGCTGGCTTTGCCCCTCCACTTTTGGACAGCTTCCTATGCCCATGCCACTCTAGTAGTCATATATAATTTCATGGTGCTCGTGCCGCTGATGACGCCAGTGCTGTCACTCTCACCACCTGCGTGGCTGGGAGAATGGAAGCTGGTGAAAGCGTAATTGGGATTTGAGATGATGTGTCATGCATCATCTTCACCGCCGCCGCCGCCGCCACCACCACCACGTTATTGACTACCATATAGGTATAGTAAGTAGAAGGGCGACGTTATAGCCGCCAATTCTGATTCGTCGAGACAGTGATGACACCGTCAATATTTAGTCCTTTGGGTGTAGTCCATCAGGATCAGGATCAGGGGACTTTGTCTTGTCCAGCATCTTGAGAAGATTCCACACCTCAACTTCCGAGTACGTTTGTCCTGGAACCTATGTTCCTTGTCTAGAGGGGTCCTTATTTTGAAAATTCGGATATCTCTACCTCTGACCCTTTCAAATGATTCCATTTTAGTAAAAAGTAAGGTATGTGAAATTTGAAGCAGCTCGAATAATATTTACAGGTAGCTCAAAGGCCTCCAATTTAACCCACTCACCCTGCTTGTGACGTGTTTTTAGGTTCTTGCTTGCAGTTTAAGATGGCAATGCGCTCGCAGGATTTTTAGTACGCCCCTCAGAAAGGATTGAATGATGTAAACTCCCCTTAGGGAAGCAGGTCATAGGCCACTTCCTGCATCGTCACCATCTTCTCAAAGAGGAGATCCGAACAGCAGCCACTCAGACCAGTGAGCGTGCTGAAGATTTTTGGGTCTCGCGTCAGAATTCTAATTAAGCGTCGACAGGACTCGATCAAAAAGCTTGACCAAACCCTTCTTTGAGTGGAGGGGCCTGAGGAAGAACAAGCGCCGCCGGACACAGGACCAACAATTAGCTAATTAAGCCATATTCTCTGCCAAGGTCGAGGAACTTTTTGATGTTGCACATGCTAATGCCATGGATCTCATTGAGAATCAAGAAGACAAGATATTTCTTGAATCTCAGCGGAAGAAGGGTCAGCCTGGCTCAATGTGGCGAGTTGACACAGTGCTGTTCCAACAACAGCAGACGTAGGAGGAGATAGGGGAAAAATTGAAGAGGCGGCGACATTAATCCCAACATCACAAAGAAGCCTTATTGGAGAAAGCAGTGTTGGAGAGTAGCACTGACTCGGAAGGTCCATCTCAAGAGCCAGGTCCGAGCACAAGCAGTGCCCATCCGCCACAAAAACGAGGATGCCAAACTGTCATTTCAACACAGCTGGCCACTATGCTCGATCGAAATGGCTTAAGTGACAGGGCCACGATGATGATCATCTTCGAGACTTCAAGGGCCCTCAGCCAAGAACCACAAGAGCTTGCCCTGAACAGGTCGAACTTCCGCCACCAACATCAAGAACACTGAGAAATAGCAAAATTTCTAGGCATCATTGTTGAGGACAATCTTACATTGAACAATCACATGTGGTGAATAAATGATTTGACTGATTTATTGATTTGTTTGTTTACAGGTATGGTGGCCTTCTCTGATGAATTTGCCACCTCCGAGCTTGTCAATGTCCGGGATGAGATGATGGCCTTCAGCGAACAGCAACTGCAAGATTACATACCAACCTAGAGATGATTATTGTGAGCTACTCGAACTGATGCTTATTTTCCTGGGAAGAACACCTCCTCGTGCGGCGGAGTTCTGAGCTCCAGGGCCTATGCATTAAGCTCGCTGGATGGCTCTTCCAGTCTGTTTCAGCTGACAGTGAAGGAAACTCAGGGACTGCGAGATGTCAACATCTTTCTCGCGAAGGTTTATGTCAAGGCCTGGTTTGTGGCACCTCTGGCTCATACTGCATCTAGGAATGACCTGCAGCTTCTTCAGCAACTTCACACGCATACTCAGTGAAACATTAGTGCAGCTATACCCCGCAAGATAGCTGGGCATCTACAGTACCTGTCACAGGACTTCATCCCTCTCAGCCTCTTCGATCCAGAGTTGAATTCGACCATGAAGCGGGCCATTGTGAAAGCTACAACACAGAAGGATAGAGAGGATGACCAACCAAAACGACTGGTTGTGGACCTGGCAACTGTGGAACAGAAGACTCTCGTCAATTTTGTCTCAAACAGAAGCAGAAATGTGTTCACCATGCTGGGCATGCCGTATGGATTCCTTGACAAAGACTCTGACACATGGAATGCAAGCGATGATTACAAGGCTGCACAGGCAGTCGTCCACTGTCTTGCAATGACCAGTGATCATGTAGAACGAGGTATCACCCTGATACGAGACACTACATGGTCAGGACGCTTTCATAATGAAGAACAGTTGCAGTATGCCCTCCAGGTTGTCAAGCAGAGCCGGACAAACTTTCCTGATGTAAAGAAATCAACATTGCTGATGCAGAAGCCATGATATGTGATTCCGTTATAGGTGCTCTAGGGGACAAACTTTGACAACTTTGAGCCACCTCTAAATGTTAACATTTTTCTGTTCAAACTTCACACATGAGATTTTTTCATAAAAAGGAACCATTTGATGGGTTCAGACATAAAATAGCTCTGTTTTAAATTTTCTCTATATAAATAAGGACCACCACTAATCTATCCTCAAATTCTGGCAAACTCATTCATGCTCCCGAATGAATACTCTTGTGAAGAAGTCTGCAAGAACATTTGCCGTCTCAATATCTTCAATGGCCACCATAGTTCCTTCATCAGTTTGGATTTGTAACTCTACTATCCCTGTCTTTGTCTTCTTTATGGCATTTACGTATTTCCAAAACTGCTTGGGATCTGATTTGGCTTTCCTGTCTATCTCCTGCTCACTTTATCTTTTTGTCTTCCGGATTAGCTGTTTCACTTGGTTTCTTAATTGTGTAAATTCTTTAACACTTTTTTTGGTATCTGGTCTCCATAAATCTCTGCCAACGCCTGTTTTTTCCTAATCTTCGCCTGTATTTCCTCGGTAATTTGAGTTTGATGATGTCTTCAGTTCACGTTTCCATTTTTAATTTTAGACAAGCATTTTTCCTTTACTGTGTTAAGATACTGCATTAGGGTAACTACAAGTTGGTTTGGGTCTTCAGACACCAATAATGACTCCCAGTTCAGATCTAGTTTGACACTCATAACTGTATAGTCGACCTTGAAGAAGTTCCATCTAACTGTTTTGTCTTTGGTCCTTTCACTATGTATCTGGTAGTTAATAACTAGTGTAGCCACCAGGGGTACACGTTGCTCCTATGTAAGGTGCTGCTGGCTAGCTAGTCTCGGGGATTGGGAGTAGATACCATGCAACTCTGGTGTCCACAAAGACCGACCTCCAGGGCCGGAGGAACGATCATGTTCCAGTGGGCTCGTGTAGTCATTGCTGCAGAAATTGAACAACACCATTTCATCCCGGCTGTTCATATTACCAGTGTGTCTTGCTGTCATTCCATAGATGGGGAAGTGGTAATGGCGCAATTCACGATGAAGAAGAAGAAAAGGGCTAAACAATGGTATTCGATCTATTCATATATAGAGGGTATCGTGGAAGGTACCCCTGTGAGGGAGGGTCTGGGCGCAGTCAATCAGTTGGTTTAATATAAACTATATCTGCATTAGGCTAGCCAAAAATTGTTGGTTTGCGAGAGGAAAGTGCCTCACACGGGCCTCCGTCCAGGAAAATGCCTACAACACCAAAGCGGTAAAAAGGGCCGCCCTCCTATTTGAAGAAATACAAAATATAAAATGATTAAACCTAGTGTAGTTATTTGTTGCTGGGATGCATGCAGTTTTTGTATGAAAATGGGGTGACTGATTTCCACTGAATTCAGCACCGTCATCTTGTGCGAGTTAAAGATATTGTTTTAGTTGGTGGCACTTTATTTCTGCAGCCCTTCTTGGTGGGCCTAGTCTAACAGTTAGATATTTGGTCCAGACATGTTGTTTAGGCCGCAAATGGCTTAACACCTGCTTACTTTAACGAAAATGTCTTCCTGGCATGGGTGCTCGGTGATATTGCCGATACTCTACGGAACATTTCTCCTCAGACTAACAGCGTGCAACATGTTGCCTGGTGGTAGTTTCAGAACCGCAAAGTGATTTCTCTGCATACCGCAGTGCAACCACAAATAACAAGACAGGGACAAGTCACAGTACAAAAGCGTTTAGAAAGCAGTTTTTAACTTCTTTACTGTGAGGAGAGAAACGGATTTCCATCTATGGTGGCCTTCCCAGAGGGTGTGGTGGTCTCTAAGGCCACACCCAGTCACCGTTTGAATTAGATGGCGATCCGTGTCTTTATCCATCACATAACGTTTCGGGTACAGACCATATGAGATCTGTAGCCTGGAGCTACCATTTTAGATGCTTTAGGTTTAAAGAAAGTTGCCCAATGGACACACTGCTGGACTGCATTAATTGTCTTTATTTGTGTTTTCGCAGTGGTTCCTACTTTGGCATAAAGACTTGCTTAATACGTATCCGAGGATACACGGGGAAATGCATGGTCATCAACATTTTGATTCTGACCGTCAAGAAACCTAAGTTGTTTCTTAACACAGCCCTAACCAATGTGGCAGAGGGAAGCCAAACAATTATTTTGGCCAGAATAACTTGATTGACCGTAAGCCTTATTATAATTATACACATAGTGGAAATATAGAGGTCACATCTGACCGTACGGTGCCGTTTAATTGCTGGTACCGTTCCTAATGCAAAATAATTATGTAAAGTAAATATTCATAACAGATGTTTCACTCGACCTTACGGTACCACTATTTTTGGTGCTTATTTATGAACAAACAGTATAACATTATCGAGATATATATATTCCTATGTGGTGCACCTATTAGTCATCAGTGCTGTACTTTAATAAACGTCATATGTAGTTGATGCACCACATAATCGCGGTGCGAGCTGGCATGTGGTGTAGCTGCTGCTTGGAGATTTACCGCAGGGTACTAGCTGATGCGGTCCATACTCAGGAACAGTGAAGAAGAAAGTTATTTCCGGTGGCTAACAAGTCTCCGCCCATAGTACACAATGTCTAATCTTCCGCAATATTGATTTGCTGTATTTGGTGCGAGAATGACGAATGCCTCCTTTTAATGAAGATGAAGAAATATATAATGCAAGGTTTCTTTTTCAGCACAAGGCGATCCACGCCGGTTAGCTCTTGTCGTGCGTAAAGCAATGTCCTAATCTGGACTGTGGTCAAAACATTAATTTAGTGACACTGAATGCGTCCATTGTTCCTTACCAGCGTTTTAGCATGGCATGGCAAGTTTGGCGAAACATCATGAACACCACTGTTCTTACATACTTAAGTTTTGATGGTAATGTCAAAAAGCTTACACCATAGTGACGGTTCCTCTGGTGGTGGTGGTGGAATGGGAAGCCTTCTTTTAGTTTGAATTTTTGCCCCTGTTGATCTACCAGGTGCGTCCAAAAACTTAGTGCGGTGCGGAGCGCGGGTATCCTGAGATGGAACCTGAATGAAATAAGCTGCATCGGTGTAGATTGCAGAACACGAGCTCTACGCAGTAGACAGAAATGAGATTGCTCCCACTCGGACCAAAACCGCCTCCCTTCTGCTTGTTTCAGACTTTCAGAGCTCCTTTTATACTGAATGGTGACGTAGCACCAGCGAGACTCAGCCAATCACTGCACGCGTTGTGTGCGAGGTATGGTAGCCAGCCAAATAGTTACGGCCTTCACCTTACCAAGCACGTGTTAGCGATGTCTCAGCTTAGTTGGAGCTAAAAACAGTCCATTTCTATTTCATGATATGATATCTCCGCCAGGTCTGAACCGATTTTAATTCTGTTTACAGTTTTAAATTCCCCGTCAAATTCTGATATTGATTCATACCAAAATAACGGGAAACGGTCGAGTATTACGGAATCCACCGTAATACAGGTAACTATATACATAATCTACCAGTCTCCACACGCTAACGCATGTATGCTACCTCTTCTTCTTCTTCTTCTTCTTCTTCTTCTTCTTCTTCTTCTTCTTCTTTTCGATCGCTGGTATCACACTTGGAGAGCCGTTCTCAAGATGAAATCTGTGGTTTTCTGCAGTTCTTCCACAGGCCCATACAGCTTTTCAAGAAAAGAGGTTGACAAAGGCCAGATCTCTTCTCTCAGCAGCTGATACGCACTGCAACATTGAAGTATGTGCTCTGTGGTCTGTTCTGCTTCTCCACAAGGACAAGCGGGCGATGTCGTAAGGTGGAACCGCCTGTACATGTGTTGGTTTAGTCTGTTATGTCCAGTTCTGAGACGAAAAATGGTCACTTGCTCTGGCCTCGAGAGATGATGGTAGGCATCTTCTGATTGAGGTGTTCTATAGAGTGACTTGATGATAGTCTTCATCTCTGTATGTGTAACCATGTTTTCTGTCTGATTCTCTTCTGCACCCACCTTTGCCATCTTGTCTGCTTCCTCATTTCCTTGGACTCCACAGTGTGAGGGGATCCACTACAATGCTATCCGAAAGCATTTGATGGTTTGTAGTGCTTTTTCAAGTTGTGGCAGCTTACCTTTGGTGATAGCCTCAAGGACGGAGCGGGCATCAGATAAAAAGACAATCTGTGCAATAGGGTCTACTGTTCTGCTGATGGTATTAGCTGCATGGACCAGTGCTTCGACTTCAGCTCTGTAGTTTGTGCAGTGTTTGCCTGTCGGGATTGCAGCTGACTCATGTTGTCCGTTTGGATACTGTATGTGCAGTCCGGCACCTCCACTCCTAATTGCATCTTTGGCTGATCCATCTGTGTAGATCCTTATCCATGTCTCCTGACAGATAAGGGGTGGGGCAGACCAAGTAAATCTACAAGAAGATCTCTATATACTGCAAGATTGATCAGATGACTGGCTACTGAGATTTCACCATGATAAATGTAAACTGATGACAGTGGGCAGACCATCCGAGAATGAGAGGCACTACTTTATGAGGGGAAAGATGGCTGAAGAACCACAGCATGAGCTGATGAAGGTTGACAAAGAAAAAGATCTCTGTGTCACCATCGACCCCAAACTATCTTTCAAGGAGCACATAACGGAGAAAGTAAACAAGGTGACACAGTTGATGGAGATTATCCATAGATCTTATATATATATATATATATATATATATATATATATATATATATATATATATATATATATATATATATATATATATATATATATATATATATATATACACCTGTGCAAAAGTAAAGCACCACCCTATTTTTACGCACATGCGAGGGTATATTCATGTGCTATGAAGAAAGCAATAGCATAAACATTTATGTACCCATCCATCTTAGTGCAAGAGGTAATAATGCAACTAGAGGAATGCTGATTATGATGGTGGGGAAACACTGTATGTTTTTGTTTGAACTTGAAAACGAGGCCTGAATATGGTTACGTTGACACAACTGACAACTATTGCCCTACAGTTGACACACGTGGCCAGATTGTCATTAATGGTGTCTGAAAACGAAGTTTAACATCTGTGCACGAGTTTGAGACTGTCATTATTAATACCGGGTATATCCACCTTGTGCCTGGATGACGGCCTGGACACGACGTCTCATGCTGGTCACCAACCGACTGATACGCCATTGTGGTATTCGTTGCCATTCAAGATGGAGTGCGTCTGTTAATTCCTGTAGGTTCTGCACAGGAGGATCCCTCCTTCTCACCATGTTTCCCAGAATGTCCCAGATATGCTCAATAGGGTTCATGTCAGGGCTCCTTGCTGGCCATGGTAGGGTTTCGATGGCATTCTGGCGGAGGTATTCATCCACAGCTCTAGCACGATGTGGTCGGGCGTTGTCATCCATGAATATAGGGTGGGTTCCAGGTGCATGATTTACAAAATGCGGGACCACAACTCTATCCAGTATGGAATCTTGATATCTTTGTCCATTTAGTGTTCCAGGTACAGTCAACAGATCCAGCTTACAATCAAATGAGATGCACCCCCATATCATAACGGAACCTCCACCAAATGGAACTTCTTCCATGATGTTACGTTGGTCGTACGCCGTGCGTCTGGACCTCCATACACGAGTTCGACCATCTGTGGCATGAAGCAGGAACCGACTTTCATCGGACCAGTGTACCCGTCTCCAGAATCTCATGTTCCAGTGTCTTCTTTCGTTGCACCACCTCAGACGCTCCTCTTTGTGGTGTGCAGTGAGGAGAGGACGTCTGACAGGTCTCCTAGCTTTCATGCCAGCAGCATACAGTCTCCTTTTGACGGTAGACATTGACACTCTATTGCGCGTTTCCCATTGCTGGCTGAGCACTCTGCTGTTGGTGAATGGAGATCTCCTAACAAGGCGTACTAGGGCTCGATCATCACGGGCAGTAGTCTTCTTCGGTCTTCCAGATCTAGGCCTGTCCTTCACCTCGTTAGTTTGCCCATGTTTTGCAATCAAACGACTGATTACAGTATGGTTAATGTTCAGCTGTCTGCCAATCTCTCTGCATGACATACCAGTGGTATGCATGCCTATGATTTGCCATTTCACACGATCACTTAACCTTCGTCTTGCCATAGCGGTTCACAATCAAGAGCTAATTCTCTCTGTACAAATAAACCACGGTCATGAACACAAAATTCCTAATCTTGTCGCCTAAATCTGTATGTAATGTTCTACACCTCAAACTGGACTTTTACATAACTGAACACGTGTGCTGTTTCCCGCCACGCACGGACATCAAGCGGCGTGAAGTCATGCATGCATGTGCATTTCGTACTTGGAATTATGTCAGCTAACGCGGGGACAAAAAGTATGGCAGCCTAGTTGTACCATCATGTTTCTACGTTCTATTGTTTTTGCTGGTGCTTAACTTTTGCACAGGTATATATATATATATATATATATATATATATATATATATATATATATATATATATATATATATATATATATATATATATATATATATTTATATATATATATATACACGGAGCCAAAAATGTTTAGCAACAGTGAAGTTTGGTTTGTTGTATTAAAACTATGCGTCCATTTATAACCAAATTTGCAGGCATGTTTCGTCAATGTAATGTCTCGCTGATCATGAAGAAATGCAAATCTCGACCGCAGGCTTACTGCATGTGAAAATGCATTTTTCATGCACTGGCCCACATTGGTGTGTAGCGAAAGCAAAAATTCACCATATTGCAAAAGCAGATAACGAATGTTAACAGAAAATGCTTAAAAGTTTACCCTACCATGCGAAACAGACTCCATGATGCTGGACTGCATGCCCGTCGTCCACTTGTTGCTGTTCCGCTTACAGAGCGTCACATCGAGAATTGGTTTGCATGGGCAAGAACTCATCAGCGATGGCGTGCTCAACAATGGAGCCACGTTTTGTTCAGTGATGAGTCGATGTTTTGTGTGGATGTGGCGGATGGTAGGCAACAGGTTTGGCAACATTTAGGATAATGGTATGATGCAGCCAACATCATTCAGCACGACAGATTCGGTGGCGGCAGTGTCATGGTGTGGGCTGGAATCCATGAAAATGGCAAAACAGATCTTATTGTGATTCGCGGAAATTTAATGGCTCAACGTTACTGTGAAGAAGTTGTCACCCCTGTTGTCATCCATTTTATGCAGCATCATGCAGACTTTATGTTCCAGCAAGACAACGCCCGTTCTCATTCAGCTACGGTCACGAGTGATTTCCTTGAGGCTAACAACGTTCCGGTGTTGGACTGGCCAGCGCGATCATCAGACCTGTCTCCTATCGAACACGTGTGGGACATTCTTGGCTGTATGGTGTGTGAGTACCATCCACATCTTCACAACGTGCGGGAGCTGGAAGCTGCACTGCTCCAGGAATGGGATGCGATTCCTCTTCTTGACATCAGGTGCTTAATTCGAAGCATTAGAAATCGATGTATGGCAGTGGTTAATGTGCGCGGAGGTCACAACCGGTATTGACAGCTCAGTGTCATTATTTAAATTGAACCTTTCCATTGAATGATGCCGTGTTAAAGGCGCGATGCTAGCATTACAGTAACAAGAGACTGTTGTTCAAATTGGAAAATGACCTATGAATTAAATAATGTATTTGAATCAATTTATTGTTTTTGTTAAATAACATTTATACAGTAATATTCTTAGTGTTGATAAACTTTTTTGGTTCAGTATATATATTGACCATGAAACTTTCAAATGGCTTTTTAAAGCATTAGTAAGACCCCCTTCTAGAATATGCAAGCACCGTGTGGCATCCATTCCAAAAAAATGACGCAACCATGATTGAAAATGTGCAAAGAAGGGAAACAAAATTAGTTCCAGGGTTGAAAGATTTAGAATATAAAGATTGCCTGAGGACCTTGAAGTTACCAACACTGGCCTATTGTAGATTGAGAGGGGACATGATAGAACCATACAAGATTCTTCATGGTAAATACGACCCTGAAGTAAGTCCAGATATCCCACTAAGAGACTCAGCAACAAGAGGGCACAGCCTACAGGTATTCAAGAACAGAGCGAAGATGAGACTGCCACAACAGAGCTTTGCAATCAGAATAGCTAAACCATGGAACAGCCTGCCAGAGGCTGTTATACTGTTCTTTTGTCTTATAGTATATACTATTGTTTTATGTATGTTTATGTATGTGGGACTATGGTACATAGGCTATGCCTCTAGTGGACTCCCTGTATGCACATATATACTTTAAATATTATTCAGCCAAATAAATGTAGTAATAACCCTAAACCGCAGTATTTTATGACTGACGATGAGACCCATCCTCAAATCTATGTTACGGACAATGAGAAAGACCTCAGGGTACTTATCGACACCAAGCTAAATTTTGATGCGCACATCAACACAGCAGTTAACAGAGCCAACAGAATACTATGGGTAATTAAGCGGTCATTCACGTATATAGATGGAACCATTTTAACTACTCTATTTAAAACACTAATAAGACCAATACTAGAATACTGCAATGCTGTATGGTCATCTTACCTAATACGCCAGTCAAGAAAAATCCAACGCAAAGCAACCAAACCTGTCATGCAGTTAAAAGGACTCAGCTACAGAGACCGGCTAAAAGATTTAAAACTGATGTCTCTTAAATACAGATGGTTCAGAGGAGATTTAATAGAGACATATAAAATTATGCATGCCTACTATAATGTTGATGCAGGAAAGATGTTACAGAAATCACATATGGAGTCCACACGTGGTCATAACTTGAAATTACATAAACATCATGCTAACAAAGACATACGTAAGAACTTTTTCTCTAACAGGATTGTCACACATCAGAATTCCCTGCCAGCAACTACCGTAAATGCAAACACACTGGAGATCTTCAAACCGCAACTTGACCAGCACTTCTGTGAAATAATGTACATCTTTGACTAGGGATGACTGTCTCTCTTTTAAATTCTTGGCAGCCACTATGAGCAATACTACAACAGAGTAGCAACCAATTAATATACATACAAATCAGAAAGTATAAAAAAATGCATGCCGAAACCTTATAAACTTTTTATGAAAATACATTTTAAACTACATAAACTAGAACAGCCCCAGATTACAGATATTCTATCATGTAAAGTCCTTGTAAGAAGCTATGCGCAGTGCAAATATTATGTGCAATACAAAAACTATTAAAAATATAATAGTACTATAGAAAACTGTTTGGTAACGCTAACACTATGGACCTTCAAGACAATATAGATAATGTATGTAATTGGTCTCAGATTTGGAAGCTACATTTTGGTTCAAATAATCCTAGGACCCAGTATTATATGACAGACACTATATGCCAGTCACAAACCATTGAAATCATACCGTCCACAAGTGAAAAAGATCTTGGTGTACACATAGATGAAAACCTCTTCTTCGATACCCATATAAATGCAACTGTATCAAAGGCTATCAGCATAGTTGGTCTAATTAACAGAACCTCCAATTACATAGATGAAAACAGGCTTTGTTATTCAAATCATTAGTCCGACCAATTTTGGAATACTGCAACTGCATATGGTTTCCTCATTTTAAAAGACAATCTTGCATAATCGAAAAAGTCCAGCGCAGAGCCACTAAACTTGTTCTCCATTTGAGAAACTACTGCTACATATGCAGGTTAAAGGTTTTGAACCTCATGTCACTAGAATACAGAAGGCTTAGAGGAGACTTAATAGAAACATACAAATTTATCCATGATGATTATAATATTTACAAAAACACATTCTTTGGACCGATCAAGTAACACACATACTAGAAGTCACACATTCAAGCTCAACCCTTTTAACTCTGCAGCAAGAAAATTAAGTGTAGGTCATACCTATGAATTGAATCATATTTTGAATCATATTTAGTAACAGAATTAAGAACTTTAAAATCAATTAAAAAATGGAAAACTTCCTTGATAGCATGAGCTCATTTTTCAATTTCAATTTTCTGATTATTCCATCACTGTCTGTTACTGACAATGGAGAGAAAAGTCTGTATGGGATTGTTGACCATACAAGTAGGTCTTGCTCTGTGTTAGTTAAATTCAAGCAGGAGGATACATATAGGAATTTTGCCAGTGTTCTCAAGAAATGATATGATGAACATGAGTTTTGTGATTCAGGACGGAATGGGATAATAGTGACACTCAACCAGGATGATTATTATGATATGGTGGTTCTGACACTTTATGACACCAAGTACGAGCTGCATGAGCAAGGAAGAGGCTTCAAAACATGGATGTCATCTGTGTTTAGTGGGCTTATGGATATGGTACAGGTAGATGTTCATCCAGCCTCTAACCTAGAATGTAGTGCTTACAGTGACAATGCTGAGGCGAATTTAGGAAACCTTCATAATGATGTGCTAGACAGTTCAACCGTGCCTAAGTGCATACGCACTAATGAAAACATAGACTATGTACATAATAATGTTCTAGACAGTCCAACCGTGCCTAAGTTCATGAGAACACCGGAGGCAGGAAATTCTCAGCCAGGGACCAGTACACCTGCAAAGAAACCAGTTTCTGACAGCATCCCCTGTGCCAATGATTTAATTGCTCATCTGTATAAACTGACTCAGTTATTATTGGATAAGGAGCAGAAAATCAGGGAGCTTTAAGCTCACCTGAACAACCATCAAATTCCCAGGCCTATGACTACATTGCAGTCAATATCTTGTCAAACAGATATATGTGTTTCAAATGAATAATCCATGAAGACAATTGACAAAACTGTCAAAGATGTGTCAATTCAGACTCTCACCAAATCTGTGACAGAATCCTGTAACCAAACTTGTGATTTGACTGAGGAAAACATCTCTAGACAAGTAAACAAAATAGTCCCAAAACCAAGAACACATATCTCTAGAAAGTTTCTACCCATACCAACATTAGTTCCAGCAGTGCCGTCCTCAATTCATCCAGAATCTGCACTCGTAAAAGAAAACCAGACAGTCGGTAAAATGCAGAGAGAAAATGCGGACACAATAATAATGGGTAGCTCCATAACAAAAGGAATCAAGACAGCTAGTTTAAAAGCTGGCTGTAAAGTGAATACAAACCGAGGAGCTACCATCAATTCACCCATGAACAAAATTCGCAAGATGGATTTATCTTCGGTGAACACACTCATCCTACAGATTGGAACCAACGACACTACTAAACCTGAGCCAGTGGTAATTGCTGATTATCAAGAATTACTTGATTATATCGTCTATTACTATCATGATCTGGACATTGTAATTTCAGGACTATTACCAAGATTGGACAAGTATAACAGGAACACCACTGTGTATCATGCCAATTGCCAACTTAAAGTGCTAGCCAGACAACGTTAACTGACATTCAATAACAATACAAGAGTTTTCATTCAGGATGATGGATAGCTAAACGAAAAACTCGTCCAGGATGATAAACTACATCTAAGTGAGTTAGGTAGCGGTGTATAAACTCAGTGATTCCGGTTTTGAAGGATGTCTATCGTCAAGTGGTGACAGTGACATGCTGTATTTTCTGTGGGGAACCTTCCCATGCAAGTACCCATTGTAGGCATGGGAAATACGTAATATGTGTAATATGTTGGATATGCAATTCATCCGGCCACAAAGCAAAACTGGGTGCATGACTGTCGGCTGGTTAGCACATGGAAATTGAAGCCGCACATTGCCATTGCGTCAATAAAATAAAATACATATACTGCCAGAGCCGTGATGGAGTCAGAGTACAATAGGCTTAAATGCCAATGATTGAATCGTGGCAGGTGCATCCACAGATAGTCCCATATGAATCGTCAGTGTGTCAGTATATCAGACATGTGAAAGCTGGTCTGCTAACCTGAGACTTTTCTTGGCGCGGTGGTCCAGTGGAAAGATGTCTGGTTGCTGATGCTATGCGGAGTTGCAGTATGTCGGGTCGATCCCCGACCGGGAGATGGTGATCAACAAATTAAACTAATGGGTGCATGACTGTCGGCTGGTTAGCACATGGAAATTGAAGCCGCACATTGCCAGTGCGTCAATAAAATAAAATACATATACTGCCAGAGCCGTGATGGAGTCAGTGTACAATAGGCTTAAATGCCAATGATTGAATCGTGGCAGGTGCATCCACAGATAGTCCCATATGAATCGTCAGTGTGTCAGTATATCAGACATGTGAAAGCTGGTCTGCTAACCTGAGACTTTTCTTGGCGCGGTGGTCCAGTGGAAAGATGTCTGGTTGCTGATGCTATGCGGAGTTGCAGTATGGCGGTTCGATCCCCCGACCGGGAGATGGTGATCAACAAATTAAACTAATGGGTGCATGACTGTCGGCTGGTTAGCACATGGAAATTGAAGCCGCACATTGCCAGTGCGTCAATAAAATAAAACACATATACTGCCAGAGCCGTGATGGAGTCAGAGTACAATAGGCTTAAATGCCAAGGATTGAATCGTGGCAGGTGCATCCACAGATAGTCCCATATGAATCGTCAGTGTGTCAGTATATCAGACATGTGAAAGCTGGTCTGCTAACCTGAGACTTTTCTTGGCGCGGTGGTCCAGTGGAAAGATGTCTGGTTGCTGATGCTATGCGGAGTTGCAGTATGGCGGTTCGATCCCCCGACCGGAAGATGGTGATCAACAAATTAAACTAAGGGGTGCATGACTGTCGGCTGGTTAGCACATGGAAATTGAAGCCGCACATTGCCAGTGCGTCAATAAAATAAAATACATATACTGCCAGAGCCGTGATGGAGTCAGAGTACAATAGGCTTAAATGCCAAGGATTGAATCGTGGCAGGTGCATCCACAGATAGTGGATAGTTAGCACATGGAAATTGAAGCCGCACGTTGCCAGTGCATCAATAAAATAAAATACATACATACAATCGCTACACAATAGGTGTAAAAAGCCTAGGATTGAATCGTGGCAGATGCATCCACAGATAGTCCCATATGAATCGTCAGTGTGTCAGTATATCAGACATGTTAAAACTGGTCGGCCAAACCTAGACTTTATCTTGGCGCGGTTGTCCAGTGGAAAGATGTCTGGGTGTGATGCTATGCGGAGTTGCAGAATGGCGGTTCGATCCCCCGACCGGGAGATGGTGATCAACAAATTAAACTAATGGGTGCATGACTGTCTGCTAAGTTAGCACATGGAAATTGAAGCCGCACGTTGCCAGTGCGTCAATAAAATAAAAATACATACAATCGCTACACATTGTTAATAAACTCTGCCAGGACTGTAACTTTGAACATTGTGACGCCGTAGATTGTGCTGAACTTTCACGAGAACACACACATAACCATTTAAATGTTAGGGTATATAATAATAAATCATGTTCGTATACATTCCACCGAGGCCCTGCACAATCAGGTACGATAAATTGTAAATTACCTAACACCCCTAAGAGCAGCAATATTAATGCAAATGTTAACTATATCGCTTTCACTGAAAATGCTGTTACAGTATCTCAATTTCAAACCATTCAACAAAATTGTTCTGGCCATGCAAAAAATTTATCATATCTG